>OZ030010.1:27013655-27613655 GCA_964023405.1 Apodemus agrarius
TTAACAAAATTAGAAATGAAAAGGGAGACATAACAACAGAAACTGAGGAAATTCAAAAGATCATCAGATCCTACTACAAAGGTCTATACTCAAAACAACTGGAGAATCTGGAGGAAATGGACGATTTCCTAGACAGATGTCAAATACCAAAATTAAATCAGCATCAAGTAGACCAGCTAAATAGTCCCATAACCCCTAAAGAAATAGAAGGGGTTATAGAAAGCCTCCCAACCAAAAAAAGTACGGGACCAGATGGTTTTAGTGCAGAATTCTACCAGACCTTCAAAGAAGACTTAACACCAATACTCTCCAAACTATTCCACAAAATAGAGACAGAAGGGACACTGCCCAACTCATTCTTCGAAGCCACAATTACGCTAATACCTAAACCACAAAAAGATCCAACAAAGAAAGAGAACTTCAGGCCAATTTCTCTGATGAATATAGATGCAAAAATACTAAATAAAATTCTTGCTAACCGAATCCAAGAGCACATCAAAACGATCATCCACCATGATCAAGTAGGCTTCATCCCAGGGATGCAGGGATGGTTCAATATACGGAAATCCATCAATGTAATCCACTACATAAACAAACTGAAAGAAAAAAACCACATGGTCATCTCATTAGATGCTGAAAAAGCATTCGACAAAATTCAGCATCCTTTCATGCTAAAAGTCTTGGAAAGAGCAGGAATTCAAGGCCCATACCTAAACATAGTAAAAGCAATCTACAGCAAACCAGTAGCCAACATCAAAATAAATGGAGAGAAACTTGAAGCATTCCCACTAAAATCAGGGACTAGACAAGGCTGCCCTCTCTCTCCATATCTTTTCAATATAGTACTTGAAGTTCTAGCAAGAGCAATTAGACAACATAAGGAAGTCAAAGGGATACAAATTGGAAAGGAAGAAGTGAAACTATCATTATTTGCAGACGATATGATAGTTTACCTAAGCGACCCAAAAAACTCCACCAGAGAACTTCTAAGGCTGATAAACGACTTCAGCAAAGTGGCAGGTTATAAAATTAACTCAAGCAAGTCAGTGGCCTTCTTGTACTCAAAGGACAAGCAGGCAGAGAAAGAAATTAGGGAAATAACACCCTTCACAATAGCCACAAACAACATAAAGTATCTTGGCGTAACTCTAACCAAACAAGCGAAAGATCTGTACAACAGGAACTTCAAGTCCCTGAAGAAAGAAATCGAAGAAGACCTCAGAAGATGGAAAAATATTTCTTGCTCCTGGATTGGCAGGATCAATATAGTAAAAATGGCCATCTTGCCAAAAGCAATATACAGATTCAATGCAATCCCCATCAAAATCCCAACTCAATTCTTCATAGATCTAGAAAGAGCAATTCTCAAATTCATCTGGAGCAACAAAAAACCCAGGATAGCTAAAACTATTCTCAACAATAAAAGGACTTCTGGGGGAATCAATATCCCTGACTTCAAGCAGTACTACAGAGCAATTGTGTTAAAAACTGCATGGTATTGGTATAGCAACAGGCAAACAGATCAATGGAACAGGATTGAAGACCCTGAAATTAACCCACAGACTTATGGTCACTTGATCTTTGATAAAGGAGCCACAACCATCCGATGGAATAAAGATAGCCTTTTCAACAAATGGTGCTGGTTCAACTGGAGGTCAACATGCAGAAGAATGCAAATTGACCCACTCTTATCTCTTTGCTCTAAGATCAACTCCAAGTGGATCAAGGACCTCCACATAAAACCAGACACACTGAAACTATTAGAAAAGAAACTTGGGAAGACCCTGGAGGACTTGGGCACAGGGGAAAAGTTCCTGAACAGAACACCAATAGCGTACGCACTAAGATCAAGAATCGACAAATGGGACCTCATAAAATTACAAAGTTTCTGCAAAGCAAAGGACACTGTCCGAAGGACAAAACGGCAACCAACAAAGTGGGAAAAGATCTTTACCAACCCCACATCCGACAGAGGGCTAATATCCAATATATACAAAGAACTCAAGAAGTTAGACCGCAAAGAAACAAATAACCCTATCAAAAAATGGGGCACAGAGCTAAACAAAGAATTTTCACCAGAAGAAATTCGGATGGCCGAGAAACACCTTAAGAGATGTTCAACATCATTAGTCATCAGGGAAATGCAAATCAAAACAACCCTGAGATTCCACCTCACACCAGTCAGAATGGCTAAGATTAAAAACTCAAGAGACAACAAGTGCTGGCGAGGATGTGGAGAAAGAGGAACACTCCTCCACTGTTGGTGGGATTGCAAAATGGTAAAACCACTCTGGAAATCAGTTTGGCGGTTCCTCAGAAAATTGGGCATGTCACTTCCAGAGGACCCTGCCATACCACTCCTGGGCATATACCCAGAGGATTCCCCTACATGCAATAAAGACACATGCTCCACTATGTTTATAGCAGCCTTGTTTATAATAGCCAGAAATTGGAAGGAGCCCAAATATCCCTCAAAGGAGGAATGGATACAGAAAATGTGGTATATTTATACAATGGAATACTACTCAGCAATTAAAAATAATGAATTCATGCAATTTGTAGGTAAATGGTTAGACCTGGAAAATATCATCCTGAGTGAGCTAACCCAATCACAAAAGAATGCACATGAAATGCAATCACTGATAAGTGGATATTAATGAGCCCAGAAGCACTAAATACTCAAGACACAAATAGCAAGTCAAATGATTCCCAAGAAGAAGAAAGGAGAGGACCCTGGGCCTGTAAAGATTGCATCCAGTTTAGTAAAGAAACCGAGGGGGGAGGGGGAATGATTGGGGAATAGTTGGGGGGGAGAAGAACTATGGGAACTATGGTGGGTGGGAACTGGGAAAGGGGAAAGCCTTTGAAATGTAAACATAGAATATAGAAAATAAAAATAACTAAAAAAATAAAAAAAAAAGAATTTACTTCAATAAGAACAAAAATAATATAAAGCCTACATATTAATGGAAACTTAATAACTCTCTACTCAATAATAATGTACATAAACTACATTATCAAAGACTTCATGGAATTCAATGAAAATGAAGACATATCATTCCCAAGCTTATGGGACGCAATGAAAGCAGTGTTAAGAGGAAAATTCATAGCACGGAATGGTGCCTTCAAAAAGAAATTGGAGAAATCTCATACAAGCAAATTAACAACACAGCTGAAAGCTCTAGAGCAGGAAGATGCAAACACACCCAAGAGGAGTAAATGGCAGGAAATAGTCAAAATCAGGACTGAAATCAACCAGTTATAAACAAAGAGAATGATACAAAGAATCAACAGAACTAAGAGTTGGTTTTTTGAGAGTCAACAAGATAGAGATACCCTTAACCAAAATAAGAAGGGCTCAGAGACAGCATCCAATTTAATAAAATCAGAAATGAAAAGGGAGATATAACAACAGAAAATGCCTCACCTTGCCACAGGGGTATGCATTCCACTATGTTCATAGCAACCTTATTTGTAATAGGCAGAAGCTGAAAACAACTCAGATGTCTCTCAGCAGAAGAATGGATATAGAAAATGTGGTACATTTACACAATGAAATACTAGTCAGCTATTAAAAATGAGGACATCATTAATTTTATAGGCAAATGGATCTAGAAAATATCCTGGGTGTGGCAACTCAGAATCAAAAGGACATACATGGTATATACTCACTGATAATGGATATTAGCCCAAAAGTACAGAATACCCAGGATAAAACCTACAGACTTCAAGACGTGTCACAAACAGAAATGGCCAAGTGAGGAGGTTTTAACTCCATGTAGAAGGAGGAAGTAAATAATCACAGAAGGCAGAGGGAGGGAAGGCTTGGGAAGGAGAGTGTAGGGCAAGGGAAAAATCAGAACAGGATCAGATATTGGAGGGAAGAGACAGGATAGAAGTCCAGAGAATAAATGGAAATAAGCAACCTCGGGAAGTGGAAGGTGGGGTATCCTCTAGAGAGTACCAGAGACCCAGAGGCTAGACACTCTCAGGACTCATTCATGTTCACATTAGCCAAAATGTCAAACATTGGGGAAAAGGAACTTAAGGAGTCCACCTCTAGTAGATAGGCAGGGCCTCAAGTAGAGGGACTGGGTTGATAAGCCACAGTCAAGATTTCTGACCCAGAACTGTCCCTATCTAAAAGAACTTCAGGGAGAAAAATGGAGAAGATACTGAAGAAAAGGTGGTCCAGTGACTGGTTCAACTTGGGATCCATCTCATTTGTGGGCACCAAAGCCTGACACTATTACTAATGCTATGATATACTTATAGATGTGAGCCTGGTATGGCTGTCTTCAGAGAGACCTTACCAGCAGCTGACTGAGAAAGAAATAAATATTATGCCCAACTATTGGACTGAAGTCAGGGAACCTTGTGGTTAAATTAGGGGAAGGATCTAAGAAACTGAGGATGGATGGTGACCCCATATGAAGACCAGCAGTCTCAACTAACCTAGACCCCAGGGAGCTCACAGAGACTAAGTCATGAACCAGGCATATACATGGGTTGGTCTGAAGCCCTTGGCACTTATGTAGCTGAGGTTTACCTGGTCTAGCTTTAGTGGGAGAAGATGCACTTAATCCTCAAGAGCCTTGACGCCCCAGGGAAGGGGGAGTCTTGATGGGATGGAGAGCACCCTCTCAGAGGCAAGGGAGAGGAGGAATGAGATGAGGAACTGTGGGAGGGGGGCTGAGGGCAAAACAACTGGAATTTACATTCACTTAAATTAAAAAATTCAAAAAATGCAGATTAAAACTACTTTGAGATTGCATCCCATTCTATTTAGAATGGCCATCATTGGGAATACAGGAATACAAATGACAACAAATGCTACCATGGTGTTGGGGAAACTGGAATTCTAATATACTCTTGGTGGAAGAGCCAACAATTGCAGCCTCTTCAAAAGCCGGTCTTTGAGTTTCTCCAAAAAACTAGAACTACCATATGACCCAACTCCATTCCAGGCAGACACCTAACTAACTTTATATATGCAGAAATACTTGCACATCCATGGTTCATTGCTTCAGTATTCACAATAGCTAGGAAATGAAATTGGCATAGCTATCTGTTGCTTAGGGTTTCATTGCTGTGAAGAGACACCATGACCAAGGAAACTCTTAAAAAGGAAACCATTTACATGGGGGCGGACTTACAGTTTTAGAGGTTTAGTCTATTATCATCATGGTTGGAAGCTTGGCAGCATGCAGTCAGATGTGATGCTAGAGAAAGAGCTGAGAGCTCTACATCTTGATCTGCAGGCAGCAGAAGGCCCAGAAAACACACTTGGAACAGCTTGAGCATATATGACCTCAAAGCCTGTCTCCAGAGTGACATACTTCTTCCCACATGGCCACATCTACTCCAACAAGGCCACACTTTCTTATACTGCCACACCCTATGGACAAGCATTCAAGCACATGAGTCTATGGGGGACATACTTATTAAAACCACCACATCTAGCCAGGAGGTGGTGGCTCATGCCATTAATCCCAGCACTTTGGAGGTAGAGGCAGGAAGATTTCTGAGTTTGAGGCCAGCCTGGTCTACAGAGTGAGTTCCAGGACAGCCAGGGTAACAGAGAGAAACCCTGTCTCAAAAAACTAACAAAAAACCAAACCAAACAAACAAAACCCCACCACATCTATCAATGAATAAATAAAAAACGTTACACATGTACAATGGCATTTTATTCATCTATAAAGAAAAATGAAATTGTTGCATTTCCATGCAAAGGGATGAAACTGGAAACAATTATAATGTGGTAATCCATACCAGACAAAGGTCATATATTTTTACTTTTATGCAGACCTTTGTGTTGAGTTTTTTAGACTGGTTGGAGTACATGTAGAGCACAGAAAAGTGTCATTGAGGCATGTGCATTAAAAAAATGTATTGTACAGACAATATAAATGTATAATGGATATACCACATTTTCTGTATCCATTCCTCCTTTGAGGGAAATCTGGGCTCCTTCCAACTTCTGGCTATTATAAACAAGGCTGCTATGAACATTGTGGAGCATGTGTCTTTATTGTATGCAGGGGAATCCTCTGGGTATATGCCCAGGAATGGTATGCCAGGGTCCTCTGGAAGTGACATGCCCAATTTTCTGAGGAACCGCCAAACTGATTTCCAGAGAGGGTTTTACCATTTTGCAATCCCACCAACAGTGGAGGAGTGTTCCTCTTTCTCCACATCCTTGCCAGCACCTGTTGTCTCTTAAGTTTTTAATCTTAGCCATTCTGACTGGTGTGAGGTGAAATCTTAGGGTTGTTTTGGTTTGCATTTCCCTGATGACTAATGATGTTGAACATCTCTTAAGGTGTTTCTCGGCCATTCGAATTTCTTCTGGTGAAAATTCTTTGTTTAACTCTGTACCCCATTTTTTGATAGGGTTATTTGGTTCTTTCATGCAATTTGTAGGCAAATGGTTAGATCTGGAAAATATCATCCTAAGTGAGTTAACCCAATCACAAAAGAATACACAAGAAATGCAATCACTGATAAGTGGATATTAATGAGCCCAGAAGCCCTAAATTCTCAAGGAACAATTAGCAAGTCAAATGATTCCCAAGAAGAAGAAAGGAGAGGACACTGGGCCTGAAAAGAATGGATCCAGTTTTGTAAATCCAGAACAGAGAAATGGTGGGGGGTGATTGGGGAATAGTTGGGGGGGGAGGACTTATGGGACATATGGTGGGGGGGAACTGGGAAAGGGGAAAGCCTTTGGAATGTAAACAAAGAATAGAGAAAATAAAATAAAAAATAAATAAATTATGCAATTTTATGTTCAAAATTTAGACAGTTTCCACAAAAATTATTTTGAATGAAAACATTAAATTGTATTGTACTTTTCTTATATTACATAATTGGAGGAACTCATAAACATTGTGCCAGTGTCTCAAACAATTTTGCCATATCTCAAAGGAGAATTTCTTTAGAGGATTGAATGAATACTCCATTTTATACAACAAAAAAAATGTATAATGGAGGAAATTGAAAGGATATGGAAAAGTATTAGCCAAAATGATGAGTGTGTGTGTGTGTGTGTGTGTGTGTGTGTGTGTGTGAGAGAGAGAGAGAGAGAGAGAGAGAGAGAGAGAGGGAGAGAGAGAGAGGCAGGAAGTTTGTCTTATTATACTACATTCCCATTCTTAAGTAGGATTTATTATAAGTTCAAGATGCCTTTTACTTCTAATAATTTTTTTCTAAAATAACATTTTTAAAGCTTCATTAAATTATTTTGCTTTAAATAATGCCGGTGTGTGTCCACATGTACTTCTATAGTCTAAAGAGAAATAACTTAATATAAATACTACATTTGAATAGTAATCACTATGACAAATAAGGAAGTAAGAGTCAAAAGACTTAAATTATTTTCATTATTAATTTTCTATGTGGTTTACAGGAACCTGCTTATTAGTATTTTGTATAATATCAAAATAATTTGTATTCACTAAATACTTTGAATAAATGACACAATTGAAACTATTGGGAGGTATGTTTTGGTAATTAAATATGATTTTCATAATTAGTTGGCACACATTGATAAGCTCATCTAGACACACCAGAGGACTATAACTAAAGAAATAGGGTTCACAACTCATGTCAGGATTTGAATCTGGCTAATTGGAACTAATTGCTGCAATGCACTCTTTGAATTGCTCAATTTTATCATTAAGTTCAGAGAATTGCAAACCACCATAAAAATCAGTGAAACAACATCTCAAAGTGTACCTTACCTGATTATGCAATGATTATGTTTAGTTTTAGTTAATTATGACAATTAAGTAGTTTTATTATACTGGTAGCATTAACTTATTTCATTTACTTGCTGATAAAAATTAACTTGTGACCCAGAATGGGAATTACTTTGTGATAGATTAGCATATGAAAATGATTAATATGCTTCTTTGAAAGAACAAAGGCTCCCTGTAAAATCATTTTCTATTTGGTGATTCTTCTGTGTCAGATAACATTATACAGTATTAAATATTACAAGGTACAAAACACATTAGCAATGGAGGAAAAAAGTGACAGTTTAAAAATCAAATACCAAATCTACATTCTCTGGTTCCTTAATATTTTTAAATATGATTAAATGGGGTACAGAGCTAAACAAAGAATTTTCACCAGAAGAAATGCAGATGGCCGAGAAACACCTTAAGAGATGTTCAACATCATTAGTCATCAGGGAAATGCAAATAAAAACAACCCTGGGATTCCACCTCACACCAGTCAGAATGGCTAAGATTAAAAACTCAAGAGACAACAGGTGCTGGCAAGGATGTGGAGAAAGAGGAACACTCCTCCACTGTTGGTGGGATTGCAAAATGGTAAAACCTCTCTGGAAATCAGTGTGGCGGTTCCTCAGAAAATTGGGCATGTCACCTCCAGAGGCCTGGCATACCACTCCTGGGCATATACCCAGAGGATTCCTCTGCATACAATAAAGACACATGTTCCACTATGTTTATAGCAGCCTTGTTTATAATAGCCAGAAATTGGAAGGAGCCCAGATATCCCTCAAAAGAGGAATGGACACAGAAAATGTGGTATATTTATACAATGGAGTACTACTCAGCAATTAAAAATAATGAACTCATGCAATTTGTAGGTAAATGGTTAGATCTGGAAAATATCATCCTAAGTGAGCTAACCAAATCACAAAAGAATACACATGAAATGCAATCACTGATAAGTGGATATTAATGAGCCCAGAAGCCCTAAATACTCAAGGCACAATTAGCAAGTCAAATGACTCCCAAGAAGAAGAAAGGAGAGGACCCTGGGCCTGTAGAGATTGGATCCAGTATTATAGACCCAGAACAGAGAAATCGTGGGGGCGGGGAATGAGTGGGGAATAGCAGGGGGGAGAGGAATTATGGGACATATGGTGGGGGGTAACTGGAAAGGGGAAAGCCTTTGGAATGTAAACATAGAATATAGAAAATAAAAATTAAAAAAAAAACTAAGACAAACTTTTTTCTTTTTTTTTATTGGATATATTCTATATTTACAATTCATTTCCCTTTTTCTGGTTCCCCACCCCAAAGGTCCCACATGTCCTTTTCCCTCCCCCTGCTCCCTCATCCACCCACTCCCACCTTACTGTTCTTGTACTCTCCCACAATGATGTTTTGGTCCATTCTAGCACCAGTGTCCACTCCTTTCTTCTTGTGAGACATCACTTGATATGTGATTTATGTCTTTGGTGTTCCAAGCTTCTAGGCTAATATCCACTTATCAGTGACTGTATACCATGGGTATTCTTTTGAGACTGGGTCATCTCACTTAGTATGACGTTCTCCAGCTCCATCCATTTCTCTAAGAATTTCATGAATTCATTGTTTCTAATGGCTGAATAGTACTCCATTGTGTATATATACCACATTTTTTTTTTATCCATTCCTCTGTTGAGGGACATCTGGGTTCTTTCCAGCTTCTGGCTATTATATATAAGGCTGCTATGAACATAGTGGAGCATGTATCCCTACTGCATGCTGGGGAATCTTCTGGGTATATTCCCAGGAGTGGTATGGCTGGGTCCTCCGGAAGTATCATGTCCAGTTTTCTGAGGAACCGCCATACTGATTTCCAGAGTGGTTGTACCAGCTTGCATTCCCACCAGCAGTGGAGGAGTGTTCCTCTTTCTCCACATCCTCGCCAACACCTGATGTCTTCTGAATTTTTAATCTTAGCCATTCTGACTGGTGTGAGGTGAAATCTCAGGGTTGTTTTAATTTGCATTTCCCTAATGACTAGTGATGTTAAATCGGCAACCAACAAATTGGGAAAAAATCTTCACCAACCCCACATCCGACAGAGGGCTAATCTCCAATGTATACAAAGAACTCAAGAGGTTAGACCCCAGAAAACCAAATAACCCTATCCAAAAATGGGGTACAGAGCTAAACAGAGACTTTTCACCTGAAGAAATTCGGATGGCTGAGAAACACCTTAAAAAATGTTCTACAAATTATTTTTTAATAAAGAACACAAACACAAAAACTTCATTCAGCAAAATAGAAGCTTGAGAAAATTCTAAAAGATTGCAATCTAGAGTAGTTTTCTTGTAAAGGGAAGCAGTACATCCATGGTAGTGAAATCCTAGTTCTTGGGATGTACAATCAAGGGGATTAGAAGAAGTTCAGGGTCACCCTTGGCTCTGTGGGGAGTCTAAAAGCAGCCACGCTATATGAGGTCTTGCTTCAAAAATAAAATCTTGTGAAACATTAAAAGTTATAGAAATTCCAGCATTAGTAAATAGATCTAGAAAGTGACAATAGATAAAACAAAATATTATTCAATGTATAAGGATTTTATTATTGAAATAAAGAAGTCTATCTATATATTGATTAGCCAAACTAGCTTCTGAAAAAATTAAGCGCTATTTTCTTTGCTCTCAAAATATACTCAAATTTATATTTAAATACTTCATAATAAAATTTCATGTCACTGTTTTTGAAGAGAAAAGCCCATATTATTAAATGAATTAAATACATGAAAGTATAAAAATTATATTGACATAATTAAAAAAAACATGGATTCCAGATGGTTGAGTCAGACTTAACACAAAAGAAAGAGTAACTTTGGAAATTGATATTAAATATCAGTTATATCTGACAACCAAAACAACATGACTCAGAAAGTACTACCAGCAATGTTTTTTTAGGATCTCCTTTTTATTTTATTTTTGTTTATTTTTGAGATTATAATTTATTTATATTTCACCCTTCCTTTTTACTCACCAAACCCACACATATGACACTCCTCTTCTTCAAATTCATGACCTCTTTTTTCATTGTTATTGCATGTTTCTATGTATTTATGTGTACATACATAGTTCTAAATATAACCTGTTGATTCAATATAATGTTACTTGTATGTATTTTTCAGGGATGACTATTTGACACTAGACAACTAATTGGTGTGTTCTTCCCTAAGGAGGACTACCACTCTTTCCTGCTCCAAGTTTCATTCAGTAACAGCAATGATTTTATTTTGGAGTGATTAATAAAAATAAAATCCCAGCAAGAATAAAAATGAATACAGATGGCGTTAAGGGAAAAAGAGAAAAAACAAAACAAAACAAAACAATGCTCAGCACAGAAATTAGTAGCATTTCTTTAGTCAAAATAAGTATTAGTTATAAATTCCAAAAATAATATATCTGATCCTTCCCTAATTCTTTTATCTCCTCCTTCCTTCCCTTCTTCTCTCCCTCTCTTGAGTTGTGGTCTTGCAATGTAGCTCAGGTTGAACCATAACAGCTTCCCCAGTATTGGGACTGTGGCTATGCCTTGCTATGTATTGCTCCTAAAAATTACAGAGGATGATGCAGACAGAAGACAAAACTGGTGGGCCTTCTGCTTTATTTGGGGAAGGAAAGATGTTCTGGTTTACTTTGGTTCAAAATAGTGCAAATTAAATTCTACTATAAAAGATGCAGAAAGAAAGGAAAAGAAAGTAGGGAAAAAAGAAAGCAAGGACTAATATGACTACATTGTCATTAATTTGAATAATTAATATTAACAGTAATCTGTGTTCATAAAATATAATCTAGAAAAGCAAACACAACTGCAAGGAAATGTATCCAGGCCAAAGCAGAAACACTTGTAGTATCCAAGTCCAAATTGTATAGATCACAATTCAAGACTGGGAATATGCAACTTGAAATTTACTTATAATAAGTGGAAAATGAGAAGACAAAGCAGGAAGAAATAAATCTGTACTTACTCTTTAAAAGTAACCATGTGTTAAATTTATATTTATATGACTTATGTGCCCATGGTGTGCCACTAAGACTAAGTCAGAAAGGCAGAGACTCCTCTGCTTGAAGCATCCTGGGAGAAGGTTTTGAGCTACTAGAGCAGCAAGGAAGTGAGGACTTTATCAAGTAGAGTGCCATCATCATCAATGAGGGAGGTGAGAAATCTATGAATCAATGGTACTGAAAATTTGTATGTGAGGCAGAGTCTGGAAAGCTGAGAATGAGAAGATTCAGCTGCTGCCCACTGCCAAAAATTGTACTGCATTTGAGTCTGGCCATACTAATTGATCACTAGGAACATATCAGGGTTCAAAGAAAGGCGATGGAAGTCAATATCTCTAGACACTTTTTTTCCTTCCAAATTAGCTGAGAAACTAATACCCAAGAGTTCAAGTTCAGCGAATCCTGGATAGGAATAATACAAAGGGAGAGCTATACTCAAGCAGGTTTATAGTCAAATACTTAAAACCAAAGATACAAATTTCAAGGTAGGCATAAAAATATGATTCATTAACACATTACACTGATTCAAGAAAGGCTCAGGCTCTTATCAGAAATACAGAAGATAGAGAGTTGAGATCTTAAAGTGAGAAAGAACTAAGTCAATGAAAAATCTGTTTAAGATCATTCCTTCCTTTTCCTTTCTATCTCCATTCATCCCTTCATCCCCCTTCCATCCTTCCTTCCTATTTATTTAAAAAGTTTTCTATGTGACTCCCAGTGGAACTCTATGAAGGAGGAGCAGAAGCTCAGAGTCAGGTGTCAGAACCTAAGTAATTAAAGAAAGGTGTCTGGATGAGAGTAGAGGACTTATTGATAAAGTTGGTTTTATAGCAAAACATTGCTCCTTTAAATCAATGAACTGAAGACAATTAGATTCAAATTTCTCACTGATAGACAATGTAGAAACAATCTAGAGTATACTGTATAGGACTGAATTAGAGCTGGTGGGCATCAGAACATAAATTCAAATATATCTAATAAATAGAAATCAGACATTATTTAGATCTCCCTTTTTAAAATGACATTTTCCAATAAAATGGACCAGTTTGTAAATACATATGATTTATATGTCAATAAATACAGATTACTGCTGTGAAAAAACATTGGTGAATGCATAAAAATGCCAACATATTTAATGAGGATGAGTATACCCCAACTATTCATCAATACGAGAGGAAAGTAGGAACTTCATAATGGAGAATAATGGAGCGCTTGGAAAATATTATCTTAATGAAAGGGTCAAAGTTAAGACTATTTGAGCTAGGCCCAGCCTCTTGTGTCTCCTTACCACATGCACCAAGAATTCTGGACATGCTATCACTTCTGTTATTCCTGCATAAAAAGATTGATATGCTAACTTGACTTACAAGATGTGCCTACTGGTACAATAGAGGTGTGATGAATATGTATGAGGGTCATCAACCATTTTCTGATTGCATATGAGTCTAGCTCCACAGGAGGGAGTTTGTGCCTAGAACCATAAAGGTAGAAACTTATGGCTGGCAAGGTCATAGGCCCTAAGGGGGAAACTACTGCTGTTACTTTGCTAAATGATCATGTTGTCAAAATGCCTTCTAAATATTTATGTTTATGCCTGTAGATTTAGGCTGTGGTTATCTGCACCAGACCTGCATAGGATCAAGACAGTCAAAATTCCAGTTTGGATGGAGGGACCACACCCCTAATATAGGAGCTATTGGAAGTTGATGACTTCTGAGCGAAGGTGAGTTTCTTTCCTTTGTAGATGTGGTTGCTGGTAGGTTGCTCAGACCCCATTAGATAGTTCCACATCCATTTATATACTGAGGTTGAGTATACGCTAAAGTATTCATCAATACCAAGAGGAAAATAGGAACTTCATAAAAAAAAGTAACTGGTCTCTGTGGTTAATAATACCATTTTTTAAAAGTTCAGTTGAATTTTAGAAGGAAACAAGGTGAAGACACTAGGGGAAGTTGACAGAAGGTACTGCTGAATGGGTATTATCAAAATACATTCCATAAATGAATATAAACATTTAAAAATAAATAGTATTTTAAATGAACAAAAAGTTATATTTTTGTTAACTTTAAAAATAAAGAGGACCTACATGGCTCTTACTTTGGACGTATATAGAAAGATCTAATTGGAAATTAGTCATATCATGCAGGGGGAACTAAAAGTTAATCTCCCTCTACCCTCCATAAGAGCCCCCTCCTTGTTTTTCCCATGTCTCCATTTATACTGGCTGAATACTGCTATTCATCACTCTTCCCAAGGTCTCTTTCTACTTTTCTGGGTTCTGTAGTTATTTTATGTTTTAAACTCATGTCCTAGGACTTAGAGTTAGGAGCCTCTGATGGGAAAGAACATGTTACATTTGTCTTTCTGGGTATGGATTACCTCCCTCAATATGATCTTTTCTCATTTAATCTATTTACCTGCATAGTTCCTGGTTTCACTTTTCAATAAAGCCACGAATGGCTGTATTCCACAGTGTAAGTGTGCCGAATTTTCATTATCCATTCACTGGTTGGAAGACATTTAAAGTTGTTCCATTTCAGCCTATTGTGAATAGAGCAGCAATGAACATGGCCGAGCAAGTATTTGTGGAGTAAGATGTTGAGTCCTTTGGGCATAGGTCAAGGAATGGCATAGCTGGGTCATATGGTAGATTTACTTTTAGCTTTTCGAAGATTCTCCACACTTATTTCCATAGTGGTTGTATCAATTTTAAGCAGTCCCATCAACACAGAATAAAGGTTCTACTTTCCTTACTTCCTCACCAGCATTTATTGTCAGTTGTTCAGTTGATCCTTGCCATTCTGAGTGGTATAATGTAGATTCTCAAAAGTTGTTTTAATTTGTACTCCCTAATTGCTAAGGATTATGAACATTTTATGAAGAGCTTCTTAGTCATTTTGTTTTAACTTCTTCTATTGAGGACTCTTTGTTCAGATCCATAGCCCATATTTAATTGGGCTATTTGTTTTTTGAGTTCCTTACATATTTTGGATAATTCTCTGTCTGAAGTATATCTGGAAAAGATTCCAATACACTTTGTGACATCAAAGATGGTTGATAAGCCATCAAGAAAACATATTACTTTATACTTACTGAAAATATAAGTGTATGTATATACACATACATCTTAAAGGAAATTATGCTATTTGGGCTGATAATACACTTCAAAAGAGCCATAGATTAACTGGATTTTTTTTAAAAAAACATGAGAAATTTTTAGACATGAGAAATTTCCATTCAATTTTTTGGTCAGGCAAGTCCAAATGAATTCCCAAACAATATAGGTTATGGTATTTTCCCATGGATATATCTCAGGGGTAGAAAGTAAACTTCTATTGTTGAAGGAACTACATGATTCAGACATAGAATTCAGACATTTTGTGCTAGATATAACTTGAAATCCTTCTTCCTACGATTTATTTTCATAGCGCCAGAAAGTCCTGTGTAATTTGCCAAGAGAGGGAAAAATCAATAGTCTGTAATGCCAGTGGACTATAACCAAGAGCAACATGGCAAAATATCTTTAAAGGTACAAAGGTAGAACTCATATCTTGGCAGTAACCAACAGATACCTAATTGGACTGAAAGCCCACTCAGGAAGAGGAAAATCATTTTTGGTACTAGAAAGCAGCTAACTAACCCAAGCTGCCGATGCCATAAATTGTAGAGGAAAACCTACTATCATCACTTTAGTAGACCAGCATCATTTTATTTATTTATTTATTTATTTATTTATTTATATTTATTTATTTATCCATCATAATTTCTAACTACTGTTTACAACTTATCCTTATATCCATAGGTAGATCTCTCCCCTCAACAAAGAAGTTTCTTTTTATAGGAAATGGAGACCAATGGAGAAAACCACTACAGGTCATAATAGATAAACAGATCTTGTGTGGTTCAACCTTAGTGGATACATCTGCAACATAAATCCTGCACCTAAAGTTCAGGAAACTCCATAAAGAAGGAGTAGAAAGGGACTGCCAGAGAGGAAGTCTTCTGTGAGATTACATTGTCTCAAAATGACAGAGAAGCTGTCTATGGAACCTCAACTATATAGTTTCCTAAACAACACCTGAACAATGATACTATCAATAGATATGCTAATATATAAGGGGGCAATCTTATCGGACCCATTCCTAGACAAGTTACTATAGGGAACTAATAACTGCTGATAGAGGGAGAATTAGCTTTACCCAGGAATGAGCCTCCTAATTGTTTATAAAATATGGAATGGTCAGCTCTGAAGTCATAAATGTACATGTGCATTCATATGTGTATGTGTACACATATATGCATTTATATATGTATATGGTGTATATACATTTATATATTTGTATATCATATATATGTATATTTATATATACTCATATATGTATATGCATATTTATTCATATATGTGTATGTATACATATATATGTATATATTTCATACATATATATGCCACACTAAACTTACTTATCAGGTTGTATGTATATATTTATGTATAAAGGGACCATTAATTTGAGAGGGAATGAAGGAAGAAATGGAAGGGGTTAGAAGGAGGGCACACAGCAGAGAGGACAGAGAAGGGAAAAGTGATTCAATTGTATTTTAATTAGTTTTTTAATTAAAAAAGAAATGTTATGTTTTTAAAAAGAATAATTTGAATTTAATCACTAGGAAACATTATGAGAGACAATCTCAAACATCATTAACTTGTCTGTTGTTTTAAGCTGGAAAAGAATATTGTTACCACTCATTTGCAAAATGAAAAAAAAAATTGAGAAAACAAACTCAGTTTCTTGATCTATTGGAAAGCTGACTTTTCAGAGCAACCAGTTGATCCCATGTAAGGAGAAAACAACACATCAGAGACAGATGGAATGGAAATACTGATTTAGCTGGTGTAGGCACAATGACATACTAGTTAAAAGGGTTCAACTTGTGTAGATCACCAATTAGCAGTTTCATGCACACATACAAAAGGATAGTAAGGACTGCATAATTGAATCTGAATCCTCATCGTGTTTTTTCTCCATCTTATCTCCAGGAATAATATTAGGAACGTGCCCTTCATGGAACTGATGGGAGGGGGGAAGTGAAAGAGCAACAGCAAAGGAAGTTGCTCAAATACTTTTTCATCTTCCCCTTGGAGGAAAATGCTGTATAGAAGTCATGGTACTGTCACAGAAATTAGATTGGCTCTTTAAAAATGACATTTGTGTTCAAATATATCACACATAAAAATGATGAAACACATTGTAAACAGTGCACATGCAAGTGTAATCAGTATCAACATTGAAAGAATTGATGTATCTCTCCCTCCCCTTACACATGCATACACACACACACACACACACACACACACACACAAACACACACCAACTGAATCTCCATGCATTTTTCAAGTCACTTCTCTTCGAATGTAACAACTCTCTGGACTTCTGACACCATAGATTAATTCTACACGCTTTTGAACACTATATTAATGAAATCATACAGTATGGGTGTATATCATTAGTTTGAACATGCCAGGAAAATAAAGTTAATAGTCCATAAAATAACTTGGAAATGCTAACTGTGTGTTAACAATGTCTCTTGGGTCAGGTTATATTTGACAGCTAGCCAAAGACATTCAGTGATTATCAGACAAGTGGCTCATATCCATGTTGACAGCTCTATTTTCAGTCTTAATGATTTGGGTTTATAGCTTGATCCTCAGTAGACAGTACATATACTCTTTAAAATGGCTTGAAAAAATTAGATGATATATAGCTGTTATAAGTGTTGAACGAGAAGCTAGGGACTGATTAGAAATTGTAAAAATAAATTAGTAATGCTAAAAATGCCAGCACATGAATGCCCAAACTTGTCCTACTGAAAAGAATGTATGTCTAGATGAACATTTTTTGCTTTCAACTTATGAGGTGTCCCATCTGTGACATATATGTTACCAGTTTTATTTATGAATATTCCTGCCACCTGCTATTTCCTTTGGTTTGTAACATGTAAACAGAAGCAATCTGTGTATTTGTCTTCAAATTATCAGCCTTAAAAAACAGTATGTGTCACATTATTATGACTACAATACTACACTTTTTTAATAGGAGCTGCTGTGTCAAAACCACAGCAGCTGTGAGTTGTGAACCAGTGGACCTGTTTTTACCATGCACTGTACATGAGAGACATTTTTATATGTTCTGAGTCACTATGTGTTTGAGCCAATTTGTTTCTGGAGCCTAATCTTGCCCAGACTTTCTAATAGACTGTTGGTATTTATACCATTATTAAAAGGCCTGAAAGCTTTTTCATTGAAAGAGAAGTGTTTGAAAACGATTATCTTTACAATGATGTTTAAGTGAATAAAAATTATATTTATTATTTTTAATTACAGTTCTGTTCATTTATTTAGTCTACATGCCCATGTGTTCCACATGGGATAGAAGGAGACTGTAAGTGCCTTGGCATTTGTGTGGAAATCAGAGGACAACTTGTGGGTATAAATGATCTCTTTCGACCATCTGGGCCCTGAGTTTCAAACTGAAGTTGTCAGGTATTGGGAAAAGTACATTTACCTCATGAACCATCTCACTGGTGCAGCATTTATTTACAACAATAAATGAAAATTCTCTGAGCCCCCTCAGTACTCATTCAAATGACCCCTAATTTATCACTCTCCCTCCTACTGAGTGCTTCAGTTTGTATGTCAAATGATTTCTATTCTGAACCAAATATTATAAAATTAAATCTAGTAGTGAGATAAAGGGTACAAGACTTACATATCACACTGATGATAAAAGACTAATGAGACAAAGGGCAGTTTCTGTGTAAGTGGCCTAAGGGTGACCTCCATGACTTGCAATCATTTGGTCCAAATTATCAATCGGCACATTCAGATTACTCTGGGATTCACAAAGATGGTATGAAATGATCAAGTGACGAAAATTACATAAATAGGGCTGTGTAGTCAATCTTGATGAAGACTACCTACTCTCCCTCTGCATGGTATCACTTAGCATTTAGCCTTGTAATTGTGCAAATCAGTAAACTGAGATTAACTATAAAATGCAGGAATTTTGAGTGTTAGTACATCAATACAATTCTCTCCAAATTTAAGTACCCTAATGTTTTACTCAGCAGTAATCCATAGTTTGTCTATTCAGTCACCAATATCAAATATTCATATAACTTTTGAATTTCATTTGTTGATAAATTACACATTTTTCTTAAATAATTTATTTAAAACAAATTGATACCTATTATTAAATGGTGAAAAGTAAAATTTGTCTTCATCAATTATTGTTCTATTATAATTAAACTTTGTTAAATTATTTAAACATATAGTGATCTTAAAGTATATGTGCACATTTTCCCTGAAATTTTTATTTTATTTTAAAATTTTCGCTTACCAGGCAAAAATGTCTCCTAACTAATTTTTAAAATGTCCTAAAGTAACTAGCAGAATTACTGCATGTTGTGAAGTCAAATGAGGTTTCCAAACAATGCTTCAAGAAAGAATTGACTTTGGTAACACATCTCTAGAATTATATATTCTAATAAATCCCTTGATATGTATATATGTGTATTGATGACTACAGAGCCGTTTTCTGGTAAACCATTTTTACTTACTTTCTTATTTCATTCCTTGTTCCAGTTAGCAACTCCTTTTAGTAAGGAAAATGGTGAGTTAGCTGTGTTAGTCCATTTTGTGCTGCTATAACTGAATGCCAGAGTCTGGGAAATTTACAAAGAACAGAGATTCATTTCTTATAGTTATAGAGGCTGAAATCCTATATGGAAACATCTAGATTTGGAACTCTATGATGTACCATCTCAAGACAAATGGTCAAGATTATAGAGAGGAAAAGGAGACAAAACTCATTCATTTACTAGGATCCCTCTCCTAAGGTAAGATCCCAAAACTTTGAAATCAGGGTGTGATGGTTTGTATATGACTGGCCCAGGAAGTGAACCTATTAGGAGGTGTGGCCTTGTTGGAGTAGGTGTGTCGCTGTGGGTGTGGGCTTAAGACCCTCCCCCTGGCTGCCTGGAAGTCAGTCTTCCACTAGCAGTCTTCAGATGAAGAGAGAGAACTCTCAGCTCCTCCTGCACCATACCTGCCTGGATGCTGCCATGTTTCTGCCTTGATGACAATGGACTGAACCTGTGAGCCTGTAAGCCAATCCCAATTAAATGTTGTCTTTTATAAAACTTGCATTGGTCATGGTGTCTGTTCACAGCAGTAAAACCCTAACTAAGACACAGGGTTATTATATCCAAAGTAGTAGATCCTTAATGAGCTACTTACTTCTTAAAATTCCATCTGTTGACATTGTCCTATTGGAATTTGGAGATATATTCAAAATCTAGGAAGGTTTAGAGACTTTTCTAAAGTGAAAACTCTCATGGGAAAGTCAGGCTAAACACTTTTGTTTTTATTAAAAAATCTTCCTTCTTTTATTGGATATTTTATGTATGCACATTTCAAATGATATGCCCTTTCCAGGTTTCCCCTCTGGATCTCCCATCTTCCATCCCCTCTGGGAGATCTTTCCATCTTCTGAGATCTCCTTCATTTTTTTCTTCAGGGACTTTAAGTTGTCATACAGACCCTTCACTTGCTTGGTTAGTGTCACTCCAAGATTTTTTATATTATTTGTGACTATTGTGAAGGATATAATTTCCTTAATTTCTTTCCTAGCCTGTTTATCCTTTGAATAGAGGAAGGCTACTGATTAGTTTGAGTTAATTTTATATCCAGCCACTTTGCTTAAGTTGTTTATCAAGTTTAGGAGTTCTCTGGTGGAATTTTTGGGGTCACATAAGTATACTATCATATCACCTTCGAATACTGATATTTTGACTTCTTATTTTCTAATTTGTATCCCTTTGATCTCCTTTTGTTGTCTAATTTCTCTGGCTAGGACTTAAAGTACTATATTGAATAGGTAGGGAAAGAGTGGGCAGCTTTGTCTTCTCCCTGATTTTAGTGAGATTGCTTCAAGTTTCTATCCATTTAGTTTGATGCTTGCTACTGGCTTGCTGCATGTTGCTTTTAATATGTTTAGGTATGGGCCTTGAATTCCTGATCATTTCAAGACTTTTACCATAAAGGGGTATTGAATTTTATCAAATGCTTTCCTAGCATCTCACATGAGATTATCTTGTGGTTTTCATTTCTTGAGTTTGTGTATATAGTGAAAAGCATTGATGGATTTCCATATATTGAAACATCTCTATATCTCTGGGATAAAGCCTATTTGATCATGGTGAATGATCATTTTGGTTTGTTCTTGGATTCAGTTTGTGAGAATTTTATTGAGTGTTTTTGCATCAACACTCATAAGGGAAATTATTCTGAAGTTCTCTTTCTTTGTAGGGTCTTTGTGTGGTTTAGGTATAAGTATAATTGTGGCTTCATAGAAGGAATTGGGTAGGGTTCCTTCTGTTTCTATTTTGTGGAATAGTTTGAATAGTATTGGTATTAGATCTTCTTTGATGGTCTGATAGAATTCTGCACTAAACCCATCTGGTCCTGGGCTTTATTTGGTTGGGAGACTTTTAATGACTGCTTCTTATTCTTTGGGGGTGATGGGTCTGTTTAGATGGTTTATCTGATCCTAATTTAAATTGTATACCTGGTAACTGTCTAGAAAATTGTTAATTTCATCCAGATTTTCCAGTTTTGTTGAGTATAGGCTTTTGTAGTAGGATCTGATGATTTTTTTGAACTTTCTCAGTTTCTGTTCTTATGCCTTCCTTTTAATTTCTGATTTTGTTAATCTGGATACTGTCTTTGTGCCCTCTGGTTAGTTGGACTAAGAGTTTATCTGTCTTGTTGATTTTCTCAAAAAAAAAAGGCTCCTAATTTTGCTGATTCTTTGTATACTTCTTTTTGTATCTACTTAGTTGATTTCATCCCTGAGTTTGATTATTTCCTGCCATCTACTCCTCTTCAGTGTACTTGCTTTTTTTTGAGATCTTTCAGGTTTGCTGTCAAAGTGATAGTGTATGCTCTTCTCTCCAGCTTTTTTTCTTCTTAGTACTGCTTTCATTGTGTCCCATAAGTTTGGGTATGTTGTGCCTTCATTGTTATTAAATTCTGAATGTCTTTGATTTATTTTTTTTATTTCTTCACTGACCAAGTAGTGCATCATTCAGCTTCCATGTGTTTGTGAGCTTTCTGTTGTTTTTGTTGTTACTGAAGACAAGCTTTAGTTTATCATGATCTGATAGGATGCATGAGATTATTTCAATCTCTTGTATCTGTTGAGTCCTGTTTTGTAACTGATTATATGGTCAATTTTGGAGGAGGTACCATGAGGTGCTGAGAAGAAGGTGTATTCTTTTGTTTTAGGATGAAATGTTCTACAGATATCTGTCCAATTGATTTGGTTTATAACTTCTGTTATTTTAACTGTGTCTCTGTTTAGTTTCTGTTTCCATGATTTTCCCATTGCTGAGAGTGGGGTGTTAGGGTCTCCCCCTATTATTGTATGGGGTATTATGTGTGATTTGAGCTTCAGTAAAGTTTCTTTTGTGAATGTGGGTGCCCTTTCATTTGGGACATAGATATTCAGAATTGAGAGTTCATCTTGGTAGGTTTTTTCTTTGACCTGTTCAAAGTGTCCTTTATTATCTTTTTTGATAACTTTTGGTTGAAAGTTGATTTTATCCGATATTAGATTGGGTACTCCAGCTTGCTTCTTGGGACCATTTGCTTGGAAAATTGTTTTCTAACCTTTTAATCTGAGGTAGTGTCTGTCTTTGTCACTGAGGTGTATTTTCTGTGTGCAGCAAAATATTGGGTTCTGTTTACATATCCAGTCTGTTAGTCTTTTTATTGGGGAACTGAGTCCATTGATATTAAGAAATATTAAGGAAAAGTGATTGTTACTTCTTGTTATTTTTGTTGTTAGAGGTGGAATTATGTTTGTGTGACTATCTTCTTTTGAGTTTGTTGAAAGGTGATTGCTTTCTTGCTTTATCTAGGGTGTAGTTTCCCTCCTTGTATTGGAGTCTTCCATCTATTCTTTGTAAGGCTAGACGTGTGGAAAGATATTGTATAAATTTGGTTTTGTCATGGAATATCTTGAATTCTCCATCTATTTTAATTGAGAGATTTGCTGGATATAGTAGTCTAGGCTGACAGTTGTCTTCTTTTAGGGTCTGTATGACATACATCTGCCCAGAATCTTCTGGCTTTTATAGTCTGGTGAGAAGTCTAGTGTAATTCTAATAAGTCTGCCTTTAAATGTTACTTGACTTTTTTTCCCTAACGGCTTTTAGTATTATTTCTTTGTTTTGTGCATTTGGTGTTTTGACTATCATGTGATGGGGGAGTTTCTTTTCTGGTTCAATCTATTTGGAGTTCTATAGGCTTCTTGTATGTTCATGGGCATCTCTTTATGTTAGGGAAGTTTTCTTCTCTAATTTTGTTAAAGATATTTACTGGTTCTTTAAGTTGGGAATCTTTGCTCTCTTCTATACCTATTATCCCTAGCTTTGATCTTCTTAATGAGTCCTGTGTTGGATGTTTTGGGTTAGGAGCTTTTTGCATTTTCTTTCACTGTTGTGTCAATGTTTTCTATGGTATCTTCTGCACCTGAGAGTCTCTCTTCTCTCTCTCTCATATTTTGTTGGTGATGCTTGCATCTATGACTCCTGTTCTCTTTCTCAGGTTTTCTATCTCCAGTGTTGTCTCACTTTATGATTTCTTTATTGTTTCTATTTCCTTTAGATACTGGATGGTTTTGTTCAATTCCTTCACCTATTTAGTTGTTTTTTCCTATACTTCTTTAAGAGATTTTTGTGTTTCCTCTTTAAGGTCTTCTACTTGTTTACCTATATTCTGTATTTCTTTAAGGGAGTTATTTATGTCCTTCTTAAAGTCCTCTATCATCATCAGGAGATGTGATTTTAAATCAGAGTCTTGCTTTTCTGGTGTGTTGGGGTATCCAGGACTTGCTATGGTGGGAAAACTGGGTTCTGATGATGCCAAATAGCCCGGGTTTCTGTTGCTTATGTTTTTGTATTTGCCTTTCACTATCTTGCCACCTGCTTATCTTTGATGTTAGTCGGTCTTGTCTCTGACTGGAGCTTGTCAGTCCTGTGGGCCTGTGAGCCTGTTAGCCTTTAATCTTAGGTGTGACAGCACTCCTGTTGATACCAGTTTTCTTTGGGCAGGATTTGGGTACAGAGGGTTGTGGGACACCCTTAGCTCCAGGGCACAGATGGAGACCAGAAAGATGCTGTCCCCAGCTACTCTGCTATTTTTGTGCCCTATGGGTTCCTGGCGGTTCCCTCTTGGGATAGTTATTGGAGCAAAATTAGTGGTCTCACCTGTGGGCTTAGGTGTGAGAGCAATCCTGGGAGACCAGCTCTATCCTGGCAGGATTTGGCTGTGGAGGGCTCTGGGACAGACAGCTTAGTTCTGGGTTGCAGATGGAGACCAGAAGGATGCTGTCCCCAGCTGCTCCTCTGTTTCTGTGCCTTGTGCACTCACTACTGGTTGCTTCCTCTTTGGACAGTTATTGGAGCTAAAGTGGTGATCTTACCTCTGGGCTTAGGAGTGAGAGTTCTTCTGGGAGACTAACTCTCTGCAGGTGGGATTTGGGTGAGGAGGGTTGTGGACAGCATTAGCTCTGGCGCACAGATGACTGGCTTTATTAAAAACTTAAGGCCACTTATTTTTTTGTTTTGTGTATGAGTGTGTGTGTGTGTGTGTGTGTGTGTGTGTGTGTACCATGACACATATGTGGCAGTCAGAGGACTTCTTGAGTGAGTTTTTCCTCTTCTTCTACCATGAGAGTTTTCAAGTATCAGACTTTGTCATCAGGCTTGGTAACAAGGGCTTTTGCCCTCTAAGCCATCTCACCATCCTCAGAATGAAACTCCTATAAACACTTTCATATATTGTATTGTATACTTTCAATAGTATATATAGTTGGATACTCAGAAGTCTTGGCATAGGAACAACGTGCATGAGGCAAAGTAAGGGATCCAAACTTGGTTTTGTTTTAGTTTTCAGACAGTATCCCACTATGTAATCTGACACTCACGATTCTCCTCTCTCAATATTCCAAATAGCTTGGTTTGAATTAGGAAGGAACTAAGCAGGAAGATCAGAGATTAGAGGACATCAAATTATTGGTATATTATCTTCTAGTACTTTTAAAAAATGAATATTGCTTTCAAAGTCATTTCCTTTTACAGAAGAAAATAAGTATAACTTCCATTTACTGAGCTCATTGTACTTGGTTGGAGCCACAAATATGTTCAGTAATTTCCATCTTACAATAGTTCTTAAATTAGGACCTATCATCATCTCTCTTTGGGGGAGATAAAGTGAGCAAGAGAGAATGAATCAGTATCTGTAGGAGATTCAAGGTGCCAAACTAATTTTGTATATCTCTATTCATTAATACTCAGCTGCAACCAGATACACGGGACATAAATTAAATCACAATAACACACAGGAGAAGATTAAAGGGCATTTTAAACCATTGTTTTCATTTGCTGGATTGCTTGTTTGCTTTGAAATTTCTGGCCACCTAGAAGAAAATTTTCTGGGTTATGTGAACTCAAATCAAGGGGAGCCTTTGAATTTTTAATTTCTGGCTTGTTTATGTGGTGTGACTTTATGATGCCATAGAACACATTGAAAACATATGTCTAAATATATTGCACATACATTATTTCTTTTTTTGTTTTCTTTTTTCTTTTTGTGTTATTTTTTATTGGATATATTCTATATTTACATTTCATTTCTCTTTTTCTGGTTCCCTGCCCCCCAAAGGTCCCACATGCCCTTTTCCCTCCCCGTGTTCCCCCATCCACCCTTTCCCACTTTCCTGTTCTAGTATTCCCTTACACTGATGCTTGAACCTTTCCAGAACCAGGGTCCACTCCTTCCTTCTTGTTGGACATCACTTGGTATGTGGATTGTGTCTTTGGTGTCCCAAGATTCTAGGCTAATATCCACTTATCAGTGAGTGCATAACATGGGTATTCTTTTGAGACTGGGTTACCTCACTTAGTATGATGTTCTCCAGCTCCATCCATTTCTCTAAGAATTTCATGAATTCATTGTTTCTAATGGCTGTATAGTACTCCATTGTGTATATATACCACATTTTTTGTATCCATTTTCCATTGAGGGGCATCTGGGTTCTTTCCAGCTTCTGGCTGTTATAAATAAGGCTACTATGAACATAATGGAGCATGTATCCTTATTGCATGCTGGGGAATCTTCTGGGTATATGCCCCAGAGTGGTATGGCTGGGTCCTCTGGAAGTATCTTGTCCAGTTTTCTGAGGAACCACCAGACTGATTTCCAGAGTGGTTTTACCAGCTTGCAGTCTCACCAGCAGTGGAGGAGTGTTCCTCTTTCACCACATCATTGCCAACACCTGCTGTTTCCTGAGTTTTTAGGAGTCTTAGCCATTCTGACTGGTGTGAGGTGAAATCTCAGGGTTGTTTTGATTTGCATTTCTCTAATGACTAATGATGTTGAACATTTTTTAAAGTGTTTCTCAGCCATCCAAATTTCTTCAGGTGAAAAGTCTTTGTTTAGCTTTGTAATATTTTGCACATACATTATTTCTAATGACACTCATTTCTGTCCAGCCTCTGTCTGATATTTACTCGGCTGACATCATACTAGGGCAGATTTCTACCCAAGAATCCACAGCATACATTTTATAAACCACAGTCATTTAGAAACCCAAACCTAGGAAACACATTTTTCCTCTGTAGTACTAGTTTTTAATCAATCCTTTAACTATGGAAGAGTGGATTCTGACAACCAAGAAACTTCAAATATTCTAGTGAGTAGGCTTTTTGTTTTCTAATCATAATTATTTTTACTTTACTATTATGAATATATATTTAGAATTCTGTTAATCACTTTTCTCAGTGCTATGACAAAATGCCTGACAAGGAACAGTTTGGGGAATGAAGATTTATTCCTTTTATATTGGAGTGGATACATTCCATCATGATGTAAAAGGCAGTCTGGTAAGAATGAGACAACAGTTGGTCACATTGTATCTACAGTCAGGAAGTAGGTCTGAGCTAGAAAATCCTCAAGCTACCAGTGACTAACTTTCTCCAGTCTCCCTCCTAACAGTCTCACAACCTTCCCAAACAGTGCCTCCAGTTGGAGATTGGTTGAAAAAATTAAATTTTAGAAAGTAGTTTGTTAGCAAAAAGAATATAGAGTTGAGCACCAGACATTTTATCTCCTGGAGATACTAGTAAGATGGGTAGTAATAAACTTCCCCAAGGAGTGTCCCTTGTGATTGAGAGTACTAAAATCTCCAAGGCTGAGAACTAAACTGAAGCAATGGGATATTGGGTATACCAAATAGTAACAGGTGCCAGAGGAGAGGCTTTGTCAGGGCAATTCCCTGCATGCTTTGTCTGTAAAATCCACTATTTATCCAACCAACCCAGTAGACCACATCAAACTTTTTATTTCTGGAACATATGTAAAATTCTACGTAGCCTCTACCATGTAAATTATAATTCAGTATTGACATTTTGTGGACTTGAACCCTCAGTGGTACTAGAAAATTCAGTCTGTGACTATGGTTCCATAAATAAAACAGATTGGTAAAAACAGAAGAAACTTTTGTAATGAAAAAGGTAGATGATAGGGAAGTAGATATTGGGTATCAAAATGGGGTCAGGGGAGCAAAGTAAACAAGAGTAAAGGTATGATAACAAAAGATGGCTGACATGAGAAAGGGAGCTACACCATGAAGGATGTCCACAACCTGTTTCTTTTCTCATCTTGCAACATGGTGTTGATACACAGGGCTATTCTTTGGAGAAGTGAGGGCAGAGGAAAGAAGTGTCTAGGTAGGTACCTACTTGGAGGACAAGGAATAAAATCCTACTATATATTCTGTCATTGTGCTTCTGATCCTATGCATAGATATAATATCAATCACCATGGAAGTCACTTAGTTTCCATATGCCTTAATTTTATGTTTGCAAAATTTGAAAACAAAAGTGCTTGATTTAGTTCATTATTTGTTTGTGGGAGTATAGAGGGGTGTTGAATGCTTTTGTCTCCTCAGGATTTATTTTGGAATCCAATCATTTATTGTGATGGCACTAAGAACCAGGGTCTCTTTTGGACATGAGTTTAGTCATGAAACCTTTAGACACCTGCATGAAGTTTTACAGATTGTAGACAGCTGTCCAAGCTTCCTGTCTTTTTTGTTATATGAAAACATAGCATGCATTACTTCTAATATTATAGCCTCTTAGTAATAGACAATGAGCTCTTACGGGACACCACATCTTTAGACACCTTGATCAAGGATTTCTTTGACTATAAAACTATGAGAAACAAAGTTTTATTATTCATGAAATATTAACTATCTGGCATTTTGTTGTGGAAACAAATTTAGACACATGGATAGACAAGTAAATAAAATGTGTTAAAGTAGCTGGCTTCCTGTCAAATTTTAGAAGTTGTTAATATAATCATAGGATATTCCATTGGGTATGATTAACATACCATCAAAGAGTTCAGAAAGAACGTGTAGCAATGAACATGAATCAGGTGAAACAAAACTTTGCAATCAAACTATGCAGTGGAGACAGACACCTTTAATCTCAGCACTTGTGAAGTAGAGGCAGGTGGATCTCAGATTCCAAGGCCAGCCTGGTCTCCAGAATCAGTTCCAGGTCAGTCTGGGATACACAGAGAAACTCTATATGGAAACAAAAAACAAACAAACAAACAATAGAAATAAACCTTTGCTATCATACACAGAGAGTATACAGGGTTAGTGTTAGACATTGACCTGTATTGCAAATGTCAGACTTCAGAATTCTAACATAAAATTTCAATCACAATGACATGAATGTACAAGGAGATTATGTAGGAAAATGAACATAATTTACTATCAAAACCACAGTCTGTTAGCACCTTGCTTATTTGGAGAAAGACTGTGTGAACTTATCAGGCTTGATCACAGTGCATCTGAACCACTTCAAAGGATCTATTAAAATACAACAAAATTGAAAATATGCTATTCTTTGCAGGGGCAGATAAAGAAGATTGTGTGACATATATGTGCATTCTCATTCATACAAAATTGAACTCGCTCTAACATTTCTGATTCAGCTGATTGCCATGTCTCTTCTTCTTAAGCCCTTTGTTCTGATTCCCTTACCAGTCTGAGAATTTTCTGCCAACTGTCTTTGCAGGAAGTTTCCTATGTGGAAAATATGCCGTGCTCTGCTACAGCCAAGCCTCCATCGGTAATAGCTTTTTCAATCAATTTCAGTCAACAGGAACAAAGTGTATGCCAGTGAGATATATCTCCTTTCTCTGTAGAGTATAACCATTACTACTTAACATGTGCAAGAGTGAATCCAACATCTTAAATGAAACTGTGAGAAACTCTTTGGTGATACATGGTCTTCTCTACTGACCTCTGTCTTTGGCCAGCATCTAGAGTGAACAGCTAACTCTGGTGTTGGGTCTCGGTTGGATTCCTGGGTCATAGGATACTCTAGTAAAACTGAGATAGTCCCAACCACATCTTAGAAGGTTGACACATCCCACCAAAACTTTTACATTTGAACTACAGCAGTGATGATAGCAAAGGAACCATGAAGCTATTGTAATAGGAAGATTAGGCAACAAAAGGAGACACTTTTTGCTAGAGATGGATACACTGTGTAGAGTATCCTGTACCACTGGGGCAAAGAAACAAACTGCTATCATCCCTGCAACCACAATTGAGGTCAAATCTCTCCATGACTTTCACAAGTAGCTCTTTCATATTCTTCCAAATGTCTGAAATTTTTAGTTATATATAGGACCAGTCACCAGTGAGAAAGTTGACAATACAACCAACATACCGGGGATGATACCAGTGTAGATAAACAAGGGTTTCAAACTTCAGCCTTACCTGAAAGTACTTTTTGTAGTTGAGATTTTTATGTAGCCTTGTGTGTTTGAATACTTGATCTTCAACTGGTGGCTGTTTCAGAAGGCTGTGGAAGTTTTAAGATATAGAACATGGATGAAGTTTGTCACCTGGACACAACTTTGAAGTTTACAGTTTCAGCTCACTTCCTATGTACTGTGTTTTGCATTTTTAATGTATTTTTTATTGATTATCTTCATTTACATTGCCAATGGTAAAACTTTTCCCGATATCCCCTAAGACCCACAACCCCTCCCTTCCTCCTTCTCCCTGCCTCCACATATATGCCTCTCCATCCAACACACTCCCTCCTCCTCCCCCCCCCTCGGTTTCCCTTTGTTCAGGCCTCTGTTGAGCCTTTACCTGACCAAGGACCATTCCTCCCACTGATGCCCAACAAGGCCTTCCTCTGCCACATTTTTGGCTAGAAACATGTGTGCCCCTTAGTTGATGGTTCAGTACCTGGGAGTCCTGGGGTGTCTGGGTGGCCGAAATCATTGTTCTTCCCATGGGGCTGTAAACCCCTTCAGTTCCTCTGGACCAACTTCCAGCTCCTCCATTGGGGACCCCATGCCCGGTCCAATAGTTGGTTGTTAGCATCTGCCTCTGTATTTGTAAGGCTCTGGCAGGGCCTCTCCAGAGACAACCATGGCATGCTCCTTTTGCTATACACTTTTTGTAGTCCATAGTAGTGTCAGGGTTTGTTGACTGTTTATAGAAGGAATCTCCAGGTAGGGCAGTCTCTGGGTGGCCTTTACTTCAGTATCTGCTTCACACATTGTATCTCTTATTGCTCCTGTGACTATTTTGTTCACTTTCTTAGAGGAACCAAAGCAACCTCATTTAAGTCCTCCTTCTTCTTGAGCTTGGTGAATTGTAGTTTGTTTATTTTGAGCTTTTGGACTAACATCTGCTTATTAGTGAGTGCATACCATGTGTGTTCTTTTGTGATTGGGTTGCCTCGCTCAGGATGACACTTTCTAGTTCCATCCATTTGCCTAAGAATTTCAGGAATTCATTGTTTTTAATAGCTAAATAGTACTCCATTGTGTATATATACCACAGTTTCTGTATCCATTCCTCTGTTGAGGGACATCTGGGTTCTTTCCATCTTTTGGCATGTGTCCTTGTTACATGTAGGAACATCTTCTGGGTATATGCCCAGGAGTGGTATAGCTGGGTCCGCAGGGAGTACTATGTCTAATTTTCTGAGGAATTGCCAAACTGATTTCCAGAGGGGTTTTACCAGCTTGCAATCCCAGGAAAAATGGAGAAGTGTTCCTTATCCCCCACATCCTCTCTAGCAGCTGCTGTCCCCTGAGTTTTTCATCTTAGCCATTCTGACTGGTGTAAGGTGGAATCTCAGTGTTGTTTTGATTTGCATTTCCCTGATAACTAAGGATGCTGAACATTTCTTTAGGTGCTTTAGAGCCATTTGAGTTTCCACAGTTGAGAATTCCCTGTTTAGCTCTGTACCCCATTTTTTTTGGTTTGGTTTTTTTGTTTTGTTTTTGTTTTTGTTTTTTGTTTTGTTTTGTTTTGTTTTGTTTTGTTTTGTTGAGACAGGGTTTCTCTGTGTAGCCCTGGCTGTCCTGGAACTCACTCTGTAGACCAGGCTGGCCTCAAACTCAGAAATCTGCCTGCCTCTGCCTCCCAAGTGCTGGGATTAAAGGTGTGCGCCACCACCGCCCGGCTGTACCCCATTTTTTAATAAGGTTATTTGACTCTCTGGAGACTAACTTCTTAAGTTCTTTGTATACATTGGATATTAGCCTTCTATTGGATGTAGGGTTGCTAAAGATCTTTTCCCAATTTGTTGGTTGTAGTTTCGTCCTACTGACTGTGTCCTTTGCTTTACAAAAACTTTGAAGTTTTATGAGGTTCTTAGAGCATAAGCCATTGGTGTTCTGTTCAGGAACTTTTCCCCTATGCCCACATGTTCAAGATTTGTCCCCACTTACTCCTCTATAAGCTTAGTGTACCTGGTTTTATGTGTAGATCCTTGATCCAGTTGGACTTGAGCTTTGTACAAGGAGATAAGAATGGGTCGATTTACATTTTTTTGCATGCAGATCTCCAGTTGATCAAGGACCATTTGTTAAAAATGCTATCTTTTTTCCACTGGATGTTTTTAGCTCCTTTGTCAAATATCAAGTGACCGTACATGTGTGGGTTCATTTCTGGGTCTTCAATTCTATTGCATTGATCTTCCTGCCTGTCTGCATATCAGTAACAGTTTTTATCCCTGTTGCTCTGTAGTAGAGCTTGAAGTCAGAGATGGTGATTCCCCCAGAAGATCTTTTGTTCTGGAGAATAGTTTTTGGTATCCTGGGTTTTTTGTTATTCCAGATGAATTTGAGAATTGCTCTTTATCTATGAAGAATTGATTTGGGGTTTTAATGGAGATTGCATTGAATTTGTAGATTGCTTTTGGCAAGAAAGCCATTTTTACTATATTGATTCTACCAATTCATGAACATGGGAAATCTTTCCACCTTCTGAGACTTTCTTCGATTTCTTTCTTCAGAGACTTAAAATTTTTGTCATGTAGATCTTTCACTTGCTTCGTTAGGGTCACACCTAGGTATGATATATTATTTGGGACTATTGTGAAGGTTGTCATTTCCCTAATTTCTCTCTCTTCTTGTTTATCCTGTGAGTAGAGGATGTCTACTGATTTGCTTGAGTTAATTTTATATCCAGCCACTTTGCTGATGTTGTTTATCAGCTTTAGGATTTCTCTGGTGGAAGTCTTGGGGTGGCTTAAGTATACTATCATATCATCTGAAAATAGTGAGATTTTGACTTCTTCCTTTCCAATTTGTATACCTTTGACCTCCTTTTGCTGCCTGATTGCTCTGGCTAGGACTTTAAGTACTGTATTGGATAGGGAGAGAGTGGGCAGCATTGTCTGGTCCCTGATTTTACTGGGATTACTTCAAGTTTCTCTCCATTTAATTTGATGTTGGCTACCAGTTTGCACTATATTGCTTTCACTATGTTTAGGTATAGGCCTTGGATTCCCAATCTCTCTAAGACTTTTATCATGAAGGGATGCTGGATTTTGTCAAAAGCCTTTTCAGCACATAATGATATGACCATGTGGTTTTATTCCTTTAGTTTGTTTATGTAGTGCATTACAGTGACAGATTTCCATATATTGAACCATCCCTGCATCCCTGGGATGAAGCCTACCTGATTGTGGTGAATTATAGTTTTGATGCATTCTTGGATTTGGTTGGCCAAGATTTTGTTCAATATTTTTGCATCAATGTTCATGAGATTGGTCTGAAGTTCTCTGTCCATGTTTGGTCTTTGTATGATTTAGGAATAAGTGTTATTGCAGCTTCATAGAATGAGTTGGGTAGTGTTGCTTGAGTTTCTATTTTGTGCAAAATTTTTAAGAATATTGGTAGTAACTCTTCTTTGAAGATCTGATAGAATTCCCTGCTAAACCCATCTGGTCCTGGGCTTTTTTTTTTATGGGAGACTGTTAATGACTGCTTCTATTTCCTCAGGACTTATGGGACTATTTAGATGATTTATCTTATCCCATTTTAACATTGGCACCTCGAATGTATCTAGAAAGTTGTCCGTTTCATCTGGGTTTTCTAACCTTGTTGAGTACAAGCTCTAGTAGGATCTGATGATTATTTAAAATTTCCACAGTTTCTGTTGTTATGTCTCCCTTTTCACTTCTGATTTTATTAATTTGGATACTGTCTCTGTGCCCTCTGGTTAGTCTCACTAAGGGTTTATCTGTCTTGTTGATTTTTTTTCGAAGAACCAGCTCCTTGTTTTGTTGATTCTTTGTATAGTTCTTTCTGTTTCTGTTTGGTTGATTTCATCCCTAAGTTTGATTATTTCTTGCTGTCTACTGCTCTTGGGGGTATTTGCTTCCTTTTGTTCTGGTGCTTTCAAGTGCACTGTGAAGCTGTTAGTGTAAGCTCTCTCCATTCTCTTTTTGGAAGCATTCAGAGCTATGAGTTTTCCTCTTAGCACTGCTTTCATTGTGTCTCATAAATTCTGGTATGATGTGTCTTCATCTTCATTAAATTCTAAAAAGTCTTTAATTTCTTTATTTCTTCCTTGATCAAGCTATCATTGAGGAGAGCATTGTTCAAGGTCCATGTGTATGTGTGTTTTCCATTGCTTTTGTTTGAGCTTAAGACCAGCCTTAGGTCATGGAATTCATGGAATAATTTCAATATTTCTTTTTTTTTATTTATTGGATATATTCTATATTTACAATTCATTTCCCTTTTTCTGGTCCCACATGCCCTTTTCCCTCCCCCTGTTCCCTCATCCACCCCCTCCCACCTCACTGTTCTTGTACTGCCCCACAATGATGTTTTGGTCCATTCTAGCACCAGTGCCCGCTCCTTTCTTCTTGTGAGACATCACTTGATATGTGATTTATGTCTTTGGTGTTCCAAGCTTCTAGGCTAATATCCACTTATCAGTGACTGTATACCATGGGTATTCTTTTGAGACTGGGTCACCTCACTTAGTATGATGTTCTCCAGCTCCATCCACTTCTTTAAGAATTTCATGAATTCAGACCAGCGGTGTAGCGGCGGGCCTCCATATTGGAACCAGGACACAGCTGGAAAGGCCCAGGTAAACACCCCTTCCAGGGCTACACTCACGGGGGTATCTGCTAGGGTCTCCGAGCCAAGCAGGCGGAGTCCCGCCTAGGCTCCGTGGGACATCCCCGAGCCCACTGGTGAGCACCAAGGCTGCTTCTGCAACCAGCTCGCCGGCCCCTGGACCAGCGGTGTAGCGGCGGGCCTCCATATTGCAACCAGGACACAGCTGGAAAGGCCCAGGGTCTCGGAGCCAAGCAGGCATTGCAACCAGGACACAGCGGGAAAGGCCCAGGCTCTGTGGGACATCCCCGCCCTCAGGTGAGCACCTAAGCTGCGTTCTGCAACCAGCTCGCTGGCCCCTAGACCAGCGGTGTAGCGGCGGGCCTCCATATTGCAACCAGGACACAGCTGGAAAGGCCCAGGGTCTCGGAGCCAAGCAGGCGGAGTCCCGCCTAGGCTCTGTGGGACATCCCCGAGCCCTCTGGTGAGCACCAAGGCTGCTTCTGCAACCAGCTCGCCGGCCCCTGGACCAGCGGTGTAGCGGCGGGCCTCCATATTGCAACCAGGACACAGCTGGAAAGGCCCAGGATCTGTGGGACATCCCCGCCCTCGGGTGAGCACCTAAGCTGCGTTCTGCAACCAGCTCGCCAGCCCCTAGACCAGCAGTGTAGCGGCGGGCCTCCATATTGCAACCAGGACACAGCTGGAAAGGCCCAGGTAAACACCCCTTCCAGGGCTACACTCACGGGGGTATCTGCTAGGGTCTCCGAGCCAAGCAGGCGGAGTCCCGCCTAGGCTCTGTGGGACATCCCCGAGCCCTCTGGTGAGCACCAAGGCTGCTTCTGCAACCAGCTCGCCGGCCCCTGGACCAGCGGTGTAGCGGCAGGCCTCCATATTGCAACCAGGACACAGCTGGAAAGGCCCAGGATCTGTGGGACATCCCCGCCCTCGGGTGAGCACCTAAGCTGCGTTCTGCAACCAGCTCGCCAGCCCCTAGACCAGCGGTGTAGCGGCGGGCCTCCATATTGCAACCAGGACACAGCTGGAAAGGCCCAGGTAAACACCCCTTCCAGGGCTACACTCACGGGGGTATCTGCTAGGGTCTCCGAGCCAAGCAGGCGGAGTCCCGCCTAGGCTCTGTGGGACATCCCCGAGCCCTCTGGTGAGCACCAAGGCTGCTTCTGCAACCAGCTCGCCGGCCCCTGGACCAGCGGTGTAGCGGCAGGCCTCCATATTGCAACCAGGACACAGCTGGAAAGGCCCAGGATCTGTGGGACATCCCCGCCCTCGGGTGAGCACCTAAGCTGCGTTCTGCAACCAGCTCGCCGGCCCCTAGACCAGCGGTGTAGCGGCGGGCCTCCATATTGCAACCAGGACACAGCTGGAAAGGCCCAGGTAAACACCCCTTCCAGGGCTACACTCACGGGGGTATCTGCTAGGGTCTCCGAGCCAAGCAGGCGGAGTCCCGCCTAGGCTCTGTGGGACATCCCCGAGCCCTCTGGTGAGCACCAAGGCTGCTTCTGCAACCAGCTTGCCGGCCCCTGGACCAGCGGTGTAGCGGCGGGCCTCCATATTGCAACCAGGACACAGCTGGAAAGGCCCAGACTCTGTGGGACATCCCCGCCCTCTGGTGAGCACATAGGCTGCGTTCTGCAACCAGCTCGCCGGCCCCTAGACCAGCGGTGTAGCGGCGGGCCTCCATATCACAACCAGGACACAGCTGGAAAGGCCCAGGCTCTGTGGGACATCCCCGCCCTCGGGTGAGCACCTAAGCTGCGTTCTGCAACCAGCTCTCCGGCCCCTAGACCAGCGGTGTAGCGGCGGGCCTCCATATTGCAACCAGGACACAGCTGGAAAGGCCCAGAGAAACAACAGGTGAGCCCAGCCTCACAGGAGATTCAAACACCAGCCACTGACAACAAGGCCAACTAAAACCAGAAATAACCAGATGGCAAAAGGAAAACGAAGGAATGTTACTAACAAAAATCAAGGCAACATGACAGCATCTGAACCCAGTTCTCCAACAACAGGAATCCCTGGATACCCTAAAACACCAGAAAAACAAGACTTGGATATAAAATCACTGGTCAGGATGCTGGTAGCTGAACACATAGAAAAATCTCGTAAAGAAATAGAGGAGAAAATGGATCAAAAGTTAGAAGCCTTTACGAGGCAAATACAAAAATCACTTCAAGAAATGCAGGAGAAGATGGATCAAAGAGAAGAAGACAATAAGGAAGAAAGACAAAAGTCACTTAAAGAACTACAGAAGAACGTGGGCCAACAAGTAGAAGCTATGAAAGAGGAAGCACAAAAATCTATTAAAGAAATACATGAAAACACAATCAAGCAAGCGAAAGATCTGAGCACATCCATCCAGATAATAAAAACAGAAGTAGAAACAACTAAGAAATCACAGAGGGAGACAACATTGGAGATAGAAAACCTGGGGAAGAAATCAGGGGCCATAGACGCAAGTATCAACAATAGAATACAAGAGATAGAAGACAGAATCTCAGAAGCCGAAGATAACATAGGAACCATTGATTCAACAGTCAAAGAAAATACTAAATGCAAAAAGGTGGTAACCCAAAACATCCAGGAAATCCAAGACACTATGAGAAGACCAAACCTAAGGATTATAGGTATAGATGAGAGTGAAGATTTACAAGTTAAAGGGCCAGCTAATATCTTCTATAAAATTATGGAAGAAAACTTCCCCAACCTAAGGAGAGAGATGCCCATGAATATACAAGAAGCCTATAGAACCCCAAACAGACTGGACCAGAACAGAAATACATCCCGTCACATAATAATCAAAACTCCAAATGTAATAAACAAAGAAAGAATACTAAAGGCAGCAAGAGAAAAAGGCCAAGTAACATATAAAGGAAAACCTATCAGAATAACACCAGACTTCTCACCTGAGACCATGAAAGCTAGAAGATCCTGGGCAGATATCATGCAAACTCTAAGAGAACACAAACTTCAGCCAAAACTACTTTACCCAGCAAAACTCTCAATTGCCATTGATGGAGACATCAAGGTATTCCATGACAAAACCAAATTTGCAAGATATCTCTCCACAAATCCAGCCCTACAAAGGATAATAGGGGGAAAACACCAAGACAAGGACGGAAACTACACCCGGGAAGAAGCAAGATAGAAACCTCCTCTCATCAAACCCAAAAGAAGATAACCTCTCGAATATAAAAAATAAATAAGATAAATAAATATAATTTCAAAAATGTCTGGAGGTAATAATTACTATTCCTTAATATCTCTTAACGTCAATGGACTCAATTCCCCAATAAAAAGACATAGATTAACAGACTGGATACGGAAACAGGACCCTACATTTTGCTGCATACAGGAAACACATCTCAGTGTTAAAGACAAACACTACCTTAGAGTAAAAGGCTGGAGGACAATTTTACAAGCAAATGGTCTCAGGAAACAAGCTGGAGTAGCCATTCTAATATCAGATAAAATTGACTTTCAACCTAAAATCATCCAAAGAGACTCAGAAGGTCACTTCTTGCTGGCCAAAGGGAAAATCCACCAGGAAGAGCTCTCAATACTGAACATCTATGCTCCAAATGCAAGGGCACCCTCCTTCGTAAAAGAAACCTTACTAAAGCTTAAAGCACACATTACACCTAACACAATAATTGTGGGTGACTTCAACACCCCACTCTCCTCAATGGACCGATCAGGAAAGCAGAAACTAAACAGGGACACAGTGAAACTAATTGAAACTCTGGACCAATTGGATTTAACAGATATATATAGAACATTTCATCCTAAAGCTAAAGAATATACCTTTTTCTCAGCACCGCATGGTACCTTCTCCAAAATAGACCATATAATCGGTCACAAGACAGATGTCAACAAATACAAGAAGATCGAGCTAATCCCATGCCTCTTATCAGATCACCATGGAGTAAGAGTGGTCTTCAATAGCAACAAAAACAACAGAAAGCCCACATACACATGGAAACTGAACAATACTCTACTCAATGACACCTTGGTCAAGGAAGAAATAAAAAAAGAAATCAAAGACTTTTTAGAATTCAATGAAAATGAAGGTACAACCTACCCAAATCTATGGGACACAATGAAAGCAGTGCTAAGAGGAAAACTCATAGCTCTAAGTGCATCCAAAAAGAAACTGGAGAGAGCATACACTAGCAGCTTAACGGCACACCTTAAAGCCCTGGAAGAAAAACAAGTTAATTCACCCAGGAGGAGTAGAAGACAAGAAATCATCAAACTCAGGGCTGAAATCAATCAAATAGAAACAAAGAGAACCATACAAAGAATCAACAAGACCAGGAGCTGGTTCTTTGAGAAAATCAACAAGATAGATAAACCCTTAGCCAGACTAACCAAAGGACACAGAGACAGTATACAAATTAACAAAATTAGAAATGAAAAGGGAGACATAACAACAGAAACTGAGGAAATTCAAAAGATCATCAGATCCTACTACAAAGGTCTATACTCAAAACAACTGGAGAATCTGGAGGAAATGGACGATTTCCTAGACAGATGTCAAATACCAAAATTAAATCAGCATCAAGTAGACCAGCTAAATAGTCCCATAACCCCTAAAGAAATAGAAGGGGTTATAGAAAGCCTCCCAACCAAAAAAAGTACGGGACCAGATGGTTTTAGTGCAGAATTCTACCAGACCTTCAAAGAAGACTTAACACCAATACTCTCCAAACTATTCCACAAAATAGAGACAGAAGGGACACTGCCCAACTCATTCTTCGAAGCCACAATTACGCTAATACCTAAACCACAAAAAGATCCAACAAAGAAAGAGAACTTCAGGCCAATTTCTCTGATGAATATAGATGCAAAAATACTAAATAAAATTCTTGCTAACCGAATCCAAGAGCACATCAAAACGATCATCCACCATGATCAAGTAGGCTTCATCCCAGGGATGCAGGGATGGTTCAATATACGGAAATCCATCAATGTAATCCACTACATAAACAAACTGAAAGAAAAAAACCACATGGTCATCTCATTAGATGCTGAAAAAGCATTCGACAAAATTCAGCATCCTTTCATGCTAAAAGTCTTGGAAAGAGCAGGAATTCAAGGCCCATACCTAAACATAGTAAAAGCAATCTACAGCAAACCAGTAGCCAACATCAAAATAAATGGAGAGAAACTTGAAGCATTCCCACTAAAATCAGGGACTAGACAAGGCTGCCCTCTCTCTCCATATCTTTTCAATATAGTACTTGAAGTTCTAGCAAGAGCAATTAGACAACATAAGGAAGTCAAAGGGATACAAATTGGAAAGGAAGAAGTGAAACTATCATTATTTGCAGACGATATGATAGTTTACCTAAGCGACCCAAAAAACTCCACCAGAGAACTTCTACAGCTGATAAACGACTTCAGCAAAGTGGCAGGTTATAAAATTAACTCAAGCAAGTCAGTGGCCTTCTTGTACTCAAAGGACAAGCAGGCAGAGAAAGAAATTAGGGAAATAACACCCTTCACAATAGCCACAAACAACATAAAGTATCTTGGCGTAACTCTAACCAAACAAGCGAAAGATCTGTACAACAGGAACTTCAAGTCCCTGAAGAAAGAAATCGAAGAAGACCTCAGAAGATGGAAAAATATTTCTTGCTCCTGGATTGGCAGGATCAATATAGTAAAAATGGCCATCTTGCCAAAAGCAATATACAGATTCAATGCAATCCCCATCAAAATCCCAACTCAATTCTTCATAGATCTAGAAAGAGCAATTCTCAAATTCAACTGGAGCAACAAAAAACCCAGGATAGCTAAAACTATTCTCAACAATAAAAGGACTTCTGGGGGAATCAATATCCCTGACTTCAAGCAGTACTACAGAGCAATTGTGTTAAAAACTGCATGGTATTGGTATAGCAACAGGCAAACAGATCAATGGAACAGGATTGAAGACCCTGAAATTAACCCACAGACTTATGGTCACTTGATCTTTGATAAAGGAGCCACAACCATCCGATGGAATAAAGATAGCCTTTTCAACAAATGGTGCTGGTTCAACTGGAGGTCAACATGCAGAAGAATGCGAATTGACCCACTCTTATCTCTTTGCTCTAAGATCAACTCCAAGTGGATCAAGGACCTCCACATAAAACCAGACACACTGAAACTATTAGAAAAGAAACTTGGGAAGACCCTGGAGGACTTGGGCACAGGGGAAAAGTTCCTGAACAGAACACCAATAGCGTACGCACTAAGATCAAGAATCGACAAATGGGACCTCATAAAATTACAAAGTTTCTGCAAAGCAAAGGACACTGTCCGAAGGACAAAACGGCAACCAACAAAGTGGGAAAAGATCTTTACCAACCCCACATCCGACAGAGGGCTAATATCCAATATATACAAAGAACTCAAGAAGTTAGACCGCAAAGAAACAAATAACCCTATCAAAAAATGGGGCACAGAGCTAAACAAAGAATTTTCACCAGAAGAAATTCGGATGGCCGAGAAACACCTTAAGAGATGTTCAACATCATTAGTCATCAGGGAAATGCAAATCAAAACAACCCTGAGATTCCACCTCACACCAGTCAGAATGGCTAAGATTAAAAACTCAAGAGACAACAAGTGCTGGCGAGGATGTGGAGAAAGAGGAACACTCCTCCACTGTTGGTGGGATTGCAAAATGGTAAAACCACTCTGGAAATCAGTTTGGCGGTTCCTCAGAAAATTGGGCATGTCACTTCCAGAGGACCCTGCCATACCACTCCTGGGCATATACCCAGAGGATTCCCCTACATGCAATAAAGACACATGCTCCACTATGTTTATAGCAGCCTTGTTTATAATAGCCAGAAATTGGAAGGAGCCCAAATATCCCTCAAAGGAGGAATGGATACAGAAAATGTGGTATATTTATACAATGGAATACTACTCAGCAATTAAAAATAATGAATTCATGCAATTTGTAGGTAAATGGTTAGACCTGGAAAATATCATCCTGAGTGAGCTAACCCAATCACAAAAGAATGCACATGAAATGCAATCACTGATAAGTGGATATTAATGAGCCCGGAAGCACTAAATACTCAAGACACAAATAGCAAGTCAAATGATTCCCAAGAAGAAGAAAGGAGAGGACCCTGGGCATGTAAAGATTGCATCCAGTTTAGTAAAGAAACCGAGGGGGGAGGGGGAATGATTGGGGAAGAGTTGGGGGGGAGAAGAACTATGGGAACTATGGTGGGTGGGAACTGGGAAAGGGGAAAGCCTTTGAAATGTAAACATAGAATATAGAAAATAAAAATAACTAAAAAAAAAAAAAAGAATTTCATGAATTCATTGTTTCTAATGGCTGAATAGTACTCCATTGTGTATATATACCACATTTCTTTTTTATCCATTCCTCTGTTGAGGGACATCTGGGTTCTTTCCAGCTTCTGGCTATTATATATAAGGCTGCTATGAACATAGTGGAGCATGTATCCCTACTGCATGCTGGGGAATCTTCTGGGTATATTCCCAGGAGTGGTATGGCTGGGTCCTCCGGAAGTATCATGTCCAGTTTTCTGTATCTGTTGAGGCCTGTTTTGTGACCAATTATATGGTCAATTTTTGAGAAGATACCAAAAGGTGCTGAAAAGAAGTTATATTCCTTTACTTTAGGGTTGGATGTTCTATAAATATCTGTTAGATCCATTTGGTCCATAACTTCAGTTAGTTTCACTGTATCTCTGTTTAACTTCTGATTCCATGATTTGTCCATTTTTGAGAGTGGGGTGTTGAAGTTTCCCACTATTATTGTGTGGGGTGCAATGTGTGGTTTGAGTTTTATTAAAGTTTCTCAATCAAAGTGGGTGCCCTTGCGTTTGGAGCATAGATGTTCAGAATGGAGAGTTCATCTTGGTAGACTTTTCCTTTGACCAGTATGAAGTGTCCCTCCATATCTTTTTTGACAACTTTTGGTTGAAAGTCAATTTTATCTGATATAAGAATGGCCACTACAGCTTGTTTCTTAGGACCATTTGCTTAGAAAATTGTTTTCCAACCTTTGAGTCTTAAATAGTGACTGTCTTTGTCACTGAGGTAGGTTTCTTATATGCAGCAAAACATTGGGTCCTGTTTACATATCCAGTCTGTTAGTCTATGTCTTTTTATAGGGGAATTGAGACCATTGATATTAAGAGATATTAAGGAAAAGTGATTGTTGCTTATTGTTATCTTCTTAGATAAAGTTGAAATTCTGGTTGTGTATTTATCTTCTATTGGGTTTGTTGAAAGATTACCTTATTGATTTTTCTAGGGTGTGGTTTGCTGCCTTGTGTTGGTATTTTCCACCCATTATTCTTTGCAGAGCTGAATTTGTGGAAACATTATGTAAATTTGCTTTTGTCATGGAATGTCTTGTTTTCTTCATCTATGGCAATTGAAAATTTTGCTGGGTATAGTAGTCTGGGATGACATTTATGTTCTCTTAAGGTCTGTATGACATCTGCCCAGGCTCTTCTGGATTTCATAGTCTCTCGTGAGAAGTCTGATGTAATTCTGATAGGTCTGCCTTTATATGTTACTTTTTTCTCTTACTGCTTCTTTCTTTGTTTAGTGCATTTGGTGTTTTGATTACTGTGTGACAGGAGATATTTCTGCTCTGTTCCAATCAGTTTGGAGTTCTGTAGGCTTCTTGTATGTTCATGGGCATCTCTTTCTTTAGGTTAGGGAAGTTTTCATCTATAATTTTTTGAAGATATTTACTGGGCCTTTAAGATGTAAATCCTCACTTTCTTCTATACTTATAATCCTTAAGTTTGGTCTTCTCATTGTGTCCTGGATTTCCTGGATGTTTTGGGTTACAAGCTTTTTGCATTTTGCATTTTCTTTGACTGTTGAGTCAATGTTTTCTATGGAATCTTTGGCATCTGAGATTCTTTCTTCTATCTCTTGTATTCTTTTGTTGATGCTTGCATCTGTAACTCCTGAATTCTTTCCAAGGTTTTCTATCTTCAGAGATTTCTTACTTTGCGATTTCTTTGTTGATTCTATTTCCAGTTTCAGATCCTAGATAGTTTTGTTCAGTTCTTTCACTTTTTTTTGTTTGTTTGTGTTTTTCCTGAAATTCTTTAAGGATTTTTTGTGATTCTGCTTTAAGTGCTTCTACCTGTTGACCCATGTTCTCCTGTGTTTCTTTCAGGGATTTTTTTTTGATTCCTCTTTAAGAGCTTTTGCATGTTGACCCATGTTCTCCCATAATTTCCTATGGGATTTTTTTATTGCCTCTTTAAGGACTTCTAGCTGTTTACAGAGCTAAACAAAGAATTTTCACCAGAAGAAATTTGGATGGCTGAGAAGCACCTTAAGAGATGTTCAATATCATTAGTCATCAGGGAAATGCAAATCAAAACAACCCTGAGATTTCACCTCACACCAGTCAGACTGGCTAAGATTAAAAACTCAGGAGACAACAGGTGCTGGCAAGGATGTGGAGAAAGAGGAACACTCCTACACTGTTGGTGGGATTGCAAGATGGTACAACTGCTCTGGAAATCAGTCTGGCGGTTCCTCAGAAAATTGGGCATGATACTTCCAGAGGACCCTGTCATACCACTCCTGGGCATATACCCAGAGGATTCCCCTGCATACAATAAATACACATGCTCCACTATGTTCATAGCAGCCTTATTTATAATAGCCAGAAGCTGGAAGGAGCCAAGATGTTCTTCAAAGGAGGAATGGATACAGAAAATGTGGTATATTTATACAATGGAATACTACTCAGCAATTAAAAACAATGAATTCATGTAATTTGTAGGCAAATGGTTGGATCTGGAAAATATCATCCTAAGTGAGTTAACCCAATCACAAAAAAATACACATGAAATGCAATCACTGATAAGTGGATATTAATGAGCTCAGAAGCAAGAATATTTAAGGCATAATTAGCAAGTCAAAAGATTCCCAAGAAGAAGAAAGGAGAGGACCCTGGTCCTGAAAAGACTGAATCCAGTTTTGTAGGAGATTACCAGAACAGAGAAGTGGTGGGGCAGGGGTGATTGGGGAATAGGCATAGGGCTTGGGGGGGAGAGGACTTATGGGACATATGGTGAGGGGGAAACTGGGAAAGGGGAAAGTCTTTGCAATGTAAACAAGGAATATAGAAAAGAAAAAAAAAGGGACTTCTAGCTGTTTACCCATGTTCTCCCATGTTTCTTTAAGTGATTTTTGTGTTTCCTCTTTAAGGGTTTCTACCTTTTAATCCATATTCTCTTGTCTTTCTTTAAGGGATTTTTTGTTTCTACCTGTTGACCTGTGTTCTCCTGTATTTCTTTAAGGGAATTATTTATGACCTTCTTGAAGTCCTCCATCAACAATATGAGATATGATTTTAAACCTAGCTCTTGCTTTTCTGATGTCATGGAGGATACAGGATTTGCTGTTTTGGGAGAACTGGGTTCTGATGGTGCTATGTTGTCTTGGTTACTGTTGGTAATGATCTTGTGTTTGCCTTTGGCCATCTTGTTATCTCTGATGTTAGCTGCACTTACTGTCTCTATATTCTCTGTCCTGCTGGCCTGTGTTTCTGTACCCCTGGGATTCCTTTTCTCACCAATGCCCTGCAAACAGCTGGTTCTCCAGGAAGTATCAGGTGATGGGGTCTTTCCTGTGGCAGAATTGGCAAGGGTCGAATGTCCTGCAGGCTGCTATTTCTCAAATGTTCTGCTGTTGCCAGATTTCAAATGCTCTGCTGATGCTGGTTCTTGAATGCCCCGCTTCAACCAGTTCAAATGCACCTATTGGTGCCAGGTCTCGAATGACCTGCTCCTGCCTCTTCTTGAATGCTGTGCTCCTGCCTGTTCTCTAGAGAGTATCAGGAAGTAGGCTCTTCCTGTGTCAGAAGGGGCACAGGTCAAATAACCTGCTCCTGCTAGTTCTCCAGAGAATATCTGGAAGCAGGATCTTCCCCGTGTCAGATGTGGCACCGGTCTACCACATTCGATGGATAGGGCAGAGGCGATTAACCTGGTTCTACCAGTTCTCTAGAGAGTATCAGGAAGTAGAATCTTCCCTGTGTCAGATGTGGCACAGGTCTCTGAGAGCAGGGCTGCCTCTAAGCGCAGGACTCCCTGTAAGTCAAATGCTCCCTTGAAGGATAAGTGCCCAGACAACTGTAGAGTTGCCCAGCTCCTACATTCAGAAGGAAACCAGGCAGACTGAGCTAGCTGCTTGGTCACAGAAGCCAAGATGGTGGCAACCTCAGACCGCAGGTCTCCCTCTAACTGTGGGACTCATTGTAGTTAGATGCTCCCTTGCAGGATATGTGCCCAGACAGCTGTAGAGCTGCCCAGCTCCTACATTCAGAAGGAACCCAGGTGGACTCTGTCCCAAGTGATCTTTCACTCTGTTGTTCCCTGTGTATCTGCCTGAGCTGGCTGCTTGGTCACAGGAGCCAAGATCGTGTTTTGCTTTTTACTGTGAATGTAACATTACCTGTCACCTACAGCATCTTTCACCATATTTTCCTGCCATTATGGCCTGTATCCCTTTGAAATGAATCTTTTGTTATAAACCCTTCTTTATGTTGCTTCTAGTCATGTGTTTGTTTATAGCAGCAAGGGCAATAACAAACATCACTATAAAAATACTTATATTTGAGAATATATATATCTGCTTTTCTCAATATTGTTTTACTCCAGGGCTAGCCTATCCTTTCATTTAAATCTTGCCACTTTGTAGAATGTAACTTATGCGTTAGGATCATTTTTGAGATCCCTTATTCTAATCCTGTGACAGACACTCTTCTAAGACAGGATGTCTATGTTATAGAGCCTTCTCTGTTTCCAACTCACTTTTGTGGAAAAACTAGGGGTAGTTACACATTTGTCCTAAGAAAGCAAATCAGTAAAAAATGTCTTTCCATAAATTTGTTTATATAAGTTCAAATGTTGGAGAAGCAAATTGCTACAGAAATAAATTTTACAATCATAATTCTTTAAGGGAAAACATTTGTATAAGTATTTAGGGATGATTTGATGTTGTTTAAATAAGAATGTCCCACAGGCTCATATTTCAATGCTTTGTTCCCACTCAGTGAACTGTTTGGAAAGAATTGGGAGGTTTGGCCTTGTTGGAGGAAGTGTGTCACTGGAAATGAGCATTGAGGTTTCAAAAGTTTATGCCAATCCCAGTCTCTCTTAGTCTCTGCCACTAATCATAGATCAGTATGCCATGCTTGTCTGCCTGCTGCCACACTAAATACCATGATGATCATGGAGTCACCCTCTAGAATTGTAAGACCAAACAAACTCTTTTGTCTATAAGTTTCTTGGTCATGGTGCCTTGTCACTACAGTAGAAAAGTAACTAATACAGAAGTTGGTATCTGGGAGTAGACTAATGATGTGATAAACCTGGCCATGCTGTTTTGGGTAGTTATGTGGGAGACTTTGGGAGTTTAGAGTAGATAAATAGCCGAATTCTCTAAGCAAAGACTAATGGCCTAACCTAACAGGAACTTGGAAATTATTCAGATTATAGAGGCCCAGCTAAAGAGGTTTTAGAGGGGATGAGGGGATGAGTCAGCATCTGGGCTAGAGACCATCTATTCTTGTGATATTTTGATTGTGACTGTTTTTTTTTTTTTTGGCCTTATCCTAAAAATCTGCCAGAAGTCAAATTAAATTTCTTTTTGGATTAATTTTGTTAGTAGAAGAGATTTGAGAAGCGCCTAATATTGGCTCTGTCATGTGATTTTAGGAATCAATCTTAATGAAAGTCTACAGTGAAAAAGAGCAAGCATCATCATCAACAACAACAACAACAAAACAGATATAAAAATGTATGGCTTTGGTAGAAAAGGAGTATCAGAAAATTTTATGTTGGAACCAAGATTTGTGTTGAAAGACACAAGGGAAAAAAATCTAAGAAAGGGAGTATTGTGCTCAAGGTGAGAACCCACCCAGCTAATCCTAGAATTTATAAAAAGAAAAGGCATGAGGGATTTTCTCTGCTTAAAAAACAGTTACAATGGAAAGCTTATACACATGTTAATTTAAGGTGGGCTACAGGTTTTATCCCAACCAGGCAGATGAACTTGGCAGGCTTTGGCCATGTAGTTCTGGCTTTAGTCATAAAGGATACATGAATAAAGGGGTTACAGAAACTTTCTCTAAAATTAAGGAAAGCTGATGAGGCCAGGAATGGCCTTGCATGGAGCTGTGAAAGTGAAGCCTGGACGGAGATGCCAGAGCTGAGGGATATCTGCTAAGGAGAACTGTAGACAGTGAGTAGAATCAGATAAAGGGAATGTGTTGCAGTCATCAAAATTTGAAGGAAAGGGCCTTCTAAACCCTTTGATATCACATATAGAGGCACAGGATTTGGAGATTTTGCTGTTGGGTTTTTGCCTTGCTTTGGCTGGGCATTTCCTCATTGTGTCACCATTGCTCCCTTTTGGAATGGTAATATGGATTTTGTGTCATTGTATGCTAGAAGTATTGTGATGGCTATTTTTCGTTGTTGATTTGGCTACATGTGGAATGAAACTTTTTTTTCATTATTAAATCATTTAAAGTGGGAAGACTCACTTTTAATCCATATATCTGAGGTGGGAAGATCCACCTTTAATCTGGGGTACACCTTCTGCTAGAAAGCCTATTTTAAGGATATGGGAGCAAGATGCTTGGGCCTTGCCTGTTTTCTCTCACTCAATTCCAGCATATACTAAAGACCAGCTCAGACATCAGGCCTCATAAACTAAAGAACTATTGGATCTTTTGACCTTCCATTGGTAGACAGCCATCGTTGGACAAGCTGAACCACAGAATGTAATCCATTCTAATAAACATCCTTTGTGTGTGTGTGTGTGTGTGTGTGTGTGTGTATGACAGAAAGTAGAATATGTTGGTTTGAATGAGAATAGCCACAACAGGCTCATGTGTTTGAATACTTGGTTCCTAATTGGTGGAATTGTTTGGAAAGAATGAGGTGGTATGGTCTTATTGGAGGAAGTGTATCACTGGAGATGGACTTTGAGGTTTCAAAATCCCATTTCAATCCCATTCTCTCTTATTCTCTGCCTCCGACTTGTAGATCAGGATGTACACTTTTAGCTAAGTGCTCCAGGACCATGCTTGCCTACCCACTGCAACGTTCCACATCACAATGGTCATGGACTCTAACCTTCTACCTTCTGAAACTATGAATCCCAATAAGTATTTTTTAGTACTTTTTTTTGCTTATGATGTCTTTTTTACAATGATTTAAAAATAACTGAGGCATTTGATAAGATTGAAAGACATATTCAACCTTGTAACCATCAGCTAATAAAATTATAGGACTTTTTATTTTGTAACTTATTTATTTATTTATTTATTTATTTATTTATTTTAATTATCTTTATTTTTTTTATAGTCCAATCATTGTCTGTCTCCTGGTCTGCCTTTTTTTTCTTTTCTTTTTCTTTTGGTTTTTCGAGACAGGGTTTCTCCATATAGCCCTGGCTATCCTGGAACTCACTCTGTAGACCAGGCTGGCCTCGAACTTAGAAATCCACCTGCCTCTGCCTCCCAAGTGCTGGGATTAAAGGCGTATGGCTCTGGTCTGCCTTCTGATAGTTCCTCATCCCATTCCTCCTCCTCCATCTCCAGGAGGATGTCCCCACACCCCCAACCCGCCAGACCTCCCCATTCCTTGGGCCCTCAAGTTTCTCGAGGGTTAAGAGCATCTTCTTTCATTGGGCCAGACAAGGCAGTCCTCTGTTGTATATGTTTTGGGGGACTCATACCAGGTAGTGTATGTCTGAAAGACCTCGGGTATCCAGGTTAATTGAGACTGCTGACTTTCTTATGGGGTCATACTCTGCTACAACTGCTTCAGGCCTTTCCATAATTCAAATACAAGGGGTCCCTGGCTTCTGACCAGTGGTTGGATGTAAGCATCTGCTTCTGCCTTGGTCAGCTGCTTGTTGGGCCTTTTGGAGGACAGCCATGCTAGGCTCCTATCTATAAGCACACCATATCATTAGTAATAGTGTCAGGCCTCGGGGCTTCCACTTTAGGTGGATTCCAATTTGGCCTGGTTAGTGGACCTCCTTTGCCTCAGTCTGTTCTCCATTTTTGTCCATGCATTTCTTTCACACAGGAAAAATTCTGGGTCAGAGCTTTTGACTGTGGGATAGCAACCCCATCCATCCACTTGATGCCCAATCTTTCTTACCTCCCAGGTCTCTGGTACATTCTAGAGGGTCCCCCCCAACCTGCTATCTCCCACAGTTACCTGTTTCCATTTATTCTGCTGGCAAACCAACAGCCAATATCAAATTAAATGGAGAGATATTTGGAGTAATCTCATGAAAATAAGGGATAAGGCAAGGATGTCCACTCTCCCTATATCCAATATAGAACTTGAAGTTCTAGTTATAGCAATAAGACAACAAAAGAAGATCAAAGGGATACAAATTGGCGAAGAGGAAGTTAAGGTATCACTTTTTGCAGATGGTATGTTAGGATACATGAACCACCCCAAAAATTCTATCAGAGAATTCCTACAGCTGATAAACAACTTCAGCAAAGTGGCGGGATATAAAATTAACTAAAAGAAATCAGTGGCCTTCTTCTACTCACAGAATAAACAAGATGAAAAAGTAATTAGGGAAATGACACCCTTCACAAATGTCACAAATAATACAAAATATCTTGGTTAAATCTAACCAAATAAGAGAAAGATCTATATGACAAGAACTTAAAGTCTCTCAAGAAAGAAATCAAAGAAGACCTCAGAAAAGGGGGAGATCTCCCCTGCTCATGAATTGAAAGGATTAATATAGTAAAAATGGTCATCCTACCAAAATCCATCTACAGATCTCGTACAATCCCCATCAAAATTTCAACATAATTCTTCAAAGACATGGAAAGAGCAATTCTCAATTTCATATGGAAAAACAAAAAACCCAGGATAGAAAAAACTATTCTCAACAATTAAAGAACTTCTGGGGAAATCACCATCCTTGACTTCAAGCTGGACTACAGAGTAATAGTGATAAAAAAACTGTATGGTATACAGAGGCAGACAGGTTGATCAATGGAACAGAATTGGAGATTCAGAAGTAAAACCACACAACCTATGGACACTTGATCATTGACAAAGAAACCAAAATATACAATGGAAAAAAAGAAAGCAACTTCAATAAACTGCTACTCTGTCAGTCTGTATGTAGAAAAATGAAAATAGATTCATGTATGTCACCTTCCACAAAGCTCAAATCCAAGTGGATCAAGGACATCAATTTATAACCAGATACACTGAATCTAATAGAAGAGGAATTGGGAAAGAGCCTCAAACTCATCGGCACAGGAGGAAATTTCCTAAACAGAACTGCAATGGCTCAGGCTCTATGAAGGCCCAAGAGAGTTGAGAGGTCTGGTGGGGTGGGGGATGGGAGTGGGGACAGGGATGTGGGGAGGAGGTATGAAATAGGGAACATTCAGAGGGTGGACCAGAATGGAGATAAATTCTGGAGTGTAAAAAAAAAAAGATTAAATAAAATAAAAAAAAATAAAATGAATTGGTAAATGGGACCTCATGAAACTGAAAAGCTTCTGTAAGGCAAAGGACAATCAATAGGACAAATTGGCAACCTACAGTTGGGAAAAACCTTCACTAACACTACATCCAATAGAGAGCTGATATCCAAAATACATAAAGAACTCAAGAAGCTAACCTCCAAAAAACTCAAACAACCCAATCAAAAAATGGGGTATAGCACTAAACAGACAATTCACAACAGATTAATCTTGAGTGGCTGAGAAGCACTTAATGAAATGTTCAGAGTCCTTAGTCATTAGGGAATGAAAATCAAAACAACTCTGAGATTCCACTTCACACCAATCAGAATGGCTAAGATCAAAACCTCAGGTGACAGCACATTTTGGTGGGAATATGAAGAATGAGGAACACTCCTCCATTGCTGGATTGCAAACTGGTACAACTACTCTGGAAATCAATCTGGAGGTTCCTCAGAAAATTGAAAATAAATCTACCAGAAGACCCAGCAATACTACTCCTGAGAATATATCCAAAAGATGCCCCACCATGCCACAGTGTTCCATTATGTTCATACCTGCCTTATTTTTGATAGCCAGAAGCTAACAACCCAGATCCCCCCAAACAGAAGAATGGATACAGAAAATTTGCTTCATTTACACAATGTAATACTATTCAGCTATTAAGAACAAGGACATCATGAGTTTTGCAGGCAAATAGATGGAACTAGGAAATATCATTCTCGGTGAGGTAACTCAGACCCGAAAGGACATGCATAGAGTATACTCACTAATAAGCGGATATTAGCCAAAAAAGTACAAAATATCCAGGATACAATTCACAGAACTCAAGAAGGTTAACAAGATGAAGGTCCCAAGTGAGGATGCCTCAATTCTACTTGGGAAGGAGAAAAAAAGCAGTCACTTGGGAGAGGGAGGGACCTGGGTGGGGCAGGGAGGTAAAAAGGGGAACATGATCAGGCATTAGGGCAAGGGAAACAGGAGTGAAGCTCTGAGGGCCAACAGAATAAATGGAAGCAGGCAATACTTTTATGTTCATATTTACTTTAAAAATATCACACAGGACTGTTGTATATTGTTTACTCAATTGATAGTGCTAATTAGCATTATGTTACATTATAATATCACTACTATGATATTGCCATCATGGTAGTAAAGAAACAGATAATTTTTATTGTCATACATACATACCTATACATGCAAACACACACATACACAAACACACACACACACACACACACACACACACACACACAAATCTGACCCTTTATAGAAACATCTATCTACCTATCTCAACTACTGGAAAACAATAATCTTTTTCTTATTTTCACATATATTTTTGTAACTTCAAAAAAGCCATATAGTAAAATCGTACATTAAGTAACTTTTGGAGATTGGCATATTTTTGTCAACATAATCCCTTAATTGTCGTGAGTGTGTATTATCACTTCACTTATGTTACTCAGTAGCATTTTTTGAAACCAGGATATTTATCTTAAGCAAGCTGCTCCTTTCCCTTTAACTTTTCTTTTCCCATCTGTTAAAAAATATGAGACTTTACCTGAATTGATATAGATATTTTTCTATTGTAATACTTTTTGTTTTATCCTTTCTCGTTTCCTATGATTATGAAAAAGGAAGTCTTACAGGAGAGTGCAACCAGGAGCCATATGAGTATAAGCTTCCCATGTGAGGGGAACATTTGATTCTCCTATTCCAGATTTTATATTTAATAAATGATTATTGGAGTTAGCCTTGGGCTTCAGTGATAATGCCCTTTCCTTTCTCTCACACATCAAAGTGAGCTTTATTGCCTGGGTTTAATCACTTGCTATTTGGCTTAGCTTAAATATTTGGTGGGTCAGATCCAAAGTTGAGGTCATACTAAAAGGAAGCTTCCCGAAGCAATCTAAATTGTTCAAAGTGTATGATTTATGTTTTCTTTCTGAACCTCATCAGACTAAAAGTTGAAAGCTTTGCAAATTGTGTTCCAGGTTAGCAATTATGAATTCTTTACTGGGTGTTGGCTAGTGTTGTGATGGAGGCAGGAGTGAAATATAAGCCCTAGCAGACACTTATATTTATACTTGAGAAGTAAGGAGGAAGTACTAACTTGTTGCTATCCACCTTTTCATCATTCCTTCTATAATATCAGTGGCCTTCTCGACTGTGCCTCCCAAATGCTTATATGTTCAAGGCAAAGTATCTCTATAAAACCACCTTGATGCCATCACTCTGTGTCTTTTTTTCTGGAACAAGTTCAACCTGTATATGACTCTGAGACCTGAGCTTCCATCTTACATTGCTTAGAAGACCACCAGAGCTCATTTGATACTTCTGTATCATTACCTGAACCTCATACTCTTGTCCTCTCAAAAGAGACTTTTAATCAGTCACTTGTGATTCCACATGACATTTCTTTATTTTTCTGTTTTATTTAGTGAAATTTAATGTTTTCAGATCGAAGCTGCCTGACTTGGGCTCTGCAAATCCGTGGGATACCTATAATTATCTCGGGAAGTTAAAATAGTCTCCCTAAACAAAATGAAAGCTAATGAAGAGCAAGAATATTAGAGATAGGGGGCTGAAGAGAAGATTCTGAGCTCTCAAAGAATCAAGCTACAGTTTTCAATTTCCATGGAGTTAGGAGTCACTACGATTGGCAACATGACTTCTAGAGTCCAATGATAATTCATCGTGGTCCTCCTATTTGCAGTGAAAACATGCTCTCTAAGGACAAGTAGTGGATCTATGAAGAGAAAACCACAAGAGATAGTGAAAGGAATGCTGACAATTAGAGACAATCTAGTAAGCTCTTTAATCAGGAAGGAGTTGGGTTAGAAAATAAAGTATTGTATTTTCAAGTGAGATAGTCCTGATTTGGAAATATCTATTGAAACAATTTTACAAGTGATGACTCCTCTTTTCTTTCACAGGTAAGGATCTCCAATATCCGAATTAGTGCTTTTAACTTTAGTTCTGGAAAGTAGGTAATGGGGTGCCAAACTTCTTGGCCTCCAGAGATAAGAGACAAGATAGAGGGTTTTTATCATTTTCTTTCAGAACAGTGTGTAAAATAGTTGGAGCTTATCTTTTGTGTTCTTCTGTTTTCACTTCCTTATCTTTCTTCTCTAGGTCTCCAAGTATTAGTGAGCCATCCAGCCTGATCCAGTAGCCTGCTAGAGTCTGTCTCACCACATCCCTAAATGTGTCATGCATCTCCAAACAGGTATTTCAGGAGAAAAAAATATTCTTTCTATTGCTTTCTGGCCATTTGAAAGGATTTAATGTAGAAATGTTGCTTTAAAGCCACTGTTGCTCCTATTTTTAATTCTTCTAAACACTACCATTTGGCAGCTCACTGGCATCCCCAATTATACCTGTAAAACATTGGAGCCTTACTGTTTCACCAACATTTTCTCTATTACATTTCACATATAGTAATCATTGCAGTCTCTTGGGCCAAGCACCTCAGTATTATCCTCAACTCTTCTGGTTCTCATACCTCACATCTGATCCTACTAGGAATCCGAGTACCTTGACCTGTAAATGCCTTCTTTTTTGGTAGAGCCAACATTTCCTATCTGATTTTTGTAATTAGTAATATTGGCACAACAGTGTTCCTTTCTTTTTGCTTTGTTTCTAAATATCCATTTTGTAACATAGCTACCATGTTTATTCAAAAAAATAAACAAGTTTTGCCATTTCACACAAAAGAATAAAAGCTGTTTAAAAGTATCATGAGACTTTGTGACCGCTTATGAGACCCCCAACATTGCACAAATGCCTTGTTCTCATTCTCTGAATCTTCACTCTGTCTGCCTCTCTGGATCTCTTCTTCCTATACCCTTGAATCATCATCATCCCCTCAATAGCCCAGGCCAACTCCTGTCATAATCTCTGTGCTTTCCATGTTCCTCCTATGGTATTCATTTATAAGACTGACTCTCTCCTAACCTCATCATAGTAAGATTCTTCTTGAATGGCCTCTTCTGAATAACAAATATTATTAAGTCTCATGACTACAGCTCAATTATTGTTTTCCTATTTTGCCCTCATTAGTCCCATAGAAGTCCTAACAAAAAATATTTCATTAAGGAGAAAGGGGAATACTTCTGTTGAATGAAACCATAATTTAATTTACTAGTATCCTAAACTAGGAAAACAGTATTTCTAATTACCATTTTATCATTGTTATTGCTGATATGTGTGTGTATGTGTGTGTGTGTGTGTGTGTGTGTGTGTGTGTGTATGTGTGTGTGTGTGAGAGAGAGAGAGAGAGAGAGAGAGAGAGAGAGAGAGAGAGAATGGTGGAGGTCAGAGGGCAATGTCCAGGGAAGTTCTCTCCCTCCAGTCTTCTAGTGTGGGTTCCAGGGACTGAACTCAGGCCATCAGGCTTACACAGAAAGTGCTTTTTCTTGCTTAGCATTCTCATTGGAAAATCTTCAGAGCAGAAATAACTGAACATGACACCCTTAGTCAAATTTGGAAGCTGAAGTGATTTCTATAAGGGGGTAGTATATCTGGCTATGGGAAGTTTAGTGACTGGGAGGAGCTTTGTGAAGACACAATCATATGTAATTCTGTTCCTGATCAAACCTCTGTATACTCCTCAGCCAATATTTAGCATCTGACCAATTCTTTCCTTTGCAGGTGGAAACTTGTAGTTTGGTGCAGGGTGCTGTGTACCAGGAATGTAGATTTCACATATAAAGCAAATTATTTGTAAATTTGACACTTTCTATAGTTCATAAATTGATATACTTGGAAAACTTAAAGTTGAGGTGAGCACTTTGAGATTTTTCAGATGGGATGGCTGTTGTTGAGTAGGTAGGTACAAAATAATAAAAGAAATTATTAATAGTAATATTTTCAGTAAGTAGTCAAACAAGGGATTAAATATAAATTATATATGTAAATCTATATAGACAAGCCTATGCATCTAAGAATTTATGACACATATATAGATATGTATTTCTTCCTGAATATTTTTATTTACTTTTCAACATATATCTTCTCTTATTTCCATTAAAATAGCTGTGAAAATAATGTAACTTAGAATGCAATATTCAGGCTCAAACTTGAACCTTAGAATAATATTATTCAATGACTTTCTGAACTCTCCATTAGCAGACATGAAACCATAGCAGGTCGTTTCATGCCTTTGTTAATAAATGTTGCAATTATATTCTAAAAATACAACCATGTTTACCAATTAATTTTAATGGACTAAATCACAGCGTAACATTGACTATGCAATATGTTGCTGATTAACGCTAGAGCATTATTCCCATATGGTAAATTCTGCAAGTATGTATGGGGGAAGCCTATTTTCACTCTTAGTTTGTTAAATTTGATACGAATAATTTTTAGAAAACTGTTTTCCATAATTTAACTTGTAGTTGCTGAAATCATAATAGGCATGGATTTCCTAACAATAGATTTGGTGCTAAATACTCTTCTTTCACTGCTCTCATATTTTCAGCTCATTCTCCAATTTATCATATGCCAAGAGCATTGTTTAGGTTCTATCTGACTAATTCTTGTTTTATTTTCATTGTCTCAATTATAACAGAACAAGAACTGTTTCTTTCATTTCCTTCTTTAGATATGTTCTTAATCAGACATACACACTTTCTGTCTCTCCCACACACCCATGCATATAATTGTTCTAAAATGAAAGACAAATTTTTAGATGCATGTAAGAATTACAAGATAGTAATACAGCTCTTTATAATCTTCAACTAGCTTCTTCTAATGTTAAGCTTTAATCAGACATACACACTTTCTGTCTCCCCCACACACCCATGCATATAATTATTCTAAAATGTAAGACAAATTTTTAGATGCATGTAAGAATTACAAGATAGTACATACAGCTCTTTATAATCTTCAACTAGCTTCTTCTAATGTTAACATGTCACGATTTTGGTACTTATAAAACTAAAGGATGCTCATTTCATTTGAAATCAATGTCTTCTCCTACTTCAGGAATTTTGCTTGACTCATTACCATTTTATAAAGTACCTCTCTTCTCAAAGTGACTCATATTTGCACTGGAAGTTATCATGGGAAACTGCCAGTTATAGTGCCTGCATATTTCGTTGGAATTTTCATGGACTCAGCATCACATGTCATCTTATGTATTTAAGCTTATTTAGCATTATATGCCTCATATCACCTATGATATAGAAAGTGACATATAAGCAAAGACTACACTAGTAGTGCAACAGGTTGTTATACATATACCTAAACTCTCTGAAAAGCAGATATCTAATCCTCCTGATGATCATACCAATGCAATTTACATTTTTAAAACACTCAGTATTGGATAGGATCTAATGATCACTAGTCACTTGTTCGGTTGTATTTATTACTGTTTAACATCTGTCATGGCCTTTTTCTCTTGACCCTCACCCTGTATGGTTTTCCTATTCATCCTTTCCTGTGGACATCCTCTATCTTTTGTTTTTAATTTCTCTATGCCTTTATATACTTACTTATGAATTAAAGGTAGAATTAGTCTCTTTCTAACACTGCTGTTGAAAAATAGTCAAATTGCTTAATGTATGTAAGATATCTTTTTTAATCCACAATAGCTTTAAAAAAACACACACACATACCTTAAATGAGACATTTAACCACTTTTCTTCCCTATGTGGAAATGAATATTTTGAATATTTATTTTTTTCATAGGACTAACTTCTATGCTTATAATGATATGAATGTCATTTATGCATGTGATCTAAGCTGCTCTGTCCCTAAGCTGTGTTGTCTCACTTGTCACATTCTGTGTATTTCATACTCTTGGTTATTTCTTCATTTCCAATCCTCTCCCCCAAGAACTTTAGGCATTTTAGATGGAATGAATGAGGGAGGAATATGAAGAAATAATTAGTGATTCTCTGCCCTGTGAGTACTTATTGGATGTTATTTAATTTCATCTTCAATAGAAATCTCTATGGTGGATCATATCACAGGCAAAGTCAGAAACATCAGAATTATAAAAGATTTATCATCATCAAGTATAAAATCTAGGAAATTACAAAGTGATGTTTCAATCCATAAAACTAAGTAATTTCCAACAAATATTGCTATACCCAGAAAAGTTACTTCTTAGGAAAAAGAACAAGTCAAGAGAAGCACAAATTAAGGTGATCCATGACAATCAAAGCAACATTGTAGAAAATAATTAAAAGAATATTATCATATATAGAAGAATAAAATCTCAAGTACAAGAACATAGAATATATATATAGTGATAAATAAGCATAGAAGAGCCATGTTAGAATTCATCATGCTGGACATTGCAAACTTCTAATACTAACAGGGGAGGAAGAAAATACCTACCAATAATCCAACTAACCAAAACAGCAGCCAACAAATTTGTAAGAAGTACAAAGTTACTCTCAATAATAACCTCAAATGCCAATGGGTTCAATCACTATTCAAAAAAGGGAAATGAAATGTAAATATAGAATATATCCAAGAATAAAAAAAATTTAAAAAAATCACACACAAAAAAGACATAGGCTAACTGACTGGATTGAAAAATCCAAGATTCAATATATCATCTCATGAAACATACCTCACTACCACAGCCCTTTGAGAGTAGACAGTCACAGGATAGAAGTCAACTCACTACCCCAAATAGCAGTCATAAATAAGTTGATATAGCTATCATCATATCTGTTAAGACATATTTCAGCCCTAAGTTAGTAGAGCAAATAAAAAAGGACACTATATGTTAATAAAGAGAATAGTTCTGGGGGCTGGAGAGATGGCTCAGTGGTTAAGGGCACGGACTGCTCTTCCAGAGGTCCTGAGTTCAATTCCCCGCAACCACATGGAGGCTCACAACCATCTGTAATGAGATCTGATGCACTCTTCTGGTGTGTCTGAAGACAGTGACAGTGTACCCATATACATAAAATAAATAAATAAATCTATAAAAAGAGAGAATAGTTCATCAAGAAGATACTCAAGCTGTATATATTTATGGGCCAAATACTGGGATTGTAAAATTCATAAAACCAATATAAAATGTATGAAAGGTTTAATAGGAACTAATATAATAATAGAGATTTCAGTACTGCATTTTCAACTTTAGATAAGTGTTCTAAACTAAAGTTCAGCAGAGAAACCTCTGTTGGATCTGAAGGGTCTAATGTCTGGGCATCCTTACTCACAAAGACACAGAGATCAAGATCACTTCAACAATCATGAGGTTTATTGATCCAATCCTGGGGTCATCTTGCTAGTGGGACAGGCAGTTCTTATACTTTTTAGAGGTGCAAATTACATCAGCCAAGTTGCAATTTAAACCAATTAACTAACATCTATTGACTATTGACCTTTAGATCTGCCTGGGGTCTTCCAGAGATCAGGTTAATACATTGTGAGGGTGGTTATCATTATCAGTCAATACATTCTTACTCAGGAATGTGTCACGGGTGGAGAATAGAATTCGGCTTATGTTTGACTTCAGGCAGGAGCAGGAAGCTGTAAAGAGAGTATCTTTTTTTTATTGGATATATTCTTCATTTACATTTCAGATGATTTCCCTTGTCCTGGCTCCCCGCCCCACAAAGGTCCCATATACCCTTTTCCCTCCCCCTGTTCCCCCATTCTCCCCTTCCCACTTCCCTGTTCTGGTAGTCCCCTACACTGATGCATTGGCCTTTCAGATCCAGGGGCCACATAAGTGGATATAGAGTATCTTAACTAAGGAAATTACAAAGACTCCGAATTCTTTCTCATGTTTGTCAGGTAATTTTTGGAACAAAGAAGGGGAGTGGTTGGTCACTGGTGCCACAGCTATTACTTCTCACCTCAGAGTTAAGTTATGCTATAGGTCAGTTGAATCTAGCAGATCTTCCTACATAGGAACATTCTTTCTCACTGGTGCATGGAATTTGTTTTCTAATATTAATCATATTTTTGGCCATTAAACAATCTTTAATGTCTCCAAAATATTAAATGTTTCCCCATCTGCTAATTCTGCTCCAAAATATAGCCTTAAAAATGTGTGGGTCTCATCTTGGCTAACAGTGCTTCCTCAAAGAGACAAAGATGACTTGATAAAAAGTCCAATGTCAGATTTGAGGTATTTTCTTTTTTCTTTTTCTTTTTTTTTATTTTCTATATTCTTTGTTACATTCCAAAGGCTTTCCCCTTTCCCAGTTTCCCCCTCACCATATGTGCCATAAGTCCTCTCCCCCCTCCATTTCCCAATCACCCCGCCCACACACACACACACCATTTCTCTGTTCTGATACTCTCCTACAAAACTGGATCTAGTCTTTTCAGGATCAGGGTCCTCTACTTCCTTCTTCTTGAGAATCTTTTCATTTGCTAATTATGCCTTGAGTATTCAGAGCTTCTGGGCTCATTACTATCCACTTATCAGTGATTGCATTTCATGTGTATTCTTTTGTGATTGGGTTAACTCACTTAGGATGATATTTTCCAGATCCAACCATTTGCCTACAAATTGCATGAATTCATTATTTTTAATTGCTGAGTAGTATTCCATTGTATAAATATACCACATTTTCTGTATCCATTCCTCCTTTGAGGGACATCTGGGCTCCTTCCAGCTTCTGGCTATTATAAATAAGGCTGCTATGAACATAGTGGAGCATGTGTCTTTATTGTATGTAGGGGAATCCTCTGGGTATATGCCCAGGAGTGGTGTGACAGGATCCTCTGGAAGTATCATGCCCAATTTTCTGAGCAACCGCCAGACTGATTTCCAGAGCAGTTGTACCATCTTGCAATCCCATCAACAGTGTAGGAGTGTTCCTCTTTCTCCACATCCTCGCCAGCAGAGGTATTTTCTTTAGAGTTGTTAGTCAGGGCTATTGAAGAAACTTCCAAAATTCCTGATAGGAGGTAACATTATATAGATTCAACAAGTTATATTTAGGAATATATGTGATATATATACAAATACAAATATGTATGCAACAGCAATTGATGAAAAAAATCACAAATATAAAAGAGTGAGAAGTGTGTTTGGGAGGGCTTGGAAGGAGGAAAAGTGAGGCAGAAATGTAATTAAAGCACAAAATTAAAAGTAAACAACAATGAAAGAAAGATGGTACATCAATAAAATAAAATTCTATTCACTATAAAGACTTTAATTTGCAGGAGCCATAACACGAAAGGAAAAAACCTACCCTGAATATTTGTCATAATGACCTCCACTTGTGTACTATAGCATGTGTTCTGCTTAAGTAAATAAATGTAATAAGAATTCATGATTTTACTGAGAATAGCTCTATAATACATGTTATTGCTAAGCAAAGAGACTGTCTTGGTTAGACCTTCTGTTGCTATGCCCTACATTTAACATGAGCATAATTTTGCCTCTTCAGTTTGTTGCTCATAAATCTGAAGGTTTGACATGGTAATAAATGTTAATCCTACATGTTAGTTGTATAGACCTGATCTCAAAAGTTCACCCACCATGATATGGTTAAAAGCTGGGAACAAATTTGTTTGTCAAGTCTCTAAATCCTCTAACTTTCCATTTTGTGAGGCAGCAATGGCAAGTTCCATTTTCCATAATGCAAACTGTCCAGCTATGAGCTTCATTTCATGCTGTTCTGACCCCAGTGCTGTTGCATTTTAGTGGTAGTAGCCATGGCTACTTCTCTGGTATGAAAAATTGTCTTCTTCCTTGATGCTTGCACATACTGACATGCAAAGCTTTATGTATCTATGGGGATGTAAAATGGTGCAGCTGTTCTGCAAAACGTCTGGCAGTTCCTAAAAATGCTAAATAAACAATTACCATATGACCCACCACTTTCCCTCTTAAATTTAAATCAAGAAAATAGAAAACACATGTCAATGAGCACTGAGCATTGCATGTAAATATGCACAATACAAAAAACACTCAAATGTTCAATAACTGATGTTTGAGTGAATAATTTGTGCTTTATTCATATTGTTGAATATTTCTTAAAAATAAAATAAGTGGCCCAAGGGAGTTGGGAGGACTCCATATAAGAGGCAAGGCATCCAATAAGAGGCAAGGCATCTCTTAGAGACAAGGAGAAAAGGAATGAGGAACTGTGGGAGGGTGGACCAGGAATGGGGTCAATGACAGGATTCTAGGGATTTTCGAGGGGGCAGGACCAGGAAAGGGGACAACATTTGAAATGTAAATAAATAATATATCTAATAAAAATATAAATTAAAAAAATAAAAGTATGTGGTCTACAGAGTGAGGTCCAGGACAACCAGGGCTACACATAGAAATCCTGTCTCAAAACAAAAACAAAAACAAAAACAAAAAAAAGTAATACAAAAAATAAAAACATATATAAAATGTAAAAATAAAATAAGTTAGAGTACTGATGTGCATTACACCATGGTAGTGAATCTTGAAACATTATGCTAAATGAAAAAAAAAAAAGCCAACCACAAAAGACCACACATTGTATTATTGGCATTTGATGGAATGTCTACCATTAGCAAATCTATAGACATAGAAAGGAGATTAGAAGTTGGTTGGAGCTGGAGAGAGGGGAAAATGCAGAGTTATTGCTAATGTGAATGGGATTTCATTCTAGAATGATTAAATATTCTGGAATTAGATAACAATGGTAGTTATGTAATACTTTCTGTATGCACTTTAAGTGACGGCGATATATGAGTTTTATTGGAATTTAATAAGATATTTTTTCTGTGCATCTCATCAATTTAATGTGTTTTACTCTTTGGTAATTTTATACATGTATACAATTGTTATAAAATAAGTAAACTATACTGCAAGCTTTTAAAAGTGCATGAAAGCATTTGCTGCTGTTTGCCTTGATAACACCTCCTTGCTGTTTACTATTTCACATTTGCATTAACTCACCAATCCCCCCATCCCCAGCAAGGTCATGTCCACCAAGCAAGTGGGGAATTACTGTTAATATATGGCAGTGATTAAATTTGCTCCCAGTTCAGATCATGCACTCCTACACTTGATCTTAGCCAAAAGGCTGAGAAGCGATAGATCATGCACTCCTTAGCCAGGAATTTATGGAAAAGGGTGCTTATAAAATTTCCCAGAACACATACAAAGGTATATAAGTTAGGGTTATAGTTGTTATGATTAAACACCATGACTGAAGCCAGTTGGGAAGGAAAGGGTTTATTTGGCTTACACTTTCACATCATAGAATACTATTAAAAGAAGTCAGGACAGAAATTCAAGCAGGACAGGAAAACTGGAGGCAGGAGCTGATACAGAGTCCATGGAGAAGTGCTGCTTATTAGCTTGCTCATTTTATGGCTTTTTCAGCCTGCTGTCTTATACAACCCAGGAACACCAGTTCAGGGATGGCACTTCAGACAATGGCTGGGCCCACTCCCATTAATCATTAATTAAGAAAATGTCCTACAGGCTTACCTACAACCCCATCTTACAAAGGCATTTTCTAAACTAAGGTTCTCTCTTCTAAGATAACTAACTAGCTTCTATCAATTTGACATAAAACCAAACAGTACAGAATGTGTCTTAGGGTTTCATTGCTGTGAAGAGATGGCATGACCACGGCAACTCTTATAAAGGAAAACATTTAACAGAGGCTGGCATACAGTTTAAGAGATTTAGACTATTATCATGTCAGGAAGCATTGCAGCATGCTCCATACCCAACAGAAGGAGACTGTGTTCCACACTGGGCATGGCTTGAGCATATATGAGAAAGTCCACCTCCACAATGACATACATTCTCCACCAAGGCCACACTCCAACAAGGCCAAACCTTCTCACAGTGCCACTCCTTATGGGCTAATCATTCAAACACATGAGTCTATGGGACATGTATTTATTCAAACCACAACAGAAAAGAATTATTGCTTCAACATTATCTGAAAGTCCATCTCTATAAAATTGAGTCATTGATGGTTGTTGAGTCCTTGATGATAGTTGAGTCTTTGTTGTTAAGTCATGATTTTAGCATTCATCTCATGTTAAATGTTAAAAAACATTCCCTGTGCCCTAGAAAGATGTACCCATTGCTTAAATTCTAAGAGTACTTTACAGTCTATGGACAGCACCAAATTAATAACAACACAAAAATTGCCAGCTACAAATTGAGGATAGGGAAGGAGAAATGGAGGGATAGAGTGAATATAATCAAAATATATTATACAAAAATAGTAAAAAATTAATAAAAAAGGAGAAAAAGGAAAGGGTAAATTTAAGTTAATTCAATTGATTAATGGTTAAAAATATTTTGTACATTCTGCATTTTTATGTGTACTTGATTTACCAATTTTAAATGGATGTAACATTTAAAAATTCTTTAATTTTCAGTAATTGTTTAAAGATTTTGAAGATATACTATGAAATCTGTGCAGCTAAGAATTGTATCAACCTAATAAAGTATTAAATTAATATTGCAATTCTTACTAACCAAATATTAACTTCTTGAAGTTCCATTTTTATTAATATTTATATATAGCCATGTTTGGGTAAAATGTATCTCACATATTTTTATTCTTCTAGGATTTGTGCGTGTTGACTTAATTCAAATTGACATTCCCTGCCTTTGAAAAAAATGTACTCTTCCATTTCATGTGATTGTTGGTACAGTTAGACTTATTCAAGCTCTCTTATTTTACATTTTACTTTATGTTTTATGTAAAAATGCCTCACATTCAGCTTTCCTATGCATGTTACTATCTTAGCCTTAATCACCTTCCACTACTTTGGTACCTGTGATCTTTCAAATAACAAAGTCTAAAGTTATGTAATTGCTTTATCATTTTCAAAATAAGGTTGTATGATATTGAAGGAAATATACTTAATTTTATCTTTTAATATCCACTTTGATGATCATTTCCAGGCTTTAGGGCACAGATTGCTTATGTTAAGGAAGTAGTAATCACAACTGTCCCCTGAAAGTTTCTTCTATCTTCCTGTTGATGGGTGGGATTTCATCGTTTCATTGAGAGTGCAGTTTGGGGGATTTTTGATCTAAGTCACTTAAGCTCATCTCTATAAGGTAACAGTGCCCCAAACCTTCATAGGCCCAGAGCCCTTAATCCTACTGATAGGATACTGTCATAGGATGGAAGTGCCTTTAGATAGGACAACCTGCCAAAACTGAAATGAAAGCTTGTTCCATCAAAGTTCATAGTTCTGTGAACATTTCTAAATATGCTGGACTAACCTTGCTTTTGGCTTCTGTAGTTCCACATCTGGCTAACTGTTTTTATTTAACTGAAGTATGTTAACCCAGAACATGGCTTTTATACTTAAAAGTTCACCATGAGAAAGACTGTCTCAGTGCTATACTGGGATCATGAACACCCAGTATAATCACTGGTAGGCTAATCAAGACTTTCTATCAGCTTAAACTTGTGTCTGAGAGGTCTTCTCTAGTGAATACCCCACAATGATAACATTGTTGTTCCTACTTAGGCATTTAGCCCAAGCTCATAGCTAAGTCATTCATATGAGAAGCCATCCTGACAGATTCTTGGTGATTTTAGTTCCTTTTTCATTTCTGTTGATTTTTTTCCCTTGTGACCACACATAATTGCTTAAGCTACCTTTTATTTTTGAGAGTGCTTATATACTTGCAGTAGGATCATTGTCCCATTAATATGTTAGTCTGCCATGTTGCTGGAAGCTGAGCTTTGAAGTCCTTTCATAACTGAGTTACTTGTGCTTAGCCTTGCATTCTCAGATCTGTCTGTAAATTACAGCTAGAATAGTTCTATAATGCAGATATTACTCCCCAACTTAAAAATATTTTGTGCCTCTTTGAAAAAATACAACTTCCTTGGTGTGTGTGGTTGTTTAAATAAGAATGGTCCCTATAGGCTCATGTATTTGAATGCTTAATCACCAGGGAGTAGGACTATTTGTTAGGATTAAAAGGATTAGGATGTATGGCCTATTTGAGGAAGTGAGTCTATGAGGGTAGGCTTTGAGGTTTCAAAAGCCCAGTCTCTCTCTCTCTTTCTCTCTCTCTCTCTCAACGGATCAGTGTGTAAAACGCTCAGCTATTTCTCAAGTATCATGTTTGTGTGCATGTAAGCAAGCACTAATTAAATGTTTTCTGTTGCAAGAGTTGAATGTACTTGAAGGTTACAATAATTCGAATTTTGTCCTTCTCCCAAAGCTTCAACTGTCATTACCAGAGCTTCATTTTCTGCAAGATTGCTTTAAGAAACTATTTTTTTTCTGAAAGCGAGTCATGATCTTTTCTGCCTTCAAGAATTCATGTAAGTGTTGTTCTTTCTGTGTGACCCTTTCCAACCTTTACATGTTTGAACTCTTAATAAACTTTCCATATTCTGGTAAAATGCCACTTCTACCAGATGACCTTTACTAGTTGTCTCATGTCCCTTGGTGACACATGTATGTGACACTTTACAGCATCCTGACTCTTGTAATTATTGTGCAGTCTGTCTGTCCTGCTGCTAATCTTCATTTTGCCTTAGCCTTAAGCACACAGTAATGAGTTAATAAATCTTTGTGAACAAATAAAGGAGCAAATTAAGTATACTAACTTTTAATGGAGTTCATCAACCAAAGCTTTATTTGCTATTTCCCAGCTGTCAGAATAGAACATCATACTAAAAACATAAATTCAAAAGAATTTTGATCCTTGAGAAGTGAAGGCAAAAGTAAATAGAAACTAACATTTTTTTTTAATACAGCCCAATTGAAAGTTTTTGGGCTAAAGAAGACAGAACTGAGAAAGACATGAGTTGTGTCAGGATATTAGTGCAGATACAATAGTGATAGTCAATCAGTGAAATTGCTAGAGTAAGAAAAAAAGAAAGTTTAAAGGTGGCCAAGGTGATGTTTTTAGTTCTCATGGATTAATGGCCATTAGCAGAATATAGAGAAGGATTGGGCACACTTTACACTGTTATCAAAAATATGATCATTTCATCAAGCACACAATAATAATGGAATTCCTAAATGATGAGTCAATAATACAACTTAGACTTCATAATGACTGAAGATATTCCTCACATTGCTATCCTCCAAAGTAGCCATTCTAGGAATTGGTATTCACTGGCCAGAAGACTAGAATTTGTAATGGTGTCTAGTACTTTTTATGGGGACATTGAAGGCAATTCAATTTTCTTTTAACTGTCTTAATCTTTTGCTGCATTTGTAGATAATGTGGTTTCAGACTAAATTTCACATCGACTGTAGGATGTAGAGAGGCAAGCTTTCTTCCTACATCAAGATCAGGGTGAATAATCATTCTCAGTCCCTCTAGCCTTTGCTTTTGCTTCTTTTCCCTACCCTCTCCTCCCCGTGTGTTTGTTTGTTTCTTTGTTTGTTTGTTTATTTATTGGTGGAGTCAGAAATAATGATACAGAGGAGTATTTATTTTAGGCAGATGTAGTTTATTAGTCCCCATCACATTTATCGGAAATATAAAAATCAAAGCTTCAAGGATTTATTGCAAGAGATGAAAGTACACAAAAGATGAACCATTCTCATCTTCAAGAATAAGCCCATATAGACTGCTCATTTCATAAACACTGGAGATAGAGCTACTACTGTGTGGGAAGTGAAGGTGGTAAAGATTTTTTTCAATAATTTATTTTTTATTCACTTTATACGCTAATCAGAGCTCCTGCTCTCTCCTCTCCTTCCAAGTCCCACCCTTGCAAATGTCTTCTCCCTCATTGCTTACAGCCCATTCTCTGAGAAGAATGGGAAGCCCCTACCCCTTGTCTAGAGACTCTCAAGGCAACGGTGATGACTTGAAATGTCTCTCTTCATTGCAAACACATCACCACAAGTGAGTTGCTTCTTTGTTAATGTCCCTTACTCCTGATAATAAAGATTCACTTGTTATCAAAAATTATGTTGTGAGCATTTACATTCTTTGGAAGGAAGTGTTTCTAGAGTTAGCATGAGTTATTTGCAGCTACTTTCATATTATTTTAACATTATAAAGTATTTTGGAGTTTGATGAGGAAGATAGATGGAAGATCTGAGAAAGCACCAAGATACAGATTTTAAAATAGAAGCAAAACATGCAAAAGAGAAATACTAAAGTAAAGGGCACTGTATTCTTAATGGTATCAGAAATGAAGCATTTATATTAAAGTCTGTTTAAATTATGATTTATATAGTCCTCTAGAATAACATATATGGCTTGGCTGCCATTTGAAAATATTTTACTGAAAAAATATTCTGAGATTCGAACCTTGAAATATAACTAGACTTTTGTCATTGTGGTTTCGGCATGAGCTGCTCTACCATTGTCTCAGTTCATAGAAAATGTGAGGCCGTGAAGAGTGAGATGCCTAGAGGCTGAAATATTATTTCTTTTAATTTATTTTTGAAATTCTCAATATGTACACTCTTTGAGTGTGGAGAAAACCAAAAAAAAAATTTCCTGGGTGCTTCTCCATATTAATGTGTACTTTGGTAGAGGAAGCTGTTGATCTATCAGTATTTTGAAGAAAGAAATCATCATTTGGAAGGATGTTTTCAAGTTGTCATCTATCAGAAATACAGTCAAGGACAAGAAATGAACAATAAAACATTCTCCAACTTACCAAAGCACCCATATTTCCCCTCTTTACTATAAGAAAGGTACCACATTAACCTCAGAATTTAAATACCTACTTTGCAGGCATTTCTAATACCTATGTTTATCTGACATTCAAGTCCAAAACAGCCTGGAGGCAGCAAAGGGGTGGTCTGGGAAGAGATCCTTATATAATAAACTTCATGAAACATTATAAGTGACACATTGTTCCATCCAAATGTGAACTCTAACCCCACATCATATTTGAACTTGCATGGGGATTTCAGGACAAAGCAAAACAAATGACTCATTACTACAATATTGTCAGCTCATTTGGCCAGTAATAAAGACTGAAAGCATAGGAAATTGACAATGATTTTTAACTTGTTTCAACAAAAGGAAGGATGAAGAATAATAGATTGAGATTTCTTGATAATAAAAATAATCCCATAATCCTGTAATTCTGGGCAAAATAGAATAGATGGAGACAGTATTTGCAAAGTCCTTGCTCAGCTCCAGGCACCAAGCTCAGCCGATTCATCCCTAATCCCTAATGCTTATGACAATCCGACAAGATGAATAACATTATCTTCATTGTATAGCTAAACAGAAATGGATGGTTTCCCATCTCTCTGAAATATTTGTGTTTTTTTCCTTACACTATAAGTGCACACTACTTTTGTTTATCACCTTTACTTCAACAAAGAGGGAAAAGGAAAGACAATAATCCAAACAAGACATCGGTGGCTTTAAAATGATCACTACAACTTGCAAATAACCAAAATGAATGTGTAGCATACTTTAAAGCCCTCTCAAGATACATGTGTACATTTTACCTGTCCATTACAAAATGAAATAATAATTTTCTAAATTGAGTAAAGATCTATAGTTACCCAGTTTCCTATTTTTAAGTTGCATTTAGCTTGTTCATCCTGTTTTGCTTATGAGCATAGCCTTTTACAACTGAGCCATCTCCCCAGCCCCTGTTCATCCTATTTTTAAGTTGGCCTATAAGAATTGTGCATAATAGTAGGATCCAGTGTGATAAGATAATACATATGCATGACCTGCAATCATCAACATAATTAACATTTACATTTCTTTATAATTTCCTGTGTCTGGCTCCATACATCTCCCATTTTTCACTTCTTTGTTAAACACTAATTGTGAACTGTGGTCACCATACTATAATGCAGAGTGCTGTAACTTATTCATCCAATTAAATACCCACCTTTCCTCACACCCTTCTCATACCCTTCCCACCCTCATGTACTTACTGTTGTGATTATAAAAAGAGAAAGATGTGAGAATATGGTATATGGAGGGGTGGGAGAAGGGGGTGGCTCAGTGGTGTCCATTCAGAGGCATCCCTTGCCCCTGAGCGACCAGAAATATACCGATATAGTATAGAATAGAGTTTATTCAGGGCATGGGGAGGGGAGTTAAGGCTGTAGTAGAGGCAGAGAAAGGCAGAGAGAGGGAGAGAGTAGAGAAGCAGAGGCCAGCCATGACCACGTGGAGAGAGGGGGAGGGGAGAAGAGCCCAAGAGGGGCCAAGAGAGAAGCTGAAAGTGGGAGAATAAGAGAGTTAAGAGGCATAAGAGAGGTAAGAGAGAGAGAAGGGGCTTAGTGACCCTTTTTGTAGTAGGCCAGGCCTACCCGGCTGTTGCCAGGTAACTGTGGGAAGGGGCATACATGGCTGTTGCCAGGTAACTATAGGGTGGGGCTTAGACAGAATCCTAACATTTACAGATTCCTGTTTTCTTTGATATCAACATTTTAAATTTACCTATGTGAATGAAACCTTTTGACATTTGCCTTTTAGTGTCACACATGTCTCATTGAATGAGAAGTTCTCCAATTCTGTCCATTTTATGAAAAATGCATAAAAATTTTAAGGAAATAGTCTTTATATTTTCTTCAGAATATTTTGAAACTGCCCTGGAAGTTAATTTGTGTGTGTATGAGTATATGTGTATGTGTGTGTGTGTGTATGTATGTATGTGTGTGTATGTGGGTGTGCTCATGTGTATATGAATAGTCTACTGTAAGTTCGGTAGGTTATATAATATATAAATGATAAGGCCAGAACACAAATAATATCCAATCACATTCAGAAAATATGGCTGTGACTATTGCTAAGTGTGTACATTCTGGTTCTGACCCTTTTCCCATGGAATATGTTTGTTCTCTTATAAGAAGGGTTCCAGGGGGACTGGCTCGCCTGGCTTGCAGTGAGGCTGCCATCTTGCCTCGGGACACCGTGGACCACTGGCAGCTGAGGTCAGGTGCATGGACAGAGACCTAGCTTAGCTTAGCATAGACTACCCCATCGGGCTCTTGCCAGTGGCGCCCAGAGCTAGAGGAGCTTGGCAGGAGATCTGTGCACCTACAGCTCAGCAGCAGTTGCTGACCTCTGGAAACCAGCTCGCCAGGCTTGCAGCAAGGCTGCCATCTTGCCTCGGGACACCGTGGACTGCTGTCAGCTGGGGTCAGCAAGGCTATCATCTTGCCTCAGGTCACTGCGGACCACTGGTGGCTGGGGTCAGGAGCACAGATGCCCTCTACTACAGCAGCGCTAAAGGCCAGGCTCGCAGGAGCTTCAAACTCCAACCAGTAACAATAAGACCAACTAACTCCAGAGATAAACAGATGGCAAAAGGCAAACGTAGGAACATTGCTAACAGAAATCAAGGCAATATGGCACCATCTGAACCCAACTCACAAACCACAGCAAGTCCTGGATACCCCCAACACACCAGAAAAACAAGAGTTGGATATAAAAGCACTGGCCATGATGCTGCTAGAGGAACACAGAAAAGACATAAACAAATCTCTTAAAGAAATGCAGGGGAATATCAATAGGGTAGAAGCTCTTACAATGCAAACACAAAAATCACTTAAAGAACTCCAGGAGAATATGGACCAACAGACAGAAGCCAATAAAGAGAAAATGAGAAAATCACTTATGGAAATGCAGGAGAACTTGAACCAACAGGCAGAAGTCATGAAAGAGGAAACACAAAAATCTCTTAAAGAATTGCAAGAAAACACAAACAAACAAATGAAGAAATTGAGCAAAACCATCCAAGATCTGAACACAGAGGAAGAACCAACTAAGAAATCACAAAAGAAGGCAACTTTGGAGAAAGAAAACCCTGGGAAGAAATCAGGGGTCAACAAATATCAACAACAGAATACAAGAGATAGAGGTAAGAATCTCAGATGCTGAAGATACCATAGTAACCATTGACTCCACAGTCAAAGAAAATGCAAAATGCAAAAGGCTTGTAAGCCAAAACATCCAGGAAATCCAGGACACAATGAGAAGACCAAACCTAAGGATTATAGAGATAGATGAGAGTGAAGATCTACAACTTAAAGGGCCAGCAAATATCTTCAACAAAATTATGGAAGAAAACTTCCACAACCTAAAGAGAGAGATGCCCATGAATATACAAGAAGCCTACAGAACTCCAAACAGACTGAACCAGAACAGAAATACCTCCCGTCACATAATAATCAAAACCCCAAATGTACTAAATGAAGAAAGAATATTAAAGGCAGTAAGAGAAAAAGGCCAAGTAACATATAAAGGAAGACCTATCAGAATCACACCAGACTTCTTTCCAGAAACCATGAAAGCTAGAAGATCCTGGGTGGGCCTCATACAGACCCTAAGAGAACACAAATGTCAGCCAAGACTACTATACCCAGCAAAACTTTTAATCAACATAGATGGAGAAATCAAAATATTCCATGACAGGACCAAATTTGCACAATATCTTTCCACTAACCCAGCTCTACAAAGGATAATAGGAGGAAAACTCCAATACAAGAAGGGAAACTGCACCCAAGAAAAAGCAAGATAGTAAACTTCTTCCATCAAACTCAAAGGAAGATAACTACTCAAAAACAAAAATAACATCAAAAATGACAGGAAGAAATAATCACTATTCCGTAATATCTCTTTTTTTGCATTTTTTTATTGTATATATTCTATATTTACAATTCATTTCCCTTTTTCTGGTTCCCCACCCCCAAAGGTCCCACATGTCCTTTTCCCTCCCCCTGCTCCCGCATCCACCCCCTCCCACTTTACTGTTCTTGTACTCTCCCACAATGATGTTTTGGTCCATTCTAGCACCAGTGTCCACTCCTTTCTTCTTGTGAGACATCACTTGATATGTGATTTGTGTCTTTGGTGATATCTCTTAACATCAATGGACTCAATTCCCCAATAAAAAGACATAGACTAACAGACTGGATATGGAAACAGGACCCTACATTTTGCTGCATATAGGAAACATACCTCAGAGTCAAAGACAAACACTACCGTAAAGTAAAAGGCTGGAGGACAATTTTGCAAGCAAATGGTCACAGGAAGCGAGCTGGAATAGCCATTCTAATATCAGATAAGATTGACTTTCAACTCGAAGTCATCAAAAGAGACACAGAAGGTCACTTCTTGCTAGTCAAAGGAAGAATCCACACCAACAAGAACTCACAATTCTAAACATATATGCTCCAAATGCAAGAGTAACCTCATTCATAAAAGAAACTTTATTAAAGCTCAAAGCACACATTGCACCTAACACAATAACTGTGGGAGACCTCAACACTCCACTATCCTCAATGGACCGATCAGGAAAACAGAGACTAAACACGGACACGGGGAAACTCATTGAAATGTGGACCAATTGAATTTAACAGATATATATATATATATATATATATATATATATATATATATATATATATATATAACATTTCATCCTAAAGCAAAATACTATACCTTTTTCTCAGTGCCTCATGGTACCTTCTCCAAAATCGACCATATAATTGGTCACAAGACAGACCTCAACAAATATAAAAAGATCGAACTAATCCCATGCCTCCTATCAGATCACCATGGAGTAAGAGTGTTCTTCAATAGCAACAAAAACAACAGAAAATCCTCATACACATGGAGGCTAAACAATATTCTACTCAATGATACCTTAGTCCAGGAAGAAATAAAGAAAGAAATTAAAGATTTTTTAGAATTTAATGAAAATGAAGGCACAACATACCTAAATCTATGGGACACAATGAAAGCAGTGCTAAGAAGAAAACTCATAGCCCAGAGTGTCTCCAAGAAGAAACAGGAGAGAGCATATACTAGCAACTTAATGGCGCACCTGAAAGCTCTAGAACAAAAAGAAGCTATTTCACCCAGGAGGAGTAGAAGACAGGAAATCATCAAACTCAGGGCTGAAATCAATCAAGTAGAAACAAAGAGAACCATACAAAGAATCAACAAAACCAGGAGCTGGTTCTTTGAGAAAATCAACAAGATAGATAAACCCTTAGCCAGACTTACCAAAGGGCACAGAGACAGTATTCAAATTAACAAAATTAGAAATGAAAAGGGAGATATAACAACAGAAACTGAGGAAATTCAAAAAATCATCAGATCCTACTACAAAAGCCTGTGTTCAACACAACTGGAGAATCTGGAGGAAATGGACAATTTCCTAGACAGATACCAAATACCAAAATTAAACCAGGATCAAATAGATCGTCTAGACAGACCCATAACCCCCAAAGAAATAGAAGGGGTCATAGAAAGTCTTCCAACCAAAAAAAGCACAGGACCACATGGTTTTAGTGCAGAATTCTATCAAATCTTCAAAGAAGTCCTGATACCAATACTCTTCAAACTATTCCACAAAATAGAAACAGAAGGAACACTACCCAACTCATTCTGTGAAGCCACAATTACCCTGATACCAAAACTACACAAAGATCCAACTAAGAAAGAGAATTACAGGCCAATTTCTCTTATGAATATCGATGCAAAAATACTAAATAAAATACTTGCCAACCAAATCCAAGAACACATCAAAATGATCATTCACCATGATCAAGTTGGCTTCATCCCAGGGATGCAGGGATGGTTCAATATAAGGAAATCCATCAATGTAATCCACTACATAAACAAACTCAAAGAAAAAAACCACATGATCATCTCATTGGATGCTGAAAAAGAATTTGACAGAATTCAGCATCCTTTCATGCTAAAAAGTCTTGGAAAGAACAGGAATTCAAGGCCCATATCTAAACATAGAAAAAGCAATTTATAACAGACCAATAGCCAACATCAAGGTAAACGGAGAGAAACTTGAAGCAATCCCACTAAAATCAGGGACTAGACAAGGCTGCCCCCTCTCACCATATCTCTTCAATATAGTACTTGAGGTACTAGCTAGAGCAATTCGACCACATAAGGAAGTCAAAGGGATACAAATCGGAAAAGAAGAAGTCAAACTATCACTATTTGCAGATGATATGATAATATACTTAAGTGACCCAAAAAACTCCACCAGAGAACTCCTACAACTGATAAACAACTTCAGCAAAGTGGCTGATTATAAAATCAACTCAAGCAAATCAGTAGCCTTTCTATATGCAAAGGATAAGCAGGCCAAGAAGGAAATTAGGGAAATGACACCCTTCACAATAGCCACAAACAATATAAAGTATCTTGGTGTGACTTTAACCACACAAGTGAAAGATTTATATGACAAAAACTTCAGGTCTCTGAAGAAGGAAATTGAAGAAGACATCTGAAAATGGAAAAATCTTCCATGCTCGTGGGTTGGCAGGATTAATATACTTAAAATGGCAATCTTGCCAAAAGCAATATACACATTCAACACAATCCCCATCAAAATCCCAACTCAGTTCTTCATAGAGTTAGAAAGAGCAATTCTCAAATCTGTCTGGAATAACAAAAAACCCAGGATAGCTAAAACTATCATCAACAGTAAAAGAACTGGGGGAATCAATATCCCGGACCTCAAGTAATACTACAGAGCAGTAGTGTTAATAACTGTATGGTATTGGTACAGTGACAGGGAGGTGGATCAATGGAATAGGATCGAAGACCCAGAATTGAACCCACACATCTATGGCCAATTGATCTTCGACAAAGGAGCTGAAAACATCCAGTGGAAAAAAGATAGCCTTTTCAACAAATGGTGCTGGCTCAACTGGAGGTCAACATGCAGAAGAATGAGAATTGATCCACTCTTATCTCCTTGTACTAAGTTCAACTCCAAGTGGATCAAGGACCTCCACATAAAGCCTAACACCCTAAAACTAATAGAAAAGAATCTGGGGAAGACCCTTGAGGACATTGGCTCAGGGGGAAAATTCCTGAACAGAACACCAATTGCTTATGCTCTAAGAGCAAGAATAGACAAATGGGGCCTCATAAAATTACAAAGTTTCTGTAAGGCAAAAGACACTGTTAAAAGGACAAATCAGCAACCAACAAATTGGGAAAAGATCTTCACCAACCCCACATCTGACAGAGGGCTAATCTCCAATATATACAAAGAACTCAAGAGGTTAGACCCCAGAAAACCAAATAACCCTATCCAAAAATGGGGTACATACAGATCTAAACAAAGACTTTTCATCTGAAGAAATTCAGATGGCTGAGAAAAACCTTAAAAAATGTTCAACATCATTAGTCATATAGAAATGCAAATCAAAACAACCCTGAGATTTCACCTCACACCTGTCAGAATGGCTAAGATCAAAAACTCAGAAGACGTCAGGTGTTGGCGAGGATGTGGAGAAAGAGGAACACTCCTCCACTGCTGGTGGGACTTCAAGCTGGTACAACCACTCTGGAAATCAGTCTGGTGGTTCCTCAGAAAAGTGGACATGATACTTCTGGAGGATCCAGCCATACCACTCCTGGGCATATACCCAGAAGATTCCCCAGCATGCAATAAGGATACATGCTCCACTTTGTTCATAGCAGCCTTATTTATAATAGCCAGAAGCTGGAAAGAACCCAGATGTCCCTCAACCGAGGAATGGATACAAAAATTGTGGTATATATACACAATGGAGTACTATTCAGCCATTAGAAACAATGAATTCATGAAATTCTTAGAGAAATGGGTGGAGCTGGAGAACATCATACTAAGTGAGGTAACCCAGTCTCAAAAGAATACCCATGGTATGCAGTCACTGATAAATGGATATTAGCCTAGAATCTTGGAACACCATGACACAGTTCACATACCAAATTATGTCTGACAAGAAGAAAGGAGTGGACACTGGTGCTGGAAAGGATCAAAGCATTAGTGTAGGGGAATACAAAAACAGGGAAGTGGGAAGGGGTGGATGAGGGAGCAGGGGGAGGGAATAGGGCATGTGGGACCTTTCGGGGTGGGGTACCAGAAAAAGTGAAATGATTTGTAAATATAGAATATATCCAATAAAAAAAGAAGGGTTCCAAACACTGGCAACTTTTTGTATATCCCATATTAACAATCATGTTTTATTTGCACAGTTGTTCTCTCACCAAGGCTAGGCAGAACTTCAGCTTCTGTATCATGATTGCATTGTTGTCTTTAATTTCCTGCCATCACATAAATTTGTGAGTAAAAAATCCCAGAGAAAAATGAGTAGGACATGTAAATAAACAATTCTCAGAAGAGGAAATATTGGTGCTATTCATAAAGTTATCTTAAATATACTAGCAACTAAGGGAATTCAAATTAAAAACTGTTCATGCTATTTGTAGTAAGTATACAATGACTTTATAAGTATAGCTTCATACAAAATATCAGAGATCAGTCTAGTACTACATATTAATATAATGCCTCTACTACAACCTAGAAATTCTATTTATATTACTGTGTGTACATGCATGTGTGCATAGGTGTGTGTGTGTGTGTGTGTGTGTGTGTGTGTGTTTGTGTGTGTGTAGGTCAAAGATAGACATTAGAGTTTTTCTTCAATTACTTCTCTATTTTATTTCTTTTTTTATTTTAATTTTTATTTTCTATATTCTATGTTTACATTCCAAAGGCTTTCCCCTTTCCCAGTTCCCCCCGCCATAAGTCCCATAATTCCTCCCCCCCAACTATTCCCCAATCATCCCCCCATTCAGTTTTAGTTTTAGAATCAGGGTTTTACTATTTAGCCTTTACTACTTCCTTTTTGGTGACAAGGCCTCTCACTGAATCTGGGTGGCATGTTAGCAGGTTTTCAGGGTCCTCCTCTCTCCAAAGTGCTGGGATTATAGGCATCTTTCATCATGCCCAGTTTTTCCATGGATGCTGACTATCTAAACTCAGGTCCTTGGTGACATGGAACAAATACTTTATTCAAATGTCTATGTTCTGAATCAATTCTCATATCACATATAGATACTGGAAATAATTTTGTGACAGCTAAAATTAGAAAAGACTCAAATACCAATCATCAATCAATAACATCTCAGTGATATCTTTAGTCATACAATAGAATATATACAAAAGTAAAAGTATAGTCCCCCAGAAATATGTTAATACATGTGGAAGAAATTCCAAATTTAATAATGAATGAGGAAAGTAAGTTTTGAAGTTTGATCGAAGTGATATCTAAAGGGAATATCAATTATTTTGGTATACGTAATTTATTAAATTGGGTGAAAGCTACATTTGCATATGCTATATGATGTCAATGTCTTTTAATATTATTCAGTATTTCAAAATAAATTTTATTTCAATTTCCATTTTTATTGTTATTTTATTATTATCTTTAATCATCCTTTATAATTCTGCCACTACCTCCCCTGCTCCACCCCCAACTGCTCCCCACCCATACCTCCTCCCCTGTCTCCAAGAGGATGTCCCCAAAATAAATTTTAAAATTACACAGAATTTATTATAACTCAGTCACAAAAATTACACATAGACAAACATCAGTCCAGAGGTTAAAGAGATTGATTATAGGTTAAAACACTTTCCTCAAAAACACAAGAAACTGAATTTAGATACATAGCACTTATGTAAAAGGTGGGTGCATTTGTGTGTGCTATGCCTACAACACGATCACTGGAGGGTGAAGACAAGCAGATCCTGGGAGCAAGGAGTTTGGCTAGTCTAGAAAAATTGTTGACCTCTAAATTTGAGAATAGACCTAACTTCAAAAATAGTGGATAGCAGTTAAAGACGATGACAGAAATCAATCTCTGGCTTTTGAAGAGGCAAGGACATATCCATTCATACATCCCAAATTATCATGTACGAGTACCCATGCATACACACAGACCCAGTAGCCTGTAGTCATTTAATATAGAAATATGTTTACGATAACATATTATTGCTACTAAGTTAAATTTTAGCTTTCTATTCTCCTGATGGTATATTGTATGCAACTGAGTAATGTTATAATAATGTCCCTACATTCAGAAACAACTCAATCACCAATAGGCCATTTCTATTCATGAAAGTGGATTTATTATTTTAAGTGGAACAAAATTAATGAAGAAGCCAGGAGAGATTTTAGTATCATAAATAGTAGTCTTCTGTCTGATATTCCTTCTATGTGAATAAGAAGAAATATTTAAAAAGACCAAACCCAGAGTTTCTTTACTGATCTTACCATGTGAGAAATCTATAGATTTATGTTATAGAATTCCCTCCTGGCCAGAACTAAAATAACTCATTCTTTTTGTTCAGTATCAAGATCCAATATTTTGAAGAATTTAGTTAACTTTCTGAACATCTGCTGTGGTATCTTATTAGTCACACATAAACTTCCAAGTTTAGCAAATTAAGTTTACACAATGAGCTAAATTAGGTTTGTTCAGAATCAAGCTTTGGTTTCTTTTGATTTCTAGAGGCTATGAATTTATTTTTGAATGGCAGTATACCCTAAGCCACCTAGAATTGTCTCTTGCTCATTGTCAATATTGTATATATATGGGGGCTAGAGGCTGAACTCATCTAAAGAGGATTTCTGTTTTTATTTTTACATGTTTGTGAAATTAACATATAAAGTAATGCATGGTTATGCCATTTTATACTGTGCTACCTGGTTTTATGTCAACTTGACACAAGTTATAATCACTGGAGAGGATGAAGCTTCAACTGAGAAAATGCCTCCACAAGATTGAGCTTTGGCCAAGCCTGTAGGACATTTTATTAATTAGTGATTGAAGTGGGAGGGCCCAGCCCTTGGTGTGTGGTGCCATCTCTGGACTGATTGTCCTGGGTATTTTTGGAAAAAAGGCTGAGCAAGCCAGTGAGGAGCACCCTCTCTGATTTCTACATCAGCACCTGATTTAAAGTTCCTGCCCAATTTGAGTTCCTGCTTTGGCTTTCCTCAGTGGACTGTGATCCAGGATTTGTGAGCCTAATATATCCTTTCCTCCCCAATCTGCTTTTGATTGTGGTGTTTCATCACAGCAATAGTAACCATAAATAAGATATATACATAATTTGTCCTGATTGGTTTTTGTCTTCCCTCCTTTTCACATGTCTTGTTCCTTCCCACTGTTACCTCCATTCTTTTTTCATGTCATATTACATAAGATATTTTATTTTTATTGTTTTAAGAATTTCATATACACATCTAATGTATTTTGATCAGTCACCCAAGTCACTCTCCTCTAATCCCTCCCTTATACCTTCATCTTTCCTACTTTCCAATCTCAGGAGTTCTAAAATAATAAAATAAAACAAATCTGAGTCCACCTAGTTCTTCTGACAAGTATGTCCATAGGTATAAGTGCCTTAAACTGAATCATCTGCCCTTATCCTCGAAGAAAACTGACCATTCTTGAAGCATCAATCAATTTCTAATAGTTCCTTTGCTATGGGAAAGAATTTTTGACTCCCTCCTCAATCCATGATGAGGTTTTGTATGTCTTGAGATTGCACAGAAATTGTATATCAGCCATAGCTGCTGGGAAATCATATGTGCTACTGTCTTGTTTTGTCTGGAGAACACTATTTGCTATAGTTATCTGCTATTTCTGACTCTTAGAATCTTTCTGTCCCCTCTTCTACTATAACCTTCAATCCTTGGGAGGAGGAGTGTAATATCAATGTCCCATTTAAGGCTACATATTTCATGCCCCATTCTTTCACATTGATCAGGTATGAGTCTATGCATAAATAGCTATCTTCTGTGTAAAGAAGTCTCTCCAATGAAGATCAAGAGATGCACTGATCTATGTGTATAAAGAGAAGTATGTAGGAAGTAATTTAGTAAAATATCCTTTTAGGAACTACCCAGTCATTGCATTTTGGCCCCATTAATGGTGGCGAATATGTTCTGTCTTTTGGAACGAAGTTAAATTCAGTGCCTGATAACTTCCGTAACCTTCATGGTACTATTACATCAGTCAGCTTGTCTTATTTGTTAGTGTAGCTTGCAGGATTCACAGATGGGTTGGGCTGAAAACTTATTTCCACAGTAGCATGCCTAGCATCTTCCAGCTAGTTAGCCCCTAGGAATGAAGTTTTCAGATCAGTACGGATTTTATTTTCCTATATTTTGTGACTCAAGTATGTAGTGTCTTCAGCAATGGGGTCTAACCATCAGAAATTTACCATATGGAGAATTTGTTTTCAATCTGAATGCTGTGACTGCTTAATAAAGTCCTTTATGTTGTAGTGACTCTCCAGCCATAAAATTATTTTCATTGCTACTACATAATTATAATTTTTTCTATTGTTGTGAATCATAATGTAAATAACTTTGGAGCTAGAGATTTACCAAAGGGGTTGTGTCCCACAGGTTTAGAGCTGCTGGTCAGGTAACCAAAACCAATAACAATAGCCTATAATATTTATGGGGTATGGGTATCTCATTGACTAAACATTTGAAAAGATATAACCTAACTGTCACTGGGCTTATTTGGTGGTTATGGTGTCTGAAAAACATATTGTCCTCCTTTAGAGTAGTTACATTTAAACTTGTTCATATATAAAGAATTTTTCTATGTAGTATATTTACATAGAATGTTTTCAAATGACTTTATTGTTAGCTTCTCCTCCATATACTTCCCCTTCTACCATGCCTTCTCATCTCTTACTTCATGTAACCATTCTTGATTCATTGTTACCCATTTACCCTTCATAGGGCTTGTATTTTAGATCTCATTCTTTGAAAGCCCCAGCATGACCCCTTACCATTTTCCATACTTCTGTGGTTACTTCAATTTAATTGTAGTTATCTAAACATTCAAATCCACCATCTGCATATAAAAGAGAACATGTTATCTTTATGCATCTGGATTAATTCATTTAGAGTAATTATTCCCAGTTCCATAGACAGCATCTTTAAAAAAAAAAAAAAAGAAAGAAATACATGTTCTATGAATGTGAAATAAACGAGCAAATACTTAGGGTACCAGTTGAATCTTTCAACTAATAATTCCTCTGAATTATAATACATCATTTACAAGCCCTGTGGTTATAGATTTTCATTTGTGTGAATGATATTTACAAATAGACTTTTAAAATATCTTACTGGCTAATGCATTTTATTAACAAAATGCTAGAAGAATCCCCGAGGAGATGTGCAAGTGAATGAGAAGATAATGCTGCTTGAATTTTTAATGAAAATGATAAATAGAATACAAGTTGGTTTTATCACTTACTACTAAAAATAAACCTCATAGGCATATCAGTAAATTTTAATGCATATTTACACTAAATCCAACCGAAACAATGTTTTCAGAACATTCTTTTAATAAAAACAACCCATTTTTATTCAAAATCATAGATTCAGAAGAACAGATAATTGCCTTGTATAACCAGCCCATTTAAACCCTATTGTCATAGTTAACATTTCTATTGCTGTGATGAGATATCTTGACTAAGGTGACTTAAAGAAAAAAGAGTTTATTGGGCACTTGCTCTCAATTTCAGAGAGTAAGTCTATTACTTTCATGGAAGGTATGACATGGCTTCAAGTTTGCATACATGACAAGCATGGTGCTTGGGTAGTAGCTGAGTGCTTACATCTCTGCCTTGTGTCTGTGAATCTGGATGAAAGCACTCAGAGTTACATGATAATAGAATGGTGTAGACTTTTGAAACATCAAAGCTCATCCCCTTGACACATCTCTTTTCTCAAGATCACAACTCCAAAACCTTATCATACAGTTCAGTTCCATTGACTGGGGACTAAATATTCAAGCATATAAGTCTATGAGGCCAATATCAATCAAATCTCCATACCTATTTTCTTCTTATGCAGATGATGACTATATTCCATAAACAGTGTTAGTTTTAAACACTTTTAGGCTAGGATCCTACATCAGATATTTCTGATATCTATGTCTTATCCTATCATGTTCCATCTGATTTCAGTCCCAGCCAAAGCAGATGAACACTTCTTACAAGCCCTATTCTAACTGTGTTAGTAGTGCCCCATCAAATGGCACATCACTCATATTCCTAATTTTTCTTAATATGTACTCTGACTCTGTACTTTCCATTTGGTCTGTCAGTACAGATGTAACAACAACCTAGGGGTCGTGCATCACACCATATATCGGCAGTTTTTGAGAAAACTATCTTTCTCAGAAGATTCCAGTATATAGGAATATAACTATATAAGAAACAACAATTTGGATAATTCAATGTTGTATTAGTTGATTTTTCCATCTCTCAATTTCTTATTCTTGATTCCTGGGATTATTTTTACACCTCAAGTTCTGTTCCAAAATTGACATGGGAAAAACATAAACTTTAACAGGATCCTACAGAAGTGTACATAGTGCACCTTGAAATACAGGGGCCTGCTGTAAGGATTTTAGGAAATGTATGCAATTAAGACTACCTCACAACTATCTACTGACATCACTACCATTAGTAAGCACAAGGTAGTTATCCTTGATTACAATGCATAGTCTGTCAAATTCACCAGAGAATTGTATTAAAGGTGAGGTTAAGTCCAATATTAGGATAGACAGTTATTTTCTCCTTTTGCAAATACAGTGTTCTAGCTCCAATATCATACAGCCCATAGTCACTGGGGTTTTGATCAGGAGATAGAAAAGGTCAACAGTAAAGCCATCTATCTTCACTGAAGCTTTGTTGCTCAGATCTGACTTCTGTCAAATGAGACTTTCCTAGCTCTCTTCTCTGAACGTTTCCCCACTTGTGCTGTTTTTACTGCCAAAGTAGAAAGTGGTTTAGTAAAATAACTAAAAACAACCCTTTAAAGGATCACCCTTTTACCTTGGCCTTAGTTCTAGCAAATATTTATGTTCTTAGGCTTACAAATTTTAAGTTATATCCCATTATCAAAGAGAGGAAACCCATTTGTTTAGTTACCTTGGATATGTTTCTGTTCTGTGGTTGTGAATTGTGAATAGTCTACAGCTTATGCTTTATGAGAATATAACCAGAGGATTTTCTTTTCTTCCACAAAATCTATAACTGTGTATTGGCTGCCTAAAAAGGTAAGTTCAAATCATTTTAACACATGCTGAATTTAAAAATATGTATCAATGGTGTTTACATCAAAAAGTTTATCTTTTCTTATTAAATATTTATTTTATATTTGTCCTTAATATTTTTATGATTTATTTTTATTTATTTTTTGGTGTGTCTGCCATGTATGCTTAGGTACTCTTGGAAGCCAGAAGATGGCATTTGGTCTTCTGGAGTTAGGAGTTATAAGTGGTTGTAAGCTGCCTGATTTGAATGCCAGGATGTGAACTTGGGTCCTCTGAAAGAATAAGTGTTTCTAACCAGTCCCATTTGCCCTTGATCTTACTGTTCCACTTTACTGCTACTTTTAGTTTTTGGTCTAGTCAATGTTAAGATGCAAGCAGAAACTTTCTCCCATAGTCATCCATGCTGTTAGCCCCAGGGGAACCCTACTCCCTTCAGAAATCTTGTGTATGCCCCCAAATTATTCCAGTTCCTCTAATAGTGTACCATAGCCAACCAAGCAATAGTGCATTCTCTACATTTTTCTAGAAGCCAAATGATTAAAAAGAAGCCCCTGTTCATGCAGAGCACACACTGTTGCTCACTGCTACTATTATTTTTATGCCTTCTTTGGTAGGTGTTGTTTGTTAGTATCTTGACCCTGAGTTTAATTTCCATGTTTTACCCCTTTTCTTTTTCTTTTTCTTTTTCTCTCATCCTTTAGAAGAAAAAAATGCTTAAAACAAAGATTATAGTAAAGCCAGATGCAGTTTTTGTGTCAAAAGCATCTCTACTTCCGAACAGCACTTTTATTCCATTAAGAGACAAGTAGGCATACAGTGTTCTAGAAGGAATACAGCTGCTGCTTGATATAAACACACACTGTTTCTTATTTCCCCTCTCATGTTTAGTGACCTGTTTAAATGATGATTATGTCACTAAATAAAAAGTATTTTATTACATGTGTTCTATAAAACTGTTTTCTTCAAATCATTTTATTGTTAGAGAAATTTAAGGTAGGAAACATACTAAACTAATTTAGGCAAATGTACAACCAATTTCAGCTTATACTTTCCCAATCAAATTCCCATTTTGTAAATATCATACCAGAGAATAACATTTGGCATAAAAATGGGACTTTCAGATCTCATTTGTGATAATCTTCTAAAGGAAGTAATGGTTTAAGGATCCTTTATATCACAATAGAAACTATTTCTTGTTTCAAAACAGATCTGAACTAGGTAGTTTTGGGGTTTTTTTTCCTTCCCCTTTTCCCCCTCATCTGGTATAATGTTCTTTTTTTTTTTTTTTAGCTCATTTTAATTTTTGACCATGAATACGTACAAAACATTCTATGATCACCAATTTACTGATTTGTCAAACTATGAAAACATCTATTCTCAAAGGACACACCAGTGCATAGTTACCCCAAAACATCTTTCCTAGTTTTTGTTTGTTTTTTATTTTTTGTTTTTGTTTTGTTGTTTTTGACAATCTCAGTACTACAAAACCTTGGGTGTTCTGGAACTCAATATGTAGACCAGAATGCCCTAGAATACACAGAGATCTACCTGTCTCTGGTTCCTGAATATTGGAATTAAATGAATATGCCACCATGCCTGGCTTCATCTCTAGATTATGCCCAAGGAGAAATAATGATTAAACCCACTCCATAATACATAACAAACTTTGTCACACTGCAACACTTGTGTTAAAACAAAATTTCAAAATCTAAGGTATTTATTGCATACTACTTAAGAGACATGAAGCTTGTAATGTGAATTTTCATTTATAATTTCCATGTTGTAACCCAGCCAGGTTTGCTTCATATCATAATCACAGATAATATACTAATAATAAGAATTTGTGAACCATTTTTTTGGTCTTTTGAGACAGGGTTTCTCTGTGTAGCCCTGGCTGTCCTGGAACTCACTCTGTAGACCAGGCTGGCCTTGAACTCAGAAATCTGGCTGCCTCTGCCTCCCAAGTGCTGGGATTAAAGGCGTGCGCCACCACGCCCGGCTTGTGAACCATTTTTGTTACAGGTTCAGTGGAGATAAATTAATTCTTATTTGTATTGGCATAATGTTCTTACTAATCACACACATTTCTCACTAGGAGACAGCTCATTTTCATATGCATTCTGAGTGCTATACAATGTGCTTGTATTACATATTACATGTATGGTTCCTTTTTTGGTAAGATTACAGTTTGCACTGAGAATTCGGAGCAGTTTATGATCAGGAGTTTTTTCGTTTTAGATGAAAGGCTCAACCAGCTCTTCTTGGTGCACTTGCCTTGGATAAACATTCCATGGGTACTTCAACAGGAAAACAGACTACTCCTCATTGCCTTCTGGGTAAGCTATGAGTCACATTGTTGGGCAGACTGAAGGTGTTTCTGTTAGGCTGCTCTTCACCAAGCTCTCAGTTCCAGGTGCTTACTTAATAGCCACTAAATTTTGGCTTCCCTTAAGGTTTTCTCTTCAACTTGAATTGCAACCAGATTCTAGGTTTGTATTTTTAGCCCCCCATTTCTGGAGACTAGCTAGCATGCATCAGCTCTTTACATAGAGAAACACACAAACTGAGACCTTTCCTATCTTCTTCTTCCTTTTAGAAATGATACTCTTTTTCATTGAGAGATAAAATCATATGTACTTGTTGCATGCAACATATTATATGTTGTAAGAAGTCATAACTGTAGGAAGTAATGCAAATGTTGGCAAGAAACAGTTATTCTACTGTGTATATATTATTTCGTTTCTTGTGGACCAAATGTATTAGTTGCTTAAGAGAAGATTAGTTATGTTGCTGAGCTTCAAATCCATCAGTGTAATAAGCATATAACTTAGCTTTATTTTTGTCATATATAAAAAATAAAATTTTAATTCTTTTTTTTCAGAGATTTTCTAGACTATATTCTTGAATTTTCTTACCATTCTGAAGAGATCTGAGTTTTGAAAGCTACACTTAGAATCTGTGGTGGTGGTGGCTTCTCTCACTCCCCTGGGAGGGTAGCCCTAGCAGTACTCAGTAGCATCATCCAACACTATTCACTCTACAGCATATTTTGATTTCAGTGTCTGATTTTGATGCCATAGCTGAGAAACCCTTCAAAGTCCTAGAATAAGATTGGAATATGCCAAGTAGTATTTCTGCAAAGTTTATACCCCATCAGATGTACCACCAAACTTTGTGTTGCCCAATGAAAGTCCACTGATAGACAATTGGTATGCTCTTCTCCGGGGAGACTATGTCTCCCAGTGTCAGTATTCGTTTGTTACTTGTAGTTCTTTGTGTAGGCTTGAAGCCTTGTGGCTTTTCTCCTCCAGTTTTGGCATGCCCCCCCTTTTTTTTTCATAGAATGGTCTGCCCTGAAAACATATATATGAATTATACATATACATATACATACCAAGCAGGCCACACACACACACACACACACACACACACACACACACACACACCCTCATATAGCAATGAATAGGAACATATGAATTTGAAATAGCAAGGAGAGACAAATGTGAGGGTTTGGAATAAGGAAGGGGAAGGGAGAAATGTTGTGATTAAAAAACTTTTTTTTTCTGAGACAGGGTTTCTCTGTGTAGCCGTGGCTGTCCTGGAATTCACTCTGTAGACCAGGCTGGAGTTGAACTCAGAAATCCGCCTGCCTCTGCCTCCCAAGTGCTGGGATTACAGGCATGTGCCACCAACACCTGGCCCGTGATTAAAATTTTTAAAAAGTTCACTGAACTAACAGTTGACATTTCATCTTCAGTGTGAACTTCATAGTCATAAGAATGTCACAGACATCTTAATTCCATCTTCTAATGCTTTGTCTTAGACTACATAAATCACAAATTTCAAACTAAGTTATAGTTCATTTATTCAACACTGAGTCACCAACCAAGCATAATGAAGATACTTGCCAAAGTGCTTCATTTAGCTTACAATGCTATCAACCTTATGAGTACTTTCTTATTCAATTGTGTTGGCTTTCCCTACTGTAGCTTTAAATCCATCTTTCCTCCTTACCTCCCTTGATTGTTTACCCAAGCCTGCTATTTTGTGCTCCTTCTGTGAGTTGCTGAGGTATAATCACGCATTAACTTAGTGTTGTCATCATATTCTCAAAGGTCCATTTAACATTTTCTTTGTTAGTCAATGAAGCTACCTTATCTCCTGCCCCACCAGAAGCCTTTGCAAAGTTGGTGAACTCTTTGAGAGGAAGCATTATGCTATTTTTGTGTCTGTCATAATGCCTACAACTAATATCTGAAGAGACACGATTCCCCTGCATAATGGCCTCTTCAAATGTCTGTAACATGTTGACTCAGAGATTTCTGCAACAGGAGAAAGGTCAAGTGGTTATGAATAATCTAACACTTGAAATATTCAAAAGTTTTTATATTGCATTTTAAAGATATTAGTGACGGCTGCATTTTCTAGTTATTTATAAAAACAATACTGATGCCAACACACACTAAGGTATTGTAGTTTTCATTGCTTAACCGAAGTTGATAAGGATTCACGTATGTTTGCTAAGTACTTGTCACAGAAGACAGAAAGGTAGGTACTCTGAGAAAAGTCTAGAGACTTCAAGACTAATTGAGAGAAGACCATCTTCATCCACTGAGTAGGCAGCAGCTTCTAGTATGTGGCCCAGGTATAAAGAAGTCTGGTGAAAATCAGTGCTCTTTTCTTACTATCTGCCCTCGCTTCTTGCTGATGAGTAGGTTAGCGTCTATTTCTATTTTCGTTTCCATTTCCATTTCCATTGCTGTTACCTTTGCTGCTAATTGCTGCTGCCACAAGGCCACAATCTTTCACCAATATAACTCTCCAGTTCTTTAGCCTTCTAATATGGACTGAATACCAGTACATTCTCTAGGTCTTAAATACTAATGAGGCATTCTGCCTCCTATACTGAGCAAGTTACCTGCTTTTCACTTCTCCAGCATTCAGACAGCCAGTATTGGAGTACCCAGCCATTATTGTGTAAACTAACCTAATACATCCCCTATATAATATGTATTTATTCTATTGTTTGTGTTCCTCTGGAGAAGCCTGACTAATAGTGTTATGAGTAACACAGCCCACACTGAGAGTGTAATCATGTAGAAATTACTTCTTCATATTTCAAGGTCCTCCTGTGTAAAGTAGGAATGCAATAGCACATATATCATTGGATTATTTCTGTGAATCATATGCAAGATGCTTTTTAACAACATTAAGCATACAGTAAATTCTCAAATGTTAGAGAACAGGCATGTGCAAGTATATAAAAAAAAGTTAGCAGAATTTTACTTTTCTTTATGTCAAATTAACCAGAGACAGGAGTGGCCAAATATAAAGGAAATGCAAATTATGTTCACATCTTTGAAGAGAAAGAGGCAAAATTCAAGCAGCACAAAACAAAAGCAAACACAACTCATGAATTAACTCCCAAGGGCAATGGCTACAAGAAAGGGGCTGTCAGCTATTGCAAGCTACACATAAACATGTAGAATTACTCAACCAACAGTGAATAGTTCACCTTCAGAGATTGCCATTAGGTGAACTTTATGTCTCTTCCAGTTTATAGAGCAATTAGTGATACTACTGACCTCCTGCTTGGATGCTCTAGTCTATGGCTCAAAGGCTGTTGAAGGGCTCAAGTGTTTAGGTGGGGAGGTATTTGGGACACAGGCATAAACAGATTTAAGTTCAAGACAGACAATAAGGAATGTGATCCAATAAAAGGAAACAAGAATAAACTATGATTTAAAGAGTACGAAGTCAGGCCTTCAGAAACAAGATATGGCAAGTGCCAGGGAATAAGCTGCCTGATTCAGAGATGTTGAGCACTGAAGCTAGAACAGGAGGTTAATATAAGCATGCAATATCAGTGTGCCATAGGAAGCAGGTATTTGATCCTGCCCTCTGCAGGCCTGGTACAGAAGCTGGATTGGAAATTATGGCATGTGGGGGAAAATAAATTGCAGACTATTATATTGAGTGATATAAACCAGACTCAGAAAGGCCAATATCATATATTCTCTGTCATAGTAAGAAAGAAAAAAGGAGAAGAGAAAAAGAACAGGTCAAAGGGTAGGTACAGATAAAGGAGAGAGTACTAGAGGAATGAATATAGTCAAAGTACTTGTTCGAAAATTTAATGATAAAGATCCATCATTTTGTACCAAGAAAATGTGCTACTAGCTTTTAGAAAAAGCCTTTCTCCATCCCTAACAAGGTGCATTTACTGAATAATGCTTTTAAGACAATTACTTGTATATTTGTTAAGTACACAGTACATACTCGAAAATAGCCACTATTGGAAACATTTTTGAAATGTCTGTTCTCTCTCTCTCTCTCTCTCTCTCTCTCTCTCTCTCTCTCTCTCTCTCTCTCTCTCTCTCTCTCTCTCTTTAATGATGCTATAGCCTTGAGCCATGGAGAACACAGCTGTTTCACATTTCTTCTCCATTGCTCTGGATCACAGGGGTAAATCTCTGAGGGACATTCTCTCCTTATTTCCCTGGAAATACTGTAGAGAAAGGGCATATGCCTGATTCGAAGTATCCAGAGGATCATGGCAGAGGTCTTTGAATAGGCTCAAACCATAGTACTGCAAACTTCTAGGACAGTCAGGGTCCATGGAAGGGCTGATTCATGCCAAGTTATTACTCCAGGTTACCTTAATTTCATGTTTTGTCACATCTTCAATCCTTTCTTTGCCTCAAGCTACTTTATTATTATTATTATTATTACTAATAGGTAAAGGAAACACTGATCAAACTCCTAAATATCAAGGTTTACACCACTTGTGTATTTTGTTTCAATTCCAATTCTTATTTAGAAACTCTTTAACTAGAGTGCTGCTTAATAATGCACATTTATTTTGTATGCCTTGAGGAAGGGTCTTGCTATGTAGCCCTAGCTAGCCTGGAACTCATTCTGTAGCTCAGGCTGACACAGAATTTGTAATCCTCTGTCTTAGCCCCCAGATGCTGAGATTACAGATGTGTGCCACTATACCAGAAGATATCTTCCTTTTCTAACCATTTTTCAGGCACTTCTGATGTGCTGATCTCAGGACCACTTTTGGATAGCAGGGAATCATTAGCTAATGTATTTAATGACACAATGGGCCTTTTGCCAAAGTCTGTAGGCACAGGTCATTTCTTACCTGCTTTCAAGTGCTTGAAGTCATAATACACTTTAAGAAATGGAGAGATGAAAAATATTGCAAACTGGAGTTGAAGCTACCACATAAGCAAAAGCTGGGGCACCTTTTCATTCCCTCTGGAAAGGAACTGCCCAGGAATGGCAAAAGGAAGTTAATCATATGTTTTTTTTCCTCCAGGCACCAAGCAATGTCTGATTATTTCCTAATAGAAGCTGCTAATCTCAATACTGTGTGTGCTTGCTGGTCTTTGTTCTTTCTTCATTGGTCTTGAAACACAACGAAGTCTTGTTTTAAGAAAACAGCCTCTTTAAATGTTCAGTCATTTGGTCCCATTTTTGTAACTATAAATTAGCCCTATTTCCAAAGGCTTGTGCTTTCTTCCATATGTTACTTTTGCCTCTTTTCCTACCCAGTTTCACATTCTTGCTAGACTTCTTTTTGTTTCTTCCTTGTAATGATAACACTTTACATTCCTGGGGAATTTATGCAGTCTCAAATGTAGATGTGTTGTTAATATTATCTCATTTATATGTCCGTTATTCTGTATTTTTAGATGCCACACTAGTTTTCATGAGATTTAAAGCATCCTCAGAACCTAGAGAGTTCATGCATTTTAATCAGCTGGGAAATCAGAGTATTCATGAAAATATGCGCTCCATGACTCTATGCATATGTTTGGAAGTGTCCTGTTGGGTATTAGTTATATACAGAAAATTGTAGGAAAGAGAAGAAGAACAAGCCAAAGGAGCAGAATGGAGGGGAAAATATGACAGAGGGCAGAGAAATTAGTGCAATGTTTCTTTGCTGAGCTAGACAGCTAAGTGGGTGTCCATGCACAAGGGAACACAGACTTCACTGAAAATGAATTAAAATCAGTATGTTAAGAATCATTATCCTTTAGTAATTTAAAAACGTACTCCTTGACATCATGATTAATATAACCAGAGGGTGAGTTTTCAAAATTATTATATATATTCTTTATTTACCTTTCAAATGTTGTCACCTTTCCTGGTTCCCCACCCCACCCCCTGAAAATCCTATAACCCATCTCCCCTACCCCTGTTCCCCAATCAACCCACTCCTGCTTCCCCGTCCTGGAATTCCCCTACACTGCAGCACCAAGCCTTCCCAGGACCAAGAGCCTCTCCTCCCTTTGATGTCCAACATGGTCATCCTCTGCTGCCTATGCGTCTGGAGCCATGGGTAACTGGAGCCATGTTTGATATTTTTGTCTCTGGGAGCACAGGGAGTACTGGGTGGCTCATATTGTTGTTCCTCCTATGACACTGCAAACCCCTTCAGCTCCTTGGATCCTTTCTCTAGTTCCTCCACTGGGAACCCTGTGTTCAGTTCAATGGCTGGCTGAGTGTCCCCCTCTATTTGTCATGCACTAGCAGAGCCTCCCAAGTGACAGCTATGTCACGCTCTGGTCAGAAAGCACTTGTGGGCATCCATGATAGTGTCTGAGTTTTGTAACAGTATATGGGATGGATCCCTAGGTGGGGCAGTCTCTGGATGGTCTTTCCCTCAGACTCTGCTCCACACTTCATCTCTGTATCTCCTTCTGTGGGTATTTTATTCCCTCTTCTAAGAAGGAACAGATATCCATACTTTGTTCTTTCTACTTCTTGAGCTTCATTTGATCTGTAAATTGTGTCTTGGGTATTCCAAGCTTCTGGGGTAATATCCACTTATCAGTGATTTCATTCCATGTGTGTTCTTTTGTGATTGGGTTACCTCACTAAGGATGGTATTTACCAATTCCACCCATTTGCCTAAGAATTTCATGAATTCATTGTTTTTAATAGCTGAGTCATATTCCATTGTATAAATATACCACATTTTCTGTATCCATCCCTCCATTGAGGTACATCTGGGTTCTTTCCAGCTTCTGGCTATTATAAATAAGGCTGCTATGAACATAGTGGAGCATGTGTCCTTATTACATACTGGAGAATCCTCTGGTTATATGCCCAAGAGTGGTATAACAGGGTCCTCTGGAAGTGTCATGCCTAATTTTCTGAGAAACCTCTAGACTGATTTCCAGAGTGGTTGTACCAGCTTGCAATCCCACCAGCAGTGGAAGAGTGTTCCTCTTTCTCCACATCCTCGCCAACACCTGCTGTCTCCTGAGTTTTTAATCTTAGCCATTCTGACTGGTGTGAGGTGAAATCTCAGGGTTGTTTTGATTTGCATTTCCCTGATGACTAAGGATGTTGAACATTTCTTTAGGTGCTTCTCAGCCATTTGATATTCCTCAGGTGAAAATTGTGAAAATAGGGTTATTTGGTTCTCTGGAGTCTACCTTCTTGAGTTCTTTGTATATACTGGATATTAGCCCAGTGTCAGATGTAGGGTTGGTAAAGATATTTTCCCAATCTGTTGGTTGCCATTTTGTCCTATTGACAGTATTCTTTGCCTTACAGAAACTTTGCAATTTTATGAAGTCCCATTTGTCAGTTCTTGATCTTAGAGCACAAGCTATTGGTGTTCTGTTCACGAAAATTTCCCCTGCTCCCATGTGCTCAAGGCTCTTCCCCAGTTTCTTTTCTATTAGATTTAGTGTGTCTGGTTTTATGTGGAGGTCCTTGATCCACTTGGACTTGAGCTTTGTACAAGGAGATAAGAATGGATCAATTTGCATTCCTCTGCTTGTTAACTGCCAGTTGAACCAGCACCAATTGTTGAAAATGCTTCTTTTTTCCACTGGATGGTTTTAACTACTTTGTCAAAGATCTGGTGTGGGGGTTCATTTCTGGGTCTTCAATTCTATTCCATTGATCTACCCGCCTGTCACTGTACCAATTCCATGCAGTTTTTAACATTATAGCTTGGTAGTACTGCTTGAGGTCTGGAATGGGAGTTCCCCCACAAGTTCATTTACTGTTGAGAATATTTTTAGCTATCTTGGGTTTTTTGTTATTCCAGATGAATTTGAGAATTGCTCTTTCTAACTCTATGAAGAATTGAGTTGGAATTTTGATGGGGATTTCATTGAATGTATATCCTTTAAGATTAATAATATAGAGTCATCAGAGGTGTTATATTTATATTTTTTATAAATAATTAAATTATAATAATTAAAGAAAACTTTTGCTTATTTTATGTTCATATATCTTCAACTTTTTCAGTTTAGGAGATCTTTATGTATTTTGCATGTACTTTTTTGCAGAAATAATATAGATATAGGGCTGGTAATCTAGTGCACTTATGGTGAATAAGACTTGGATCTTACCTGTAGATCAGGCCAATGAACATAGAGTCAAGACCATAAGATGTAACTGTTGAAGACTTTAAGGGGCTATAGTCAAGTCCTTTTAGAGTTCTCAGTATAAAATACCAGGCTTTTTGTCTGGGAAAGTTTTGTAAGATTTCACAGAGGAGGAAAGGTCTTGGTAGGTAGCAAACCTCTCTAAAATCCTTCTAGACAAAGAGACCACGTGTGTAAATAAGAATGTGATTGGGTATACTGTTAGTTCTGGATGACAAGAGATGATGGGAAAGGATGAAAAGAGTTAGGGAGTTAGACCAAGGAAGGCTGAGAGGAGATTTAGGTTGTGGAGAGCTTAGTCGATCAAGTTTAAGCATGTGAATTGCATTTTAAAAGCAACAGGGAGTCTACTAAAAGGTTTTAAGCATCAGAATAAAATGGTTAATTTTACACTTTAAGAAAATTTCCTGCAGTGATGGCAAAGGATTAGAAGAGCATAATGAATTCAGGAAAAATGGTGAGAATGTAAACAATGCAGTAATAGCAGTGATGGAGAAAGGATGCTATACATTTTCAAGATAAAAGTACTAGAAAGTGATGAATACTTACAGATACTGGTAGAGGTGACTTTTCAAGACTGTTATTTCTAAAAATGGAGAAAGTTAGGGAGCATGGTATGCTCCATATGTACCATTCATTCATTTACTCAACAATCTTTTACTGAATGCCTACCATATGCCAGAGACTGGAAAGGATCAAAACAGATACTATTCTGGCCTTCCTGGCTTAAAAAAATCTATCATGGAAGAGAGTAAGTGAAGTAATCTTAGAAATGTATGATTTAAACCAAATGGCTTTGGATAGCTTTAGTCAAAACAATAAGGAGTTTGGATACATGCAAGTAAATTTAGGATATCCCCAAAGAACAGTGCCTCTCTCATAGCATTAGAATTTTTTTTAAAGACCCAAAGAAATTATAGTGGTCAATTATATCCCATACCATATACCCTTTATTTTTCTCCCTTTCTCTCTTATTATTCCCCTTTTATTCATAGATAGTTTGCTTCCACTTCAGTGTAAAAATAATAATTGTTCAAATAAAATAAACAGGAGCAGGATAAAATAAATATGGTAGTACACATATATAGAGGGTTTTTCAGGAAAGCAGGTAGAGACAAGATTTCAGAAGGGGATGGAATCCATTTACTGGAAAACAGAAAACATAGCCATCATGGTGAATTAGAAGGGATGTTTGTAGGGATAGAAGATCGTAAGAGTGGTGAATATCACTAAAAATAGAAACAAATGTTAAAACAGATGGGGGAAGACAGAAGACCAGTTAAAGATCAGGGAGGAACAATAAAGAAGGAAGCAAAGAAAAAGGAAATACATGATTTCCCACGTCCAAGAGATGGTATTGGATATTTTGGTTTACTGACTTTCCCCCTTAGTTAATTCTCTTTATTATCTTTTGGTAGGCTCAACCAAATACCTTGCCTCATTAAATATCAAGGAAAGTATGCATAAAAAGGAAAAATAGAATTCACATTGATTTTAAATGTTCTCAGGGGAACTTGTTTTGGCACTTCCCCCTCTGCCTGTCATTTGGAAGAGTGATTGAAAATTTCAGATTCATGAAATCATTTTCCAGCATATTTGCATTCCATAATGTGTGCTTCTTGTTCTGTGAGATGAACCAGAGCACAGGAGCCATTTTTATCTCTTCTAGGGAGAAAATTCAAGATGCAGAAGAAGGTTCTCCCAGTCAGTAATATTGGTGTGCATCCTACACAGGAAGGAATTCTTGTTAGGGAAGGTTGCTGTGACCCCCAAACTAAAGAAAATCTATCACTCCCTCCTCTGTCTCCCTGCTGCTGTGCTGTTTTTTCAGTACTTGTGGTATCACTTTCCACATCGTTACCTCTTATGTTGTAGTCTTCAATTCATGACCTTTCTATTAATAACAATCATTTCTGAAGAATCTGCCATGTAGCACGCACAGTAGTATTGAAGGATACATTGTCTTGCTTAAGAAACCGTCAACTGTCTTGGGGTAGGGGGGGCAGAGATTGAGATATAAAATAAATATAAATAAATAAATAAATAAATAAATAAATAAATAGGGGAAACCAAAGCCATTTGAGGTATATACAAGGCAATTATAGAGGATAAATCTAAGAGATATTAAGGTCTATGTCATATTTTTGTTACTGGCATGTATTCATTTTACATAATACTGGGTTCTATAAGGATATTTTTGTTTATGGACATGATGCACTTTGACTTCCTACCCCATGCCATCTACCCTTTCTTTTAACTCCCTTTCCTCCTATTATTCCTACTTTGATTCCTAGTGTTCTCCTTCAGTGTTACATGCACTTAATTTTATGTATTTATATAAAAATCAGGATCAACAGATGAAAAACAATGTGACTGAGTCTGACTTAATTAGTTTAATATGATGCTCTCTAATAGCATATATTTTTTTTGGTATACATACTTTTGTTCTTCATTGTTGATAAATAGAATTGCTTTATGGGTATGTGTGTATGTATACCACAATTTTCTTTATCTATTCCTCTATTGATATATACATAAGTTGCTTCCACATATTGATCTCAAGTGTCTTAACCATCATGAATTATATAATTCATAGTTAAGACATTTTCACCTTTTAGGATATACCCATTTACACTGAAGAAAGATCCAACATCCTTTAATGGTACATTTTTTCCCAGTCATAAGGCATGTGAATGCCGCAAAGTGAGCTTCAATGACAATTATGCAAACCTAAAGGGGTTTGTTGTGTTAGATTTATTTATCTATTACAATTCCTTACATATTTTATATTCATTTTATTTTATTTCATTTACTATTTGAGATCATAATTATATAATTTTCCCTTTCTTTCCTCCTTCCAAACTCTCACATATATCCCTCATGTCTTAGTTGGAGTTTTACTGGTGTGAACAGACACCATGACCAAGGCAAAGTTTATAAAAGACAAAATTTAATTGGGGCTAGCTTACAGATTCAGAGGTTCAGTCCATTATCATCAAGGCAGGAACATGACAACATCCAGGCAGGCATGGTACAGAAGAAGCTGAGAGTTCAGCATCTTCATCTGAAGGCTGTTAGCAGAATATTGACCTTCAGGAAGCTAGGGTGAGGGTCTTAAGCCATGAACATTAGTGACACACCTGCTCCAACAAGGCCACATACCTTCTAATAGTGCCTGCCACTCCTTGGGCCAAGCATATACAAGCCATCACACTTCATGCCCGCACTGTTTCTAATGTATGGCCTCTTTTTGTCTTAATTGCTGTTACACGCATATGCATATATACATATATTCATAACTATAACATGCTCAATCTGCACAATGTTACTTGTATATATGCTTTCAGAACTGACTATTTGGTGTTGGATAACTAGTTGGTGTTCTCATCCCTGGGGAAGACTATTTTTCCTACTCTCAGCTTTCTTTAGTTGCCTGTAGTTCTTTGTGTAGGGTGGAGCCAAACAAAGGAAATATATACCCATTATTATTTCCCCTTTTTCTCTTATTAATCCTTTTTGTTTCCAAGATAGTCTTGATTCTACTTTAGTGTTAAAAGAATAATGGTTCTCCAAGCTTTTGCTTATCAACTTTAGCATGTCTACTGTTGTCTTTCTTCAGCTCATATATAGGCAGTCATATTGGTGAGACTTTCTTAGAGTAGCTAGTGATATTTTTAGAAGACACAATTTCACAGGAACTTTTGTTAGACCTTCCATAGTGTTTTTTGAACCTTAGGTGCAAGGATGTTTTGTATATGTATCCAAGAGGATTGGGCTCCGCAATTCTATATTTTGATTGTGGTTGTATGTAATGATCATTACATGTTGCAAAAGAAGTTTTCTTGATGAGAGATCAAGATTCCACTTGTGTGTGGGTATAAGGGCAGATATTTAGAGTGTGATTAGGGATTATCTTGATTTAGTAAAGTGGTGGTTGCAAGTCTAGGACATAACTACCGCTAGGTAGTTAAGTTCTCTTGTTCTCTTGTTGAGTAGATCTTAAGATTGTTTAGAGAGTCATTGTTTATTGCCAAGGTATACATGCCACTAGTGCACCTTGTAGTGATTGTGCCATGTTGGTCATTGTTGTGCTTCATAGCCATTATAGCTGGGTATACCTATTGGTTGCATCCCTTAGATTGATCATATTTTTATTTTTCCTTCCTATTATTATAAATTTACACTTTCTATTGTGACAGTTGATAGCATATGAGGAAAAGATAACCTTCATCCACTGTTGATAGTATTGCAAAATATTGCGGCCACTATGGAAATCAGTTGAGAATTCTTAAAAGCTAAAATTAAATCTGCCCAACAATCCAAATATATTACTCCTTGGCATGTGCCCAAAGGACTTGATATCTTGCTCCACAGATGTTCATTATTATAAAATTCACAACAGCTAGAAAATGAAAACAACCAAAATGCTCTTCAACCAATGAATGGGTAATAGAAATTTGGTACATATACACTATGAAATAATATTTGGCTATAAAAAATGAAATCAGATACTCTTCAGGTAAATGGATAAGATGAGAAAAGATAATATTGAGTGAGGTAACACAGATACTGAAAGACAAATATCACATGTCTCATGGGAGGCTCCTAAGTAAAAAAGGACTGTTGCAGAGGTGGTTGGGGCTGAGGGAACAATAAAGATGGGGATAGCAGGATACAAATGATTTGATGGAGAAAATGAGGAATTGTAATTAAGGAGTTGTGAGGTAGATGAATACAGGAGAAAGATTAGTAAAATTACAGTAAGAATGTCACAAGGGATTATACTACTATCTTAAAAAAACCTGTATGATACACATAAGTCTATGTATAAATAAATATACGTATATAGTTTAAATTAAATGTTCCCATCTGTACTGACAACAATGTCTGTAAGACCCAAAAGTCTGTCCAATAAAAATCCTAAAGCCAAGTATAAAAAGCCTTCCTCTGAGTTAGTCAGGGTTGTCCAAGAGATGTCCCAAATATTAACAGGCTCCTGGTACAGCCCTGGTTTGCCCTTCCACAGGTGAAAGGTGAATCTCTATTGCTGAAGACAACATGCATTTCAGGAACAGGACCTAGAGGTCCCTGAGCTGGAACTGACCTGAATTACCCTTCCCTGAGGACTAACTTTCATGGTACTAAATTATTTTCTCTTTATTCATGCATTTGCATATATATGTATGTGTGTAGGTGCTTGCAGACAATGTTGGATCTTCTGTAGTACATTGGAGAAGAGCTCTATAGAAGGGAATAATAAGGCATAAGGCTTAAATTGAGGAAAGAGGAGGAATAAATTATGCCAGGAACATTTGTTTCTTAAAAGCTATAGTGGTCAGCCCTGAAATCATATATGTACAAGTAACATTATATAGAATGATCAGGATATATATCTCAACAATCAAGGAAATAGGAGCCATGAATTTGTGCTAATGAGGGGAGGCACATGAGAAGGTTTGGAGAGTGGAAAGGGTGGAAATAATGTAAGTCTATTTTAATTAAAAAAATAAAAGCCATAAGGAAACATTTTGTTTATCTAAAATTCATATTTAATATATGTAAGCATAAGTGTAAGCAACAGACTATCTACTAAAATCCCAGTATTAGACATAAGCAAGCCAGGGGCGTACATGAGACACTCAGAATAATATTAGCAATTGACATTGCTTTCGGTTTTCTCTCCAGAACTTGAGGGTAAAACAGTTTTGCTGAAGACACCACATACTCCAAGCACAGGAGTTGGAGAAATGAAGCTAGAATTAACCTGGAAGCATCCTTCTTGAACACTAGCTTTCACAGAATCTGAAGGTATTATGCAAGAATTCCAATTAGAGTGAACCTCAACATCTGTACATAATGTTGAGGCTTAAATTAAAGTTGTATAAGGGCATAATGAATTTGTAACATGGCATGGGAACAGCAGATGTTGACATTTCTCAATAAGTGAATTTAGAATGTCAACAAATGTGGGAAGGAACACAGGCATCCCTCAATTTCTAGAAAATACATGGGGTAAATGATGTTGAAATACCTCAGATGTTTTTCTGCTTTACCTAACCTTGAACATGCTGGCCTGAGAATCAGGCTTCCTTGCTCAACTGTAAACTCTTAATTCTTTTATCAAAGGAGCTATAACATTAAAAAACCATTTGCAATTTGCATTCATGAGCTTCCTTGCCATGGGTCCTCTGGTTTCCCATTTTAGTTCTTCTGGTATTAATCATGAGAAGTGATTTGGCCAATTTCTCACACAGGATGACTTAGGGAACCCTAAGGATGCTGCTGTTAAAAGTAGGGGCTTCTCTTACTTTGCTAAGTATTATTCTTCCTTGATAAGATACGTTTTAAGTAAGTCTTATAGTGTACTATTTTGTTTTTAAAGGTATGCACCACTATGTCTTGGCCTTTTGTTTTATTAATTTATGTATTTTGCCTCCATGTATATATGTGTACCAAGCAATTGCTTTGCATTTGTTTAATTCTTGTTCTATTTTTCCAGAAACATTGCAGTTAGATTCAAAACTTAAAATAATAAAAATAAAAAGTATGAATTCCCAATGTGATCAAATTACTTTTTTTCTGATCTTGATTTTCTAATACTAATACTCATTATGACCCTCCTCATCCCCTGTTACTCTTTTAAGCTTCATTTCCATGCTTGAGTTCTTGATTCCCTTTTAGTTACTGTTTCTTCTTCCATATTTTTACCAAGCCCTACTTAGAATTCCTTTTATTATCCACCATATAAACACAGAGACAACTTAGAATTCTCAATGCTGCACATCTGCTACAAATGTGTAGGGGGCCTAGGTCCAGCATGTGCATGCTCTTTGCTTGGTCATTTAGTCTCTGTGAGTCCCCAGGGGAATCAGATTAGTTGATTGTAGGTCTTATTGCGGTGTCCTTGATGCCTTTTGCTCCCTGCGTCCTTCCTCAACTCTTCAACAAGATTCCCTAAACTCCACTTATGTTTGGCTGTGGGTCTCTGCATGTTTCCATTAGCTGCTAGATGAAGCCTCTCAGAAGACATTTATGTTATGCTCATGTCTGCAAATGTAGCAGAGTATCATTAATAGTGTCAGGGTCTAAGTTGGGGCAGTCATTGTTTGGCCATTCCCTCAATTTTTCCTGCATCTTTATCCTTGCACATTTTGAAGGCAGGAAATATTTGGCGTTGAAGGTTTTGTGGGTGTCGTGTCCCTCTCCCTCTATTGGAAGTAATACCTGGCTATAGGAGATGACTACTTCAGTCTCAATATTTCCAGGTACTAGGAATCTCAGCTAGAGTTATGCTAATGGACCCCTTAGTCCCTTCCACTGCCCCAAGTCTCTAGCATTTTGCAAAGATGCCCCCCTCTCCATTCCAAACTCTATTTCTATGTTAGCTCTCTCCTACTTGCCCAAAACCATACACATACTTCTGGATGTGGGTTACCTTACTCAGGATGATATTTTCTAGTTCCATGCAGTTGCCTGCAACTTTCATGATGTTTTTGTTTCTAGTAGCTGAGTAGTATTCTGTTGGTAGTATTCTGCTGTGTAAATGTATGACACTTTCTTTATCCATTCTTCAGTTGAGGGACATCTAGATTATTTCCAGTTTCTGGCTATTACAAATAAAGACGCTATCAACATTGTTGAACAAATATATCCTTGTTGTATGGTAGAGTATCTTTTGGGTATATGCCCAGGAGTGGTATAGCTGGATCTTGAGGTAGAACTATGCCCAGTTTTCTGAGAAACCGCAAAATTGATTTCAAAAGTGGTTGTAAAAGACTGTACTTCCAGCAGCAGTGGAAGTGTGTTCCCCTTGCTCCACAACCTGGACAGCATGTGCTGTCACTTGAGTTTGGGTCTTAGCCATTCTGACAGGTAGAATATGAGATCTTAGAGTCACTTTAATTTGTATTTCCCTGATGACTAAGGACATTGAACAGTCATTTAAGTGATTCTCAGCCACTAGAGATTCCTCTGTTGAGAATTCTGGTTTGTTTGTTTGTTTGTTTGTTTGTTTTTTGTTCTATACCCCATTTTTAATTAGGTTATTTGCCTTGTTGGCATCTAACTTCTTGAGTTCTTTATCTATTTTGTATATTTGTATTTTGTCAGATATCTATCCTTGATCAGAGATCCCATCTCTCAGATCACCTCCACATCAATGTGCTATAAAATAAGTGGAGTCCACAGTACACATTTCATTCCTGTTCCTTTCTCTTGGCCAGCCTAGCTGCAAGCTTCACCCCTTGAGCTGTGTCACTCTGAGATAATCTCCATGCCACCCAATGATCTACTGGCCTTATTTTAGCTCCTTTCTTTTATTTGACTGTTGGGTGATAGTTTACTCGGCTGATCACTACTGTTTTTATTCTAATCCTAAATTGCCCTTATTCCCCCTTTAAATTTAACCCCTATCTCCTCTAAGTCTTTCACACTTTATTCCTGTACTTGCTTGAGTTCTCCATACCCTTTCTTGTAACTTTCAATCCCTACTATGTGTCTAATCCAACCCTACCCAGAATGACTTTAACTATTCACTTTATCAGCACCCAGGAAGCTGGGAGCTAGAAAACAAAAATCAAACAGTAATGCAAGTTTAGGGCATGACACCTCTTTCTTGAATCCTGTGATTCTCCTCCCATTAAAACCACCCATATGCCTTTACTTTTACTATTGTGCTGGGATCTTCCCAGTTGCTTCTACAGGCATTTCTTTCTACATTCACTTTGTTCGTGTCCTTTCTTCTTCTGCTCTAGGTCTTATTTTACTTTCATTTTAAATAATATGCCTGGATGAGCATATACTTTCTTTTAAAACCACACTTTTCCCCTAAGGGATGATCTAGTAGTTAACATTGGTGAATAAACAGGAATACTTTTTACACATTCTGTCCTCTTAGGTGTGGTATTGTGTAATCAGCTCTTCAGATGAGCTGACAGGTATAGAAACTGGAAAATATCCCTAAGAACATGATGTTTTGAGTTTCTAAAGTCTTGCAGAATTTTTCTCTATACGTAGTGTCACAGAAAACTTCATTTCCTTGTATTAATTTTAATATGAATGCTGGAAACTTCTCTCTTTATGTGGGAGTTTTTGCCATTTCTCATTCATCTTTATACTCTTTCCTACAAACTAAGCTTGATATAATTCAACTAAACTTGTTGGTACCTTTCTGTCATTCAGATTATTGCCCTGTTATAATATTAAGGAATACCAAAAGTCACATTCATATGAGGACATCAATCCTAAGACCAAAGCTAGTGTAGTGAGCTATGTTGATACCAAAAGCCCAGGGAGATCATTCTTGACCCTTAGAACAAATACCAAATGAGAAAGAAAGAATTATCCCTTTTGAAGTCCATTAACTCTGAGTTTTGGGGCACTGTAAATAAAAAAAAAAGACTTACAATTTTGAATTTGAAGTGTTTGAGTAGTCTGAGAGACAAGGGGATATGGGTGAGCCAATCCCAAGGGTAAAAGCACAGGAGAGATGGCCTGGCCTCTAGGCTTCCATAAGGTGGTTTCCTCCCTACTTCAACCCTCACTCTCACCACCTCTGGCAGTCCAGTATGGAGAACTGGCCCTGAGATCATGAGAGCAAGTGTCCCTGTATTTGTTGTACCACTTAGGAGAGTGGGATCCTGTATTTTCTCTGGGGGAGCACAGTAGAATTTGTCCTGGTGGAAGGGGCACAGGTCAGCTGACATGAGGGCAAGAACATGGGAGAATTAGTCCCACCACTCATCTAGCACAAGGTGGTATGGGTGAGAGGGTTATACCCTCCTCTTCCTCCCAACACCTGCAGTAGCCAGGAGAGATGATCCTGGGATCATGACAACTCACTAGCTGTAACATACCGATGAGCCAGCCCTGCACCTTGCCTGGGCAATACAGTGGAGGTGGCCCTGGTGTAGTGATGGCTAAGACCCAGGTGAGCTGGCCCCGAGGACATGAAAACAGAATAGCTGAGCCTGCCTCCTGCCCATGGGTGGCTGTACTTGGCTGGTTTTGTGTGTCAACTTGACACAGGCTGGAGTTATCACAAAGAAAGGAGCTTCAGTTGGGGGAAGTGCCTCCATGAGATCCAGCTGTGGGGAATTTTCTCAGTTGGTGATCAAGGGGGGCATTGTAGGTGGTGCCATCCCTGGGCTGGTAGTCTTGGGTTCTATAAGAGAATAAGCTGAGCAAGCCAGTAAGTAACATCCTACCATGGCCTCTGCATCAGTTTCTGTTTCCCTGATCTGCTTGAATTCCAGTCCTGCCTTCTTTTGGTGATGAATAGCAGTGTGGAAGTGTAAGCTGAATAAACCCTTTCCTCCTCAACTTGCTTCTTGGTCATGATGTTTTGTGTAGGAATAGAAACCATGACTAAGATAGTGGCCAAGTTGGAGCAGTGCTGGAGAGCTTCCTGTGGTGGTATGGATAAGGGAGAGTCTGCAGGGAAGTGGAATGACCAGCTTAGTTACCACCCAGGCCCAGATCTAGGGCTTTGAATTGGCCCATCCCAAAATCTATTATCTGTGAAAGATTGAGGTATGTAAAAGGCTCAGTGCTATTGTTACAAAGCTATAGGTGCTCCATGACACAGAGTAACAATAGGATGACTAGGAGGAGACCCAGTGTGGCTCCAACATTGATGGTGTCACAGAAGCTAGAGAACTTGAACTAAACCAAGGGCTCATTGTAATGAACATTTGTGAGTGAAGATGTGTGGACAGAGGAATATACTTTGGGACACACTATGACACAATTAGCCTCTAGGATAAGATGTTTTCTTTGCTTTGTGTTTTTTGTTTGCTTGCTTGCTTACTTGCTTCTCTCTCTCTCTCTCTCTCTCTCTCTCTCTCTCTCTCTCTCTGTGTGTGTGTGTGTGTGTGTGTGTGTGTGTGTGTGTGTTATGTTGGGCAGTAGATTGCAAGGGTGAAGCTCGGATATGAAGGGACAGAGAGATGAGCAGAACTGGAGTGCATGATTAAAACTCACGAAAAATCAGTAAGAATTTAAAAAAAGATAGTAGAAGTATTTCCCTGACATGTACAATGGTCTGGTTCAACTCGCAGTTCCATGGAAGAGAAAAAGAAAGAAGGAACGAAATAGGAAAAAAACACAGATGGACTGAGAGACAAAAGGCAGACTGAGGAAGGAAGTATCTTTCTCTCAAATGGCCAATTTGCAGTTTTAAATGAGGCGATTACTAGGTAAAATTAGGTTGAAGTGTGAGACAGGGAGAAATGAGATGAGACACGCTTGTTTGCACTATCTTGAAGAATCATATTTGAAAACAAAAGAAAGAGATAGAAAGAAGGAAAGAAATAAAACCCCAAAACGTTGCTAGTCTATGTTCAGTGATGCATGAGTATAGAGAATGTGCTGTTTATTAACATCTTCAGAAAATGTGCTATGCGTGTGGACCACTATGATTTAGATGCCTACAGAATGTCTCAATATCATACATAAATTTGACGTTAAAAATAATTCTCTATATAATCAAAGTAGAAAGAAAATGGAAGAAGTGAGATATGAAAATCCTAGTGGTAAAATCTAATAAGAAACAAAGAAAGAAAACATTCTAGCCTAGTGATGGTGGCAGTAGTGGCAGCAGCAGCAGCTGCTGCGGCAGGAGCAACAGCAGCAGCAGCAGCCATGGCGGCCACAGCGGCAGCGCACGCCTTTATTCCCAGCACTTGGGAGGCAGAGGCAGGTGGATTTCTGAGTTTGAGGACAGCCTGGTCTACAGAGTGAGTTCCAGGACAGCCAGGGCTATACAGAGAAACCCTGTCTCTAAACACACACACACACACACACACACACACACACACACACACAAACCCAAAACATTCTGGAGGGACCTAGATGAATTCCATGAAAAACATTCTTAATATTTTCAAGGAAGTACAAACTGTATCTGTAATTTTATCCAGGATGATCCATGATTGCTAGGCATACTGGTTTGAAATTAAATCAAAATATTGAAACTAAAGTGTTAAATATCTGATATTTGCAGGCAAAATTATAGGTAAGAAAAGATGACCTTCTTGGTGTACAGTCAGCTAAGATGAGGAAGAAACTGTTGACGTGAAGCCCAGATAGTCTGAAACCTTGAAGGAAAATAACTATTTTTTTTCTTTCTGGAACCTTTAGAATTCTGACTTGAAACTAGTATCTAGGAGTGGGATGGCCAGGTATTTTCTTCTTCTCATCCCTTTAATGAAAAGTGATTGAAAACAGAGAAAATGCAAAAGAAGAATTTACCTACACAAGATATTATATTATAATATCCAGGAGGAAGAAATTCTCTAGTTTCTGCATATGAATTAAAAATATTCCTCAGAAATTTTAGACTAAGAAATAATTCTCCATATATGCAAACATGCAAGGAGAAAAAAAATCCAGATCCAATGAGAAAATTCCTAGAATATTTGATTCCAAAGAGGGAGGATCAAGTTCTTTTAGAAAAAAAATATTGAAGGCAGGGTCTCCTGCTTCCATGTGAACAGCAATGATAACACAGGGTGCCTATGAATGAAACCACAGGACTCTCAGGTATTTGTGTTGGCCCTACTCAAAGACAGATGCCTTTCAATGAACCCTTCTATTCCTTTGGGGGTTATGGGACTGTTTAGATGATCTATTCGATCCTGATTTAATTTTGGTATTTGGTATATGTCTAGGAAATTGTCCATTTCCTCCAGATTCTCCAGTTGTGTTGAGTATAGGCTTTTGTAGTAGGATCTGATGATTTTTTGAATTTCCTCAGTTTCTGTTGTTATATCTCCCTTTTCGTTTCTAATTTTAATTTGAATACTGTCCCTGTGCCCTTTGGTAAGTCTGGCTAAGGGTTTATCTATCTTGTTGATTTTCTCAAAGAACCAGCTCCTGGTTTTGTTGATTCTTTGTATGGTTCTTTTTGTTTCAACTTGATTGATTTCAGCCCTGAGTTTGATGATTTCCTGTCTTCTGCTCCTCCTGGGTGAAATAGCTTCTTTTTGTTCCAGAGCTTTCAGGTGTGCCATTAAGTTGCTAGTATATGCTCTCTCCTGTTTCTTTTTGGAGGCACTCAGGGCTATGAGTTTTCCTCTTAGCACTGCTTTCATTGTGTCCCATAGATTTGGGTAGATTGTGCCTTCATTTTCATTAAATTCTAGAAAGTCTTTGATTTCTTTCTTTATTTCTTCCTTGACTAAGGTATCATTGAGTAGAATATTGTTCAGCCTCCATGTGTATGAGGATTTCCTGTTGATTTTGTTGTTATTGAAGACCACTCTTACTCCATGGTGATCAGATAGGAGGCATGGGATTAGTTTGATCTTCTTATATTTGTTGGGTCTGATTTGTGACATGGTCGATTTTGGAGAAGGTACCATGAGGTGCTGAGAAAAAGGTATAGTCTTTTGCTTTAGGATGAAATGTTCTATATATATCTGTTAAATCCAATTGTTCCAAAGTTTCAATGAGTTTCCTTGTGTCCCTGTTTAGTCTCTGTTTTCCTGATCGGTCCATTGAGGATAGTGGAGTGTTGAGGTCCCCCACAATTATTGTGTTAGGTGCAATGTGTGCTTTGAGCCTTAAAGTTTCTTTTACGAATGAGGGTGCCCTTTCATTTGGAGCATAGATGTTTAGAATTGTGAGTTCTTCTTGGTGGATTTTTCCTTTGACCAGCAAGAAGTGACCTTCTGTACGTCTTTTGATGACTTTAGATTGAAAGTCATTTTTATCTGATATTAGAATGGCTATTCCAGCTTGCTTCCTGAGACCATTTGCTTGTATAAATGTCTTCCAGCCTTTTACTCTAAGGTAGTGTTTTTCTTTGACCCTGAGGTGTGTTTCCTGTATGCAGCAAAATAGAGGTTCCTGTTTCCGTATCCAGTCTGTTAGTCTATGTCTTTTTATTGGGGAATTGAGTCCATTGATGTTAAGAGATATTAAGTAATAGTGATTATTTCTTCCTGTCATTTTTAATGTTATTTTTGTTTTTGAGTGGTTATCTTCTTTTGAGTTTGATGTAAGAAGGTTACTATCTTGCTTTTTCCCGGGTGTAGTTTCCCTCCTTGTATTGGAGTTTTCCTCCTATTATCCTTTGTAGGGATGGGTTAGTGGAAAGATATTGTTTAAATTTGGTCCAAAAATGGAATATTTTGATTTCTCCTTCTATGATGATTGAGAGTTTTGCTGGGTATATTAGTCTTGGCTAACATTTGTGTTCTCTTAGAGTCTGCATGAGATCTGACCAGGATCTTCTAGCTTTCATGGTCTCTGGTGAGAAGTCTGGTGTGATTCTGATAGGTCTTCCTTTATATGTTACTTGGCGTTTTTCTCTTATTGCCTTTAATATTCTTTCTTTGTTTAGTGCGTTTGGGGTTTTGATTATTATGTGACAGGAGGTATTTCTGTTCTGGTCCAGTCTGTTTGGAGTTCTGTAAGCTTCTTGTATATTCATGGGCATCTCTCTCTTTAGGATAGGGAAGTTTTCTTCCATAATTTTGTTGAAGATATTTGCTGGCCCTTTAAATTGTAGATCTTCACTCTCATCTATTCCTATAATCCTTAGGTTTGGTCTTCTCATTGTGTCCTGAATTTCCTGAATGTTTTGGGTTACAAGCCTTTTTCATTTTGCGTTTTCTTTGATTGTGGAGTCAATGGTTCCTATGGTATCTTCAGCATCTGAGATTCTTCCTTCGATCTCATGTATTCTGTTGTTGATATTTGCATTTATGACCCCTGATTTCTTCCCAAGGTTTTCTATCTCCAAAGTTGTCTCCCTTTATGATTTCTTAGTTGTTTCTACCTCTGTGTTTAGATCTTGGATGGTTTTGCTCAGTTCCTTCACTTGTTTGTTTGTGTTTTCTTGAAATTCTTTAAGAGATTATTGTGTTTCCTTTTTCATGACTACTGCCTGTTGTCTCAATTTCTCCTGCATTTCTTTAAGTGATTTTTTCATTTCCTCTTTATTGGCTTCTGTCTGTTGGCACATATTCTCCTGGAATTAAAAAGAAACAGGAGCGAGCATATACTAGCAACTTAACGGCACACCTGAAAGCTCTGGAACAAAAAGAAGCTATTTCACCCAGGAGGAGTAAAAGACAGGAAATCATCAAACTCAGGGCTGAAATCAATCAAGTTGAAACAAAAAGAACCATACAAAGAATCAACAAAACCAGGAGCTGGTTCTTTGAGAAAATAAACAAGATAGATAAACCCTTCGCCAGATTTACCAAAGAGCACAGGGACAGTATTCAAATTAAAATTAGAAACGAAAAGGGAGATATAACAACAGAAACTGAGGAAATTCAAAAAATCATCAGACCCTACTACAAAACCTATACTCAAAACAACTGGAGAATCTGGAGGAAATGGACAATTTCCTAGACAGATACCAAATACCAAAATTAAATCAGGATCAAATAGATCATCTAAACAGTCCCATAATCCCCAAAGAAATAGAAGGGGTCATAGAAAGTCTTTCAACCAAAAAAAGCATGGGATCGGATGGTTTTAGTGCAGAATTCTATCAGACCTTCAAAGAAGACTTAATACCAATACTCTTCAAACTATTCCACAAATTAGAAACAGAAGGAACACTACCCAACTCATTCTATGAAGCCACAATTACACTGATACCAAAACCACACAAAGATCCAACAAAGAAAGAGAACATAAGACCAATCTTTTTTATGAACATCGACGCAAAAATAATAAAAATTTTGCCAACCAAATCCAACAACACATCAAAATGATAATTCACCATGATCAAGTAGGCTTCATCCCAGGGATGCAGGGATGGTTCAATATACGGAAATCCATCAACTTAATCCACTACATAACAAAACAAACTCAGAGAAAAAAAACGACATGGACATCTCATTGGATGCTGAAAAAGCATTTGACAAAATTCAGCATGCTTTCATGCTAAAAGTATTGGAAAGAACAGGAATTCAAGGCCCATACCTAAACATAGTAAAAGCAATAGCCACAAACAATATAAAGTATCTTGGTGTGACTCTAACCAAACAAGTGAAAGATTTATCTGACAAAAACTTCAGGTCTCTGAAGAAGGAAATGGAAGAAGACCTCAGAAAATGGAAAAATCTTCCATGTTCATGGGTTGGCAGGATAAATATAGTTAAAATGGCAATCTTGCCAAAAGCAATATACAGATTCAACGCAATCCCCATCAAAATCCCAACCCAGTTCTTCATAGAGTTAGAAAGAGCAATTCTCAAATTCATCTGGAATAACAAAAAAACCCAGGATAGCTAAAACTATCATCAACAGTAAAAGATCTTCTGGGGGAATCAATATCCCTGACCTCAAGCAATACTACAGAGCAGTAGTGTTAAAAACTGCATGGTATTGGTAGAGTGACAGAGAGGTGGATCAATGGAATAGGATTGAAGACCCAGAATTGAACCCACACATCTATGGCCAATTGATCTTCGACAAAAGAGCTGAAAACATCCAGTGGAAAAAAGATAGCCTTTTCAACAAATGGTGCTGGCTCAACTGGAGGTCAACATGCAGAAGAATGAATGAGAATCGATCCACTCATCTTCTTGTACTAAGCTCAACTCCAAGTGGATCAAGGACCTCCATATTAAACCAGACACACTAAAATTAATAGAAAAGAAACTGGGGAAGACCATTGAGGACATTGTCTCTGGGGGAAAGTTCCTGAACAGAACACCAATAGCTTATGCTCTAAGATCAAGAATAGACAAATGGGACCTTATAAGATTATAAAGTTTCTGCAAGGCAAAAGACACTGTCAAAAGGATAAATTGGCAACCAACAAATTGGGAAAAGATCTTCACCAACCCTACATCTGACAGAGGTCTAATATCCAATGTATACAAAGAACTCAAGAAGTTAGACCCTGGAAAACCAAATAACCCTATCAAAAATGGGGTACAGAGCTAAGCAAAGACTTTTCACCTGAAGAAATTCAGATGGCTGAGAAACACCTTAAAAATGTTCAACATCATTAGTCATTAGAGAAATGCAAATCAAAACAACCCTGAGATTTTACCTCACACCATTCAGAATAGCTAAGATTAAAAACTCAGGAAACAACAGGTATTGGTGAGGATGTGGAGAAAGAGGAACACTCCTCCACTGCTGGTGGGACTGCAAGCTGGTACAACCACTCTGGAAATCAGTCTGGCGGTTCCTCAGAAAACTGGACATGATCCTCCTGGAAGACCCAGCCATACCACTCCTGGGTATATACCCAGAAGATTCCTCAGCATCCAATATGGATACATGCTCCACTATGTTCATAGCAGCCCTATTTGTAATATCCGGAAGCTGGAAAGAACCCAGATATCTGTGAACAGAAGAATGGATACAAAAAATGTGATATATATATATATATATATATATATATATATATATATATATACACACACACACACACACACACACACACACACACACATACACACACACACAAAACGGAGAACTACTCAGCCATTAGAAGCAATGAATTAATAAAATTTTAGAGAAATGGATGGAGCTGGAGAACATCATACTAAGTGAGGTAACACAGTCTCAAAAGAATTCCCATGGTATGTACTCACTGATAAGTGGATATTAGCGTAGACTCCTGGAACACCAAAGACAAAATCCACATACCAAATAATGTCCAACAAGAAGGAAGGAGTGGACCCTGGTTATGGAAAGGCTCAAAGCATCAGTATAAGGGAATACCAGAGTAGGAAATTGGGAACGGGTAGATGGTGGAACACAGGGAGGGAAAAGGGCATGGGGGACCTTTGGGGGGCAGGGAACCAGAAAAAGGGAAATGAAGTGTAAATAGAAAATATATCCAATAAAAAATTTAAAAAGGCAGATGTCAATCTAATGTGTTAGATAAAAAATCTCTTACCTAAGACCAAACAAAGGAGCTACCACCTATCTCTCCCTTTACTTCACCTCTCCCCCATCCAACCAGAGAAGTACCTTTCGTCCTCCTTTTCGAACTTGTAAAAGTGAAATACCTTCAAAACTCCTTCCCTATAACAGATTCTAATCCCCCTAAGAAAATCTGTCCCTGCTGCAGAATAGGTTTCCACTGTAAGAGATACTGTACCACTGTATATGACAAGGATGGTAAGCCTTCAAAGTTCAGATGGGGCAGCCCTCAGCTCTGACAGTAAGAGGGATGACTGCTCCCATAAAAGTCTTATGGGTATACAACATCTCAGAAATCTCCCATCCAAAACTAACCATTAAAATAGATAATAAACCATTCAAATGTCTTATTGATACTGGAGCAGACAGAACAATTTTAAGACAAGAAATCTCATGTGACTGGCAACTGATCCCTGGGCCTCAGCTCCTAGGCATAGGGGGTACTTCTTACTCATTCATCACCAAACAGGCCTACAGTTGTGAAGACCCTGATGGAACTACCAGTCTCATATGGCCCCTGGTGGCTCAAGTAGCCACCAATCTTCTAGGAAAAGATATCTTACAAGCCTTAAATGTGGTTCTTACCACCCAATCAGAAAGAGACATTACAAGAGAGGACATTACATGTAAAGAATATAATATCCAATGGGGCACTAAACACCTTCCTCCAAATCACCACCAATTCTGGAGGCTACTGTTAGATTTGGTACTCCCTGCCTTGATTGGCTCTCCAATGAAGTCATATGGGTCCCACAGTAGCCTCTATCAAGACAGAAGCTTAGAGCCCTCACACAGCTGGTAGAAGAACACTCTGCCTCATACTGCTGCCCCTCCCACAGTCCATGGAATACCCTGTGTTTGCTACAAAAAAAGAGCTCAGGGGGTGGAGATTATTATAAGACTTGAGGGCAATTAACAAATCCACTCAACCATCCCTTCCAATGTTCCCCTATTAGCAACTACTTTTTTTCTATCCGTTTCCACCCCTAAGACTGAAAGCACTTTGCATCCTCAGTACCCCCCATTAACAACTCTAGCCCAACCTCAAGATATAAATGGACTGTTCCATAGGGAATGGGTAACAGTCGAACCATTTGTCAGGAGGCAGTAGCCACTGCATTAAAACCCTATTTAGACAAAGGACTCAATATATACCATTATATGGATGATATATTAGTGTGGGGTGACTCTTCCACCTCCTCCTTCCAACTTAAGGACCAGCTAATACCTTCCTTATCTGCCCTAGGATTTAAAATAGCCCCCACAAAATCCAACTTATTCTGCCCATTGCATTTTTAGGAAGAAAGATCTCCCTTACTTTAATACACCCCCTCAAACCTACCCTTTCCTTTCCTCAAAAATTAACTCACCTCCCTCCAGAGCTTTCTAGGCAACCTCAATTGGTGTTGGCTCTGGCTCCCCCTTCCTTCAAGCACCCTTCAACCTCTCTTCAACCTCTTGAAAAGAGACAAAAGTCCCTCCTCCCTGAGGACACTGCCCCTGGGGGCAGTCCAAGTTCTAAATTCTGTCAATGCAGCCCTAAAAGATGTGACTCTAGCTAGGTATGACCCAACAAAACCAATACAGCTCCTTATCTTTAACTCCTCCCCTACTTTTGGGAGCCCTTTAGCAACCTCAGGAGTTGCAGGAATGGCTCCATACCCTGATGGGTGGTACACCCTAAATTTTGAATGAGGTGGATGCACTTGCTAGCATGATTAAAAATAGTAGGGATAGAGCCCTGTAAACCCTAGGGGAAAAACTGACATTCTTGTTACCCCTTCTCCCTCTCTGACATTCAGTGGCTAATCAAAAATCACCCCCACTTTGCTATCAGCTTAATAGGATTCCCAGGAAAAATTGACAACCATTATCCTGACGAAAAATAGGTCTCTGCCCTCCCTCTGTTGAGATGGCTTATCCCAAACTATTCGCAAAATGGCACATAGTGGGATCCCCTCAATATTTATTGATAGGGGAAAGAGGGGAGCTGCAGCAGTAATATACCACTTCCCTCAGGATGAAGCCCCTATCCTCTGATTCAAAGAGCTACCCTGCCACTCCCTCCAATATAAAGAATTATGTGCCATCTATGTAGCCTTTGAAGTCAAGGGCCCCCTTAACCTCTTTTCAGATAGTGTATATGCTGTCAATTTGCTGCTCTGGTTGTCAAGATCTTTAATCAAACTAGACGCCAACCCACTTTCCCCTCTACTCACACAGGTATCCACCCTCCTACAGGGAAGATCCTCCCTCATGTACATCCAGCATGTCTGAACTCATAGTCCCCTGCCAGGTCCTTTATCTGAGGGAAATACACTCTCTGAACAAACTGCCTCAACAGGGACATTCCTGGCCTCCACTGAAAAGCAGACCAATTTCATTCACACACACACACACACACACACACACACACACACACACACACACAGAGAGAGAGAGAGAGAGAGAGAGAGAGAGAGAGAGAGAGAGAGAGAGAGAGAAATATAAAGGGGTTTCATGTCCTTTCCCCACACATTCTGCTTGCTCAACTCCAAAGGATAATAAAGACATGTTCCTTTTGTGCTTCCCAAATTACCACCCCAGCTTTACAAATGATGGGCACCAATCGCTAAGGCCTTAAGTCCAATGCCTTAAGGCAAATTGATGTCACCAATATTCCCCAATTCAGTAGACAGAAATATGTTTTTGTCACCATAGATACATACTCAAATTTTATATGGGTTACAGTCCAAACAGGTGAAAACTTAAAAAGTTTAATTCACCATATGCTCTCCACCTTTGCCATCTTGGACATTCCTCAACAGAAAAAAAAATTATAATGGCCCTGCCTTCACTAGCTCTCAATTCAAAACCTTCTGCACAAATGTGGAAATTGCCCACAACCCTCAGAGCCAAGGAGAGAAGACATCAAACCCTAAAGGCACAACTCATGAAATAAAATACAACAACCTCTTCCACTAATGTACAATTATTGAAAGCTCTGACTACACTAAACATGTTTAACATCTACAAAAACTTCAAACATCCTCCTATCTCCCTCCATTGGCACACTCCAAAATTAACCCCCTCTATTCTTTGGATGAAATTTGAAAGGGACCAGACCTCCTCTTTACAATCGGGAGGGGTTTTGTTTGTGATTTTTCACAGGACCAGCCTAAGCCTCTATGGGTTCCTTCCAGAAATGTCCAACAACACCCACCAACCAAGACAATGGCCTGACTCTTGCTGGCAGATCAAGGACAGAAGAAGAAGAGGAGGAGGCAGAGGAAACACCACATTCAAAAGGACAACAAGATCTCCTGGAAGGACATCCATGACCTGAAGACTGCTGCTCAGGCCACAACCGCCCCCCCCATTCTCTTGTCTGTTTTTGTCAATCTTCATGCTAACTTTGCTACTGCCCAGCTTCTCCCTAGCCTTCCCAACATCTACCTCTGGGGATTCGATGCTAGGGAAACCTACAACAGACACAACAAAGTTATAGGGATCCAGGACTGTCCACTCAAGGGATGTGAAACCAGGATTGAGATCCCTCTAAACCCAGATTCCATCTCCATTATCCCCATCAAAAGGACAAAATGGCAACCAACAAATTGGGAAAAGATCTTCACCAACCCTACATCCAACAGTGGGCTAATATCCAATATATATAAATAACTCAAGAAGTTAGACCCCAGAAAACCAAATAACCCTATCAAAAATGGGGTACAGAACTAAACAAATAATTTTCACCTGAAGAACTTCAGATGGCTGAGAAACACCTTAAGAAATGTTCAACATCAAGACCCCTGAGGACATTGGCTCAGGGGGGAAATTCTTGAACAGAACACCAATTGCTTATGCTCTAAGAGCAAGAATAGACAACTGGGACCTAATAAAATTACAAAGTTTCTGTAAGGCAAAAGACACTGTCAAAAGGACAAATCGGCAACCAATAAATTGGGAAAAGATCTTCACCAACCCCACATCCGACAGAGGGCTAATATCCAATATATACAAAGAACTCAAGAAGTTAGACCCCAGAAAACCAAATAACCCTATCCAAAAATGGGGTACAGAGCTAAACAGAGACTTTTCACCTGAAGAAATTCGGATGGCTGAGAAACACCTTAAAAAATGTTCAACATCATTAGTCAGAGAAATGCAAATCAAAACAACCCTGAGATTTCACCTCACACCAGTCAGAATTGCTAAGATTAAAAACTCAGGAGACATCAGGTGTTGGCGAGGATGTGGAGAAAGAGGAATACTCCTACACTGCTGGTGGGACTGCAAGCTGGTACAACCACTCTGGAAATCAGTCTGGAGGTTCCTCAGAAAAATTGACATGATCCTTCCAGAGGACCCAGCCATACCACTCCTGGGCATATACCCAGAAGATTCCCAGCATGCAATAAGGATACATGTTCCACTATGTTCATAGCAGCCTTATTTATAATAGCCAGAAGCTGGAAAGAACCCAGATGTCCCTCAACAGAGGAATGGATACAAAAAATGTGGTATATATACACAATGGAGTACTATTCAGCCATTAGAAACAATGAATTCATGAAATTCTTAGAGAAATGGATGGAGCTGGAGAACATCATCCTAAGTGAGGTAACCCAGTCTCAAAAGAATACCCATGGTATGCACTCACTGATAAGTGGATATTAGCCTAGAGTCTTGGCACACCAAAGACACAATCCACATATCAAATGATATCCAACAATAAGAAAGGAGTGGACACTGGTGCTGGAAAGGATCAAAACATCAGTGTAGGGGAATACCAGAACAGGGAAGTGGGAAGGGGTAGGTGGGGGAACACGGGGATGGAAAAGGGCGTGTGAAACCTTTGGGGGATAGGGAACCAGAAAAAGGGAAATGAAATGTAAATATAGAATATATCCAATAAACAAAATAAATAAAATAAAAAAAAGAAATGTTCAACATCATTAGTCACCAGGGAAATGCAAATTCAAACAACCCTGAGATTTCACCTCACACCAGTCAGAATGGCTAAGATTAAAATCTCAGGAGACTGCAGGTGTTGACAGGATGTAGAGAAGCAGAAATACTCCTCCACTGCTGGTGCGATTGCAAGCTGCTACAATCACTCTGGAAATCAGTCTGGCGGTTCCTCAGAAAACTGGGCATGACACTTCCGGAGGACCCTGCTATACCACTCCTGGGCATATACCCAAAGGATTCCCTGGCGTGCAATAAGGACATGTGTTCCACTATGTTCATAGCAGCCTTATTTATACTAGCCATAACCTGGAAAGAACCCAAATGTCGGCTCAATGGAGGAATGGATACAGAAAATGTGTACAATAGAATACTACACAGCAATTAAAAACAATCGATTCATGAAATTTTTAGGCAAATGGTTGGAACTGGAAAATATCGTATTAATTGAGGTAATTCATTCACAAAAGAACACACACGGAATGCAGTTACTTATAAGTGAATATTAGCCCACAAGCTCAGAATACCCAAAACACAACCCATATAACAAATCATTCCCAAGAAGAAGGAAGGAGAGGGCTCTGGTCCTGGAAAGGCTTGATGCAGTATTGTAGGGGATTGCCAGGACAGAGGAGTGGGAGGGGGTTGGTTGGGGAACTAGTGGAGAGAAGAGGACTTATGGGACTTAGGGGGAGAGGGGAACTGGGAAAGGGAAAATCATTTGGAATGTGAACAAAGAATATTGAAAAAAAGAATTACTCTACTTGAAATCTTGAGTTTAACATTTATGTATCCTCAAATTTCTCAGTATGAATTTGTTGTATTTTCAAACATTCAAAATTAGTTATTTTAAGATATATCAGTGAAACACTGAAATAAGTCATTTTTGTTTTATATCAGCTTATGCTGCCATACTGTTTTGTTGCCAAAACCCTTTAGTGACATATAGAAATTGTCCATTTCTTATACATGTGGAATAATTGATGGAGGTATTTCTGCTGTTCTAAACTGGGCCCACTCACATATTTGCATATTTCTAATTATTGATTTTCCTTGGCTTTGTAAAAGGGACAACTCACATATGTTATATGTGCCTTTCATCCTCCTAGGAAATTTTTATGGTAAACATTATGTTCTAGTTTCTTTTATGTTGATGTGATAAAACACCCTGATCAAACAACTTTGGGAAGGAAAGGCTTTATTTGGCTTACACTCCCTGGTTTACCATAGAGGAAGCCAAGGCAGTAACTCAAATTGGGAACTTGAAAGCAGGACTCCTTGCTATTCCATACATCACAACCTCCATCTCATGTCAAAGTCAATTTAGCAGGGACCAAAAAGAATGCTAATTACTAGGTGGCTTGTGGGCTAGCTTATATTCAAGTAACATTATTATGCACTTCACGAACACCTGCTTGGGGGGTACCACACACAGTGTGCTGAGTCCTCATCAATTAGCTATCAAGACAATTGACATGGCCAGAGGACACAGTCTGATGGGAACAGCCCATCAATTGAGATGTTCTTCTCAGAAGATTCTAGGATGTACCAAGTTGACAGATAAAGCAAACCAGGAAGAGCATAGGTGCATGGGGAAGAACAGAAATACAAAAGGCTTCCTGAGTTCCACAAAGAGAGCCATGTCACCAGCATCATCACATCCTACTGGCTAAACCACCAACCAAAGCGTAAACGTGGAAGGACTCATGGCTCCAGGCACATATGTAGTAGAGCATGGCCTTATTGGGCATCAATTAAATGAGAGGATCTTAGACCTGTGAAGGCTCGATGCCCCAGTATAGGGGAATGCCAGGACAGGGAAGTGAGAGTGGATGGGTTGGTGAGCAGGGGAAGGGGGAGGGGATAGAGTATTTTTGGAGGGGAAAAGAGGAAAGGGGATAACATTTGAAATGTAAATGTAAATGAAGAAACTATCTAACAAAAAGAAAAAAGGAGCAAGCACATATATTCATGTCTTTGATGGTTGAAGAGACAGTAAAGGACATGAAGGGAATTTTAGTTGAGGAACTAGAACTAGTGAGAAAATCAACCTACTATCATTACACAAATACAAGCCCTTTAAAAGGTGTTAATTCCACATTAAATTGACATGGCACTATGGCTCATACCATTAAAAAGCAAAGAGCTTTGGGGGTGTAGAGGTGAGTTTAGCTAAACCACTTTGGCTCCCAGTGGGTTGCACACCCAGCCACCTGCTAGAGCCCTCTGGATTGATGAATGAAAGTCTCTCTCTCTCTCTCTCTCTCTCTCTCTCTCTCTCTCTCTCTCTCTCTCTCTCTCTCACACACACACACACACACACACACATACACACACACACTCAAGCACCAATAAATTTGAATATGCCTTGACAAGCTCAAATGTTGGGCAATTCTTATCCTTCCCACTGCTAGGAAACCCTCCCCTCTGGTACTCCTGAATTAATATCTTTCAAAGTCTATATTTAATCTCTGCTACCCCAAACACAATTGGGGAAGCAACCTGTGTAGACACTTTCCCTGATTCTCACATGTTGGCAGGCTTTTAGGTTTCATCTTTCTTTTCCCCATCATGGTGATCTCTCCCTACATTTTCCCAATTCTAGTTCTCACAAATCCAAAGGTCCTATCCTACTTCAGTCTCTGCCCAGTCACTGACTGTTGACTGTTAGCTCTTCATTGATTGATCAAAAAATCAATTGGGAAAAGGACCTTCAGCATTTGGATGCACAGATTCCCTATTTTGGGGGTCCAGATTAATTCAAAGCATTATAACCAATCCCCAAGAGGGAGGACTCTAATGCTGCATAATTATCTATATCACTTCATTCATTGATATTGCTGCAAGGTTTATGAGAATCTACTTCAACTGATGGATAATCTGCATTTCTCTATTCTCAGGCATTTCCATAGGAGAATATTGGGGTTTGCTACTATTTATTCATTACTTATGTTTTATTGAATATATGTGGTATGTGTGTATGTGTGTGTGTGTGTGTGTGTGTGTGTGTGTGTGTGCCTGTGTGTTCTATGTCTTATTATTTTGAGAGAGTCTCTTACTGAAACTGGAGCTCAGTTGGTGGTCAGCAAGCCTTAGCAGTTCTCCTATCCTAGTTCCTTCCTCTCCCAATTTCCAGGTTTATTGGCACCATGGCCACACAACTGTTTTTGTGCATGCCAAGGGTTAGATTTCAGGTCCTCATGATCAAAGCAACCAGTGTTCTTGCTAACAGAGCTATGTTTTCAGCCTTGGTGTCTTTTTTATTTTTAACCAAATGATGATAAGTGTAAAAAAATGTAGATGAAGCATGTAAAAGGTCAGAAAATAAATATTTTAGCTTTTATGTACTATGTGGTCATTCAGCACTATTCTACTCTGGCATTATAGTGCAAATGAACATGGCCATGTTCTTATAAAATCATATTTAAAGGTCAGAAAAAAATGGGCTAAATTTTGTTGTTGGACTAAAGTTTATTGACTGGGCTATGCATGCCCAATCTTTTGACACTGTGACACCATCTTATTATCTACAAAGCTCATGCTCCAGAGCTACACAATTTAATTACAAAAAGAATTTTTAAATCTTAAAATTTTTAGTAAGTTTATGATTCTGTATTTGTCTGAATTCAGAGATATCCTGTTACCAAGAAGACCACAGGTCCTGGGATTGACACACTTAATAGATTTTTGGACTTCAATGACAATTTCATGATTCTTGAACAAAAGAGAAGGAAGGAAAAATAGGGATGTCTATATACGGGGCAATAATCTAAATTAAAAAAAAAAGCATTGCCTTAATTAGGTTTTCTATTGCTGTGATGAAAATACCAGGACCAAAAAATAAGTTGTGGAGGAAAGGGTTTATTCAGCGTGTATTTTAAGATCATATTCTATCACTGGATGAAGTCAGGACAGGAACTCAACAGGGTAGGAGCTGATGCAGAGGCCACAGAGGAGTGCTGCTTACTGGCTTTCTTCACCTGACCTGCTCAGCCTACCTTATTATAGAATCCAGACTATTAGCCCAGGGATAGAACCACCCAAAATAGGTTGGGCCCTCAGCCCATTGATCACTAAGTGAGAAAAGGACTTACAGCTGGATCTCATGGAGGCATTTCCTCAAATGAGGCTCCTTTCTCTCTGATGACCTAGTTTGTGTCAAGTTGATGCACAAAACCAGCCAGAACAATTGTTTCTTACGACAAAATATAACATAGTATAGCTGATGGTTAGTATTTATTATCAACTTGACAGTATCTCATTCACCTAATAGATAGGTATTTGAAGGGACCGAGGTAGCAGAATAAACTCCATTTTGCTTTTAAGACTCTACTCTAAGTTAACTTGCCCTTAAAAAGGCATGGCCCTGCCCTTGATGTCTGAGAAAACTCATGAAATGTCCCTGGTAGTAGCAAAATAGACACAGCAGCTGCAGCTAGCTGATAACAGAGTGGGCTAAGAAAATATAAGTCATTCCCAGGTCAAAATACTCTTTTAGATGTAGGCTCCTTCCTTGTTGTTTAACCAAGTGCCATAAACTGACTAGTTTAAAAACCAACATTCCTTTAACCTCTCATGTAATTCCAAGTCTTGGAAACCCTCGCTTGTGTTTTGTTTTTTCTTTATAAACCCTCTTCCCCTAGACCTGGGTGTTGCTCTCCTATCCTTTTGCATCAGGCAGGTTTGTGGCCCAAGCTCATGAGCTTGAATAAAGACTCTCATGTGCTTGCATTGGAACTGAGGTTCCTGGTGGTCTCTGGGGTTTTTGCAATTTGGCACAACACCTATGAGCAATTGAGATTATCCTTAGCCTCTTCAAAATTCTTAGAGGGTTATCTTGATTAGATAGGACAGCAGCATTTCTTGGATTGTGTACTAAACTATATAAAAAGAAGCTAGCATCTACAATCATTGTTCTCAGCTTCATGATTATGAATGACATCAACTGCTATCTCAAGTTCTTTTCCCAGGAATTCCCTGTCATATGGACAATACACTGTAACTGTGAACCAAAATATTCCCTTTCTCATCTAAGTAACTTTAGTCGGGGTATTTTATCACGGCATCAGGAATGGTAACTAAGACAGTATACCAGAAATTGCAATAAGGAATAAGTAGAGTGAAATACTAAATTTTCATATTACAGCAAGCTTTGAACTTTGAAGGAAAGGTTTATTTTTTTTGTCTTATGCCAGTGACTTGAAGTGTGTGTGTGTGTGTGTGTGTGTGTGTGTGTGTGTGTGTGTACCTCTGTTTATGTAGGTATAGTCTGTACCATTTTCTGCCTGATTTTCTGCCTGTACCTTTAAGGCAGAGTCTTTCACTCAACTGGAGAATGGCTATTTCCACTAGTCTTGCTGGCCAGTAGGGTCACAGGATCTGCCTGTTTTCAACCCCACAGCTAGGTTTAAAGGAATATACAGCCATGTCCAGAGTTTTGTATGAATGCTTACAATTTGTACTCAGATACACATGCTGAGGATTTTTATTCATATTTCATATAGTGTAAGTGCTCTTCCCCACTGAGCAGTCTCTCCGAGGCCCTGGTTTGAAGCTTTTGTGTTATCTTCCTTTCTTTTGAGTTCTCATGGGTAATACTATAGTACATTGTCTCTCATAGGCATATGGTGGTCTCTTATGCAGAAAAAAAATTCAAATTCCGTTTAGAGTTTTGTGTTGTAGGAACTTAAGAATGTCTTTTAAAATATCCTTGGATTGTCTTTTCAAAGATTTTCTCTCAAACAGATTGTAATAAATTAAACATGCAGTACTAAGTTGGGCCTATTTAAATATGTGCATTAAATTGCAAATGATACAAATGGCAAATGATAAACATGCATTCAAGAGAATATTTCTAATGTCTATCAATTTGAATTGCTGTTTGCTTACAGCTATCAGAATTGGAAGAGAGTAAAGTCAAATTCAGGTGATGAAGACATAGGGACGACTTTAGCTCATTTAATAATGCAATGTGTGGGTAGTTTGAAGAAGTGTTAATGGCTTTCTTACGACCTATATGAGAATAGCAAATATATATATATATATATATATATATATATATATATATATATATATTCCCAACAGTCATTTCATCACCTCCATATCTATGAACATCTTAATTTGGAACTTCAAACTAAGTCATCAAATTGTAACACAACTTCTCTAGTGTTCCATAGTTCTCTGAAAGAACTACAATGTACCAAACAGAACTTATGACATTTTAGGCTCCATTTATTTCCAGGTCCTTTGTATATTATCTTTGCTTCATGCACACAGTCATTGTGTGTGTGTGTGTGTGTGTGTGTGTGTGTGTGTGTGTAAAAGTAAATCCACTGTGCTGGCCCCTTAACAGGCCCTGAATATTTGGTTTTCGACCCCAGGAAAAGGGGCTGATATGTATATGTATGTATGTATACACACACACACACACATACATATATACGTATATATCACACATACATATACATATATACGTATATATATACAAGGATATACGTATATACGTGTATATATATATACATATATATGTATATGTATGTGTGTGTATATATATGTATATATATGTATATATATATGTGTATATATATATATATGTATACATATATATATTGTACTTATCAAAGCAGACCTGACCTCCAGGTTTTCCAGGCATCCCTCAGTCCCTACCTGACATTCTCTGTCTGCATCCATGAACTTTTCAGTCCAGGGCCCGGGCTGCCCTTTCCTCAGTAGCTCTTCCCTATATAATCCAGATATTTTGATCTCCTTGTTTTCTCCCCCTCTCCTTCTCTCTCTGCACATGTGCTCTTTCTTTCTCTTCTCCCTCTACTCTCTCTCTCTTCCCATAGTGACTTCCCTGGCCTCCTTCATTAGGGTCAGTGAACCTGCCTGCCCAAGAGCAGTTTCCCAATAAACCTGCATTTAATCTAATCTAATCTGGCTAGAATGGGCTCATTTCACCTTTGGAGAAATAACTTATCATTGAGGTTTGATTCTCTTCAGTAAAATGTATTGTTTAATTAAATTATTAGATCTCATCCCTCTGTTATTCCTTTCTTCTAAAAATTCCATGATGTATTTTAAATACCTTGCAACACAAATAAATATCTTAATTCAGTTCATAAAGCCTTTCATGATCTAGCTAGGACCTGTTCGTTCTGCTTCACCATTCTACTTTGCTAACAGTGTTTAGCTGTGTGAAACTTTCTTGAATGTCTCAATGCTTTTGTGGCCCCGTACTGATGGCTTCCTCCTCACACCCATGTCCCAATTCAACTGCTTAAGTTTTGCATTCATATTCCATTTGAAAGGCATTTTCTGTCTAATTATCTTATGCTGGAGTACTCAAAAGGATAGTCTATTCTCCTATTCACACACTGCTGCATTTATGGCATACCTCATTGTGTATCCACAGAACATCTCCTGGAACATAATTTTGCCCCATAAGTAAGTGTTAAATTATTAAACATGCATGCAATGTAATTTGATTATACTTTTCAGTCTTTCCCCATAAGCCCTCTTGGATCTATGCTTCAAACCCACCTCTGTTCCAACTTAACGACTTTTTTTATATAACTCATTGCATCCAATTTGTGCTGCCCATTCACTCATTGTTGTGGGTCTAAAATCCACTGAAACATTATTGATATCACCAGGGGCCACACCTTTAAAAATTCTGAATCCTCTTCCCCTAGAAGCTATATTTCACAGCTCTGGAGTTGAGCTTGGAGGTTTGTGAGCCTCCCCATCCCCATGTTGGAATGATAACTAAATTGTTCTTAGGAAGTTGTTCATGCAAACCCAGTGTCTGTGAGTTCATCAGTGTAGCAGTCCTGTGATATCCAGAAGACACTCTGAAAACCCTGGCTACCCTGATTTCTGTCTTGTACAGTATTTCCACTCTACACCACAAAATCACACTACAAGATGATTTGAAATTACATAAAGTAGAAATGAAATATGTGGTCTGACTAACATGCTGGAAATCAATTCTATTTTAGCTGTACATTAAAGATGAATGATAGAAAAGAATATTTGATGAACTAGTTTCAGAACAACCAAATTCAATATCTAACTTTTTATTTAATCATGGAAAATTTTCAAAAACAGGATGTGTAAGATCTAAATTTGATGAGAGCAAAGGTTTTATCATTGTAAAATAGTTCACCTATATTACTATCTCACAGGACTCTGCTATCCATTGTTAAATGAATAAATAAATAACACATTAAGGCACAAATTCTATTTTGGTTTTAGTTTTTTTATAAAATAAAGTAATAGTAAATAATCTAACAATTCTAGATATGTAATTCAGAAAATCATTGGGATAGGGAAAAATGCATGCTTGAAAAGACTTTAAATTTTGAGAGAACTATGCAAGCTTAAGATGCCATTAATAATGTCATACTTTTCCTCTATGCCTATATTATGAACATTCAATCTTATTCATTTCATCTGATTTGGAGCTTTTATATTATATCACTGTAGCATATGATTAGTATAATCAAAGTGTATAACTTTGTAGTAAGATGGCATTATAGATATTACCAGTAATACCAATAATTGGAGAAAACAGTTTTATGTTTCTGAAAAGAATAATTTTGGTATAGTGGGAAAATAGTGTAGGGGCTGTGGCTTCACATAAAATTTCAAAGGAAAGAAGAATACATTTTCATAGTTAATATGGATATAAAACATTGGAATTTCAAATATTCCGTGTGCATTATCCTGTTTCATTTTTGTAATGGTCTTCTTTCTACATAGTATTTTTTTCCATTTTACTGTTGAGTCTATTGAGGCATATAGGAAGTACACGGACTGTCCAAGTTCACCATGGCTGCTAAATTCCTGAGCTTGCTCTTCACTCTAGATTTTCCATCTGACCATACATTTTACTATTGCAAGGAGTCTAATGAAGATTGTAAAGCAGTTTTCTTCCTCCTATTATGTATTTATTTTAGTTTTTGAAATCATAGAATTAGCCTTTTAAATAACATATGTTTCTTTATGAAGTACCTTTTTGCAGCAGCTTCACATCTAGTCTTAGTATTGGCAATTCGGAAGGCAATTATACAAACTTCCAGAAAAAAACTATTCTCTTTACTGTTTATTAGTTTTTAGGGTTTATTAGATTGAGGATTCAGCTTAAAGTAAATTAAGGAATCTATGAAACAGCTCATGATACTTTTAAGGGTAAAGCTACTGCTTATTTTTGGCATTTTTTTATTGCTTGAATTTGTATGTATGTGCATCTAGATGTGTGTATGTGTACTATATGCATGTAGTTGCTACTGGAAGTCAGAAGAGGACATCAGATATCCTGGAACTGGAATTATACAAGGTTATATCCAACACAGGTGCTACAACCCTAAGTGCTGTCCTCTGTAAAGCTGAAAGTTCTCTTAACTGATGAGTTATCTCTCCAGATCCTTAGTTTGAAGTTTCTGTTGTACTCTACACTGACCTGACTCCCAGTGTTGTTTTCCAGGTACTAATATGTGATGTGTGTATATTAACAACCAGGGAAGCCAACTGGATTTTTAATGTTTAGAGCTTTTACTAGAGTTCTATTTGTAGATACAATTGACTTATTGATTGAATGGCTGTCCTGGGGTGGGGCCCTGTAATATCTCCCCCTTCAATGTTGGAATGTCTGTTGATGTTGTCCTTGTTTAGGTCTTCATTAGATAGGCATGTTACTGAGACTTCATGAGTGTAGTAACTTCCATGACACTTTTATGAGTAAGAATCTCACAGGAAACTCTCTGATACTCTGCAGATTATAGTCTTTCTGTCCCCTCTTCTTTGATGTCCCTTAAGCCTTAAGTGAAGAAGTTGCGTTGATGATGTATCATATGGGGCTGAGCACCACACAATCACTTGTTCTCTGAATTTTGATTAGTTGCAGTTTTCTATAATGATCTTCATTGGTTGCAAAGAGAAATTTCTTTGATGAGTGGTAAAAGCTATACTCATCTGTGGGAATAAGGATATATATTTAGAATGCAAATGGGAATTATGCTGGTTTAGTAAAATGCCAGTAGTATATTCTCCTTTAAGATCTATGATCTCACTAGTCTCAAATATTTGGCTAAGTTTCCAGTGCCAGGCATGGTTTCCTTCCTGTTGAGTAGGCCTTAAGTGGAATTAGAGAGCTGCTGGTTACTACCAAGATATGCATGCATGCCACTTTTACATCATTAGGGTTATCATGGCATTCTGGTAATTGTAGTTCATAGGTGTAATAGTTGGGTAAGAATATTGCTTGTGTCCCTTCCTTGGATGCTTACATGGCTCCTTCTTATACTATGAAAGTTACACCTCAGGGAGGAAGCTTTCAGTTCATATTCATCTCATCTCTTCCAGACCCTGTGACCAAGCTGAACAGTGTCTTCAGCCATGTGGACTTAACTTCAACCTCTGGGAGGCAGCTGCCTGCACAGCATGATGTATATAACATAAAGTATATTTTCTTTATAAGTAGAAAGAATCCATAGAGATAGCTCTAAAAGCATAGAATAGTAAATATGTATAATATCCTCAATCATTTATCAATACTGTCAAGCATTATATCTTAAACATACTGCACATTATTCCAAATGGCATATTAGCAAGTTTATACCAGCATCAATTATCATAAGTGAGTAATATGTTGCATTACAACAGCTAGGACACCACAAAGTGATACACTCTTTGAAAACTCCATTATTATCTTAGTAGACTACTGTCATTTATACTGTCTCTTGTTGACCATGGAAATATTGTTATGTTCCACATGATTGTACTCTTCTTTGGCCACAAGATCAGATGATGTGGGTGAATGTAAGAAGTCTCAGATGAAAGGGATTATGTCATTGCTATGGTTCAGCTATATCCTTTGTAGCTTATAACAAAAGATACAACTGTGGGGAATGATAAAAGCACAGAGCCCAGTGTTTGAGAAGGGAAGTCTGCTTGGTTTATAGGATTTAAAAAAAAAGACTCTTAGTTGTTTTCAATTTAAAAAATTGATATCCATTATCAGACCAGCAACAGTCAACTCCTGGGGCTTTTTGCTAAAATTAGTTTAGATACCTTAAAGAATATTGATGACATTTTAGAATAAAACATCCTAACAGAAGGAAAATAAAAGTTTTCTCAAAAGGTCTTTATCCTTTAGCTTTATTGGAAAGCTACAGAAAAAATGAAAATAAGCTCTGCTGTTGATATAAAGCTCTAGTCAGGTCTATTTATACAACTGCTCAGCTTTATCTAGGGGAAAGCAGGATATAAGGGAGCAGCATGTATTTTTGTGTTGGCTTTCTATATGCATATTAATTCTTTTGGGCTAATGGTTTTCTTGTTGTTTTTGGTATAACTCTGTATTATTTGAAATCAGCTGTCCAGAAACCAGGCAAGTACTTCCTTTACATGCTTGCCACTCAGCCCTTTCCTCCCAGAGATCCAATATTTAGCTTCCAAAAATTATATATCATCTTGGGGGGAAGGATGTTATTATCAAAGTGGGTTAGTGTCACGTGTTGCCCCTCTTCTAAGGAAAATTTACAATAAAAGTACATTTCAAATTATATTTATTAGAATGAGTTTGTTAGGATGTGCAAAGCTTTGATGCACTAACAAGTTTCCAGTTCCCAATGGCTTGATACCACAAAAGTATCATTTAGTATAATTATAAGTTTTGGAGTTCACTTGCCTGACTTCTTCCAAGTACTGAAGTAAGGAGTTAATTTTGCAATTCTGGCATGTTACATTACTTGGCTTCTTCTGGGTGGCAAAGGGGAAGGGAAGAAGAAGAGAGAAAAGAGAAAGAAGGGTGGAGAGAAGAATATGTGTGTGTGTGTGTGTGTGTATATATATATCTATATCTATATATATATATATATATATATATATGTGTGTGTGTGTGTGTGTGTGTGTGTGTGTGTGTTTGTGTGTGTGTGTGTGTGTGTGTGTGTGTGTGTGTGTGTGTTTGTGTGTGTGTGTGTGTGTATTGAAGGCAACACAGCACCTTTATTCATACTACATTGGATTATTGGTTAGAATTCGGCGTAGACAAACATGATAGCTAGGAATTAGATACAGTAAACTGAGATGCTTTTATTGTACTGCAAGAAATCTACAGACCATATTAGCAGGCATCTAGTAACTCAAATGGCAGATGAATTTCAGCTTTTATCAAGAATTCAGTTAAGCATTATTTTACCAAGTTTGAGTTGGGAAAACTCATAGAGTTTCACGATGCAGATGGTAGTTCTGGAAAAGCTGCTAGTGATGAGCCAGGTGCTGAAGCCCAACGAGCTGATAGAGCTGAACAACCAAGACTAGAATGTGCTGAAAATACAGATTTTTAAAACTGTGACAAATGAACAGTCTCATTTGTGGAAAAAAATTTAGAGTAATTGAGTTTACCTCAAATACTTCAACCTTTATTTGATATAAAAATATTATAAAACACTTCTTTCATATAAACTTATTGAAATGTGATATTTAATATACTGATTGAAGCTACCACATTCCAATATTCAGGAAAAACAGAGCTAGTCTATCTATCGTATTGGAGTAAAAGGGTTTATTTCTGTGCTTTTAGGAGAAATTTAGCTCAGGGCACAAAGTAGCCATACAAGTAAAATGTCTATTCTTGTTTTCAGGTACTTTGTAATCACAGATGCATCAAATAGTTCAGTTTTAGATTACAACTTTTTTCTTGTAAATCTTATACTAAAGTTCCCCTTTCATCTCAAGGTAACATTAAGTAGTGATTGTACTTCCAACTTTAAACTACCACATCTGGCGCTTAGAGGTTCATTGCTATGATTATAAATGAAAGGCTGCCACTTGAAACTCCACAGTTTGAAAGGGTCACAATCCATCCAATATCTAGCAAATTTTTGCCTCTGAATTTGTATGCCTTTAGAGTAATGGTGGATAATACACATGGCAAAATGCTATGTGTGTCAATAAAGAAATTCTAAAAAGCCCAGTTTGTAATATGACTGGAAATGGCATCACCACACATGGAAAACCAAGTTTTTTTAAGGAAGGACAGCCTTACATTTGTCACTTACAAATGGGCATAATTACTTATACTATTTAGCTAAATATTAATTTAAGTATGTCCAGGGAGAACGATGAGGTAGTTATTGTTTATGTCTTAAATTTTTTACATTAATTTATTTATTCACATTACATACTAATCACAGGCCCTCTCCCATCAACCTCTCCTTTTCATTTCTGAGAAAGGAGAGGTCCTCACTAGATACCAACCCACTCTGGCACTTCAAATTACTGCCGCACTAGTCATATCCTCTCCTACTGAGGCCAGAAAAGGCAAAACAGTTAGGAGAACAGCATCCACAGGCGGCAACAGGGTAAGCCCCCCACTTCAGTTGTTGGGAAACCAGCATGAAGATCAAGTTGTACATTGGCTAAATATATGCAAGGGGCCTCGGTACAGTCCTTGTGTACTCTTTGGTTGGTGGTTCAGTCTCTGGGAAGCCCCAAGTGTACAGGTTAGTTAACTCTAATGGTCTTCTTATGGAGTCTCTATCCCCTCCAGATTCCTCAATCCTTCCCCTAACTCCACCACAAGACCTTCTGAGCTCCATCTAATGTTTGACTATGGGTCTCTGCATCTGTTTTAGTCAGCTGCTGGGGGATGCTCTCAGAGGACAGTCATGCTAGGCTTTTGTTTGAGAATCCAGGTTGACAGATACAATCATAGCCTGAGGCTGCAAGGTAGCTGAAGGAGAAAGACAGGCCTGCTATATGTCCCTATTGATCCTGTGAGGATAGATTGGCACATTCCCCCCCCCTAAATTAGCAGAGCTTGCTACTGCATTCATTTATGTCCATCTTACACAGGGCACCTGTGTACCCAGGCCAGCAGTGACAAATATAGCTGTTACAGTATATTGACATGTTGTATTATTGTGATAAGGCTTTGACCAATGATGAGGCATCAGAGTCTCATATTGTGTTCCCCGAATGCGTTATCTGTACAGTCATAGTAGTAGCTGTTTTCTCCATCCACACATAGACCTCCTTGGAGACATGGCTGAATGGTACATTTATCAACTTTCAATCACCATAGATAGAGAAACCAAGATATTCCATGACAAAACCAAATTTAAATAATATCTTTTCACTAACCCAGCCCTATAGAGAATACTAGAAGGAAAACTTCAACCCAATGTGGCTCACTATGCTCAAGAAAATACAATAAATAAATAATTTTCACATTGAAAACCAAGAGAAGAGAAACATACCCACACACTATCCACCACCAACATCAAAAAACAGAAATCAATGATCACTTGTCATTAATCTCTCTCAATATCAATGGACTCAATTCACCAATAAAAAGGTCACAAATTAACAAAGTGGATGTGTAAACAGGATCCATAATTCTGGTGCACAGAAAGAACATACTTCAGCAACAAAGATAGAAATTACCTCAGAAGAAAGGGCTGGAAAATATTTTCCAAGAAGCCCCAAGAAACAAGCTGGAGTAGCCATTGTAATAGCTAATAAAATAGACTTTCAACCAAAAGTAATCAAGAGCAATAGGGAAGGACTCATCATATTCATCAAAGAAAAAAATTCAGCAAGAGGACTTCTCAGTTCTGAATATCTATGCCCCAAATGCAAGGTACCTACATTCATAAAAGAAATAAAATTCATAAAAGCTTAAATCTCACATTGAACTCCACATATTATGATTCAAATTTTATTCTTTGAGAATTTTATACATGTATGTAATAAATAATTACCATATCTGTCCCCTTTATCCCCACTGCATCACCTTCTAGACCTTTTCAACATGTGACAACTAGTACAATAGTACCTTGACTGGTTTCTGATCAGATTTATCTGTGTTTTTAAAGTTTGTTTTGTGTTGGTGGCAATTGGGCCAAGGGCCTCATATGTACCATAGCTACATCCACAGTCAAGAAAGAATAATTTATGTAAAAATTACTTAACAGTATTTCCCAAGGCCTACCAAATCATCACAACTAACTACATTTGTATCTTATTGAAAATTTTTTTGAACATTTATGGTTTTAATCACTTTTGCTTCAATTATTACTTTTGTACATAAAACACTGTAAACATTTATAATTATTACCTCTGGTCAAAATATTTTCTTAACTCTATTTAAAATGTTTCTATTTAAATTTCTTTTAAAGAATACATAAAACATTATTTATATAAATGGGCTGTCATGTTAAAGTTTGAGACACACATGCTTTATTTAGTGTTCAAAGGAGGTCAGGTCAAAGTATGCTACCTAAATCTTCAATTATTTATCATTTATTTGATGCAAACATTCAAAATCCTTTTCTCTGGCTTTTTGAAATATCCACTATATTGTCGTTGTTTAGAAACACCCTACTTGTTACCAGTGCATTGGGACTTCTTGCTCATCTCTAACTCTAGCTTTGTACACATTACCATACCAAGAAGAATAGCTCAAATTATATCTCAAGCATAAAACATATGGGATAAATTTGTGGGAAACAATTATGTTTTATAGTACAATGGAGTACATTTTGTCTCAAAAAATCTACAATTTAATAAACATTAGGATTTTCGATTACCAAGGAATCATCTGAGACTTTGAAAGATAAGGATGGGTGCAGAAATTATTGCATGCTCTTTCACAATACAGGTAGCAGGATACAGTGACTAGCAGTATACAGTTCATTGCTTGGTCCAAGACAGATTTCAGTTATAGCTTCAGTTTCTTTGCATATTTGAATTTAACAAATTATTTTGATTATATATTCCTCAAGTTGTATATCTATAAAATCAATTTAATATAAGACCTTCCCTTGTAGGTAATATTGTAAGAAATATAGTATGAAATATGGAACTCTTTTTTATTGGATATATATACTATATTTACATTTCATTTCCCTTTTTCTGGTTCCCTGCCCCCCAAAGGTCCCACATGCCCTCTCTTAATAGTTGATGAATATGTTAGAAGATTCTGCTATTTGGATCCATCCCATATACAGTTACCAAACCCAGACACTATTGCAGATGCCAACAAGTACTTGCTGACAGGAGCCAGATATAGCTATCTCCTGAGAGGTTCTACCAGTGCCTGAAAAGAGGTGGATGCACTCAGTCAACCACTGGACTGAGCACAGGGTCCCCAAGGGAGGAGCTAGAGAAATGACCTAAGGAGCTGAAGGAGCTTGCAGCCCCATAGGAGGAACAACAATATGAACCAACCAGTACCACCAGAGCTCCCAGGGACTAAACTGCCAACCAAAGAGTACACATGGAGGGCGCCATGGCTCCAGACACATATGCAGCAGAAGATGGCTTTGTTGGACATCAAAGGGAGGAGAGGCCCTTGGTCCTGTGAAGGCTCAATGCTTCAGTATAGGGGAATCCCTGGAGAGGGAAGCAAGAGTGGGTGGGTTAGTGAGCAGCAGGAGGGGGTATAGGTTAGGGGGTTTTCAGAGGGAAAAGGAGGAAAGGGGATAACTTTTGAAATATAAATAAAGAAAATACAATGAAAACTAAAAATAATAAAAAATAAAGATCATAATCTACAATGTCTGGACATCTCCCCTGAGCTCGGTGCAAAATGGAGGACTCCCTTTCCTGTCAGGACGTCCCCTTCTCTGCCCAACCTTAGCCGGGGAACCCAACCCTGTCTACCCTAGAAAGATCAAGTAGTCCTTCAGGGAAGTTTCAGGTTCAACTTCCTGGAATGCCTCTTATGCAAATGAGGTATCCCCAGAACCTTAAGTCTCAGTCACTGAAACTTTCCCTAAGAAGAACCCTTTCCCACTTTCCAAGGTTTATATAGTCCTTGTTCACCCTGAATAAAGAGCACAAGTAGTTTCATGGAATATCATTTAAGAGAGCTGATTCACTGGATATAGTCTAAAACAGCTGTGACATAGAAATCCTTGGAGAATCCTGCAACCCCTAAACTACAACCCCCTAACCCCTACCTTACCTCCAGCACTGAACTGGACCTGGATTATGCATATATAGCAGAGGATGACTCAATGGGAGGGGAGTCCCTTGGTCCTGTGAAGGCTCCATGCCCCAGTGCAGGGGAATGTGAGGGTGGAGATGTGGGAGTGGGTGGGTGGGTAGGGGAACACTCCCATAGAAGCAGGGGAAGGAGAGATGGGATAGGGGGTTTCCTGGGGGGGCATAAGAGGGGACATTTGAAATGCAAATAAGGAATAAAGAAAATATCCAATAAAAAGAATTATAAAATCAATAAACAAAATAATGCCTGTAACTGGTCTTTGCACTTTGTGGGTTTTTTTCTTTCTTCCACCCTTCTCCACCTAAGAATAATCTACAAAGCATCAAAGACTGTTTACAAGTAGAGTCCAGATATGGGGCTAGGCAGAATTGGAAATTTTTCAAATACCATTGAGGAAACAGCAGGGAATGAAGAATGGATATTTCTTTTCAAAAGACCAGCTACAACTGTCAACTCTAGTTAAGACACCAACCAAAGAACATGCAAGGACTGTACCCAGGTGCCCTACACATTTGTAGTAAGTGCACAAATTGGTCCTCTTGTGGGTGGCCTAACAATTGGAGTGGCAAGTGTCTTGGTCTCTGTTCCCTGCCATTGGATTACCTTCCCCCTATCTGGACTGCCTCATTGGGCCTCATTGGGAAAGTATGTGCCTTATCCTTCTGGGATTAAATATCCCAGGATGCGATGGTACCTAAGGAGGTCTTTCCATTCTCTATGGAGAAGGGGAGGATATATATGTATGAAGGGGAGTATGGGGAGGGATTTTAAAGGGTGAGACTGGGAAGAGAGGAGGGAGGGGAGGCTATGATCTGGATGTAAAGTGAAGAATGAATAAATAAATTAATGGAGAAGAATTAAAGCTCAAACAAAAAAGTACAAAAATGGTAATAAACAAATTAAAGGTCCCTTAATTTTAATTATCAGCAACAACAATACTACTACTATTGATGATGATGATGATGATGATGATGATGATGATGACGATGATAATAATAGTAGCAGTAGTAGTAGTAATAAAATATACTGCTGCCCTCTGTTAGGCAAAAGCCTGGTGCCTACAGAATCCCATTTATAGCATAATCACTTGGCAGAAGACTAGATAAGTGGTGGCATCATTTGCAATCACCTATTCACAGAGGTGTAGAGAATGTAATTGTGACAGTGTTTTTATTCTCTTTCTCTACATGCAGGCTTTGTGGAGAAGTGACTCATCAAGGAAAAGCTCTGCTTCTCCACTGCCTGCTCTCAGGTCTCCCAGGGGATGAACATCAGTGCTCATGAACACATCAAACCAGTGCTTCAATCGCATTTGCTGATGTTTTCTTGGATAAAACAAGGCACAGAGCCAAGCTCCCAGTTCATTTAGTAGAGGACTACAGAAAGCAATACATCAGGGAGATGCTATTCATTAGGGGAAATTATTTAACAACCAAAAGGGGCCTCACATCGATTTGGTAATGGTAGTAGATAATACTGGGTGGTTTGAAGAATGCTGAAAAATATTCCCTGCTGTTCAAGAAGCCACTATCAGCATTTGATTCCATTGGGGATGCAGTTTCCTGCTGGAGTTCATTGTTCTAGTTTCTGAAGGCAAATAAACCAAGACAACCCACAGTTGATTCCTATGTGCATAGTTGAGTAGCAGTATCTGGGTTGTGTATTTTTATTTCTACCAAAGATGGATTAGCTTGTGAAAGGCAAAACTACTAGTGGTTGAACTCCCATATTGGGGGCAGAATTCCAGGGAGCGAAAATGCACTGAGATTTGTTTGTTTGTTTGTTTTGTTTGTTTTAAATCCCTAAAAAAGTATATTTTCTCATTCTGGAACGCGGAATTTTGGACAGTAAGTTTTGTTCTGTAGTCTTTCAGTGAAACACAATGATGGGAAGCAGTGTAAGACTCTGATGAGCCTTAGCTTACTGGAGACCCCCGCGTGAACAGCTCAGAACTGGGGATTGTTCCCACACTTTGGAGTCGTTCCATACCTGAAGGAGAAGCAGCAGCCCTGGGAAGCTCATTCAACAGTTTTTAAACAGTTTTCTGGAGTAGAATAGAACAACAGCCACTAGGCACAATGTGATTAGCAGAACAGTGTAACCTTTAAGCTGATTGGTCCTTAGGGAATGAAGTAGCAAGGGGTTCCCTTATCTGTGGCTGGTTCACCCTGTGGTCTGAGGAATGTAATTCGCTTCTCCCTTCCTGAGGGTTAAAGGTGCCTATATGCTCTATGACCTTCCTCTTCTAGGAGGGGAGGGGTCTGGTGGAATTTTCCAAAGTTCCTGAGCTGACTCCTTCAGCAGAGTTTCCTTTTAATATCAAGTGACTTTAACCCCGTCTCTTTTTAAAGTTTTATTTAAAAGGATATTTTTATCCTCCTCATCTAGAAAACAACCAGACAATAACAATGACAACAACAACACCAAGCCAAGAAACCAATCCCGCAAAACAAAGAAACAGGCAAAAGGCCAACAAGACAGTCTGGCCTCATTGGGAGAGGATGCACCTAATCCTGTAGAGACTTAATGCCCCAGGGAAGGAAGATTCCCAGGTTGGGGTGGTGGATAGATGGGGTGGGGTTGAAAGTATGAGGGCTGCAGGCTGGAAAGATCCCTAGCATCCTTTCCCGGACGCGGGAGAAGCTGAGGCAAGGGCGGACACCGCTGCACCGGCCCCATACGCACATAGGCAAGTGACCCTGGCCCCACAGGAAATGCATAACAGGAAACGTCTGCATGACTGGCATGACCCTGTGCGTGGCGGCCAGGTAAGCAGAAATGACTTAACTAGTTTATCCGGCCGCTATAGGAAACTGATTGGTTCTCAGAGAACACGGGCTCGGATAATTTAAACTGATTGGCTTAGAAGCTATGGAGTGGCTTGTGTTAGGCGGGTTCTGTTATAAGCCGATAAAAGCTGCCCCTATTCTGCACGCATGGTTCACAGTCACCTACCCCATGTAGGGGAATGGCTGTGACCCAAGAGCTCTGGAATTAAAATCCTCTTGCGATTGCATCAAGACTGTTTCTTGTGAGTGAATGGGGTGATGCCTTCCAAGGCGTGGGGCGCTGGGGTGCCCCAGTTTTTCTTTCAGGTCTTACAGGGTCAGGTATGGGGTTGGAGGGTAGCAGGTAGGGGAGCATTCTGGGAAGGGGGATAAGGAGGGGAATAACATTTAGAATGTAAATAAATGAAAGAATTAGTTTTTAAAAAATATACAGATAATGGTTTAGGAAAAAATGCCAAAACATAGCAAAATGAGAAGTCCACAAAAGTACCATTAAGTTTGTTTTGTGTTGGCTTACTCTTCTTAGCTGTAGTGCCTGCTCTGGCGTGTAGTTGATACACCCAGTGAGACTCTATTGGAGAAAACTGACATTTCTCTTAGCCAGCAGGTATGGCTCCGGGCGAGACTTTGTGACCACTTCTCCCTCTCAGGGCTGGGACTCTCATCTGGCTTAAACTTATACAGGCTTTGTGTAAATTGGCACTGTCACTTTCATTTCATGTGTGTATCAGTCCTGTTTTGTGTGGAAGATACTATTTCCTTGGAGTCATCCATCACCTCTGGCTCTTTGCACTTCTTCTCCCTCATATAACCCTGACTGAGCCTTGAGGGTAAGGCTTTGATGAAAACATCCCAGTTGGAAATGAGTGCCCCAAGGTCTCTCACTCTTGCACATTGCCAAGGTGTGGATCTGTCTGTTAGCTCCCATCTACTACAAGAAGAAGCTTCTCTTGCAAGACCCCTGAAATAGGGTAACCCCCACGCAAGTCTCGGGATAAAGTGACACCCAAAGAATCAGCCAAAGACCGTTCTTGCTGCAAAGCACAAGGGGCCTTTATTGGGCGACCAGTGCACTGGGATCGACTTGTAACCACACAGGGTCAGAGGAGATCGATGTCCTGTGTCCGGCACAAGGGGTATTTGAAACCAAAAATCGCAGAAGGGGAAGGGCTTGGGGGATTCAGATAGGGAAGCTACACTTAGATCATGGGGCAATGCATCCCTGGGGACCAGGTGTAACTGCATTCCGCAAGATGGATTAACTGCATTCCTCAAGATGGACTAACTGCCTTCTGCAAGATAGGTTGGGTAAACATCAACTATCTATAGAATGCAGAACATTTGTGGTTAGCTAGTTCCTCGAATAGAGGTCAGGGGAGGAGGGGGGCGGGTAGGGGCTACAGAGTACAGGCTTAAGATTTTTACAAAATGGTGGCTCTCTGGTGTTCCAAAGCAGGATTTTCTGGGGGTGAATAAACAAAATTTCAAGGCAGGATCTTTCACTCTGATATGGACTGAGCAAGGCACTGATATGTAGGCACAGCATTATGTCAACAGAAGTAATTTCTATTACTGTTCCTTTAAGAGAATAATAGTAGTAGGTTCCCCCTATGCCCATGTCCTATCTAATTTCAGGTGCTCAACCACTTTAACAGTTTTTTTTCTCATGTCTCCTTCAGGAAGCCATTAATTCCTCTGAACTGTTATAGATAAGAATAATCATGTGCACAGGAAGAAGTCCTTGTTCATGTGCTTACAGCTTAGCCTTCCATGAAGACAGCTAATAATTATAGATTAGCACATAACTTATTAATTTAAAAGATATACACTACTTCAAGGGGATATAATCTAAGGGATGTTTATTCACTATTAGAGAAAAGCAGTAGCAAACAGCATGACAGTTAATGATGATCTTGCCTTATTCAGTACTAGTTCATCTAAAGACAATGATTTCCTTTGAGTTTCTTCTGATGGTCAGTGTTTCCCCTAAGCCATGTGGGGCAGCACACTGGCTTTCTTATGTTAGGCTGTTAGCTCAGTATTTGGTATCTATCTCTGTTCTTGCTCAAGGGAGAGAACTTGCTTGCCCTTTGAACTTCCTACCAGTCCTCTTTTCTGATTGGCAAAGGCAGGGGGAGAAATAACCAGCCTCAGTGTGACTTTGCAGGTCTCAAATTGGAAAGTAATTTCCTCAAACCACCTCTTCTTTTCTCCAGGAAAGCTGCCATTGGCACACATAATTGGCATAAATGCTAACTTCAATCAGATGCTTAAAATTATCCATTAACTACTCAAACAGGCACCTAGCTCCTTTTGAAGCAGCTCTATTTTTTCAGGGCTACACCTCTTTTTATTTTTGGACATGGCTTTTGAAATTCCTTTTAAAATAACTGTTTCCAAATGAGCAGGTAAAGACATTGTTGAATGCACTGGATGATGCAATTCTCTTCACAGGGAAAGTTGAGGATTTTGTGCATTTGCACAACTCAAATAATCTGGCAGATTGCATACCTGCATGTTGAGCAGATAGATAGCATTGATTTGATTGATAAGACCAGGCCAATAATTCCAAATCTTTTGTCAATTATTTGTGAAATCTTGAATGTGTCATTTCACCAACTGAGGCTTGGTTTTCTAGAGTAGCAATAGATTCTTGGTATGTTAGTTTCTTTCTAAAGTGATTGCCAGCTCAAATCATTATCAGCTCTGAGTAAACTGTGCTTTCCTTGATGCTAACTTGATTCAATCCCCTGTCTGAGGTCATAAATATTTGGATAATATTTCTCACCAGTAAGTGGAATCTAAATTTATTCTAAGACATGCTACATGAGTGTCTTAAGGAAATGAAGAGATTAGAGATGGTTCTTTATGGCAGGAATTTTTCCAGTTAGTATAGTAACTAAAGGAGTCTCTATTTTATGAATGGTTTTTCCCAGGACCAGCTGGTGGGATGATGCTGGTGGCCCAGTGGAATTTGTAGACCCAGTGGGGTCATCCTTTATACTCGGTAGAAGTAAGGCTGTTTCTGAATGAACATACATACTATGGGGTGCTCCCCTCTGGACTCTGGATTAGGCACAGACCACACCCAAACACCAACTTCTAAACACAAAACCAAAAGTGAAGAGATTCTTTATTAAGCAAGGCAAAGAGACAAGGCTGCTGAGCCTGACTGGGGCAGACACGACAGCAAATATCTTTGCAAGTGTTAATTTTCAGTCAAAAAATGGGAGATCTGTATTAGAATGAACTAGGAAGTATTGGTAAATTCTGACTAGGTATTTTAATTAGGTTAGTCAAAATGAATTTTGATTACTGGACCTTGGTGGGTGTTTTTTTAGTAAATTTTAAAAGATTTATTTATTTATTTTATGTATATGAGTACACTGTAGCTGCCTTCACACACACCAGAGGAAGATGTCACATCCCATTACAGATGGTTGTGAGCCACCATGTGGTTGCTGGGAACTGAACGCAGGAACTCTGGAAGAGCAATCAGTGCTCTTCACTGAGCCATCTCTATAGCTCCATCCTTGGTGTTTTTATAATTGGGCTTTGATGACTGGCCTCTGGAATGAGTCAGTGTTGAAATAAGTGACTAGGTCTTGGTGACTGGCTTTAGGAGAGTAATCTAATGGTTTAGCAAGAGGGGAAAGTGTACAAGGCCAAACCTATTGACACCATGTTTGCCTACTAGAGCCCTTCAGCAACCACTTCAGCCTTTTCTTCTTGAAACTTAATCTGTGATTCTCTTTGCTTGTACATTAACATGATTGGACTATTCAGGACCCTATAGATTCATGAGCAGACCTGATAGATTAGCATATTATTTAGAGTTGTATTTTCTGAGGTAATTGTAACCTTCTTATACTCTAGGAAAGCATTGTCAGTACAGGAAATTAGAATAGGCCTTCACTGAAAGGAGAGCCTTTACAGACATTCTGAGGAGGGAAATTACAAACATGTAGACCACCTGGGGATCTTGTTAAAATCCAGGTTCTGATTTTGTATGTCTGTGTCTAGGTATGAGTTGCAGTGAATCCCCAGACAGCAACTTTGAGTAGAAAGGTTCTAAGAGATTAAAGAAATTGTATGTGCTGTTTTTATCAATTATAATTCAGCTTTCAAATATAATTTCAGCTTATAAAGATATAGATGCTCCATACGAGTTGTTAACTAACTTGAGCTGGCTCTCTTTCCAAGTGGCACATCAATAGAGTGGCATACTTCAGCTTTAAATATTCATGACTTGCCTTCCTCTTGTTTTTTTTTTTTCAAGTGTTTTGACATTTGCTTAAATAAGTACTGTCACTATCACATGGTGGCCCATGTTTTTTTGTCCTTTGCAAATCCTCTTATTATTCAGACCTTTGTTTCAACTCTGCTCCTGGAAGTTGCCTTTATCAGGTTTGCCAGGTAGAATCCTTACATATGCGGAATCAATTTCCATAGCCCATCAGAATGCAGCCAAAGTCATTTAATCAAGAGAAGAAGCAGGGAGACAGACTGGGAGGAGAGTTAGGATCCCAAGGACACTCCAATTTAAACTGAGAAGACAAAACAGAAAAGGCACTTTCTTTTCAGATTGTCTTACAATGAGTACTGTCAGACTTTCAAAGTTTTTGTTCATGGAAGAATTGTATTCCAGGAATAGAGGTTGAAATCTTAGCTTTCTACACTTTGATTCCAAGGAATATTGCTATGGCAAAAAAAAAATTGAATTGACAACTTGCCTTCCGTTCTATTTGTGACTCCATTTGGGAATTAAAGTCTGTGAGAGGCATTAAGGGAAAGGAAGTTGACATGTTTACTTAATTGTGCTAAAATCTCTAAATATATTACCAATATCACAAACCTATTTGGTAGATTTATCACATAACCAGTTATGTGTGAATCTCAAAAGAATGTCTGGTTTTTTCTTCTTTTAGTAAAGGGAAAAGTCATTTTCATATTAAGAAGTGGCTCATTTTTTTAATGAAAATTCTTTTGGTTCTGCTGTGCAGAAATAAATCATCAAAGGTTTCTCGGTAATGCTGCAAACATTTTGTGCTTCTGCACTTTTAAAATAAAAGTTAAAATCATTTTAAAGTCGATCAGTTAGTCTTCAGCAAGGTTAAGCACATTTGGGTATTAGCGTGCTAGAGCACAATACAGTGAGCCGAAAGAACAAAAAGTAATTTTTTAAATGTTCATAGATTCTTTACTCACAGGTGACCTTGAAGAAGGCAATAAATAAGTAATTTCTTAATGTGTTAATTTCTCAGTCAAAGGAACAAAGAAGTTTGCTAAATAAATTAAAGGTCTAAGTAAGCTAGATGAACGACAGACCATCTATTATCCCATATCATCCATCACAGTAGCAGATATATTTGGGAGAAATATATATTGGGGAAAATGGCGTTTTGAAAAAAAACTTCTCTAATACAGACATTATGCATCATTTTCTTCTTCCTGACAGGAATAATACTTCCTTCTTGTTTGGTGAACCAAGAAATCCAATTGTAGTAGGCAACTTTTAATATGTAGCTCAATTTTGTCTTATCTGAGTATCCACATGTAATAGGTTTCAGAATACTTCTCATTCTGTTGTTAGTTGACCCTCCTATTCAGAACATTGCATAGGTATGTGTAAGTACATATGTACTTACAAACACACACACACACACACACACACACACACACACACACACAGCAAGCGCGAGAGAGAAACAGAGAGAGAGAGAGAGAGAGAGAGAGATTGAGAGAGAGAGAATCTACTATCAGAACTTTCTTATTTCCTCAGGTCTCTCAGCAAGGCAGGCCGTGTGCCACCACATGCTTGCTGGCAAGGAGGGAGAGTTCTCTGTGGGGCGTTCTGACATCTAGGGAAAGACTTTAGCACTGATACTCTAGTTCCTTGCTTTGGGACACAAGTCCATCCTGGGCACACATCTGCAAAAGAATGTAATAGCTTACAGTTTAACCAAGAGCAGCCTTCATTTAATTTTTTTTTATATTTTATTTTTTGGCAGACTCCTGGCTTCTTCAAATGAGGTCAGCCACCTGTATGTTTGTGACTGTCACAGAACAGAGAGGGAACATGGGGCTACTACTCAGGTTTTCTCTTACTTGGCGCACCTCCATGTATCCTCAGGAGTTAATCTTTATAGTGTCCTTTTTTTTTAATGGAGCCTTTCAGCTCTTTAAATGCCTGAAACCAAGTATGTGACAGATGCTATTAACGATTTCATCTATGTGCTTAATCTTTGGCCTTGACTCAGCTCCTCCTTCAAGTTATTGTATTTTTACTCCAGAGAGATCTCTGCTTAGCAAGTCTCCTAAGGCTGGAGATTTAACCCTATTGCTGGGTCAAGTACTCAATGATCTGAAGATTATGATAATGTACCAGGAAAGTTTGTTGGATGGGGACTTTGAATCCAATGGTGCAAATGGGCAAATGGTTTGAGAAAAGCATTACTGTTTTTTTTTTTTCCTTTCTGATACCTTGCCACTATTAGCATACTGATTTTGGAGAAAATTGTGTTGAAAATCCAATCACTTTAACAATTGCTCCCTAATATTAATACTAGTGAATAAAATTTATATTAGAAATGAAGTTCATTCATTCCACACTCACTATTTATATCATTAGTGAATGAGTTTTTAAAAAAAAACAATCAGAATTTGGAAATCTTATAAAATGAAGCTTGAATAGTCTATTCCATAAATAATTAAAATTATGGCAAAATTTTCATTTATGATATGGTCACTCTTAAGAAGCACTTGCTTACTCATAAATCATGAAAGTTTTATTCTAAATTCCCTTATTTTCAGTACTTTTACACTTTATCTATTATCAATTTAAAATTGATTTGGGCATTGATTTGTACATAGGGATCATGATTTATTTTTTAAGTTGGATTTTTAAAATAATTCAATATACTTTCTTAAAATGTACAGTATTCACTTCAGGGTCAATTGCACTTCAGGGTCAATTTTGATGCAAAGCATGTACCTGTACATGGGTGGGCTTGTTTGAGATTCTATTTTGTTACAATGGCCTATTTGTCACTCTGCATGCCATTGTCATATAGAATTAATTATTGTAAGATTATATTAAGTCTTACCATCATCTGACGTCTCCATTGACTTTTTGCTTCTTCAAGCTTTCCACAGTTCTTCCCCTGGCCTTCAAATGTCCATATTCATTTTATCATCAGTTTGTACATTTATGTGATGACTGAGATCACATAAAATGTATAGATCAATTTGGGCAGGAATGATGCCATTGTAACGTAGAGTCTTTTAGTTCTCAAATATAATGTATCTCAAAAGGATTTAGTTGTCTATAATGCATCCTAATTTTTGCCAAATCAGGCAGTCAACTGAGTAACAGATACACCTTGGACTATTGATTGGCTCTAGTACCACACTCCATTCTTGTCCTATTTTGCTTTCAGAAGCCCAGAATCATTATAATTATCATTTCTTTCGGATGTGTGGAGACCTTCTTTTTCACAAAAACTCCACACACAACACCTCTCTATATTATAAACTCATTCAATATAGAAAAAATATAAACTGTGATATATTTGTCACTTCTTAACTTGCTTTTTAAGTTTATAATAGATACTGAATATTAATGTTAACCTAGTTATTAATTACTTTATGCAATAGTATTTTAATGACTGAATTGCATCCAACTGTGCAATTATGGAATAATTAATTTATCTGGTCTCTCTGTGAACGTTTAGGCTTTTACTAATTTCTTATATTTTATAGTAAATGTTCACATAGCCATAAAATTTTCAAGGCCATCTGATTCCCTTCACCCTTACTCCTTAGGATAAACTCCCAGAAATAAATTGTTCGATTAAAAGATATGAAAATGACAAATTCTTTCAATATACATTGCTAAATTTTCTTTGCTTGGTTTATCCTCTGTCTCTGTCTCTCTTGTCTGTCATCTCTGCCTCTGCCTCCCTCTTCCATTCCCACTCCCTCTTCCTCTGCCTTCGCTCACAAGCAACTTGTCTTAAGAGCTTATTCTGTATTTTGTTTACTTCCAGTGATATCTAGGAACCCTGAGGGATATGGGATTTTATGAGCTGTTGTTGTGCTATATGCTTAACTGTCCAAGCAGAGCTGAATTCATGTCAGACACCCATTGGTGTCTACCTCACTGTGGTTCATCTTTACAGAGAAAGCCCTTAAGCTTTCACTGTAGCCGCTTGGGAAGTAGCCAGATAAAAAGTTTTGAATCTCAAGTCAAATGTTACATCAGAAACAATAAAAAGGTCTGCTGCTAGCATTTCCGTCTTCAAAAACTGGTTGAAGCCCCTGTCAATGACAGAGTTCTATTCCTGAGTGTCGTCTTTTTCCATAAGTGATAATATTTTTACAATGTTGGCTACATAGATAATACTAAAGCAAAATCATTGTGAAGACAATACATTCCTTGTATATTTGAAAGGAAATATTAGTACACTAATCTCAAGGCTATTTTTCCATTTCTGTTTATAGAATAGTGTGTTTCTCAATATAGGCAGTCAATAAACAACAGATGGAAATTGGATGGACAAGGAAATGAATGGTCTTTGTGAGACTTTTGAGCAGTAGTCTCTAGCCAAGGCCAGTGCATAGCTGCATTATTTATGAGTCTTGTGTAACTGTGAAAAAAGTACAAATTGATTTCTATGTAAATCAGATAGGGAAATACAAGTCACCTTTATTGTAAATACAACAGTTTTGTCATCTTATGTGAATAGGTCAATGGTAGGGAAGAATTAGGTTTAGGAAGATTGAATCATAATGAGAACACTAATTAATTCTAGAAATCTGGATGTTTACATTTTTTAAGGAAATCATATTAGCAGCAACATGCACCCTGCAGGAAAAACAATTGCTCTCTCTCCTACACACACACACACACACACACACACACACACACACACCACTTTTTAATGCGCTACAGAAAACATCATTTTGTGGTAAAGACCATGTATAGTTAATCTATTTCTGCATTTAACAAATTACTCCCAAACTGAGTGCCTTCAAAGGACTCATATTTATTATTTCAGTTCCTGTGGATCAGGAATCCACATATGGCTTAACCGGCTCTACTGTGCCATCTCACGGCTCCACATGAAGGATCTGATTCTCCTTAGTATATTCCTGAGATTGTTAGTGTCATGCTTAGCTGATAGCCTGAGGTTTCTTTCTGTCAGTTGCTATATGGCTTCTTGACAAGGCATTACCCAATGCTGTAGCTAGTTTCATCAAGGCACACACAAAGCAGAGAGTGATAAAGACAGAAAAAGAGAACATAAAGTTATAAGCACTCCAACCAACAACTCTATATTGTCAGTATTTGCAGCATATATCAATTTCCTATGTTTTTAGTGTGTGCGTGTATGTGTGTGTGAGTGTGTGTGTGTGTGTGTGTGTGCGCGCGTGCATGTATGTGCGTGCACACGCGCGGATGTCGGTGTCTGTGTACATGAACATGTGTGTGCATCCATTTGGAAGGCTAGGAATGATATTGAGATTCTTTTTCCACCATTCTCTACTTTTTTTTTTTTTGAGGCAGCTTCTCTCATTGAACTTTGATATTGCTGATTCAGCTAGGCTGATTAGTCAGCAACTCCCAGGCTCCTGTGTCTGCTTCTCTAGTGCTGGAGTGACAGGTATGCACCAGCACTGCCAAGCTTTTTATGGGTATACTGGTGCATAGACCCTGGATCCTCCTGCTTATCAGCAAGTACTTTACTGAGTATTCTGTCTCCATCCTCAGATTTTTTTTTTGCTTAAAAACTGACTATTCTGCTATTTTTGTATGTAACACCTTGTTTAACATTACATTGAAAAGGCTACTATTAGACTATTAGCTTCAAAAATAGCAATGACAAGAACAATTTTACTAGGAAACTGCTCTAAACTGGGGCTATGCAAGACTTACAAAGATTTTAAACTCATCTTTCCATTAAAAAACATTTTTTCAGCTTTCTCCCTAGTTATTGAGCATAAAATGTTTCAGAAATAAAAAAAAGGAATGTGAATGACCCTCTGAATGCTTGCATAATCATTAGAACAGCTCCATATCCCAGGCCCTTGGAAGATTCCAGAGCTGTTCCAGCAAAGAAGTGCTACTCAGTTTTGTTCTACTATTCAAGTCCCTCTACTGTGTAGTATCCATGCAGCTTGGCTGACCTTCACAGATTGTAATGCAACCATGAAAGTACACCCATGCAGTCCATACAAATGAAATGAAGTAATTCGGTTCTCAGAATTTGGTACTGGACCTCTAGCATCAAAATGACTTGAAAACCTGCTAAAGACACATATTCATTCTCAAACACTACACCAGACCTAACAAATCCACAAATGGTGCTACCCAGAAGCCCGTGTTTTATGAAACTGTCAAGATGATTACAGAGGAGAATCACTAAGAAAGCCCATTGCTGGTAAGACTTTATGAGTATCTCTTCTGACATTCTTACAAGACAAAATCTCACAGCAAACTCCCCAATCCTTTGGCTCTTACAATCTGTCCTAACTCTCTTCAGCAATGTTCCCTGAGCCTTAGGTGCTGGAGTCTTTTGAAGGTATATTCACTGCACAGGGCCCCAAGTGGTCAGCCATGAAAACATACATACAAGTTACACTATATAAATTCAATAGATTATATTTAGAAATATAAATGCATAAACACATGTGTCTTAGCTAGGGTTTTCATTGCTTCAACAAAAGACCATGAGCAAAAAAATAAGTTGAAGAGAAGAGGTTTTATTTAGCTTATATTTCCATATTGCTGCTCATTCAAACAGGGAAGGATCCTCGAGGCAGGAGCTGATGCAGGAGCCATGGTGGTGCAGCTTACTGGCTTGCTTTAAATGGCTAGCTTTCTTATGGAACTCAGGACTACCATCCCAGGGATGGTACCACTTGCAATGGGTTGGATTCTCTCTGATTACTAATTGAGAAAATGCATATCAGCTGTATCTCATGGAAGCATCTCCTCAACTGAAGCTCCTTTTTCGCTGATGACTCAAGCTTGTCAAAGTCAGGCAGTACAGCATGCAATAACACTGTGAAAAAAGAGACGATGAATTTTAAGGAGATTGGGAAGGGATATATGGTAGAGTATGAAGGGAGGAAAGAGAAGGGAGAAATTATAATCTTAAAAAATAAATAGAAAAGTGTCCACTGCCCTTATTTCATAGTCAACAGGTTTTTAACCTTGTCCCAAAGATTACTTAGATCCAAATTAGAAGGAGCAATTAGACCCAAAGGTTCTTAAAGTTTCTCACTTGAAAAAGCCTTATTGATAATAGCCAGAAGCTGGAAAGAACCCAGATGTCCCTCAGTGGAAGAATGAATACAGAAAATGTAGTATATTTACACATTGGAATACTACTCAGCAATTAAAAACAATGAACTCATGAAATTTTTAGGCAAATGGTTCGAACTGGAAAATATCATCCTAAGTGAGGTAACTCATTCACAAAAGAACACACATTGAATGCAGTCACTGATAAGTGAATATTAGCCCAGAATCTCTGAATACCCAACACACAACCCACATATCAAATGATTCCCAAGAAGAAAGGAGAGGGCTCTGGTCCTGGAAAGGCTTGATGCAACATTGTAGGGGATTACCAAGACAGGGAAGGGGGAGGGGGTTGATTGGGGAATAGGCGGAGGGAAGAGGGCTTATGGGACTTATGGGGAGGGGGGGGGACCAGGAAAGAGAAACTCATTTGGAATTTAAAGAAAGAATATAGAAAATAATTTAAAAAAAGAAAAAGAAAAAGAAAAATCCGTTTCCTTCATTGTTTTGCTAATGCCTGCTGCTTTTCCACCTTTCACACTTTCTGATTTCTGAGTAGCCACAGAATTTCTCTACAGGCATTTTTTCCCTGGTCTTAAAGTCACTGTTAAATACAGTCCAAGGATCTAGCTATCTTAGGGTAGGGACAGATGCACACATAATCATAGCATGGACTGAAAGATATGAGTCCTAGTAATGATCAAGGTGGAGATAAATGTTGGCAAAAACTGGGGAAGGATTATTTTGTTTTGGCTGGGAGGATTGCAGAAGGTGTTACAGAAGAGATAGCACTTGATCTGAGCTTTGCAGGATGTGAAGCATTTTAATAGACCGAGAAGTGGGAGATTAGTATTTTGACGTATAAATATACTCGAAGTGATGTTAGATGTCTGTAGGATTCTGCAGGTATAGCAACTAGAATTATAGTTTTTCCCAACTTGCAACATTATCTGGTTTAAAATGAGTTCTTTCTAATCTGCCTTGGCCCCACTTTTTAAAGCCTGTAACTCAGGTGTGTGTTTGTTTTTTTCTTTTCACTCATTTTGGAAATATTCTCAATTTACTTCTCCCTTGGAATGAGTATCCAACAAACAAGTCGACGTTGGTATATTTGTAGATGATGAAGGAAATTTGAGAGTTAATAGCCTGTACAAGAGCATATGAAAGCAATTTCAGTTTGGTCTTAGTCTAGTAGGTCATCAGAGCAGCCTTATGATCTTGTGGATCTGAATGATGAGTTGAGGGATTTGGCTGGAAAAGAGTAGGAGAGTGGAGTATTAAGAGAAATTTCTAATTTCAATAAAGGAGAAAGCCTAAAAGAGATAAAGGAACATTGGTGCTCTTGTTTTATGTAGACTTAGAATCACAGGATGGATTAGAGATTTTTAGTGGACACAATCATCCCCCATACCAGGGGATGTTGAGCATCATTTTGGTTGTCATAAAGATGGTAGAATGGAAGAGAGTGGATATGGTGGGCTGCCAATATCTTGTAGCTTGAAGTTGGGTGTGAATGTTGCTGGAGATTATAAATTCACCAAAACAAAACAAAACAAAACAAAACAAAAAACCTTCACCCACTTCTACTAGAAAAATCACCAGTGGTTCACTTGAGAGACTCAGATTGAGAGTACAGTCCATGACTATTAAATTGACTAAAAAGTAAAAAATAAATAAATAAATAAATAAATAAATAAATAAAAACAAGTCTTATTTCAGATGCTGGCAAGGATGTAAAGACGTCAAGCGACTCAACCATATACTGCTTATAAGAATGTACAGTGGTATGGCCTGTAGGGAAAATGGCTTGACAGATATATTCTTATAAAACTAAACTGTTAATTGTCATATCAACTAATAATTGCATTTTGGGGGCATTTTATTCAAGGGAAATATTTGTTTTACTTTTAAAAAAAATCTGCACAAATATTCAAAGCAGAGTTGTCCACACAATATCAAACTGGAAACACAGATGCCCTGCAATGAGTACATGGTTAAACAAATGATGGTTTCACTCATACCATGGACCATTACTCACATATAAAAAGAATTAGTAATCAATACTGACAACTTGAATTAATCTTTTGAGAATTATGTTTTTTTCTTTTATTAGATATTTTCTTTATTTACATTGCATATGTTATCCCCTTTTGTCTTTCCCCCTCGGAAAACCCCCATCCCATTCCCCTGCCCCCAGTCACCAACCCACCCACTCCCTCTATCCTGTCCTGGCATTCTCCTGCACTGGGGCATCAAGCCTTCTCAGGACCAAAGGCCTCTCTCCTCGTTGATGTCTGACAATGCCATCCTCTGCTACATATGTGGCTGGAGACCTGGGTCTCTCCATGTGTATTCTTTGGTTGGTGGTTTAGTCTCTGAGAGCTCTGGAGGTACTGGTTAGTTCATATTGTTGTTCCTCCTATTGGGCTGCAAAAGCTGGAAAAGAAAACACCAAATCTCAAATCTCTTATTTTTATATTAAAAAAACTTATTTAGAGAACTTCTTTTTTCAGAATTTTTTATTAGATATTTTCTTTATGTACATTTCAAATGTTATCCCCTTTCCCCGTTCCTGGCCTCCCAGAAACCCTCTGTCCCCTTTCCCTCCCCTTGCTTCTATGAGGGTGTTCCTCCACCCACTCACCCACTCCTGCCTCCAAACCCTTGATTCCCCTACCCTGGGGCATCTATCAAATCTTCATAGGAACAAGGACCTCTATGGGAGGATAACATTCTTAATATTACAAAGTCATATATCAAAAGAGACCAGAATACTGGTTATCTATGGTTAAAAATGGGAAATGGTAGCAGGAAGAAGGTGAGTGGGTCTTCAAAATATTCATCATTTTGTGTGTGTGTGTGTGTGTGTGTGTGTGTGTGTGTGTGCGCGCACGCGCGCGCTTATAGATTTGCTCAGTACCTTGAGTAAGTACAAGTAAAATTAGAGACAATTGAGCAATTTTTTTAATTTTTATTTTCTATATTCTATGTTTACATTCCAAAGGCTTTCCCCTTTCCCAGTTCCCCCCCACCATACGTCCCATAATTCCTCTCCCCCCCAACTATTCCCCAATCATTCCCCCTCCCCCCACGGTTTCTCTACAAAACTGGGTCCAATCTTTACAGGCCCAGGGTCCAATTTTAATGTATTAAAACACTGAGCAATATCAGTGGCCTGGTTGTCTTATTCTACTATAGTTCATACAATGTCATTGAGTGAAAACAAATGCACGGTACACAGTTTCTTCTTCCTCTGATAGCATTCATGTGGCTTTATAGGTACAGTATGATAGATAACACATGTATATAATATATAGTGATCAAATCTTAGAAAGGATCTCTGCTAGCTCCTCAAGCATTACTTCTATACAGTAGGGATTTTCATACACTTCTAACTAGTCTCAGATATGTCACAAGTCATTGTTGCTCCCCCCTCTGGTGTCATAGAAATATAGAACGAATTCTTCCTTTCTGAGTTTTGAATGGCCTTTGCCACACATTACCCCTTCCCTTTCTCGTTACATCCAAATTTTCCAATTAGATCGATATTTATATTTCCTACAATTCAATGCATGTGATTTCTTTTCTTCTTTTGTAACATTAGGGGTTCGGCAATAGCAACTCTATCTGGGATAGCATGATATCTCATTTTGGTATTGCTTTGCATTTCCTTAATGACTAAAGGTATTGAATATTTTTTCATATACCGGATGGCCATGTTTATGTCTGTATTTTTAGAAGTGTCTATTCAGATCCAGAGCCCATTTTTAGTTGAATTATTTATTTGTTGGTATCAAGGTTTTGAGTGTTCTATATTCTGTATATGAATTTCTTCTCATCAAAATAGTATTTTCTTCCATCCTGTAGTTTGTCTCACAACTCAACTGATTGTTTCCTTTGAGGTAAAGAAATCTCTTTGTTTGACATGATCACATTTCTCTGATATTTCCTTTTGTTACAGGTGTGTTTAGAGTCTCATAAAAAAATCTTTGGGAAGCTAGAAAGACAGCTCAGTTGGTAAAGTACTTGCTGTATTTTCTAGTTATCTTCAATTGTCAACAAATGCTGCCAAGAGTCATTGGAATGAAAATCTCAATTGTTGAATTACTTAGATCAAACTGGGTTTTGGGTATGTCTATGGGGTGGGCTGCCTTGATTGTTAATTGGTGTAGGAGATCACAATTCACTGTAGTTTGCACCATCCCTAGGCCTGTAGTCATGAACTATAGAGAAAAGATAACTAAGCAAGAGTAAGCCACAACACATGATTTTTATTTCAGGTTCTTGCTTTGGATTCATGCCCAATGGAATGTAAGCCAAATAAATTCATTTTTCCCCTCTGTTCTGTTTATGAGAGTGTTTTTACCACAGCAACAGGAAGGAAACTGGAACACCATGTAATAATGAGACACAAGTTCTTTCTCCAGGATCCCTGCATAAAGGCCACATATGGTAGGACAAACCTGTAATTTCAACACTGAAAATATGGAGTGAGTCATGGGCTCTCTGACCAACCTGCCTAGTGTAGGTGATGATCTCCAGGTCAATAAAAGGGAGCCTGTCTCAATAAACAAGGTGGATGGCACCAGTGAATGATACCCGAGGTTATTCTCTGGCTTCCATACATGTGAACATATATGTATGCATCCTACATAAATACACACACACACACACACACACCCTCTACATGCACACATATGTGCATTCATTTGTAATATGTACTCAAAAAATAAAAAATGCCCACTTTTCTTATAATGTTTCCTCTATACTTTCTTATGGCAATTTCTTCTTTTTTTGTTTTGTTTTGTTTTGTTTTGTTTTTTGCCAAATATAGATTTTTTTCAAAAAAATTTATTGGATATATTCTATATTTACATTTCATTTCCCTTTTTTGTTTCCCCACCCCCCTAAGGTCCCACATGCCCTGTTCCCTCCCCCTGTTCCCTCATCCACCCCTTCCCACTTTGCTGTTCTGGTATTCCCCTACAGTGATGCTTTGAGCATTTCCAGAACCAGTGTCCATTCCTTTCTTCTTGTCAGACATCATTTGGTATGTGAATTGTGTCTTTGGTGTCCCAAGATTCTAGGCTAATATCCACTTATCAGTGACTGCATACCATGGGTATTCTTTTGAGACTGGGTTACCTCACTTAGTATGATGTTCTCCAGCTCCATCCATTTCTCTAAGAATTTCATGAATTCATTGTTTCTAATGGCTGAATAGTATTCCATTGTGTATATATACCACATTTTTTGTATCCATTCTTCCATTGAGGGACATCTGGGTTCTTTCCAGCTTCTGGCTATTATATATAAGGCTGCTATGAACATAGTGGAGCATGTATCTTTTTTTTTTTTTAGTTATTTTTATTTTCTATATTCTATGTTTACATTTCAAAGGCTTTCCCCTTTCCCAGTTCCCACCCACCATAGTTCCCATAGTTCTTCTCCCCCCCCAACTATTCCCCAATCATTCCCCCTCCCCCTCGGTTTCTTTACTAAATTGGATGCAATCTTTACATGCCCAGGGTCCTCTCCTTTCTTCTTCTTGGGAATCATTTGACTTGCTATTTGTGTCTTGAGTATTTAGTGCTTCTGGGCTCATTAATATCCACTTATCAGTGATTGCATTTCATGTGCATTCTTTTGTGATTGGGTTAGCTCACTCAGGATGATATTTTCCAGGTCTAACCATTTACCTACAAATTGCATGAATTCATTATTTTTAATTGCTGAGTAGTATTCCATTGTATAAATATACCACATTTTCTGTATCCATTCCTCCTTTGAGGGATATTTGGGCTCCTTCCAATTTCTGGCTATTATAAACAAGGCTGCTATAAACATAGTGGAGCATGTGTCTTTATTGCATGTAGGGGAATCCTCTGGGTATATGCCCAGGAGTGGTATGGCAGGGTCCTCTGGAAGTGACATGCCCAATTTTCTGAGGAACCGCCAAACTGATTTCCAGAGTGGTTTTACCATTTTGCAATCCCACCAACAGTGGAGGAGTGTTCCTCTTTCTCCACATCCTCGCCAGCACTTGTTGTCTCTTGAGTTTTTAATCTTAGCCATTCTGACTGGTGTGAGGTGGAATCTCAGGGTTGTTTTGATTTGCATTTCCCTGATGACTAATGATGTTGAACATCTCTTAAGGTGTTTCTCGGCCATCCGAATTTCTTCTGGTGAAAATTCTTTGTTTAGCTCTGTGCCCCATTTTTTGATAGGGTTATTTGTTTCTTTGCGGTCTAACTTCTTGAGTTCTTTGTATATATTGGATATTAGCCCTCTGTCGGATGTGGGGTTGGTAAAGATCTTTTCCCACTTTGTTGGTTGCCGTTTTGTCCTTCTGACAGTGTCCTTTGCTTTGCAGAAACTTTGTAATTTTATGAGGTCCCATTTGTCGATTCTTGATCTTAGTGCGTACGCTATTGGTGTTCTGTTCAGGAACTTTTCCCCTGTGCCCAAGTCCTCCAGGGTCTTCCCAAGTTTCTTTTCTAATAGTTTCAGTGTGTCTGGTTTTATGTGGAGGTCCTTGATCCACTTGGAGTTGATCTTAGAGCAAAGAGATAAGAGTGGGTCAATTCGCATTCTTCTGCATGTTGACCTCCAGTTGAACCAGCACCATTTGTTGAAAAGGCTATCTTTATTCCATCGGATGGTTGTGGCTCCTTTATCAAAGATCAAGTGACCATAAGTCTGTGGGTTAATTTCAGGGTCTTCAATCCTGTTCCATTGATCTGTTTGCCTGTTGCTATACCAATACCATGCAGTTTTTAACACAATTGCTCTGTAGTACTGCTTGAAGTCAGGGATATTGATTCCCCCAGAAGTCCTTTTATTGTTGAGAATAGTTTTAGCTATCCTGGGTTTTTTGTTGCTCCAGATGAATTTGAGAATTGCTCTTTCTAGATCTATGAAGAATTGAGTTGGGATTTTGATGGGGATTGCATTGAATCTGTATATTGCTTTTGGCAAGATGGCCATTTTTACTATATTGATCCTGCCAATCCAGGAGCAAGAAATATTTTTCCATCTTCTGAGGTCTTCTTCGATTTCTTTCTTCAGGGACTTGAAGTTCCTGTTGTACAGATCTTTCGCTTGTTTGGTTAGAGTTATGCCAAGATACTTTATGTTGTTTGTGGCTATTGTGAAGGGTGTTATTTCCCTAATTTCTTTCTCAGCCTGCTTGTCCTTTGAGTACAAGAAGGCCACTGACTTGCTTGAGTTAATTTTATAACCTGCCACTTTGCTGAAGTTGTTTATCAGCTGTAGAAGTTCTCTGGTGGAGTTTTTTGGGTCGCTTAGGTAAACTATCATATCATCTGCAAATAATGATAGTTTCACTTCTTCCTTTCCAATTTGTATCCCTTTGACTTCCTTATGTTGTCTAATTGCTCTTGCTAGAACTTCAAGTACTATATTGAAAAGATATGGAGAGAGAGGGCAGCCTTGTCTAGTCCCTGATTTTAGTGGGAATGCTTCAAGTTTCTCTCCATTTATTTTGATGTTGGCTACTGGTTTGCTGTAGATTGCTTTTACTATGTTTAGGTATGGGCCTTGAATTCCTGCTCTTTCCAAGACTTTTAGCATGAAAGGATGCTGAATTTTGTCGAATGCTTTTTCAGCATCTAATGAGATGACCATGTGGTTTTTTTCTTTCAGTTTGTTTATGTAGTGGATTACATTGATGGATTTCCGTATATTGAACCATCCCTGCATCCCTGGGATGAAGCCTACTTGATCATGGTGGATGATCGTTTTGATGTGCTCTTGGATTCGGTTAGCAAGAATTTTATTTAGTATTTTTGCATCTATATTCATCAGAGAAATTGGCCTGAAGTTCTCTTTCTTTGTTGGATCTTTTTGTGGTTTAGGTATTAGCGTAATTGTGGCTTCGAAGAATGAGTTGGGCAGTGTCCCTTCTGTCTCTATTTTGTGGAATAGTTTGGAGAGTATTGGTGTTAAGTCTTCTTTGAAGGTCTGGTAGAATTCTGCACTAAAACCATCTGGTCCCGTACTTTTTTTGGTTGGGAGGCTTTCTATAACCCCTTCTATTTCTTTAGGGGTTATGGGACTATTTAGCTGGTCTACTTGATGCTGATTTAATTTTGGTATTTGATATCTGTCTAGGAAATCGTCCATTTCCTCCAGATTTTCCAGTTGTTTTGAGTATAGACCTTTGTAGTAGGATCTGATGATCTTTTGAATTTCCTCAGTTTCTGTTGTTATGTCTCCCTTTTCACATGCTGGGGAATCTTCTGGGTATATTCCCAGGAGTGGTATGGCTGGATCCTCCGGAAGTATCATGTCCAGTTTTCTGAGGAACCGCCAGACTGATTTCCAGAGTGGTTGTACCAGCTTGCAGTTCTTACAGCAATTTCATAGCTTTAGATCTTAATATTTATGTATTTGGCATAGTTTTTATTTGATATTTTTGTATGTTAAGAGAAGGAACTAATTTTCACACTTCTGAAATTACCTAGTTTTCCCAGAATCTATTTATTGAAACACTTTCTCCAATGTATGATTTTGATGCCTTTGCCTAAATGCATACACATATGGATTAATTTCTGGAACCTTTATTGTAGTGACCCTCACATAATTTACCAGTTTTGCTTTATAAAATGCTACTGTCTTTCCCAACTACATGTGCTTCACTAGACTAAAAACATCATTGGCTATTAGCACAAACATACCACATGAAATAACTTTATTTAGTGTTTAACTATCACTTCTCTCCAATTTACTATGATTATAGAGCCAGTGAAGAATATGTGGAAATTCAACTGATCATAAGAATAACATTCTACGAAAACTGAAGTTTTCAAAGTCAACTTCTTTCCCCAGCATTACTTGTTCAACATTTGTATTTAATATGTTTCTGATTAGAACTTTGTATCACCTTTGTAACTGTTGAGCCTGCTATGTAATCTCTTTGGTTAATTTATCAGTTAAATATATATATATATATATATATATATATATACATATATATATATACATACACATACATACATACATATACATATATATACACATATATATGTATACACATATATATGTATATACATATATATGTATATATTGTTAATGAGAAACAGTGATTTTCCACCCCTGTTTGCAGTGGTGCTAGTAGTTTTGCTTCTAAACCAGTCACCACTGTACCTCTACTACTAATGGGAATTCAGAGAACAGCAGATCAAAGCTAGGAATCCTGCTTTGGTAAATGAAGGATGTTGCTATTTCTGAAACTACGGAAGGTAGAAAGCCAGAGGAGAAGGTAAGGTTAGGTCTTTCAACTCTCTTCTGTTTGATTTATTTGACACATAGAAGATAATTATAGTCTACATGTCAAGACAAGAGAGAACCAAAGTGTCAGCATGGTTTCACAGAAACATCCGGAAAATGACATGGGGCAAAAACATTATGTGTCTATAAAAGGTGAAACAGTCTCTCTTTAGTTAGTGAGCAATATGAAAAATTAAGAAATTATCACAGAGATGTTTGAGGAGAAAACTTGATTAAGACCAAAAAACACTACTTATTTGATTCAAAGTGATGAGATGTGTTGTAACAAAGATTTTGAAAACAATATGACTCTTCATGTGGCACAAGACGATGCTGAAAAGACAATGAGAATTATTGTCTTGATCCTGTTGCTAACATAAATGCTTGTATTACATTTTTGTAAAATATTTGCTCTTTGTCCCAAGGAATGTGTCTACTTTATATAAGGGCATACAAGAAAAAGTTTGTCACTCTTGAAAATTTCATACATGAATACAATGAAATATGATCATATTCTTAGTTCTGAATTTTGACCCATAAACAATAAAGAATGCAGGGCTCCCAAATCTCTTGAGAGAATCAAATGTCTTTTTCTAGTGATATAAAAACGTTTTCTGGCATACAATTTTCCTGACATAATCTTGTATCTTATGTAATCTTTTAAATTTACTCTAAAATTAAATTTATGTATGAAATTTATTAACGTTTGGGGAGTAAGGACATTATCATTATCTGATTCACATCTTAGAGATAGTTGAGTCTCTTAGAAATAAATCTAGGATTTTATCTTTTTCTTATCATTGGAACTACTCAGACAGATGGATATCATTTTTTAAAAGATTTGATAGCCTTAATACTAAGAATTATCTAGTTATAATGGCCTATGAGAGGAAAGAGAGAATTTTGAGAACAAAAATGTGTTTAATGCTCTATTAAGCCTTTCCAACTTGACTCAGGTCAAATTTAATAACTTCTAATTTCTTAGAGAAATGTTCCAATCATGTAGATTTTTTCAAATCTATTCCATATAACTGTAATTCTCTTACATATTTCTTTGAATTTAGCCTAATTTAAAAATACTTGTCTTCTTTTTAAAATAATATTCTCATTTACTCTTTGGAAATTCTGTACATTTATGTGATGTACTTAGATTATCCTATGTCTTTATTTAGTAGCTAGTGTATCAAAAATGTCAGAATTTAATATTCTAATGTTCTGTCACTGGTAAGAAAAAATTGGTTTTCAAACTGCTAAGAATCTTTTACTTCATGAAAGCTTTGTTCTTAACAAAGTTGGAAGTGCCAATTGTCTGGATGGTGTAAGTGAATCCAAAATCTCTTTGCCTCTTGTTCTTCTATTTTTTTGAGAACCAAGAATCCCATCACTGAGATACTACTTTAAATTAAGCATCTAAGGCTGTCAGCAAGAAAACAAATATGTTCTGTGGAATAAGTATCACAGTCTCCATTCTCCCTAAATAAATTATACATTAATGGAAAAATTGGCAGTTCCCACATGAACTGCAGACTTCAGCATACACAGATGTCCATCATCCACAAATATAAAAGTGTAAATCAATTAAAAGCTAGTAATACTGTTTAGTAGACTCTAGGTCAGAAATTAGATAATGATACTCCTCCCTCTTCCCAAACCTCACTGACTGATTTAATTTATAATTATAATTTATCGGAGTATGAGAAAGCTATTTATTACTTTGATACATCTTTACTTATTTATTTTTAATATTTTATTTATTGTTAATACATCTTTATTTATTACTAAGATGGATCTTTAGGGTGTCTGTATCCATCTATTCTGTTTTAAAATGACAATGCTTAGGACTACTGAATGACAAAATAAAGGAAACTAATAAGTGAATATCCCTTAAATCTGAAAATAAAATGGAGTCTGGGGACAGGGTGTTTATCAATGAGCAAGTAGTCAAAAATAAACTCACCATGTGTAGCTCTTTCTATGCTTGGGCTCCCATCAGCTCTAAGGCTGAGTGAGCATAATAAAGATCCTTCTTAGAAGGGAGATCAAAATACCCATGGCTCACAGCCAATCAATAGACTGAGCACAGGGTCCCCAATGGAGGAGCTAGAGAAAGGACCCAAGGTGCTGAAGAGGTTTTCAGCACCAAAGGAGGAACAATAATATGTACCAACAGTACCCCCAGAGTTCCCAGGGACTAAACCACCCACCAAAGAGTACACATGGAGGGATCCATGGCTCCAGCATATGTAGCAGAGGATGGCCATTTCAGACATCAATGAGAAAAGAGGCCATTGGTCCTGTGAAGGCTGGATGCCCCAGTGTAGGGGAATGCCAGGTCAGGAAAGTGGGAGGGGGGAGTTAGTAAGCAGGGGGAGGGGGGATGGGATAGGGGGTTTTTGGAGGGGTAATGAGGAAAAGGGATACCATTTGAAATGTAAATAAAGCAAATATCTAATAGAAAAGATTAATCCCTTTTCCTCTCTCTCTCTCTCTCTCTCTCTCTCTCTGTGTGTGTGTGTGTGTGTGTGTGTGTGTGTGTTTGTGTGTGTGCGCGTGCGTGCACACGCACACACGGTTGCATGTGCTTGTGTGTAGTATGGTGGAAGTGTCCAAGAAGGTTGAAGTTAAGGTCTGTTTTTATCTCTGTTATACATATTAATGACTTACCCAGGATGGTTATAAAGGGGGTCCTTTGCTGCCGTGTATAGCCAGCCCTATATCATTCTGAATGATGCTAAGCTTTGTTCCTAGCTTCAGTTGTCAGTTTCCGGAGTGAAAGAAGACTGTTAGCTTATTGGGTTACAAGTTGACTCATGTATTTACGTGAACTCTATTTTGATGTTCCTTTTAAAATGTTTCTAAAATCTTCAGATTTGTTTCTATCTCCCCAGAGTAAAACCACACATATCTAATACATTAAGATAGATGTATGTGCCAAAACAAAATAGAATGATTTTAGTTCCTGTCACCAGATACATTGCTGCTTTGTAACATAACCTACATTATTGTTTCCCTAATACTATGGTTATACAGATAAGAAGGAGAGCATATTAAAATGCAGTCCATCTCAAATTGGATGGGATCTAGGAATCTATGTTTCTTTCACTCACTCTTAAAATGGTAGGCATGAAGCACAATATGAGGAGGGTAATATTGTCACTCAGAACTGTCATCTAATCATTAAATATCTCAGAATATTAGGAAAAATAAGAAGAGAGAAAGCAACTAGGTAATGGAAGTAGGACTCATTTTTCTTGAAGGCACTGGACACTGGGAGCACTGGACACTGGGAGCTTGACCATGCTCCAATGACTATATGTACACCACAAATTGGACTTTTGTTAAAAATCATTTTTGGGATAGAGACCACAAGGGTAGGTAGAAAGACCTTGGAGGATTTGGAAGTAAGGGTGATTGGGGTGTATTATGTGAAATGCCCAAATAATCAATACAAATGGTATGTTTAAAAAGAAATATGTGATGGTCTTGATTTTTAAACATGATACTGGTTCAGTAAGTGAGAAAATAATTTCCTATTACTGGGAAAAAAATCTCTCCAAATTAGCAGTATATTATGTTGGAGGCCCACAATACTGTGTACAATTAAAGACATTAGAACGAGTTGAGATAAGCAGTCAGTGTTCTCAACATCCATTCCCTTTCAGTTCCCATAAGGATAGAGATTTTTCACTCCCTCATGGTTCCTCAGGTAATGAGAAAAGATTCCTGAAGTGAAACATAAATGGACTCTGAGAAGCATTAGTGTTAAGACAAAAAAAAATCCTTTAGCTCAAGGTTATTGAAGGCATTTAGAATCAACAGGAATGGGAATAGGAATTGGCAAGGCAGAATTTTCCTTCTTAAGTGGGTTAGTTGATGAACATAGGTCTGTTTATAATCATCCAAATAGCCAAGTGTTTAAGGCAAAAGAATACAACAGTGCTATGGTGTATCAGTGTTAGGTTGATTTGAATCAGGGAAGTTGTCAAAGGAATCTTTCCTGTTCCTTTCCCCTTCTTCCCTCCTTCCCCCCATACCTCTGTCCCTCTGTCCCTCCTCCCTCCCTCTCTCCCTTCCTCTTCCCTCCTTTCCTCCCTTCCTTCTCTTCTCTCCCCTCCACTGACATCAGAGTCTTGCTATCTCATTGTGCAGCCCAAGCATACTCAAACTCATGACACACCTTCTGCTTCAACCTTTTAGGTACTGACTACAAAATTTGTGCCATGATATTTGGCTCTGCTCAGTTTTCTTGACATAAGAAAAGGACCTTGGATGAGAAGAAATTGGAACCTCTTGATTCTTGAGTAAAGGTATTCAGTATATGTATATAATAAAAATGAGCACCTATCAAGGATTCAGGGTATCTGTGTTTCACTGTCAACACTGCTATCAGATCCGGGATTATAGCTATATGAATGTTTTAGAGAATTTTCCTAGGTAAGGGTTTGCTAAATTATGAGAGGATGTTAAATGGAGTTAGAAAATTATTGTCCATGGCCAAATGGACAGATGAATGCTTGGTTAATTATACTTACACAAATTTCAATAGTTTCAGGATTCTTGGATTGCTTAGGTGAAATCTCTCTACGTATTATAGATAACTCTCCTTGGATGCATTCTCAAAACTCATTTGATATAAACCATTTTTTAACTAGTACAATTAAACAAGATTAATGTTCCTTAGGTATTATTTTGAAAGCGTGGCTGTTGTTAGAACTACTTCCAATTTTATCACACTATCATCTATTACAAAACTTAAGTATGGAATATATGGAAACCATGCTTACATAATTTTTAATAAGATGGAGGGCAAAATTAATTTTAATTTGTTGCTCATTCAACTTTATAGAAATCTTATTTTTAAACTTTAATATAATTTCAAGGTCAATATACTTTTACTGTATGATTTGATTTGAAGGATTAATAACAGTACAAAACCTTATAATCAGGAGAGTCACAACCATTGATATTTTGAAAGCTACTTTTCAGAAATCAAAGTGCTTCCGAAATTAACTTTTTAGTTTTCACTTTAAGTCAAAATTTGTCTTTCCCACTTAGTTTTTTCATGTTCCATTTGATTATGGCACTGCTACCTTTTCATTTTTGTCCATATTTTTAAAGGGACCTTTGCTTGCACAATTTATATATATATAAAAGGTAAAATAATGGAGCTAAGAAGTATCCTCAACATCAGTAATAAATTTCAAGGTTGAAAAATGAGCTCCATTATTATGGTTAGATATATTATTGTTATCAAAATAGTCAAAAGCTGAATTATTATTTAACTTTCTATTTCCTGACAACAGTACCAATTTATTTGTCTTTGAACCCTTGTTCAAAATATAATTTATGATTACTGTCTAAATGTCCTTAAATTGACTCCTAAAATTATAACTCATTGGTATTAAAATATTGAAAACCAAAAGTATATTAATATCTCTGAGAGTAGGAGATGATGACCTTTGTTGTTCAAATTCATCAGAATAGCTGTATTAATCTTAGTACTTGAATAATGATCATCATTTTGGGTGCTTTTATTGAAAATTATAGAAAGTCTTTTATACCCTTGTCTAGATAAATGAGAGACTACATCGGATGACCTTTAGTGTTGCCTTCCAACTTGTTCTAAATTCATTAGTCAGGAAAACAAGTTACCCAAGAAAAATATAATGCTGCTTTCTTCATTTCTCTTAAAATGGGTTGTTTTTCACTTTTCAAATATGCACTGATATTTGCTGAGAATTCTATCTTATAAAATCATATTGCTGATATTTAAAAGTCAAATCCTGGGTTTCTGACTAGAGAGTTTTATTGATTTTCTATGATTAGGAATAAAGAAAAGATTATGCCATTCTAGTCTTTCCTTTTACAGCTGCTGTTATTTTTAATATAAATACAAAATTATATTTCTCTTTAGGACTCTTCAAGGAAATAACAGTGAATCTATGAATTAGAGGCAATAACAGTTCAGATGACTTGCCATTAGTTATGATTGCCAGATGGCTTAAGGAAAAAATGATCAGATTCTCATCTTAAGCACCTTTCTCTCTAATAATTGATGCCAGGCATGTGTTATTACTACTGTTCTCCATTTAATTACTTTTCCATTTTGATCAAACACATTAATGAGAAAAGCTCCGATAAATCATATGCAAAAACAGCAAAGCAATTAATTACCATGTGTTGCCCTGATTAATAGTAATAAAAAAGCATAGCAGTCATGAGTAGGCTTATGAGGGTAACTTCAACCAACATGAACAAACACAAGGCTGAAAGCATGAAGGAAGGCTATAACCACAGATCACAATGTCAGTAGAGTCTTTGACTCAAGATCTGTGCTTGAGTAAATAGTATATGGAAGTTGAAAACTAATAGATTGTGAAGAAACCTATTCTACTGAAATAAGTATTTATTGAGTACTTATTATCAAGTAGGCAATATGCTTTTGAATGACTTATATTTATCTCCCCAACCATGCATCTGACTAGTGGTCCTCCACAAGGTCATCATATAGAACAGCAGTTTTTATCCTGTGGGTCACAATCCCTTTGGATGGGTAGAATGACCTCTTCACAGAGGTCACAATCAGATAACCTGCATATCAGATATTTGCATTATGATCCACAACAGTAGCAAAATAACAGCAATGAGGTAGCAATAAAAATAATTTTAAGGTTGTGGGTCACCACACCATGAGGAAGTATTAAAGAGTCACATCATTAAGAAGTTTGAGTACCACCAATATAGAGGAAAACTTAGAAATATATAGCTGTTAAAGGTTATAGAGCTATTAAATAAGATAGGACAAACAATTTTATCCTATCACTATTTTCTTTTGGTTTGCTAGCAGCTAATTTGAAGTTATGTATGAAAAGACAGGCATATTGTAAAATGTATCATCTGAGAAACAGCCAGAATTGAGGGAACTGAGCTTCTAAGTGCATACTTAGAAAGTAGTTCTTATTGATTAAAACACAGCACAATATTAATTTTGACTGTATATGAATCATAGATCAGTGTTGGAGGTAACAGTTCCTTTTATTTTGTACATTTTTAATTAAAGTATAATTACACACTCTCCTCCCCTTTTTCCCCATCAAACTCTCTTATACACTCCTATTCCCTCTTAAGTTGATTATCTCTTATATGATTTTGTTGTACTGTGAGGGTTCCATAGTACACTGGTTAGACCATTGGTCTTATAAATCCTGTTGTATTAGTTACAATCACTGTGGCAAAGAATCTGATAGAAGGAAGTTAAGAATAAAGAGGTTTATTTGGTCTTACAGTTTCAGAAGATATAGTCCACCATGGTATAAAAGGCACAGTGGCTGAGGTGGCTGGGATTATACTGGCAGGTGTGTGAAGCAGCTGTTTCACATTTTAGTGGATCAGAAAGGCAGGTACTGGACCAGAATCATGGTTGGCCTGGAACCCTAGATGACTTGCATCCAATAATCAATCCTTACTATCCAGGCCACACCTCCTAAAGGTTCCACAACTTCTGTACACACACACACACACACACACACACACACACACACTTTTAGAAACATTTAGATTAAAACCATAACAATATTTGATCTGATTATGTCTATGCATGTTTGTGTGCATATGAATTTGTGTTTCTGTGTGTATTTATGCATTTTATGGTTTCAATGTCTTTGAAATAAAAAGCAATGAACAATAACAAAAAAAGAAATTCCCTCTTCAAACTACCTTATCAACAAAGGGTATATCCTACCTCATCTAATCTGAAGTTTCCCCAGAGTTTATAAAGGACATACTTCACAGGTAAAATAGGTTGCTATGTTCCCCCATCAGCTTTAGTTTCTACCAAGTATACAGAGGTCCCTGGCTGGAAAGTCCATAGCTGATAAAACACTTAAGGATTGTTATCAATCATCTCTGCTTCTAATTCACTTCTAAGTACATTGAAATAGTTGGGTAGTATTTGTCTATTCTATGTAGCATTTCTCTTAAGAAGGGTTGTTATGTGTTTGAGAAAATGAAATAATTAAACATTAGTTTGAATGCCTAGAGAGAGGTACAGATATGTCTTATAGTTAGAAAAATGTTCTAAAGATAAAATAATCACATGACAAATAAAAAGGAGGCTGATGAAGTTGGAGAAGGTACTAGGGGAGAAAAATTGCCATTTCTAGATTGACATTTGTCTTGCCAAAAGTAATAAAAAGAAGACTTTTTTTACTCATAGAAACACAAATCTAAGTTGCTGTTTTTTTACATAGTCTCAAGAAAGAAAGGATACACATAATGTGTGAAGTGAAATGTATTTCTCCATAAAATACAGTCATGATCTGGCTTAAGCAAAGAAACTAAGATATCTCATAAATTGAGATGCTCACAAACTAGTTTCTTTTTTTCAACAACTATGTTACTTATTACTTCCCACAAAAGCTAATGAAGATAAAAGTTGCTTTAGGAATCTGATGGATGCTACTGAGACCTCATATAATCAAAAGCCCATACACAAGAATTTTCACATTTAATTTGGCAATGGAGCCTGTTACAGAAACCCAGCATTGCTGTGTTCTTTGGATTTTCTTCTTTCTCCCCACCCAAATTCGATGAAATGTTTCTCTTGTCTATGGGCATCCATATATCTTGATCCTTTCATATTCTTTCTAAGCTTATCTTAGAGTAAATACATGTTTGCTTCTATTTAGGACAATAAAACAGGGAGATTGGGCTTTATGTCTGTACATAGGAGGTTATACAAAGATGTAATTTTCTTTCATCTGTGACTAATGTGGGGATTTGCTGATGTTAAGAAAGAAAATGATTTGATTTTTAGTAGGAAAAAGAAATAGTTCTAAACTGATAAAATATGGAGAAGAGACTCACTTTTCTCCTTCACATTTGATAGCATGAGAAGGATAGAAAACAAGGAGATGTGAAGTGACACTGAGGCGTGTCTAGCTCTTGAGGATTCTCTGACAAAAGAAAACATTTTAAGGCTCCTCTCAGCAAGCACTTGTTGGCATCCACAATAGTGTCTGGGTTTGGCTGCTGTATATGGGATGAATCCCCAGGTGGGACAGTCTCTGGATGACCCTTCCTTAAGTCTTTTCTCTACATTTTATCTACATATTTGCTCCTGTGAGTATTTTGTTCCCCCTTCTAAGAAGGACCAAAGCATCCACACATTGGTCTTCCTTCTTCTTCTTCTTGAGCTTCATGTGGTCTGTGAATTGTATCTTGGGTTTCAGAGCTTTTGGGCTAATATCCAGGTATCAGTGAGGGATAGGTGTGTTCCTTTGTGACTGGGGGCTATCTCGGAGTGGGGAAACTGGGAAATGGGATAACATTTGAAATGTAAATAAAGAATATATCAAAAAAGAAAACAGTTTCAGAATGATTTTACATAGGGTGTCATATAGATAATTAATTATTGAAGTGATATGGAAAGTTCTCTGTTTCCATATGCATAATTATCTGAATAAAGGTGGTGCAAATTAGTTATTAGACCTAGGAGACACTGGCAATCTTGGGTTTAGGAATGTAAAATTGTCCCACAATCTGCAAGTCTCCCAGGAGATCTACAGCAACCAGGGACAAAGGTGAGACCCACATACAGGTAACCACCCTGGCTGGAACCCTACTGGGTCCAGCAGATATGTGACCATTCCCCTCTTTGTGATTCCCATCTCCCTTCCTGTCTATACCTCTGCCAGGGGCAGATCAGCATGCCAGCTCCTCCCCCACATCCTACAGCCTACACATCTCCCAGATCTGCTGTAACCAGTAACACAGGAGGACTGCTCTAATCAGTGACAAAGAAGCCCTCCTCTAACCAGGGACACAGGAGACTATCACCCCCAACCAGAGACAGCATTGCCTACCTCCCAGGAGGCCTAATCTAACCCAGATCTCAGAGCTCCATTTGCCTCCAAGGAGGCAAGCTCCTAAAAGAGAGATTCAGGCCAGGTGACACCAGAGATAACCAGATGGTGAGAGGTAAACACAAGAACATAAGCCACATAAACCAATGTCACTGTGCAACATCAGAACCCAGTGCTCTCACATTAGCAAACCCTGGATCCCCGAACACTCCTGAAAAGCATAATGCTCTCCTAAAATGCTATGAAGATAATAGAGGCTTTTAGGGAGGATATAAATAACTCAGAGAAATACAGGAAAACAAGCAAACAAGTACAAGCCTTTAAAGAGGAAACCAATAAATCCTAAATAAATCCCTGAAAGACATACAGGAAAACACAATCAAACAGGTGAAGAAATTGAACAAAACAGTCCAAGACCTAAAAAGAGAAGTAGAAACAATAAAGAAATCATAAATGGAGGCAGCCCTGGAGATGGAAAACCTAGGAAAGAGACCAGGAAGGTGCAGATGCAAGTATCACCAACAGAGTATACGAGATAGAAGAGAGAATCTCAAGCATAGAAGACTCCATAGAAGACATTGACACAATAAAAAAATATATAAAAAATAAGATATTGACACAAGGGTCAAAGAAAATACACAGCATACAAAGCTCCTAACCTGAAACATTCTGGAAATTTAGGACACAATGAAGATACCAAATCTAAGAATTATAGGAATAAAAGAGAGCAAAGATTCCCAGTTCAATGGGCCAGAAAAGATCTTCAACAAAATCATAGATGAAAACTTCCCTAACCTAAAAAAGAGATGGCCATAAACATATAAGAATGACAAATAGATTGGGCCAGAAAATAAAATTCTCCATATCATAATAATCAAAACACTAAATGCACAGGACAAAGAAAGACTATTAAAAGAAGTAAGGGGAAGAGGCCTAATAAGATAAAGGCAGAGCTATCAGAATTACACCAGAAATCTCAACAGAGACTCTAAAACCCAGAATATCCTAGACAGATGTCATACAGACTGTAAGAGAAGACAAATGCCAGCTCGGAAAAACTCTCAATCATCAAAGATGGAGAAAACAAAATATTCCATGACAAAACCAAATTTAAATGATTTCTGCCTACTAAACCAGCCTTACAGAGGATAATAGAAGGAAAACTCCAACACAAGGAGGGAAACTACATGTAAGAAAAAGCAATAGGGTTATTTGGTTTTCTGGGGTCTAACTTCTTGAATTCTTTGTATACATTGGATATTAGCCCTCTGTCAGATGTGGGGTTGGTGAAGATCTTTTCCCAATTTGCTGGTTGCCGATTTGTCCTTTGGACAGTGTCTTTTGCCTTACGAAACTTTGTAATTTTATGAGGTCCCATTTGTCTATTCTTGATCTTAGAGCATAAGCTATTGGTGTTCTGTTCAGAAATTTTCCCCCTGAGCCAATGTCCTCAAGGGTCTTCCCCAGTTTCTTTTCTATTAGTTTTAGTGTGTCTGGTTTTATGTGGAGGTCCTTGATCCACTTGGAGTTGAGCTTAGTGCAAGAAGATAAGAGTGGATCAATACTCATTCTTATGCATGTTGACCTCCAGTTGAGCCAGCACCATCTGTTGAAAAGGCTATCTTTTTTTCCACTGAATGTTTTCAGCTCCTTTGTCGAAGATCAATTGGCTATATATGTATGGGGTTCAATTCTGGGTCTTCAATCCTATTCCATTGATCCACTTCCCTGTCACTGTACCAATAGCAGGCAGTTTTTAACACTACTGCTCTGTAGTATTGCTTGAGGTCCGGGATATTGATTCCCCCAGAAGTTCGTTTACTGTTGATGATAGTTTTAGCTATCCTGGGTTTTTTGTTATTCCAGATGAATTTGAGAATTGCTCTTTCTAACTCTGTAAAGAACTGAGTTGGAATTTTGATGGGGATTGCGTTGAATCTGTATATTGCTTTTGGCAAGATTGCCATTTTAACTATATTAATCCTGCCAACCCACGAGCATGGAAGATTTTTCCATTTTCTGAGGTCTTCTTCAATTTCTTTCTTCAGAGACCTGAAGTTTTTGTCATATAAATCTTTCATTTGTTTGATTAGAGTCACACCAAGATACTTTATATTGTTTGTGGCTATTGTGAAGGGTGTCATTTCCCTAAAGAAGTTAGACCCCAGAAAACCAAATAACCCTATCCAAAAATGGGGTACAGAGCTAAACAAAGACTTTTCACCTGAAGAAATTCCGATGGCCGAGAAACACCTTAAAAATGTTCAACATCATTAGTCATTAGAGAAATGCGAATCAAAACAACCCTGAGATTTCACCTCACACCAGTCAGAATGGCTAAGATTAAAAACTCAGAAGACATCATGTGTTGGCGAGGATGTGGAGAAAGAGGAATACTCCTCCACTGCTGGTGGGACTGCAAGCTGGTACAACCACTCTGGAAATCAGTCTGGCAGTTCCTCAGAAAACTGGACATGATACTTCCGGAGGACCCAGCCATACCACTCCTGGGAATATACCCAGAAGATTCCCCAGCATGCAATAAGGATACATGCTCCACTATGTTCATAGCAGCCTTATTTATAATAGCCAGAAGCTGGAAAGAACCCAGATGTCCCTCAACAGAGGAATGGATACAAAAAATGTGGTACATATACACAATGGAATACTATTCAGCCATTAGAAACAATGAATTCATGAAATTCTTAGAGAAATGGATGGAGCTGGAGAACATCATACTAAGTGAGGTAACCCAGTCTCAAAAGAATACCCATGGTATGCAGTCACTGATAAGTGGATATTAGCCTAGAATCTTGGGACACCAAAGACACAATTCACATACCAAATGATGTCTGACAAGAAGAAAGGAATGGACACTGGTGCTGGAAAGGATCAAAGCATCAGTGTAGGGGACTACCAGAACAGGGAAGTGGGAAGGGGTGGATGAGGGAACAGGGGGAGGGAAAAGGGCATATGGGACCTTAGCGGGGTGGGGAACCAAAAAAAGGGAAATGAAATGTAAATATAGAATATACCCAATAAAAATATTTTTGATCCAAAAAACCAAAAAAACAAGACAATGTATCACCTTCTCAGCACCTCATTGTATTTTCTCCAAATACATATAATCGATTACAAACTTAGCCTCATCAGATATAAAAAAATTTGAAACAATCTCATGAATCCTATCAGTTCATCACAGATTAAGGCTAGACTTCAATAACAACAAAAAATAAGAGAAATTCAAAATACTCATGGAAACTGTTCGATTCATTCAGGGAAGAAATACAGAGAGAAATTAAAGACTTTCTAGAAGTTAATGAAAATGAAGACACAGCCTACACAAAATTATGGAACACAATTAATGCAGTGCTAGGAGGAAAATTCATGACACTGAACATACTTGTAAAGAAATAGGAGAGATTCTACATGAGCAATGTAACAGCACACCTGACGGCTGTAGAACAAAAAGAAGCAAACATGTGGCAGAGGATGGCCTTTTTGGACACCAGTGGGAGGAGAGGCCCTTGGTCCTGAGACTTTTTGATGCCCCAGTGTAGGTGGGAGGATAGTAATGGGGAGTTGGGGAAGCACCCTCATAGAGGCAGGGGAATGGGAAATGAGATAGGGTTTTCTGAAGGGGAGATCTGAAAAGGGGAAAACATTTGAAATGTAAATGAAAAAATATCCAATCAAAAAAAAGGAGAGAGGGAGAGAGAGAGAGAGAGAGAGAGAGAGAGAGAGAGAGAGAGAGAGAAGGAACACTACCCAAATCCTTTTATGAAGCCACAATTGCTCTGATACCTAAACCACACAAAGACTCAACAAAGAAAGGGAACTCTAGATCAGTTTCACTTATATATATTGATGCAATAATACTCAACATTTCCAAACTGAATCCAAGAACACATCAAAATAGTCATACACTATGGTTTCATTCCAGGATGCAGGGGTGATTCAATATATGAAAATCCATCAACAGAGTCCACTATATAAACAAACTCAAAGAAAAAAATTACAGGATCATCTAATTAGATTCTGAAAATGCTTTTGACAAAATTCACCACGCCTTCATGTTAAAAGTAATGGAGAGATCAGGAATTGAAGGCCCACACCTAAACATAATGAAAGCAATATACAGCAAACAAATAGCCAATATTAAATTAAAAGGAAAGAAACTTGTACCTATCCTATTTAAATCAGGAACTAGAGACAAGTCTGCCAACTCACTCCCTAATTATTCAATATAGTACTCAAAGTTTTATCTAGAGCAATGAGACAACAAAAGGAGATCAAGGATATACAAATTGGGCAGGAATAAGTCAAGGTATACTATTTGCAGATGATATGATAGTATACATATATGACCCCCAAAATTCTACCAGACAACTTCTACAGCTGATAAACACCTTCATCAAAGTGGCTGAAGGATATAAAATTAACTCAAACAAATCTGTAGCCTTCCATTATAGAAATGATAAATGTGCTGAGAAAGAAATTAGGGAAACGACACCCTTCACAATAGCCACAAACAATATAAAGTATCTTGGTGTGACTCTAACCAAACAAGTGAAAGATCTATATGGCAAGAACTACAAGTTTCTGAAGGAAGAAATCAAAGAAGACCTCAGAAGATGAAAAGAGCTACCATGCTTATGGATTGGTAGGATTAATGTAGTAATACTAGCCATCTCACCAAAAGCAATCAACAGATCTAATGCAATCCCCATCAAAGTTCCAACACAATTATTCACAGATATGGAAAGAGCAATTTTCAACTTCACATGAAAAAACAAATACCCAGAATGTCGAAAACAATTCTCAACAGTAAAAGAAATTCTGGGGGAATCACCATCCCTGACCTCAAGCTCTACTACAGAGCAATAGTGATAAAAATCACATGTTATTGGCAAAGTGACATATAGGTCAATCAATGGAATAGAATTGAAGACCCAGAAATAAACCCACACGCCTATGGACACTTGATCATTGACAAGCCAAAACCATCCAGTGGCGGGGAGGGGGGACATTTTCAACAAATGATGCTAGCCTAACTGGTCGTCTGTATGTAGAAGAATGTAAATTGATCCGTATTTATCTCCTTGTACAACGCTCAAGTCCAAGTGGATCAAGGACCTCAACATAAAACCAGATACACTGAATGCAATGGAAGAGAAAGTAAGAAATATACTCTAACACATTGGCACAGTGGGAAATGTTCTGAACAGAACACCAGATCAAGAATTGACAAATGGAACTCCATCAAATTCAAAAACTTCCATAAGCAAAGGACACTGTCAATAAAACAAAAAGGCCTACAGATTGGAAAAAGATCTTCATTTACCCTACATCTGATGGAAGGATAATATCCAAAATATACAAAGAACTCCAGAAGTTAGATTATAAAAAACAAATAACCCAATTAAAAATGGGATAAACAGAGATGAACAGAGAATTCTCAATAGAGAAATATTCAACATCCTTATAATCATCAGTGAAATGCAAATCAAAACGACTCTGAGATTCTACCTTATGCCAATCAAAATGCCAAAGATCAAAAACTCAAACCACAGTCCATGCTGGGAAGGATGTGGAGAAAGAGGAACACTACTCCATTGCTGGTGGGATTGCAAACTGGTACAACCACTCTGGAAATCAATCTAGTGGTTCCTCAGAAAACTGAAAATAGCTCTACCTGAAGACCTAGCTATATTACTCCTAGGAATATACCCAAATGATTTTTTTTACCATTCAGAAGAACTCAAGTTTGTTCATAGCAGTCTTATTTCTAATAATCACAAGCTGGATACAACTTAGATGTTCCTCAACTAAAAAATGGATTCAGAAAATGTGGTTCATTTATACAATGGAATACTATTCAACTATTAAAAATGAGGAAACATGAATTTTGCATGCAAATGGATTAAACTAGAAAATATCCTGAGTGAGGTAACCCAGACCCAAAAGGACTTGCATGATATATACTCATTGATAATTGGATACTAGCTACAAATTTCAGAATATCCATGAAACAACTCAGAGGCCATAGGAACTCCTAAGTGTGACTACCTGAAACCCAATTAGAAGGGGAACTAAGTAATCATGGGAGGCAGACGTAGGGAGGAACCTTGGTGGGAGAGGGGAGGGGAGAGGGGAGAGGGGAAAAGGACGGACAGGATCAGGTATTGGGAGAGACAGGAGGGACACCCAGAATGACAGGAAAATGAACAAAAATGTGAAGCAGTGGGGTTTAGGGTACAAGGGGAACCTCTAGAAAGTCCCAGAGACCTGGGGTGTAAGAGGCTACCAGGACTCCATAGGAATGACTTTAGCCAAAATGCCCAACAGTGGGGAGATGGCCCCCAGTTGAGGCAGGGGGTTAATGACCCATCTTCAAAATTTTTAACACAGAATTGTCCCTGTCTAAAGGAAATACAGGGATAAAAATGGAGCAGAGACTGAAGGAAAGGCCATCCAGTGAGTGGCCCAAATTGGGTCCCATCCCATTCACAGGCACCAAACCCTGACACTGTTACTGAGGCCATATTGTGCATGCAGACAAGAGCTTCACATCACCGTTCTCTGATTGGCTCTACCAGCAACCAACTGAGACAAATGCAGATACTTACAGCCAACCATTGGATTGAGGTCGGGTACCAATATGGAAGAGTTAGCAGAAGGACTGAAGGAGCTGAAGGGTATTCCAACATCATAGGAAGTACAACAGTGTCAACTCACCCAGACTCCTCAGTTATCCCAGAGACTAAGCCAAAAGACTATCCCAGAGACTAACCAAGGAGTATACTTGGGTTGGTTCATGGCTCTTGGAACATGTGCAGCAGAGGACCACCTTGTATGGCCCCAGTGGGACAGAGTATGCCTAATCCTGTGGAAACATGATTTCCCAGGGAAGAGGGATCCTAGTGGCTGGTGGTGGTGAGGTGGAGGTGAGTGGGCAGGTGGGGGAGAACCCTATCAGAGGTGAGAGGGGAGGAGGAGGTAAAGAAGTTCTGGAGGGGGGACCAGGAAAGGGGGCAACCTCTGGAATGTAAACAAATAAAATAATAAAAAATAATAATCTAGAATCGACATGCAGTATAATACATTATAGTTCTACTAAGTCTGATCGTATCATTGGTCAGTCCATTTTCCCAATATACCAGTCTCTCATATCTTTCAGTCTCATATGAATGGTCAATCAAAGTCTAATTTTTTTATCCAGAGGAGATGTACTATGTTTTATTCTGCTTGCAAATAGCTGTGCAGCACAGTCTGATTTGACACACTTGGCATCTTGGGCTGCCTTGTGCAATGGTACAGCCTCTGTCCAGTTAGGTGTATAGTGTTTGAGTATAGGCAATATTATAGTCATAGCTCATAGGCTGATGTATCCTTATCTTTCACTAAAAACCCAAGCCCCTTAAAATTTAGTGGCTTCAAACTATGATTGTTGTATCTCTTCATAAATTTTAAAGGTTAAAAATCCTTGTTCAGTTCTACTAAATCATTCTCAGCTGACTTTAGCTTACTAGCTTTTTAAATAGAGTTAATCTGAGTTAGAGTTTACTAATTTAGAATAATCTCAGCTGTGATGACTGGGGTCTTTCATCTAATAACACCTACTTTGTTATTTTTTTGTCATTATTAGTTATGAGCAAACTCTAGACAATTGTAGATCTAAATATTTGAATTGTAATCACTCAAAACAATTGTTCAAATTAGTATTCCTGGGTCCACCTAAGATGCATATGACATGAAAATAAAGGTGAACTCTAAGGAACAGGAGACTAGTCAGGAGGGCGAAGAAGAGGTTGGACTAAAAGATGGACTAGGAGGAAGTTTAATATAGCGAAAGTACATGATATACTTGATAGAAAGTTTCTATATGAAACCCAACCCTATGTACTGAGAATATACACCAATAAAAATTCCATATAAGGTAATAAATAATTTTGTACCCAAATTACAAAGAGACACAAATATACATAAGCAAAGGCTGAAAAAAATATGTTAAGGACAAAGTATCCTAACTATACAGTGTTCCATTATTATGATAAAATTCCTGAGAAAAACAGCTTCTATGAAGGAAGGGTTTAATTTGACTCATATTTTCATAGGTTTCAGTGGATGGGCACTTAGCTTTTTTTCACCCTGGGCTTGGGGTAAAAAGCATTATATTACAGCTCAGAGCACCTGCTGATACTCACTTTGTGGCACTTGAAAAGCAGGGAGATAGGTGGGGCTAGAGCCCAAACATTCTCTTCAAGATCACACATCCAGTTTAATTTCCTCCAAATAGCTCTTACATAGTAACGGTTCCGAAATCTCCAGAAAGAAGCACAGGCTTAGAATGGTGACTTTGATGATGTTTAAGGTGAGCCATAATATAGGTATTTTCTACTCTAAGTTTTCCAAATGCTGACACTGACTCTTATATTCCAGGACTCAGTCATATAATCTGGCTTCTGTAAAAGATAGTTCCAAGAAGTATACTCCTAGTATATTTATCTAAACATTTTTTGTTTATTCACTCATCTATAATTGAATAGGTAATGCCTCATCACTTATCCTTAATATATACCTCGTACTAGCAATTCCATGGTACTAATGTTTCTAAGAATTAACATTTCTTGTATGAGAAAATAACATATGAGTTGTAAAAGAGAATATAAAACTATTTTTCTAGTTTCAACTGTCATTTTTGTTTGTTTTTTTTCCATGCTCATGTGTGTGTATGTACTGTGTGTGGTGGTGGTGGTAGTAGTGTTTGTGTGTGTACGTGTGTGTATGTTTGTATTTGTGTCTGTGTGGTGTGTGTATAAATGGCAGAGGTAAATAGTAAGCCTCTTCTTTAATTTCTATCCACCTTATAATTTGAAACGGTGTCTTTCACTGAACCCAGAGGTCACCAGTTTGACTAGACGTGTTCCCTTCTCCTCACTAGACCTAGAATTTTAGGAACATGCTGCCGCACTTGGCTTTTATGTGGTTTCTGGTGATCCAAACGTGGGGTCACAGGCCCACAAGGCAAGCAAGATCTTGAATAAGCCATCCTGTCAGCTGAAAGCTTATCTTTTTTTCTTATATATATATATATATATATTTTTTTTTTGCTTACCATTTTTTTATTTTTATTTTCTATATTCTATGTTTACATTCCAAAGGCTTTCCCCTTTCCCAGTTCCCACCCACCATAGTTCCCATAGTTCCTCTCCCCCCCAACTATTCCCCAATCATTCCCCCTCCCCCCTCGGTTTCTTTACTAAACTGGATGCAATCTTTACAGGCCCAGGGTCCTCTCCTTTCTTCTTCTTGGGAATCATTTGACTTGCTATTTGTGTCTTGAGTATTTAGGGCTTCTGGGCTCATTAATATCCACTTATCAGTGATTGCATTTCATGTGCATTCTTTTGTGATTGGGTTAATTTCACTCAGGATGATATTTTCCAGGTCTAACCATTTACATACAAATTGCATGAATTCATTATTTTTAATTGCTGAGTAGTATTCCATTGTATAAATATACCACATTTTCTGTATCCATTCTTCCTTTGAGGGATATTTGGGCTCCTTCCAATTTCTGGCTATTATAAACAAGGCTGCTATAAACATAGTGGAGCATGTGTCTTTATTGCATGCAGGGGAATCCTCTGGGTATATGCCCAGGAGTGGTATGCCAGGGTCCTCTGGAAGTGACATGCCCAATTTTCTGAGGAACCGCCAAACTGATTTCCAGAGCGGTTTTACCATTTTGCAATCCCACCAACAGTGGAGGAGTGTTCCTCTTTCTCCACATCCTCGCCAGCACTTGTTGTCTCTTTAGTTTTTAATCTTAGCCATTCTGACTGGTGAGAGGTGGAATCTCAGGGTTGTTTTGATTTGCATTTCCCTGATGACTAATGATGTTGAACATCTTTTAAGGTGTTTCTCGGCCATCCGAATTTCTTCTGGTGAAAATTCTTTCTTTAGCTCTGTGCCCCATTTTTTGATAGGGTTATTTGTTTCTTTGCGGTCTAACTTCTTGAGTTCTTTGTATATATTGGATATTAGCCCTCTGTCGGATGTGGGGTTGGTGAAGATCTTTTCCCACTTTGTTGGTTGCCGTTTTGTCCTTCTCACAGTGTCCTTTGCTTTGCAGAAACTTTGTAATTTTATGAGCTTATCTTAAAGAACAACTTTCTGAATTTCTCCACCCGTAGTTCCCGATTCAGTAAAACATAACAAGTTCTCAGACAAACTCTGTTGCTCTGAGGGCTACACTTTGAAGGCTATTATTATATATTCCAATCTCCTTTAATTGGTTCAAAAAATGTAAAACAACAGCAACAACTACAAAAACCTCCTAAGTTTCCTGACTTTTACTGTTGATCTCTCTAACCACACTGGCGTCACTTCATACTTTGCTTTTACTGCTTTCTGACTTCGTTTCTGCCTTCTACTAGCTCAGAATTCTACTTGTATTTTGTAATGAATATTTTTGGATTCAGTTGGTGTTTCCCCAGATCCTGCCAACTGTACTCCAACCATTGTCTTACTGGCATGTTTCCCGAGTGTGATGCTAAAGCTGTTCTTTTGGGTCCTCTTTTTTTTTTTCCTTTTTCTGTCCAGAATCCAATAAGATGGCTCATATCCCAGTTTAAGGATGTCGTTTGTTCTATTAAACTAACAGTGTTGTTCTCTCATTGATAGCAGACCCATCTTTCATGTTATTTTGATAACATTAATCATTTGTTCTGGGATGGCTTCAGCCTGATCCTACTAACCAGGGGGAAAAGAAAAAAAAAATGTGTATTAGTGTGGTATATGCTATTTGGAAAGTGACTACAATAAGCAGAGAGTGAGAGATTCTTGGAAATTTTATATATGTGCTGGAAATTACATGATACAATAAGTTATTATATTTCTTTTTCTCCCCCAAGGCATAAATGTAACTTTTGGTCTATTTATCCTATCTATTTTGTCCTAGCTATGAAAAGGGGTGGGAGGATAAATGTAGACTTCCTTCAAATTCTATGCCACGCAAGCCACCAATGGAACATATTAAATTATTTAATTAAAAATGAGGGGGAGCTTATTCCTATAGTGAGTACTCTGAGTTATTGCCCTACTGTAGACAGCCATATTCTCCTGGTAATGATAAATGACTAACCCCTTGGACACTTTCAAGAAAAATATAATTTTTGAATTGGATGTCATCAGATAAGTTCTCTCCCATGCTCATAGCTGAGAGATTCCTTGAAGCTAGAATGATAATCTGGAGATTATTAAAGCTAATACTAAAATCTCCCATTAACATTTCTAAGTCAAAATGAACCCACTTATACCTATAATTTTCTTATTTAGCACGTAGACCCAGATCCCTGAATTCTTATTTAGACCACTGAGCAGTTCAACTTCTTTACTGAGAAAAATTTGGACTTAGTGCTCAGGTCCATCTGGAATCACTTCCATTTAAATACAGACTATTTTTATATATGTGTGAATAGTTAATTTTCAAATTCCCATTCACACTTATGCAAGAAACTCTAATTAAACTCAGCAGCTACACACAAAATGAAGCCATGAAAGTAGGAGGGGGACTTGCTGAAAGGAGAAGAGCCTCAATGGGAGAGGGAGAGAATAACAGGAGAGAAACAGTATGCACATGGGGTGGAGAAAGAGAAATATGACTAGAATTCATTGTAGCAATGTAAAAAATACTGAACAAAAAATTTAATAATCTAAATATTTAACTTTCCCACAGAGTAATCTAAAATAAAATTCACTTTATTGGCAGAACAAAATATATACTTGGCAGATATTCCTTCAAGGGTTTTGCTCTTTGAACTGACATAAATTTGGTCAAAATCATGGTTAATATTGGTTAGGTTCAAAGAAGACACTCTAGATTATCCACCAATGATTTAAAGCCTTATTTGTAGCCTTAATTAAGCCTTATATCTCCTGACATCGATGCAACCAAATAGCATTATTATGGCTACAGCAGAATCCTTCCCTGGCATGTCATTTCACTTTCATTTAAACGGTAACTCCTGGTAACCATATTCTGTTGTATATGACCTTTGCTACACATGTACAATTGATGTGTCCAGACTTGAACTTGTGACCCACACTGGATGAAATACCGGTTCTTACCTGAAAATTTGGAATTAGGACTGATATTCAAGTGTCTACTAGAGCTACTAACTTAAAAAGGAGGTTAAAAAAATATACAATTGATGTATGATATGTTTTTCAGTATACATTCAACATCAGAGAAGTACAGAGGAAAAAAGTTGAGAGAGGAGAGATGATAAAGTTGGAGGAATACAGACAATGCCTTTAAGCCCTCGGAAACCATTTCCTTGATTTCTTAGTAGGAAATAATGAATTTTCCCCTATACTAGTTTGGATCCACTAAAATTTATTTTTTTCTGTAAATGCATGTAAAAGAGTTCCTTCTCCAAACCAATGTCTATTTCCAAGCCACAGAATCCTACTAAATGTAACTGAATTTTTCATGGATACATGTGAAAGCACACCATTTGCATTATTAATGAAGTAAAATAGAGTATCCGTGTGTGTGTGTGTGTGTGTGTGTGTGTGTGTGTGTCTGTGTGTCTGTGTCTGTGTCTGTATGAATGTGTGTAGTACATTTTATCATTCAAATGATTACCTTCCTGTCACCTGACAAATGCATAGTTTTTTCCTTGTTTTGTGTTTTTGAGACAGGGTTTTTCTGTATAGCCCTGATTGTCCTGGAACTCACACTATAGACCAGACAAATGCATATTTTGTTTGTTTGTTTTTTGAGACAGGGTTTCTCTGTGTAGTCCGGGCTGTCCTGGAACTCACTCTGTAGACCAGGCTGGCCTCGAACTCAGAAATCTGCCTACCTCTGCCTCCCAAGTGCTGGGATTAAAGGCGTGCGCCACCATGCCCGGCTTAAATGCATATTTTTAAAGAAGTCAATTCTTAGTATTATTTTGTGGCAGATTTATAATTGATACTGTTTCTTCTCTCAAGAAAACTGACTCAATCCTAGCATCAGTCAATAGTTGACTGGCTAGGTAGTGGGGCCTGGCAGCATCCACCCATATGCACTGAAATGTTAATTGGTTTGATATTATGCAAGTCTTATGCAGGCAATCACATCAACTTTATTTTGTGAGTCCAGAAGTCACTGGGCCACACTTTCCTTTGTCTCTTATAGCTTTTTGGCCCCCTACTCTGAGGAGTTACCTGAGCCTTGGGAGCAATGTTGTGATATAAATGTCCTGTTTGTGGCCAAATAGCTGAGCACTTCACAGATACTTACTCTCTGCACTTTGTCCAGTTATGAGTCTGTATTAACTGGTTTTCTACACGAAGAAGCTTCTCTATAAAGATAGAAAGCTGCACTAATCTACGTGTATAGGGATGCATATTTAGAAGGCAGTTTGACACTGTGTTCATTATAGAACTAAGAGCAATAACTTCTTTACTAGTTTGCTCCATTATTTTTGTAAGAAAGTGGAACACGGATTATTTGAAATTCAATTTAGTCTGGTTCTGGTAATTGAAGTAACTCAGTAACAATCACACCATGGCCATGTCTTCTGTCTGATGGATGACAGAGTAGGTTTCAGGAAAGGAATTAGAAAAAAAAACTGAAGTAGGTGGAAAGGATGGAGCAAAATACAAGTAAGTAAGAGAAATAAGACTCAAGTGGAAAATGTAATGCTAAACTTGGTTCTGAACCATGAAAGAATATTCACTCTTTCATTTATCTTACAGAAATTTTTTGAGTGCTTAAAAGGAATTCCACTGGAAGCTGAATAGCCAGGACAGCTAGCTCTCTGTTTTCCCACCCTCACTCAAGGATCAAAATTTAAACTGCATTTAACTAACTTAGATTTGATAGTGCAGCCCTGAGATTTTTCATTCTTGTTATTGTTCCCGTCTGTTTGCTTGAAATCTAGTTTTCAATGGGCCTTCTGGCTTTATTTCTGGTCTATGTTACCAGATTCCACTTTTCACTTACTAGCCTAATTAGTCCCAGGGAGGTCTCTCTCAGCCTTCACTAAGCCCTTGGTATTTACTGGATTCTCCAGCCAGGGATAAGTCCATGTCAGGCCTGTACCTGATGGGTTAGCTCACTGAGGTCAATGGCAACTCAAGAGATGGAGAAAGACACTTGGCATTATGAGTTAGCACTGCATGCATAGGAGCAATTTGAAATGAAGATCCATAAGTTCTTTCACAGTTTAACAGTGTTTTCGCTGGCAGGGAAAGTGAAGCCTGTGCAGAAAAAAATGAATGGAAGTTAGAAAACCACCCAATCTTCATTACTAAAACATTATTGCATCTCTTCACTGTATACTCTAATAAGCCAATTATATCTTGAAAATAAGAGATTTTCCTTTCATGTACAGTTTCAATGGGCTCCATGAGATCCATAAAAATTCTGTTATCACTTCAGAGCCTGAAGAGTTGTTATGTTGGATCAGCATATCAACACCACATAAGTGTACACACAAAGAAACCCTTGATGCCAAACTTCTCTTACAATTCAGTGACATTCACTCATATCTATAAGTCAGTGTTAACATAGACTAACATCCCACACTACACTGTGAGTATGGCTTTGTTGAATTGAAAGGGAAAAAAGCCATAAAAACATCATTTGATTTTATAGAATTGAATGCAATTAAAATGGATATAAATACAAACAAAAAAACTAAGTAGGACTAACAATTAGGCCTAATTATATGTCCCAGATTTTTGTGAATGTCACAATGTGATATGATAGCCCACTGTTGACAGAGGGAAACCTTTCTCTGACATGAGAAAGATAAATGGAACTGCAGAATCGTTTTTTAAAAAATTATTTGTTTTTATCCTTTAATCCTTTTTTACAGTCCAGATTTCATCCCCCTTTCGGTTTGCCCCCTGACCACTCCCCATCCCATACCTCCTCTCCCACCCACCTCCAAGAGGATGTCCCTACCCCATCCCCAACCCTCCAGGCCTCCTCACTCCCTGGGGCCTCAAGTCTCTTGAGGGGTTAGGTGCATCTTTTCTGACTGAGGCCAGACCCGGCAGTTCTCTGCTGTATATGTCAGGGGGCTCATATCAGCTGGTGTACTGCAGAATCTTAATATGTCTTCTTTGATGGTTCATCATAGATTAGATGGAATGTAAATATTTAGGCAACATATTATATATGAATTTAAGGAAGGATGCCCAATGAATTCTTTCCTGAAAATCATTTTTTTTTCTGGCTAATGTAGTGTATTGGTAGAAGTGGATATATTCATAGTGTACATAATGAACTGAGGGAGCCACTCCATTTATATAGGAATATTATTGTGCTATTACTTTAGTCTAAGGGAAATCCTAATCTGTTCAGATTAATCTTCAGAGTCATGTTCTGAAAATTCAAATTCTTGAGCATGAGAAAACAAGTAGGACAAATGTCTTCTAAGCAAAAATTCTCTCAGCTCAATTTGTTCAAGGTAACTATTGTTATAGAGATATATTGAAAAATAATGTTTTCTTATAGAATTTTAGAATAATGACCAAGAAGTATATGAAAACTCACTTGTCATAGCTCACAGGAAACCTAAGTGCTGTGTGGCTGTCTCTGATTATAAAATTGCATTGATAATACTGAAATAAAATATAGGGCACCTTGACAAGGCACCCTCAAATTTGAAAGTCTTGATGTTGAGCATGTTGCCATAAGACGTTTTTGTCATCATAATCCTTATGTCATGTTCCAGATGTAAAGATGAGCACTTCATTGTCCAGAGGATATTTAATTCTCACATAAATCCTATGAAGTAGATATTAGTTTCCCCCATAAGAATGTGTAAAGCAAAACATATTCTTAGACCAGCAAAATATGTATCTCTAAAACACAAATAATGCCATCTTTGGTTCCCTTCTTAATAGAGCATATTTAAAAACACAAGAGCAACCTTTTTTTTTCTAAGTTATTGCTTGAAAGCACTATTAGAAAGTGGTTTAAAAATCCATTACTTGAATAGTCATGGAGGCTCCCAGTTTTCAGATTGGTAGTATACAGTCATACTAAAGTGCTCTTTTGTTTCTGACCCGTTGTTACTATAATAAATAGTAGTACTCATTTTCTTAACTGGACATCAGAGAGGTATCTAGAGACCCAAATTAGATGCTGATCTGGGAGCAGAACAAACTGACTGCACCCCTAAATACCCCCTGAATTAGTTTGGTCATTTAACCTAACCAGTGCTTAGTTTCTTTACTTGAAACTGATAAGAAACAATACACTGATTTAATAGGTTTGTAATAAATATTAGCAGGGATGTTGCATGCAATGTACTATTATAGGATAAATGTTAGCTCTTATTATCAGACTACAATATTTATTTCTTACAACTAAATTGTTCCCCAGAAATTACAATTGGCCCTTTGCCATGTCCAACACCATTAGCTTCTAAATCTGTCTCCCTGTGATAATAAACCATTTAATGGCAGATGTCTGGCAAAATTGCCATTTTTATGAGTGAGAACTCAATGATGTTTTAGTGCATAAAATTATGTGGGCAATAGGCAGACCTTTTACTTCAGACCTTAGACAATTTTCCAATCATCTAGCAAGTTTCAAAAGTGAAGTCATAGTGATATAAAGTAACTACTATACTCAATTTATGATGTAAATAGGAAAGGACCTACATATTCCGTAAGGGCACTCTGTATATGCTATGCCTTTTACTGAGGAAGAATGTCAATTTAGAATAGGCATTTGTTTCCTGCTGGCCAGTACAGTCTGGTTTTGTTGTAATCTAAAAAAAAGTCAATAATAATGGATACTGCTGGCAAAAATATATTAGCAATATCTCAACTGAGGATAGGTAGTAGGATTTAGGGATAGCTTTTTGAGTCTTTAGGAAACCAAGTGATAGTAAATAGACATGGTTGTTGGAAAAGTCTTTCATAAGGCATTCATTATAAATCCAGAAAGGGCAAAAGCACTGCTTGTGTAGCAACCACAAAGATTAATCTGATGTTGATAGTGTTAACCTGAACATCAAATACTTGGTACTGGCTTTGCAGACTGAGACATAAAGAGAGCCACTTTATCATGTTAGTGATGGGGTCTGTCATCTCTTAAAGGCTCCTAGTCGATAAGGTCATGTCAAACAATCCATCTTGAGGACTGATGCAATTAAACAACTTTTGGAAAGCTTTTCACTGATGAGCCACAAGAGAGAATAATGATTATTTTGGTAAATACCTAAGGTTTCATCCCAGGAGCTCAAATATTCTGTTTCCACACATATCTAGGTTTCCACAAATATCCAGCCTTGGTCTCATGCCAAGGCAGCACTCATTCTTTAAAATACTGTCTTCTTGGAAGCCATGCTGTCATAGCAACATTGTTTCTTTTAATTATTTCGGAAGGTAAGAGTCTCTACTGTTGTATATTCCCTTCCTAACAGTGAAGACTGTAAGTATCACATTCTGAAACCGTTTCTTCCATCTCCAATTCATTATTTAACAGAGTACCCTAGAATTTATCACTTGAAGATGAAGTCCAGAAAGGACTGAAGGAGCTGAAGGGGTTTGCAGTGCCATAGGAGGAACAACAATATGAACCACCCAGTACTCCCAAAGCTCCCGGGGAATAAACCATCAACCAAAGAGTACACATGGAGGGACCCATGTCTCCAGATGCATATGCAGCAGATGATGGCCTTGTTGGACATCAAAGAGAGGAGAGGCCCTTGATTCTGAGAAGGCTAGATGCCCCAGTGTAGGGGAATGCCAGTACAGGGAAGCTGGAGTATGTGAATTGGTGAGCAGAGAGAGCAGGATGGGTGTACTGGTTGGTTTTGTGTGTCAACATGACACAGGGTGGAGTTATCACAGAGAAAGGAGCTTCAGTTGGGGAAGTGCCTCCATGAGATCCAGCTGTAAGGCATTTTCTCAACTAGTGATCAAGTGGGGAGGGACCCTTGTGGGTGGTTCCATCCCTGGGCTGGTATTCTTGGGTTCTATAAAAGAGCAGGCTGAACAAGCCAGGGGAAGCAAGCCAGTAAGGAACATTCCTCCATGAGTCCTGCATCAGCTTCTGCTCCCTGACATGCTTGAGTTCCAGTCCTGACTTTCATTGGTGATCAAGAGCAACAATGGACGTTTAAGCTGAATAAACCCTTTCCTCCCCAACTTTCTTCTTGGTCATGATGTTTGTGCAGGAATAGAAACCTTGACTAAGACAATGGGTTAGGGAATTTCTGGGGGAAAACCATGAAATGGGGGGGAGGGACAACATTTGAAATGTAAATAAAGAATATATCCAGTAAAAAAGAAAAGAAAAAATACATGCAAGTCAGGCCATGTTACTCCTCTACTGAAAGTCTTCTAGTGTCTTCCATATTATTTCATGGTTGTCTCACCGCACTCCTCTGACTGCATCTCCTGCTTTTTCCTTGGATGATTGGAGAAGAACAGAGTATAATATTTTTGGCATTATGTAAATAACAGTATTTTGTGTGTGGCTATTTTCTTTTAACAGTATAATGATGAAGATACTTGTATTATATCATTATTAGAAGAGTTGATAGAATAAAAAGGAGGGACTGGAACTGTGTTCACATACACAATAGATTAAATAGATTAATAGATTAAAATATGGAAAATAGATAAATGGTAAATGAAAAGAGAGAGCCTGAAATAGTTTTCATGTATAGAAAGTTTGGCACAGGAGATCAGAGATTAAATAACAAATCTGTTCAATACTGCATGAATAATAAAATAATTTTTATTGCCTTATACAAATATTCTAACCAATGAAAACATATAATAATAGAATTTTATTTATATAATATCAAAAATGTGAGGAATGAAATCAAATTTTTGTAGATAAATTTTCATGAAGGTATACAAAGTAATACAAAGTAATAAACAGAAAATTCAAGGTTATCCTTAATTTTGCAGTAGGGTAGGATACATGGAATCTACATGGGCATTGAGAAATTTTATTCTGGGTTGTATAATACATGGATAAACATACTGTATGTATTGTGTAAGCTACATCCTTTTTATACCAATACTATATTAAATAATATTATGATGCTCGTGACTGGCAAAATTTTCTTAGAACTCTTCTTAGGGTTTTATTTCTGTGTTATAAAGGAAAACATTTAATTCAGACTGGCTTACAGTTTCAGGTGTTTATTTAGTCCATTATCATCATGGCAGGGAGTAAGGCAGCACACAGACACACATGGTGCTGGAGGACCTATATCTTGAGTTTTACATCTTTATCTCCAGGCAGCCAGGAAAAGACTGTTTCACACTGGGCAGAGCTTGAGCACCAGGAGACCTCAAAGACTACTGCCTACATATTGACATACCTCCTCTAACAAGGCCACAACTATTCTAATAAGGCTAAACCTCCTAGTAATCCCACTTTCTATGGCCATACATTGAAACACAAGAATCTATGGGGGGGGCAAACCATTTCAAACCACCACAACTGTGCTGTTCCTTGTAGTAATCAAGACACACATGTGCGTGTTTTATTTAATCTTAATTTAAATTATATAAAATCAAATTTCCAAGTCTTATTGTCAGAGGAGAAATATTCAACAAACCTGCAACCCTTATTGTTAACATATCAGAAAAAAATTAAAAAAAAAAACAAAAAACAAAAAACAAAATAACAACAACAAAAAAAAAGCTGGGTGGTGGCACACACCTGTAATCCCAGCACTTGGGAGGCAGAGGTAGGCGGATTTCTGAGTTCGAGGCCAGCCTGGTCTACAGAGTGAGTTCCAGGACAGCCAGGGCTACACAGAGAAACCCTGTCTCAAAAAAGCCAAATCCCCCCCAAAAAACAACAACAACAACAACAACAAAACAAAACAAAAAAAAAACAAACAAAAAACAAACAAAAAAAAACATATCAGATACTACAGAATATTTGAATTCTCAGTTCTAGAACATTCTTATTTCCTTAGATTACACACTATTTTTAATCCACTTTTTACAAATACAAGAAATTGATTGCCTTTCTGTACAAAATATTTCTACAGTTCTGTCAATATCATCAGTAGGAGCTGGAGCAAAGATTTACTTCCTAGGGATTTTGTTGCTACTCTTCGTTAGAGGAAATGGTATTAACAAATTTGTCAGAGTTTATATTTCAGCTCATTTAACTCATCAAGTGCCAGCATGAGCCTGCTTATTTTTCAACTTTAGGAAGTCAAAGACAACTGGTTTCTAGGCAAACAAGTTCAGTTTGTGCCAACAAGATTGTGAGCAGCATTTCATCTGCTAAAAATATCCATTGTGAAAAATTTTAAAGCTACATCTTCTCCAAGATACAATATTTAAATGAGCAGTGGCTATCCAGAAAGATACATACTGTAGAGAAAGAAAAGTGTCTTCTTGTCTATTCTCTAGCTATTTTTCCCACTAAGTATACATTGCCAAATCTAAGTAGTTTAGATCCTAGAGCTTTAACGAGTGTCTGACTATGTGCTCAAGAGTCAATCATGGGTTTCTTTTCCTGTTTCTCTTGCCTCTGTGGAGTAGAATCTGATGTTAGGCTGTAGATTTCTTCCTTCGTTTTCTACTACATGTACACCTGAAGGCTCTAAAGCCTGGCTTCATATTTGTAACATGGCTGACATGAAAGTAGTAAAAATTTGAAAGTAAGATTTGCATTTGAAGAAACAATAAGCTGTCTCTTTCTTTTCTTGTGGGTCTAAGCCACAGATTTCTGAGAGGCTTCAAAGAAACCTTTCTTTGGTATTTTCAGTACAGAATGACAACCTCTTCCTTATCACTAAAGTGGGTATCTTTAGATATATCAAGGAGAAGAAAGGAGGTGAGCCTTCAAGATAAAACTCAGGTGATGTTTTATCCTTTGGCCACATTTCTATTAAATAGTACTTGGATTCTCACCAGAACCCTCAAGAGAGATTATGAGGAACTGAAGTTGAGGAGCAAGTTACAAATGTAGCAGTCCTGTGTTTAGCTAGAGCTGGCTCTCATAGGTCCTAGAATCCCTGATAAAATGGGAGTTTCCCACCTCCGATGAGTAGCTACCTAGCCATTAGCAGTAGGCATGCTAAAGTAGGAGGGATGGAATTGCTTTCTGTCTGAGCCCAGGCTATCATCCATATGTCTATCTTGTCAATGTTTCATTTCAAAGTTATGAATGTCTACATGATCTAAAGAGAAAACACTCTTTAAAAACACCATTTAATAACTAAAATTTACTTATCAGCAAGATGCTTTTGTCTAATGGTACCACCATCAAGAACTCATTGATTCACAAGCAATGCAAACTCTAAACTGACTGCATGTTTTCATAACAACAGCAGGGATATTCTCAAAATAATATCTGCTTTACCAACCAAAGTAACTTGAATTCTAGCCTCAACAATGAAGGCGCACTTTGCTATATTTTGATAATAAGCTCAGATTTTGTTGTTTTTACACTTCGTATTCATTCACTTGTTTCTGTGTAATAATTCACTGCCTAAATCATTGGTGTCAAGTCTGTGCTTTATGGATGCTTAGGAGCTCAAAGTACTGTATATAAATGTCCTTTAATCATTTTTGATCCACAAGTACTGTATGCATGCTGAATAAAAAGATCTGCCTGTATATGAGCTGCTAAATTTAGATATCTGCACATGCTGTGATTAATCAAGAACAAAGCCTTGTAAAATTCTTATTAAATATGTACTCAATTTTCATCTCAGTTCAAGTATTTTCTCAATCAACTAATCCTAGGAATATAAGTAAAAATCATGATAATTTGTTTTTTTCCGATAATATAAACAGTTCTCCATACTGCGTCCCAAAGCTCATCAGTGTTATACAACCTTGTTTTACATCATGTGGAGTTAGGTCCTCTCCTACTACAGATTAATATGTAAAATTGATTCTAATACAATTTTTAGGCAACAGGAGCCACACACTCCTGCTAAGAGACCTTCAACGAACCCTACAACAGCTTAGAAAATATACCTGAGTTCTTGACAAAGGAAACAGAATAAACCCTTTCAAAACCTAAATTATAAAACCTTCTGTTTATCTAAAATGACAACCTACTTCCTGTTCTCCCCAAACTCCACAATTTATTTTCAAATATAAGGAAATGAAAAATCCTAGAGGAAGCTCAAGAGATGTTAGGCATGTAGTCTCTTACCAAGATTTTATGTGGTAGTGATTTTGACTTTCTTAGGCATTGCTGGAGTGGGCAAAGTACCCAGCTAACCTAATACTCAGCATCTTCCCCTTTCAAAAAAAACAAACCCTGCTACTCATCTTCCTATGGCTAAAGTTGTATAAAGATTGGCAGACAGCTCCCATTCCTTCAGAGTCTGCAGTGTGTCAAATATCTCTGCAGTTCTGGTTAAATGGGCAACTTTATCTGTTCTTCTTCAGTGAACTGAGATTGAATTCATTGGGGGGGGGGTGCAGGGGCAGCCAGCAGGGAGGTGACAAAGCTGGTGATGCACTCAGGCTTCAGTCCCAAGAGTAAAAGTTATGATGTGATGACTCATTCCCATGTAACAAATTGTTTTCACAGTGAAATTAATTGGAGGACTGGGTAAAAGCACACTCTAATATATATCTTTTACTTAAAGTTTAAGTGGCAAAGACAAGCAATTTTCCCCAAAATAAACTCCTTTTGTATAATGAACTCCTTCAGCTCACTTCTATTCCACAGTTTTCACCTCAAATTTTAGGTGATTAGCCTGCAAAATCCGTGTTCCTGCTAATAACTTGGAGGGGAAGAGTGAATTAGGGAATCCGTGGCTGGATCAAAAGACAACATCAACAATAACTACAACAAATAAAACAATGAAAGCTCGTTGTCCTTGGTGCTACATTAGTAGGAGCCACTTCTCCAGTAAAACAGCAGTGATCTCTCTCTCTCTGTCTCTCTCTGTCTCTGTCTGTTTCTCTCTGTTTCTGTCTCTCTCTTTCCTCTGTCTTTGTCTCTTTCTGTATCTGTCTCTCTGCTTCTCTGTCTCTCTGTCTCCCTCCCCGCGCGTCTCTCCGTCTCTCTCCTTGCGTATTAACAGAAATAATGGAAATAATGGAGAGGAGTGGAAGGCAAACAAAGGAGAGAACAAAAACATCTTTCTTTCGCATTTGCATCTCCGGGTTTCAGCAGACATTTCTAAAGGTTAGCTTATCCAAATGGGCATAATGAGGCCAGCTTCAGGCAGCAGTGTACACTCCACACATAATAAGTCCTCGATAAATATTTATTAACAGCAGCTGACCAATTCCAGTTCAATTTTCGGAGACTGTTCATGATTTTTCTTTCTTTTTTTTTTCACTCCTATTCTCCCTCTAACTGATTTTAGGTCTCAAAATTCATTTAACTAGGCTCTAGACTGAGATTAGGATCATAATCACTACAAGATATGCTTACTTAGCCTTGTCATTATGGTAAGAAAACAGTGTCCTTCTACAGGGAAACATACCACATAACACAAGCCATTATGTGGTTTGGCTATCATCTTCAGAATATTTTTTTAAAGTAACTTATTTTATTTGCTTACATTCACAATGTTGTCCCCCTTTCCTGGTCCTCTCTCCCTGAGTTCTTCACCGTATCCTTCTCCAAACCCCACAGACCTCTGAGAAGTAGTTCCTCCACCTGTATACCCATCTCCACCTCACCCCCACCAGCATCTCTCTTCCTGGGGGCACCAAGTTTCCACAGGATTAAGCACAACCTCTCCCACTGAGGTCAGAAAAGGCAATCCTCTGCTGTACATGTGCTCCGGGCCCTGGACAAGCCCTCCTATACTCATTGGTTGGTGGCTTCATTTCTTGGAGCTCTGAGGCGTTCTGAGTAGTTGACACTGTTGTTTTTCCTATGGGGTTACCATCCCATTTAGCTCCGTCAGTCCCTCCCCTAACTCTTCCATAGGGGTCCTGGACCTCCATCTAATGGTTGGCTGTAAGTGTCTGCATCTGTTTCAGTCAGCTGCTGGTAGAGCCTCTTAGAGGACAGCCATGCCAGGCTCCTGTCTATAATCACAATATGGCATCAGTAATAGTGTTCAGGTTTGGTGTGCTCTCATGGGATGGATCCCAACTTGGGTGTGTCAATCCATGGCCTTTCTTTCAGTCTCTGGAGCCTGCATTTCCTTTAGATGGGAACAATTCTGCCCCCAAAATTTTGAAGATAGATGGGTGGCTGCCTGCTTCAGCTCAGGGCCATGTCTATCTAATGGAGATGGTCTCTCCAGTTTCCCTCTCACCACCGTTGGGCATCTTGGCTAGTGTCATCCCCATTGAATCCTGGTAGCCTCTCATATCCCAGGTCTCTGGGACATTCTAGAGGTTCCCCTAACCCCCTCCCCACTGCTGCATATTTAGATTCATTCTCCTGGCCTTCTGGGTTTCTCTTTCTCCACCACCCCCCATACCTGATCATGTCCCCTTCTCCCCCTCATCCAGATTCTCCTCTCTGTCTCCCATGATTATTTTGTTTCCCCTTCTAAGTGGAATTGAGGTATCCATACTTGGTCTTTCCTACTTATTAAACATTCTATAGTTTGTAAGTTATAACATGGGTAATCTAAACTTTTTGGCTATTATCTACTTATTATTGAGTCCATAAAATGCATGCCCCTTTGGGTTTGGGTTACCTCCCTCAGGGTGATATTTTCTAGCTCTGTCCATTTACTATTCCATTGTGTAAATGAACCACGTTTTCTGTATCCATTCTTCGGTTGACAGATGTCTGGGTTGTTTCCAGCTTCTGGCTATTATAAATAAGGCTGCTATGAACATAGTGGAGCATGTGTCCTTGTGGTGTGGTGGAGCATCTTTTGGGAATATTCTCAGGAGTGGTATAGTTGGGTCTGTAGGTAGATCTATTTCCAGTTTTCTGAGGAACCTCCAGATTGATTTCCAGAGTGGCTATACCAGTTTGCAATCCCACCAGAAATGGAGGAGTGTTCCTCTTTCTCCACATCCTCTCTAACATGTGCTGTCACTTGAGCTTTTCATATTAGCCATTCTTATTGGTGTAAAGTAGAATCTTAGGGTAGTTTTGATTTGCAGTTTTCTCATGACCAAAGATGTTGAAGATTTCTTTCAGTACTTCTCAGCCATTTGAGATTCCACTGTTGAGAATTGTTTAGCTTTGTACCCCATTTTTAAATTGGGTTATTTGGTGTTTTGGAGTCTAACTTCTTTAGTTCTTCATATATTTTAGATCTTAGCCCTCCGTCAGATGTAGGGCTAGTGAAGATCTCCTAATATTAGGTTGCTGATTTATCCTATTGACAGCATCCTTTGCCTTACAAAAACTTTTCAGTTTCATATAGTTCCATTTGTCAATTGTTAATCTTAGAGCCTGAGCCATTGATGTTCTGTTCACAAAAATTTCCCCTGTGCCAATGAATTTGAGGCTATTTCTCACTATCTGTTCTAATAGATTCAGGGTATGTAGTTTTATGTTGAAGCCCTTGATCCACTTGAACTTGAGCTTTGTACAAGAAGATAAATATGAATCAATTTGCATTCTTCTACATGCAGACTGCCAGTTAGAAGAGCACCATTTGTTGAATATGGTTTCCTTTTTCCACTGTATAGTTTTGGCTTCCTTGTTAAAGATTAAGTGTCCATAGGTGTGTGAGTTTATTTCTTCATTTTAATTCTATTCTATTGATCATTCAGTCTGTCTCCATACCAATACCATGCAATTTTTTATTTCACCATTGCACTGTAGTACAGCTTGAGATCGGGGATGGTGATTTCCCCCAAAGGTTTTGGGGTTTTTTTGTTTTGTTTTGTTTTGTTTTGTTTTGTTTTGTTTTAATTGTTGAAAAGTGTTTTGGCTATCCTGGGTTTTTTGTTTTTCCATATGATGTTTAGAATTCCTCTTTCCATGTCTGTGAAGAATTATGTTGGAATTTTGATGGGGATTGCATTGAATCTATAGATTGCTTTTGGTAAGATGGCCATTTTTACTTTAATCCTACTGATCCATGAGCATGGGAGATCTTTCTATCTTATGAGGTCTTCTTTGATTTCTTTTTTCAGGGATTTGAATTTCTTGTCATACAGATCTTTCACTTTCTCTCTTGAACCGAATGGAGTCACTGTGCGAAAGAAAACACTACACAAACTTAGTTTAGAATCAGCAGGTAACACGGTTTCTGGGTGCAGCAACTAGCATCCCAATTGATAAGCCATTCTAAGTTAAATCCTCTGGTAGCAGATCCAAATAGATCTGCCACCTGAACCAGGGACCTCTGCTACCTACATTTTGATGTCCATGCTCATCTCTCGTCCCCAAGCCAAGTCCCTCTTCTCTTCCACCATCCCTTTCTGTGACCTGAAAGTCCAGAATATTATTTTTAAAAAGGAATGCTTATTTAAAATTTATTTTACCATGTGTATTTTCTCTAAAATGGCTAATAAGATCACACTTTCCATTTTGCATATTTACCCAAAGATTCATCCAAGTCATCATATTATAGCAATACCTACTCACCAACATTAATTGTGAAATGCTTCACAGTAGCTAATGGAACCAACCTAGGTGTTTAGTAACAAGGGATACAGAGAGTATAATATACATTTACAATGGAATATTTTTTAGCCATGAAGAAGAATAAAGGAATGTTGGCAAAATATTTATAATTGGAGATAATTATATTAAGCAAATTAAGTAGTCTCAAATGAGAAATATTACATAATTTCATACATTGTTCCCAGATGTATGCAAGTATGTATGTTCATGTTTATTGGGTACTTATTATGTCTGGAGTGTGCACTGCTGCCTGAAGCTGGCCATCATTATGGCCATTTGGAAGTATGGATATATATGTACATGTACATATACATATACATATACATATACATATACATATACATATACATCCATACAAATAGAAACAAAATCCTCTACCTGAACAAAGAGTTTAGTGGAATGATGAGGTAGAGAATCTGGTGGTAAAATACAGAAGGGGACATACCCAGTACATGTACACTTGTATAAGAATGTTGTATAATACCATTTCATTTAGAGTGAGTACATGGCAATGAAAGATTTTTTAAGGGTGTATTTTACTTACAGTTTCTACATTTTCTAATATTAATTTCTGCCTGTTATTGCAAATGTAAAGCTACACATTCCTACAGTCTTGTTCACTGCTTTTATAAAACCATCTTCATTATTTCTTTTGTAGAGTTTCTAACATCTCCAGTAGGCTTCATTGTAATTATAATTGTGAAAGAAGAATATATTAACTCATGGTAGAGATTTTAAAATATTGGAAGAAGAATCCCATTTCTTCTCCATATTCAAATTCAATTTTGTGATAACTAAGTCAAATTATGAATCATTTATCCTTAAACTTCAGACTATACAAGAATCCCTTAGGAAATGTGGCAAGATCCAAGAGTCTACATCTAACCCCAGGGACTAGACTACCAACCAAGGAATGTACTGGGAGCGACCCATGGCTCTAAGTACGTATGTAGCAGAGGATGCCCTTGCCTGACAGCAATGGGAAGGAAAGCCCTTGGAGGTTTGATGTCCCAGGGTAGGGGGATGCTAAAGCAGTAGGATGGGAGAGTGCGGGTGGGGGGAGCACCCTCATGCAGGCAAAGTGGAGGGGGGAGGGCAGATGTGGGATGGGGGATTGATAGAGTAGTAACCAATAAGTGAGATATCATTTGAGATGTAAACGAATGGAATGATTAATAAATAAAAAAATAAAAAGGAGGAAGCTCTCAAGCACATCTAGTTACTTTGTGGTTTAAACTGCCTTAGCTCAAGGTGAACGGGTGAAATTGTCCACCTGGCAAGCAAAATAGAAAGCCTGTAAAGAGTGTGTGGGGGGAGGATTTTCAGTTAATTCACATGTACACTTTTTTTTTTTTTTTGGTTTTTCAAGACAGGGTTTCTCTGTGTAGTCCTGGCTGGCCTGGAACTTACTCTGTAGACCAGGCTGGCCTCGAACTCAGAAATCTGCCTGCCTCTGCCTCCCAAGTGCTGGGATTACAGTCGTGCGCCACCATGCCCGGCTCACATGTACTCTTTATAAACTTGAGTTTTGTGGAGCTTATCTTACAAAATAGCAGCCTCTCAAGAAAATAAGAGAAGACTCCTAAGAGATGGGGTACATTGAGTTTCATTGAGATACATCCATATCATCTACCATCTTCATGTTGTTAACTTATCTGTTCTGCAATCTACAAGAGCCACAACAATATGCTAAAATTCCATGTAAAACTATTGAAGATTTCTGGACCTTTCTGAGATGGAAGAAATATACTATACCAAGTCTTCTCACAAATTGTAGCTGAAAACACTGGACAAGCTTCATAAAGTAGATATCTGAGGATGGTAAAATAACACCCATGAAAACACATTGAACCTCCAGAAAATTATTTGGGAAATGTAACCTAAACCACAGTACAATAAGATATGCCAACATAAGTACTGAAATGGTTTCTAAAATATATGCCAATGACAAGTAAAGGCGAGGATGCAGGGTAAGTAGAGTGCTCTTGCATTGATGATCAAAACTAAAAATGGCATAGCCACCATGGAAAACATTATGGAGATTCTTAAAGAGATAAAAAGTGAGCCAATATTTTTTTTAAATTTTTATTGGATATTTTATTTTTTTTACATTTCAAATGTTTCCCCTTTCTAGGTCTTCCCTTTGGAAATCCCCTATCCCATCCTCCCATCGCCTGTCTCTATGAGGGTGTTCCCCAGTCACACCCACCCACTCCCATCTAACCACTCTGGCAACATCTGAAACCCCTCAGGCCCAAGGGCCTCTCCTCCCACTGATGTCCAACAAGGCCATCCTCTGCCACATTTGCAGGCAGCACCATGGGTCCCTCCATGTGTACTCTTTAGTTTGTGGTCCATTCCCAGAAAGCTCTAGGGGGCCTGGCCTGTTGACACTGTTGCTCCCTCCATGGGGCTGCAAACCCCCTCAGCTCCTTCAGTCTCTTCTCCAACTCCTCCATCAGGGACCCCACGCTCAGTCCAATGGTTGGCTGTGAGCATCCACCTCTGCATTTGTCAGGCTCTGGCAGAGCCTCTCAGGAGACAGCCATAGCAGGTGAACCAAAATTTCTACGTGATTATCTTGTTTCTTAGTACACTGTTTCTGCTACAACAAAATATCTGATGCTGGGTAACCTATAAAGAACAAAAATGTATTTCTCACAGTTATAGAGACTGGAGAGAATAAAATCAATGCAGATTTACAATAGGATGAATTTCTTGTCTAGGTTTCCAAGATTATACCTTCTTGATGTACTCTCTAAAGGAGATCAACACTGTATCTTCAACTACTAGAAGACCTAAAAGGCATAACTACTGCCCTTGGGACTTTTTACAAGGTTCTAATCCCATTGGTGAGAGTGGAACTTTCATAAACTAATCACTACCTTAAGGACAAACTTCTTAGTATTTTTACATTGGATCATAGGTTCCAAAAATACATGCTGAGTATGCACATACATTAAAATCATGTAAAATCCATGTAAAATCCATGGAAAATAGAGAGATTACAACTGTATATGAAAACCTATAAATAAATATTTAGAGAAATCTTGATATAAAAAATAATCCAAATGTTTTCAGGATATTAATTAATTACATAACATATAGTTGTACAAGAGAATACTACTCAATAATAAAAAAGAACCAAGATTCTAAAAGTAACATGAAGTTATTGTGTTAAGACAGTGCTAGAGCCTTATGCTCAAACAAGAGTAAATTTTGCCCCTTATAACATTAAAAAGAAATTAAACCAGTATTTTCTCAAGTTGTATATGCACATTTATGTGCAAATGCTGGTCCAAGTCATTCTTTGTGTTTTATCCTATACAAATTCTTATTTTTATTCATTGAAGGTCACACATAAAAAATTTTGGGAGGGGGGAACCAGGAAAGGAGACAACATTTGAAATGTAAATGAAGAATATATCTAATTTTAAAAAATGAAAAAAAATAAAAGAAGACTGGAAAGAATATTAAATAACTAAAAATTTAAAAAAATCATAATGACAGTATTCAAAATAGCCCTACATTCTTTTTAAAAACTGAAGATATCCAAATATCCACTGGTAGCAGCATGGATAGATACAATGGAATATGTGTGAGGAAAGAATGAACTGCAACTATACACAATAAATTGGCCTGCTTTCAGAAGTTAGTACTGAATTTAAGAATAAAAAATAAAAATTGGTCTTAGATCCTGGGGTAGTATTGTCTTTCGTGGGGAGTAAGTGGATGGTTGTCAAAGAGAACATCTATTTACCTGGGTGCAATCATTATGAGTGGGTAGAAACACATCAAGCTGTAACCTTTCGATTAGTATATTTGTTTTATGCATAGAGTAATGCACTAAAATGTGGATAGGCATTGTGCTTTCCAAGAAATTTCGACAGCTTTTTTTCTTGTTTTTATTTTTCAAAAGCTTTATATTAGTGTCACAATGGGGTTTTTTGCCTCCAAAGTCATTGTAATCACCGAATTACAGAAGTAAGAATTGATCTTGAATGACATTAAGATTAAAAGTGATCTTTGTTTTCTGGATTTTCTAAGTTAGATAACTCTAAATCCTGTCCTATTCGAAGAACCTCTCAGGCCTGCAGCATTCCCCAGCTCTGGCTGTATTTCTAAGAAAAGCTGTTTCTTGTTCCCTCAGAGTAGACTGCCTGAGTCTAGGGGCTTTCCCCGTTAAAAGGGGAAAAGCCCTGAGCTAATTGAAAGGCAACACAGGAGACACACTTTCTGCTCTTTTTAGAAGAGACGGATTCTGAAGTCCTTGTTATGAGATATTGGGAATCTATTTCCCCACAGAAGCACCCAGATGGGTTTCAAAGCAAAGCTGAATGGAATTGCTAGCACTTGTAGGGACAGAGAGGTGGTAGAGGAGAGGAGGGGAGAGGAGATGGGAGGGGAGGGGAGGGGAGGGGAGGGGAGGGGAGGGGAGGGGAGAGGAGGGGAGGGGAGAGGAGAGGAGAGGAGAGGAGAGGAGAGGAGAGGAGAGGAGAGGAGAGGAGAGGAGAGGAGAGGAGAGGAGAGGAGAGGAGAGGAGAGGAGAGGAGAGGAGAGGAGAGGAGAGGAGAGGAGAGGAGAGGAGAGGGAGACTTTGATTTCTGTCAGAGCAACATTGCAAAATCCTGTGAGGATCTGAGGTAAAGCTCACCACAGCACCCAGCCTTTAATCGACCATCTTCATGATGCCTTTTTTTCATCTTTCAAGTTAAAGTGCAAGGACTTGGTTTCCTATGTTTCTTCAGAGGGCTACAATTTCAGCTGTGGCTTCAGGACCAGTGATTAAATGATGACTTTCATCGAGGAGTCCTTGCTGGTAGATCAGAGTCAGCCAAGGCCATCACAGGTTTTCCTACAATGTGTTTCCCAATTCCCAGAGAAAAGGCACAAATGGCCCAGGATGCCTTGAGAGTTTTTAGCAGAAGGTATTCTCTCTTCATACAAGTGTAGCTTTTCATGTTTCCTCTAATATTAGATGTTCACCACTTACAAGTATGCACATTTTGAGAGCTCAGAATGTGCTGCTTAAAGGACAGATGCAAACATGTACCTTATAAGAAGGACGAGGCTTCTTTTCTGCATTTAATAAGCATCCTTTCTACAATTGTGATCAATATATAATTTCAACCTAGGGTAATTGGGAACACAAACTGTATTTTCTTTTTTTTTTTTAATATTTTATTTTCTGTATTCTATGTTTACATTCCAAAGGCTTTCCCCTTTCCCAGTTCCCACCCACCATAGTTCCCATAGTTCCTCTCCCCCCCCCAACTATTCCCCAATCATTCCCCCTCCCCCCTCGGTTTCTTTACTAAACTGGATGCAATCTTTACAGGCCCAGTGTCCTCTCCTTTCTTCTTCTTGGGAATCAATTGACTTGCTATTTGTGTCTTGAGTATTTAGGGCTTCTGGGCTCATTAATATCCACTTATCAGTGATTGCATTTCATGTGCATTCTTTTGTGATTGGGTTAATTCACTCAGGATGATATTTTCCAGGTCTAACCATTTACCTACAAATTGCATGAATTCATTATTTTTAATTGCTGAGTAGTATTCCATTGTATAAATATACCACATTTTCTGTATCCATTCCTCCTTTGAGGGATATTTGGGCTCCTTCCAATTTCTGGCTATTATAAACAAGGCTGCTATAAACATAGTGGAGCATGTGTCCTTATTGCATGCAGAGGAATCCTCTGGGTATATGCCCAGGAGTGGTATGCCAGGGTCCTCTGGAAGTGACATGCCCAATTTTCTGAGGAACCGCCAAACTGATTTCCAGAGCGGTTTTAACATTTTGCAATCCCACCAACAGTGGAGGAGTGTTCCTCTTTCTCCACATCCTCGCCAGCACTTGTTGTCTCTTGAGTTTTTAATCTTAGCCATTCTGACTGGTGTGAGGTGGAATCTCAGGGTTGTTTTGATTTGCATTTCCCTGATGACTAATGATGTTGAACATCTTTTAAGGTGTTTCTCGGCCATCCGAATTTCTTCTGGTGAAAATTCTTTGTTTAGCTCTGTGCCCCATTTTTTGATAGGGTTATTTGGTTCTTTGCGGTCTAACTTTTTGAGTTCTTTGTATATATTGGATATTAGCCCTCTGTCGGATGTGGAGTTGGTGAAGATCTTTTCCCACTTTGTTGGTTGCCGTTTTGTCCTTCTGACAGTGTCCTTTGCTTTGCAGAAACTTTGTAGTTTTATGAGGTCCCATTTGTCGATTCTTGATCTTAGAGCATAAGCTATTGGTGTTCTGTTCAGGAACTTTTCCCCTGTGCCCAAGTCCTCCAGGGTCTTCCCAAGTTTCTTTTCTAATAGTTTCAGTGTGTCTGGATTTATGTGGAGGTCCTTGATCCACTTGGAGTTGATCTTAGTGCAAAGAGATAAGAGTGGGTCAATTCTCATTCTTCTGCATGTTGACCTCCAATTGAACCAGCACCATTTGTTGAAAAGGCTATCTTTATTCCACCGGATGGTTGTGGCTCCTTTATCAAAGATCAAGTGACCATAAGTCTGTGGGTTAATTTCTGGGTCTTCAATCCTGTTCCATTGATCTGCTTGCCTGTTGCTATACCAATACCATGCAGTTTTTAACACAATTGCTCTGTAGTACTGCTTGAGGTCAGGGATATTGATTCCCCCAGAAGTCCTTTTATTGTTGAGAATAGTTTTAGCTATCCTGGGTTTTTTGTTGCTCCAGATGAATTTGAGAATTGCTCTTTCTAGATCTATGAAAAATTAAGTTGGGATTTTGATGGGGATCGCATTGAATCTGTATATTGCTTTTGGCAAGATGGCCATTTTTACTATATTGATCCTGCCAATCCAGGAGCAAGAAATATTTTTCCATCTTTTGAGTTCTTCTTCGATTTCTTTCTTCAAGGACTTGAAATTCCTGTTGTACAGATCTTTCGCTTATTTGGTTAGAGTTATGCCAATATACTTTGGTTGTTTGTGGCTATTGTGAAGGGTGTTATTTCCCTAATTTCTTTCTCAGCCTGCATGTCCTTTGAGTACAAGAAGGCCACTGACTTGCTTGAGTTAATTTTATAACCTGCCACTTTGCTGAAGTTGTTTATCAGCTGTAGGAGTTCTCTGGTGGAGTTTTTTGGGTCACTTAGGTAAACTATCATATCGTCTGTAAATAATGATAGTTTGACTTCTTCCTTTCCAATTTGTATCCCTTTGACTTCCTTATGTTGTCTAATTGCTCTCGCTAGAACTTCAAGTACTATATTGAAAAGATATGGAGAGAGAGGGCAACCTTGTCTAGTCCCTGATTTTAGTGGGAATGCTTCAAGTTTCTCTCCATTTATTTTGATGTTGGCTACTGGTTTGCTGTAGATTGCTTTTACTATGTTTAGGTATGGGCCTAGAATTCCTGCTCTTTCCAAGACTTTTAGCATGAAAGGATGCTGAATTTTGTCGAATGCTTTTTCAGCATCTAATGAGATGACCATGTGGTTTTTTTCTTTCAGTTTGTTTATTTAGTGGATTACATTGATGTATTTCCGTATGTTGAACCATCCCTGCATCCCTGGGATGAAGCCTACTTGATCATGGTGGATGATCGTTTTGATGTGCTCTTGGATTCGGGTAGCAAGAATTTTATTTAGTATTTTTGCATCTATATTCATAAGAGAAATCAGCCTGTACTTCTCTTTCTTTGTTGGATCTTTTTGTGGTTTAGGTATTAGCGTAATTGTGGCTTCGAAGAATGAGTTGGGCAGTGTCCCTTCTGTCTCTATTTTGTGGAATAGTTTGAAAAGTATTGGTGTTAAGTCTTCTTTGAAGGTCTGGTAGAATTCTGCACTAAAACCATCTGGTCTCGTACTTTTTTTGGTTGGGAGGCTTTCTATAACCCCTTCTATTTCTTTAGGGGTTATGGGACTATTTAGCTGATCTACTTGATGCTGATTTAATTTTGGTATTTGATATCTGTCTAGAAAATTGTCCATTTCCTCCAGATTATCCAGTTGTTTTGAGTATAGACCTTTGTAGTAGGATCTGATAATCTTTTGAATTTCCTCGGTTTCTGTTGTTATGTCTCCCTTTTCATTTCTAATTTTGTTAATTTGTATACTGTCTCTGTGTCCTTTGGTTAGTCTGGCTAAGGCTTTATCTATCTTGCTGATTTTCTCAAAGAACCAGCTCCTGGTCTTGTTAATTCTTTGTATGGTTCTCTTTGTTTCTACTTGATTGATTTCAGCCCTGAGTTTGATGATTTCTTGTCTTCTACTCCTCCTGGGTGAATTAACTTGTTTTTCTTCCAGGGCTTTAAGGTGTGCCATTAAGCTGCTAGTGTATGCTCTCTCCAGTTTCTTTTTGGATGCACTTAGAGCTATGAGTTTTCCTCTTAGCACTGCTTTCATTGTGTCCCATAGATTTGGGTAGGTTGTGCCTTCATTTTCATTGAATTCTAAAAAGTCTTCTATTTCATTTTTTATTTCTTCCTTGACCAAGGTGTCATTGAGTAGAGTATTGTTCAGTTTCCATGTGTATGTGGGCTTTCTGTTGTTTTTGTTGTTATTGAAGACCACTCTTACTCCATGGTGATCTGATAGGAGGCATGGGATTAGCTCGATCTTCTTGTATTTGTTGACCTCTGTCTTGTGACCAATTATATGGTCTATTTTGGAGAAGGTACCATGTGGAGCTGAGAAAAAGGTATATTCTTTAGCTTTAGGATGAAATGTTCTATATATATCTGTTAAATCCAATTGGTCCAGAGTTTCAATTAGTTTCACTGTGTCCCTGTTTAGTTTCTGCTTTCCTGATCGGTCCATTGAGGAGAGTGGAGTGTTTAAGTCACCCACAATTATTGTGTTAGGTGTAATGTGTGCTTTAAGCTTTAGTAAGGTTTCTTTTACGAATGAGGGTGCCCTTGCATTTGGAGCATAGATGTTCAGTATTGAGAGCTCTTCTTGGTGGATTTTCCCTTTGGCCAGCAAGAAGTGACCTTCTGAGTCTCTTTTGATGATTTTAGGTTGGAAGTCAATTTTATCTGATATTAGAATGGCTACTCCAGCTTGTTTCCTGAGACCATTTGCTTGTAAAATTGTCTTCCAGCCTTTTACTCTAAGGCAGTGTTTGTCTTTGACACTGAGATGTGTTTCCTGTATGCAGCAAAATGTAGGGTCCTGTTTCCGTATCCAGTCTGTCAATCTATGTCTTTTTATTGGGGAATTGAGTCCATTGATGTTAAGAGATATTAAGGAATAGTAATTATTTCCTCCAGACATTTTTGAAATTATATTTATTTATTTTATTTATTTTTTTTATATTCGAGAAGTTACCTTCTTTTGGGTTTGATGAGAGGAGGTTTCTATCTTGCTTCTTTCCGGGTGTAGTTTCCGTCCTTGTCTTGGTGTTTTCTCCCTATTATCCTTTGTAGGGCTGGATTTGTGGAAAGATATCGTGCAAATTTGGTTTTGTCATGGAATACCTTGATGTCTCTATCTATGGCGATTGAGAGCTTTGCTGGGTAAAGTAGTTTTGGCTGAAGTTTGTGTTCTCTTAGAGTTTGCATTATGTCTGCCCAGGATCTTCTAGCTTTCATGGTCTCAGGTGAGAAGTCTGGTGTTATTCTGATAGGTCTTCCTTTATAAGTTACTAGGCCTTTTTCTCTTGCTGCCTTTAATATTCTTTCTTTGTTTAGTACATTTGGAGTTTTGATTATTATGTGACGGGATGTATTTCTGTTCTGATCCAGTCTGTTTGGGGTTCTGTATGCTTCTTGTACATTGATGGGCATCTCTCTCTTTAGGTTGGGGAAGTTTTCTTCCATAATTTTGTAGAAGATATTTGCTGGCCCTTTAACTTGTACATCTTCATTCTCGTCTATACCTATAATCCTTAGGTTTGGTCTTCTCATTGTGTCCTGGATTTCCTGGATGTTTTGGGTTACAGCCTTTTTGCATTTAGTATTTTCTTTGACTGTTGAATCAATGGTTCCTATGGTATCTTCGGCTTCTGATATTCTGTCTTCTATCTCTTGTATTCTATTGTTGATATTTGCATCTATGGCTCCTGATTTCTTCCCAAGGTTTTCTATCTCCAATGTTGTCTCCCTCTGCGATTTCTTAGTTGTTTCTACTTCTGTTTTTAGTACCTGGATGGATGTGCTCAGATCTTTCACTTGCTTGCTTGTGTTTTCATGTATTTCTTTAATAGATTTTTGTGTTTCCTCTTTCATAGCTTCTACTTGTTGGCCCACGTTCTTCTGTATTTCTTTAAGTGATTTCTGTCTTTCCTCCTTATTGTCTTCTTCTTTTTGATCCATCTTCTCCTGCATTTCTTGAAGTGATTTTTGTATTTGCCTTGTAAAGGCTTCTAACTTTTGATCCATTTTCTCTTCTATTTCTTTACGAGATTTTTCTATGTGTTCAGCTACCAGCATCCTGACCAGTGATTTTATATCCAAGTCTTGTTTTTCTGGTGTTTTGGGGTATCCAGGGCTTCCTGTTGTTGGCGAACTGGGTTCAGGTGCTGTCATGTTGCCTTGATTTCTGTTAGTGACATTCCTTCGTTTACCTTTTGCCATCTGGTTATTTCTGGTGTTAGTTGACCTTGTTGTCACTGGCTGGTGTTTGAATCTCCTGTGAGGCTGGGCTTACCTGTTGTTTCTCTATTGGTTGTTATGCGTGATTGCTGCTCAATGGGATCACGGGCTGGCTGCCACCCGCTGACTTTGTGCACGGCCTAAGGTCTCCGGGAAGTGTGGTGGAGTGCAGCAGAGCCTCGGCAGGCGCTGCTGGGCCTGCCTAGTAGCGAGGGCCTAGCAGATCCCCCCATGTGGCAGCCCCTGATGGAATCTGTCTACCTGTGCCTTTCCAGCTGTGTTCTGGTTGCAATATGGAGGCCTGCCGCTATCGCTGGTCCGGGGTCCTGGGGAGATGGGTGGTTCCGGCTGCCTCGGTGCATGGCCTAAGCTCGCAGGGACGTGCTGCAGATCCTAGGCGCCTGGGCCCGCCTGTGGGCGAGAGCTTAGCAGCTCTCCCTGCTCTAGCCCCAGATGGAGTCTCTACCTGCACCTTTCCAGCTGTGTCCTGGTTGCAATATGGAGGCCTGCCTCTATAGCTGGTCCTCTCTCTTCTTAATAAACAAGAATTGTTGCTTATCCTGGTTCCGCCGGCAGGGTCTGAGCACCTGGCAAGCTGGCTAGGTCTGGCTTCCCTGCTATCGGCTGGATGGGAAGCTGCAGGCAAGATGGCGCTGCTTGCAGTGGGTTCGGGGTCTGGCCTGCGAGCGCAGAGTGCAGGCACGGCCGCTGTACTCCAAGCCTCTATTCTGTGTGCAGCTCCTGCTCCAGACCTGAGTCCCCGGAGGTCTTAAACTCGGGCTGTCTCGGTACCTGGTTCCGCCGGCAGTGTCTGAGCACCTGGCAAGCTGGCTAGGTCTGGCTTCCCTACTACCGGCTGGATGGGAAGCTGCAGGCAAGGTGGTGCTGCCTGCAGGGGGTTCGGGGTCTGGCCTGCGAGCGTAGAGCGCAGGCACGGCCGCTGTACTCCAAACCTCTATTCTGTGCGCAGCTCCTGCTCCAGACCTGAGTCCCTGGAGGTCTTAAACTCGGGCTGTCTCGGGTACCTGGTTCAGCTTGCAGGGTCTGAGCACCTGGCAAGCTGGCTAGGTCTGGCTTCCCTGCTACCGGCTGGATGGGAAGCTGCAGGCAAGATCTGCATTTTCTAAATATACAGAAAACTGAAATGTAAGCCAGCTGATGCTATGTATTACTTTTGGACAAAGTTGCAAATCCTTACCAAAGGGATATGTATGTTTTGTTAGGTGATAGAAGGACCTCTTCTATCTTTTAGAAATTCTACAACTGAAATGAGAACTAGAAAGGAGCTTGATGGAGAGAGGAAGACACACACACACACACAGACACACACACACACACACACAGACACACACACACACACACACACAGAGAGAGAGAGAGAGAGAGAGAGAGAGAGAGAGAGAGAGAGGAGAAGCAGTGAGGGACAAGGGTAGAGAGGAAAAGAAAAAAGTCTACCAAGTACAAGATTGTTGAACATGAAGTATTTATGAAGTTTGTGACTTACAATATATGTGTGTGGACATATACATATATGCATATTTTTATATAGCCTAAATATGCATCTACATAAAAATATGTCCATGATTATCATATATATACACTTAGACTTTACAATGAATTTTACTATATTGATAGGTATTTTATTTTCCTTTTCCATTTATTTTACTGTAATTCTTCTCTCATACATTATATCCTGAGCACAGTTTCCCATCCTTCCACTTCTCCCAGTCCCCTTTCCACTTCCCATCTCCCCCAGATAAACTCCTCCTCCATTTCCTTCTGGAAGAAAGCAGGCTTCCCAAGGGATACCCACTGAACACGGCCTAAGAAGACTCAGTAAGACAGGGCACAAATTCTCAAATCAAGGCTGGATGAGGTAACCTAGTAACAGGAAAAGAATCACAACAAGCACAGGCTATTTCATAAATGAATGCCTAGTCCAGAGCAAGATGAAATACCTTACCTTAAGTCTGTACAGAAAAGAACAAACAGAAGACTTGAATGTATTTCTTGTTGCTTAGTGATACCTTCAGAAATCATAATTATTGTGAACCTAGGAAACAAAAGCCCATTGTACAGAATTGAAGTGGATTTCTGCTTTGTTTTTTAATTCATGTCTGTGAGTTTCTAGCTCCTTTCCATCCTGGTTGAGATAGTCTCGCTGCTGCATATGCCAGCATGGCTGGCCTGTGCACTTTGGAGAGTCTCCTGTCTCAGCCTTTCATCTCCCCATAGCAGCATTAGAATTAATTACAAATGCACATTATTGCATCTGGCTTTAGATGGTGTCAAGGGATCCAAAATCAGGTCCTTAAGCTTGTAAGTACTTTTCTAACTGAGCCATCAGGATAGCTCTGTTTCATACAATCTAAGACAACTATGAACAAAAGAAATCTTTGTTTTAAGGCAGCCACTTGTGAGCATATAGTCACAGCTAAGAAGAAGTCATTATGCTTTGGGGCAAGACGAGGAAACAAACCAATGTGGATCTTCTCCAGCCTTAAGGAGAAGAAGCAGTCATATCAAGTTCCAGTCCAGTGAGAGATCCTATCTCAAAAGAAAAAAAATGAAGTGGTGGATAGTAAGCCAGGAATGACCCCCAAACCTGTCCTCTGGCCTCCACACACACAGCACAAATACCTGCAAGAACACACACATGTGTATCTGTACACACATATTCAAAAAGAGAGAGTATCAATCTTAGAAATCAGTGATTTACATGATCCTGATTTACAACTTTTTTTTCACCATTGGCCCAAATTACTGGGAATCCTCCACAATCCCCACATGCTTTTATTCTAAAACTTTAAACTCTTTTCTGGGTTCTTTATTAATCTTCACTATACGTGCAAGAGGCAACTACTGCCAAATGTCAGGCTAATTTTATAGATAGAGGATTTGGGTAGCTTAATGGAAGGCATGTCAGTCATACCCTCAAAGGAGTGAGAATCCAAACCAACTGTGAGCCAGGACTTACTGCTTTCCCTGCTGTGGCCCTTTTTATTAAGAAGTGTGGTTTCTCTTGGTTCCCCTCTGGTGCTGTTCCTTGGATGGTTACTAGGCAACTTGAGCCTTCACAGTCTGACTGGTTCAAAATACCAACACATCAAAGTCTTAGAAAAATAAGAAAAAACCTTTTCATTGTATACATGCTAAACGTAGTCAAATTTGTCACTGCAGCTAGGATCAACTATGTGTGTGGGGCATTGCTGTAGCCCCAAATACTATGCATCTGATGAACTGGGTTAATTATAAGCTGCTAAACATTATAGATATCTTAGGGCACACAGGAGTAAAAACAAAATATAGATGGTTTGCTCTAGAGAGGTTAGACCCCCAAGGCACGGAAATAAATACTTGTAGCACGCAGAAAAATGATGTAAAGGGTATGATGAGAGGTCAGTCTACAGGAAAGAAATCATACAATAACCAGGGCAACTGATCTTAGCATCCCTGGGATTCTGTGGCATTTTCAAAATGAGAAAGCAAAAAGGTGAAGGAAGAGAGAACAAATCATCCAGTTATTTGATTCAGAAGCATAGGAAGAAATTCCTTAGAAGAGGCAGAGTGGGAAGTCTAAGAACTCAGATTGTGGATCCATACAGATTTTGCTATGTGAAGAATGTTTTTCCCTTGAGGACAGAGAAAGGTACATAGCATTGTTATGGACTTTCACCAGCCGTTGAGCCCCAAGCCTATAATACAATGCTTAGTGACACAGTTATGTAGAAATAGACAGTCTCCAACTTCCCAGAAGGCACAAGAGAGAATGTTTATGCTATTCTGTTTAATAATGAGGGCATTTGTACCCAACCTTAAAATGTATACAAAACTCAAATGTGCAGTTTTTAAAATGTGATAACAACTACTGAAATACAAGCAGGGGAATAACTGCAATGCACTATTTTCTTTGTCTCTCAAAACCTCATCAACCCAAAGAACAGAAAAAATACCCCCCAAAGCCCCTGAAATCCTCTAGCTACATACGCATTGTTCCAATTAGGGAAGTGTTTTAACTGAGCCATACCTTTCTTGGAATACCATGAGGGAATATGAAGTCTAAATAAAATATCCAGCATCCTGTTACTCAGTAAACACTGACCAGTAGCTAGTAGTAGTATTGCTTTCATTTCTTTAGAATTCTAGCAAATGAAGAGATCCCTTAAAGAATATAAGTAAATATTTAAGTCATATTGTTCCAGTATGCAAATAATTTCACAGTTTCATATAAGCTCCACATAAGCTAATTAAATATAAATCATGATTTGGAAACAAAACGTGGTAGTAAGATATTGTTTGCCAAGTAACTTTTTATTTTAAGCCCACTGATTTGTTCCATGATCAGATAGGCATGAAAACAGAATGTAAACATATACACTTCATTCTTAGCAGTTAGTGAAATGCACATCAAGACAAGTTTGAGGTTTCATCTTAATCCAGTCAAAATGGTATTGATCAATAAAACAACTGATTGGAGAAAGGAGAATCCTCATTCTCTGCAGTCTGATTGCAAACTGGTATAGTCAGTATGGAAATCAGTGTGGAGATTTCTCAAAAGGGTGAAAATTAAATCTTCCATGGGACTCAAATATACCATTTATATTTGATCTGCCACAGTCATTGCAGGTAAATTGCAGGAACAAGAAAATATCACACTGAGTGAGGGGATCATTGTGGAAGAAGAAACAGAAAATTGGTAAAGAGCAAGAGGATCAGGGAGTTTATTTTGAGTTTGAGATTTTTTTCTTTTTTCTTTTAATTTATTTTTTATTGAATACTGTCTTCATTTACATTGCCAATGGTAAAATCTTTCCCGATATCCCCCCTTCCCTAAGACCCCCAACCCCTACCCCTCCTCCTTCCCCCTGCCTCCACGTATATGCCCCTCCTCCCAACAGACTCCCTCCTCCCCCCATTGGTTTCCCTTTGTTGGGGCCTCTGTTGAGCCCTTACCTGAACAAGGACCACTCCTCCCACTGATACCCAACAAGGCCTTCCTCTGCCACATTTTTGGCTGGAACCATGTGTGCCCCTTGGTTGATGGTTCAATCCCTGGGAGTCTTGGGGCATCTGGGTGGCCGGAATCATTGTTCTTCCCATGGGGCTGTAAACCCCTTCAGCTACTCTGGACCATCCTCCAGCTTCTCCATTGGGACCCCATGCCCAATCCAATAGTTGGTTGCTAGCATCTGCCTCTGTATTTGTAAGACTCTGGCAGGACCCCACCAGAAACAACCATGGCATGCTCCTTTTGGTAAACACTTCTTGCCGTCCATAGTAGTGTCAGAGTTTGTTGACTGTTTATAGGATGAATCCCCAGGTAGGGCAGTCTCTGGGTGGCTTTACTTCAGTCTCTGCTTCACACATTGTCTCCCTTATTGCTCCTGTGGCTATTTTGTTCCCTTTCTTAGAGGAACCAACACACCCTCACTTAAGTTCTTCTTCTTGAGCTTCCTGTGCTGGGTGAATTGTAACTTGTTTATTTTGAGCTTTAGGGCTAACATCCACTTATCAGTGAGTGCATACCATGTGTGTTCTTTTGTGATTGGGTTGCCTCGCTCAGGATGACACTTTCTAGTTTCATCCATTTGCCTAAGAATTTCATGAATTCTTTGTTTTTAATAGCTGAATAGTACTCCATTGTGTATATATACCACAGTTTCTGTATCCATTCCTCTGTTGAGGGACATCTGGGTTCTTTCCATCTTCTGACTATCACAAATAAAGCAGCTATGAACATAGTGGAATTTGAGATTTCAAGTCAGAAGCTACATCCATAAAATCTCACCAACATGACTACATAAACATGTGCTGAACAAGGACAACAATAATAGACATGCTAAAGTGGACAGGGAAAGCCTGAAAGGCCTAAACCCTACACAAAGAACTACAGGCAACTAAGAATTGTTGAATGCTGGAGAATCTGTCTACCCCAGGGAAGTGCATACCATCTGGTTATTTAATACTTAGTAGTCAGCCCTGAAAACATGCAAAAAAGTAACATTATACAGACTGGACAGGGTATATTTATGCATTTATGAACATATATATGTACATATATATGTATGTAACAATAATTAATGATAAAGGGGGTCATGAATTTGAGAGAGAACAAGCAGGGATGTATAGGAAGACTTGAAGGAAGAAAGGGAATGGGGAATGACAAAGTAATATCATAACTTAGAAGAAATGTTTAAAATTACAAGTAAAATAAAAACCTTTGAAGAGAAACAATGGCCTTTAATAAGCACTAGAATTAAGTACATTTTTTAAAAATAAGCTGATTTATAATGAAATCAGGATGAGATGGAAACATATATTATATGCTTTATTAACAATTGAGACAAAAATGACACAATGAACAGTAAAAAAAAATCAATAACAAAAACATGAGATTTATTTAGTTACATAGTTTATTTAGTTAATCGAGGCACATCAAATAAGACCTACATAAACATCCCATGCTTGTTAACTGAATATAATACAAATGCTACCCTTTCCCAAATGACTATATACATATGTTAATATAATTTTTAAAATAAAAAATTGAGTAGAATTTAATTAGACAAAACAATTTTTAAATGCATATGAGAAATCTGGACCCAGCAACATCTTTTATAGATGGGTGGGTGAATTTACAAAATAGAAAACAAACAATGTATGTGAGAAACCAAAATATGGAAAAGTTGCCAAGAATGCTTTAGCAAAACTAGAAAATAAAGACTTGTTCTCCTGGCTATTAATATCAAAGATTGGTCTATTCTAGAAGATTCCTCTCAACACCTGTTTTGAGGAACTCAGCATGACACAGTTATTATGATCAGTTCAGAACTGACACATATTTCGGTAAGGATGTCAGAATTTAAGTTAGCTCTATGCTTATGAATTAAATAAAGAAATGGGTAGGGAAGTGAGCTTAAGCTTTTTATAGTTATAGGTTATATATGGGCTGTAGCCCAGTGGCTATCAACCTGTGGATCATGACCCTTCTGGGGGAAGAACGACTCTTTCACAGGGGTCAGGTAAAACCATACATTATAAAACACAGATATTGTACAATTTATCTAAGTGACAAAATTACAGTTATAAAGTAGTGATGAAATAATTTTATGTCTGGAGGTCACCACAACATGAGGAACTATATTGAAGGGTCTTGTCTTTAGGAAAGTTGGCCTAGCTGGTTGAGCCTCAGATGAGCTGTGGGTCCTGAAAGTGTTCCTTGGAATCACTGTGCCTCTGCATTTCGCTTTTTTAAACATTTAATATTGTGACCTGGTCCTCCTCATTTGCACACTTGGCCTTGTTTTGTCATTTGGTTCCCTGCTTGGCTTGTAAGTCTGAGATCTGGCACTGCTCCCAGTGCTTTGTTCTGGCTTGGCCACTTCTATGCTCCACTTGGCTTTGACCCAAGAGCCAGCAATTTTTCTCACTTGTTCTATTCTTACGGGCATCTAGAATTTCAGATTTAGTCACAGCCTCATTCGTAATTATACTGTTCCCTCCCTAGAGTAAAAAACCAAAAAGACAAAAAAAAAAACCCAAAAAACAAAAAACAAAAAACAAAAACAAAAACAAAAAACAAAATAAATTTAAAAAAAAACAGAAAGAAATGTTCTCTAGTGGATTATGATACGTGGATGGTCTCTGAGAGATTTGAAGGCTGCGAGCCTGTCTGATTTATCAGCCTGGCATCTCAATCATAGTTTCATTCCTTTGCTCAGACAGCCATGGCAAAAGGCAGCCTGGGCTTAGACTACAGAAATATTTTTCCTCAAGCTTCTGGAGGAAAGACATCTGAGAACAACCTGTCAACGGAGTTGGTTTCTTTTAGAGCCACTCTCTGTGTGTGACCTTCAGATGGCCATCTTCAATCTGATACCTTATATAGTCTTTCTTTTGAGTATGTCTGTGTCCTAATTTTTTTTAAAAGGAAAGACATTAATCACACTTGACTAAGTCTCACCCACTGATCTCATTTTACCATAGTTACTTCCTTAAAATCCCAGTGTGTAAATACAGTCACATTCTGAGACTGCATTTAGGGGATAAAAATCTACCAAAGGAATTTGAACAGGCGAAGGAAGGACAGTTCAGCCTATAGTACTAACTCAGACACCTACATCTGGTAAAGAACTTCGAGCAAATTATTTTCTTTAAGCCTCAGTTACCTTCTTCACAAAATAAGGAAGATAATTTTGTCTAATAGAATTGTTTTGAACACTAAAAGAACAATAGATATCAAAAGTGCTTAAATTGTAGCTGTTACTACAATTACAGTTAAATTAATTACAATTAAATAGCTTTAAACTATTATTAGTATCTTTCTAGTATTACCACATGGCTTAGTCAGGATTTCTATTCCTGTACAAACATCATGACCAAGAAACAAGTCGGGTAGGAAAGGGTTTACTCAGCTTACACTTCCACATTGCTGTTCATCACCAAAGGAGGTCAGAACTGGAACTCAAGCAGGTCAGGAAGCAGGAGCTGATGCAGAGGCTATGGGGGGGGATGTTACTAACTGGCTTGCTTCCCCTGGCTTGCTCAGCTTGCTTTCTTATAGAACCCAAGACTACCAGGCCAGAGATGGCACCACTCACAATGGGCCCTCCCCCCTTGATCATTAATCGAGACAATGCCCCACAGTTGGATCTCATGCAGGCATTTTCTCACCTGAAGCTACTTTCCCTGTGAAAACTCCAGTTTGTGTGAAGCTGACACACAAAAACAGCCAGAACACCACGAAACCGATAAAATTACATATAAGAATGCCTATATATGAGCTGGGGCGGCCATCTTGCCCCAGACCCCCCCCCCCCCCCGCGCGCAAACAGCGGGCACACTGGATGCAGTGAGCGGCTGGAATCAGGTGCGTGGCCAGAGTTATAGCTTAGCTTAGCTCTGCAGGAGATCCGGGCACAGAAAGCTCAGCTGCGGGTGCAGATTGCCGGCCAGGACCAGCTCGCTGAGTGGACTAGCAGCGAGGGGCCACCGGGCCGCCTCGGGCACAGCTCGGAACTCTAGCAGCTGGAGTCAGAGGCCTGGACTCAGAGCAAGCATAGTCCAGCACAGACAACGCAGCCAGAAGGGAGCAGCAGAGCCTGGTACCAGCAGCTCAGCCAAGGTCACACGGTGCCTTCAGCTTGGGCAGCCATCTTGCCCCAGACCCCCCCCCCACGCACAAACAGCGGGCACACTGGACGCAGTGAGCGGCTGCAATCAGGTGCGTGGCCAGAGTTATAGCTTAGCTTAGCTCTGCAGGAGATCCGGGCACAGAAAGCTCAGCTGCGGGTGCAGATTGCCGGCCGGGACCAGCTCGCTGAGCGGACTAGCAGCGAGGGGCCACCGGGCCACCTCGGGGCACAGCTCGGAACTCTAGCAGCTGGAGTCAGAGGCCTGGACTCAGAGCGAGCATAGTCCAGCACAGACAAGCTGCCAGAAGGGATCTGTCTCCTGGGGACAGGCGTGCTGTGCTTTCAGCAGGGCGCCATCTACAATAAGACCAACTAACGCCAGAGATAAAGAGATGGCAAAAGGCAAACATAGGAACGTTATTAACAGAAATCAAGGCAATATGGCACCATCTGAACCCAATTCGCCAACCACAGCAAGTCCAGGATACCCCAGCACACCAGAAAAACAAGAGTTAGATATGAAAGCACAGGTCATGATGCTCCTAGAGGAACACAAAAAAGACATAAACAAATCTCTTAAAGAAATGCAGGGGAACATCAATAGGGTAGAAGCTCTTACAATCCAAACACAAAAAACACTTAAAGAACTCCAGGAGAATATGGGCCATCAGACAGAAACCAATAAAGAGGAAATGAGAAAATCAGTTAAAAAAATGCAGGAGAACTTGAAACAACAGGCAAAGTCATGAAAGAGGGAGCACAAAAATATATTAAAGAATTACATGAAAACACAAACAAACAAATGATGGAACTGAGCAAAACCATCCAAGATCTGAACACAGAGGTAGAAACAACTAAGAAATCACAAAAGGAGGCAACCTTGGAGATAGAAAACCTTGGGAAGAAAACAGGGGTCGTAGATGCAAACATAAACAACAGAATACAAGAGATAGAAATAAGAATCTCTGATGCTGAAGATAACATAGTAAGCATTGACTCCACAGTCAAAGAAAACGCAAAATCCAAAAGGCTTGTAACCCAAAACATCCAGGAAATCCAGGACACAATGAGAAGACCAAACCTAAGGATTATAGGGATAGATGAGAGTGAAGATCTACAACTTAAAGGGCCAGCAAATATCTTTAACAAAATTATGGAAGAAAACTTTCCTAACTTAAAGAGAGAGATGCCCATGAATATACAAGAAGCCTACAGAACTCCAAACAGACTGGACCAGAACAGAAACACCTCCCGTCACATAATAATCAAAACCCCAAATGTACTAAACAAAGAAAGAATATTAAAGGCAGTAAGAGAAAAGGGCCAAGTAACATATAAAGGAAGACCTATCAGAATCACACCAGACTTCTCTCCAGAAACCATGAAAGCTAGAAGATCCTGGGCAGACCTCATGCAGACCCTAAGAGAAAACAAATGTCAGCCAAGACTACTATACCCAGCAAAACTCTCAATCAACATAGATGGAGAAATCAAAATATTCCATGACAAGACCAAATTTACACAATATCTTGCCACTAACCCAGCTCTACAAAGGATAATAGGAGGAAAACTCCAACACAAGGAAGGAAATGGCACCCAAGAAAAAGCAAGACAGTAAGCTTCTTCCATCAAAATCAAAGGAAGATAACTACTCAAAAACAAAAATAACATCAAAAATGTCAGGAAGTAATAATCTCTATTCCTTAATATCTCTTAACATCGATGGACTCAACTCCCCAATAAAAAGACATAGACTAACAGACTGGATACGGAAACAGGACCCTACATTTTGCTGCTTACAGGAAACACACTTCAGAGTCAAAGACAAACACTACCTTAGAGTAAAAGGATGGAAGACAATTTTGCAAGCAAATGGTCACAGGAAGCAAGCTGGAGTAGCCATTTTAATATCAGATAAAATTGACTTTCAACCCAATGTCATCAAAAGAGACACAGAAGGTCACTTCCTGCTAGTCAAAGGAAGAATCCACCAAGAGGAACTCACAATTCTAAACATCTACGCTCCAAATGTAAGGGCACCCTCATTTGTAAAAGAAACCTTACTAAAGCTCAAAGCACACATTGCACCTAACACAATGATTGTGGGGGACCTCAATACTCCACTATCTACAGTGGACCGACCAGGAAAACAGAAACTAAACAGAGACACCAAGAAACTCATCGAAACTTTGGAGCAATTGGATTTAACAGATATATATAGAACATTTCACCCTAAAGCAAAAGACTATACCTTTTTCTCAGCCCCTCATGGTAACTTCTCCAAAATCGACCATATAATTGGACACAAGACAGATCTCAACAAATACAAAAAGATCGAACTAATCCCATGCCTCTTATCAGATCACCATGGAGTAAGAGTGTTCTTCAATAGCAACAAAAACAACAGAAAATCCCCATACGCTTGGAGGCTGAACAATATTCTACTCAATGATACCTTAGTCCAGGAAGAAATAAAGAAAGAAATCAAAGAATTCTTAGATCTTAATGAAAATGAAGGCACAACATACCCAAATCTATGGGACACAATGAAAGCAGTGCTTAGAGGAAAACTCATAGCCCTGAGTGTCTCCAAAAAGAAACAGGAGAGAGCATATACTAGCAACTTAATGGCGCACTTGAAAGCTCTGGAACAAAAAGAAGCAATTTCACCCAGGAGGAGGAGAAGACAGGAAATCATCAAACTCAGGGCTGAAATCAATCAAGTTAAAACAAAGAGAACCATACAAAGAATCAACAAAACCAGGAGCTGGTTCTTTGAGAAGATCAACAAGATAGATAAACCCCTAGCCAGACTTACTAAAGGGCACAGAGACAGTATTCAAATTAACAAAATTAGAAATGAAAAGGGAGATATAACAACAGAAACTGAGGAAATTCAAAAGATCATCAGATCCTACTACAAAAACCTATACTCAACACAACTGGAGAATCTGGAGGAAATGGACAATTTCCTCGACAGTTACCAAATACCAAAATTAAACCAGGATCAAATAGATCGTCTAAACAGACCCATAACCCCCAAAGAAATAGAAGGGGTCATAGACAGTCTTCCAACCAAAAAGAGCACAGGACCAGACGGTTTTAGTGCAGAATTCTATCAGACCTTCAAAGAAGTCCTGATACCAATACTCTTCAAATTATTCCACAAAATAGAAACAGAAGGAACACTACCCAACTCATTCTATGAAGCCACAATTACCCTGATACCAAAACCACACAAAGATCCAACTAAGAAAGAGAACTACAGGCCAATTTCTCTTATGAATATCGATGCAAAAATACTAAACAAAATACTTGCCAACCGAATCCAAGAACACATCAAAACGATCATTCACCATGATCAAGTTGGCTTCATCCCAGGGATGCAGGGATGGTTCAATATACGGAAATCCATCAACGTAATCCACTACATAAACAAACTCAAAGAAAAAAACCACATGGTCATCTCATTGGATGCTGAAAAAGCATTTGACAAAATTCAGCATCCTTTCATGCTAAAGGTCCTAGAAAGAACAGGAATTCAAGGCCCATATCTAAACATAGTAAAAGCAATATACAGCAGACCAGTAGCCAACATCAAGGTAAACGGAGAAAAACACGAAGCAATCCCTCTAAAATCAGGGACTAGACAAGGCTGTTCCCTCTCGCCATATCTCTTCAATATAGTACTTGAGGTACTAGCTAGAGCAATTCGACAACAGAGGGAAGTCAAAGGGATACAAATCGGAAAGGAAGAAGTCAAACTATCACTATTTGCAGATGATATGATAGTTTACTTAAGTGACCCAAAAACCTCCACCAGAGAACTCCTGCAACTGATAAACAACTTCAGCAAAGTGGCTGGCTATAAAATCAACTCAAGTAAATCAGTAGGCTTCCTATACGCGAAGGATAAGCAGGCCGAGAAAGAAATTAGGGAAATGACACCCTTCACAATAGCCACAAATGATATAAAGTATCTTTGAGTGACGCTAACCAAACATGTGAAAGATTTATATGACAAAAACTTCAGGTCTCTGAAGAGGGAAATTGAAGAAGACATCAGAAAATGGGAAAATCTTCCATGCTCGTGGGTTGGCAGGACTAATATAGTCAAAATGGCAATCTTGCCCAAAGCAATATACAGATTCAATGCAATTCCCATCAAAATCCCAACTCAGTTCTTCATAGAGCTAGAAAGAGCAATTCTCAAATTCATCTGGAATAACAAAAAACCCAGGATAGCTAAAACTATCATCAACAGCAAAAGAACTTCTGGGGGAATCAATATCCCGGACCACAAGCAATATTACAGAGCAGTGGTACTAAAAACTGCATGGTATTGGTTCAGTGACAGGGAAGCGGATCAATGGAATAGGATCGAAGACCCAGAATTGAACCCACACATCTATGGCCAATTGATCTTCGACAAAGGAGCTGAAAACATCCAGTGGAAAAAAGATAGCCTTTTCAACAGATGGTGCTGGCTCAACTGGAGGTCAACATGCAGAAGAATGAGAATTGATCCACTCTTATCTCCTTGCACTAAGCTCAACTCCAAGTGGATCAAGGACCTCCACATAAAACCAGACACACTAAAACTAATAGAAAAGGAACTGGGGAAGACCCTTGAGGACATTGGCTCAGGGGAAAAATTCCTGAACAGAACACCAATTGCTTATGCTCTAAGAGCAAGAATAGACAAATGGGACCTCATAAAACTACAAAGTTTCTGTAAGGCAAAAGACACTGTCAAAAGGATAAATCGGCAACCAACAAATTGGGAAAAAATCTTCACCAACCCCACATCCGACAGAAGGCTAATCTCCAATGTATACAAAGAACTCAAGAGGTTAGACCCCAGAAAACCAAATAACCCTATCCAAAAATGGGGTACAGAGCTAAACAGAGACTTTTCACCTGAAGAAATTTGGAGGGCTGAGAAACACCTTAAAAAATGTTTAACATCACTAGTCATTAGGGAAATGCAAATTAAAACAACCCTGAGATTTCACCTCACACCAGTCAGAATGGCTAAGATTAAAAACTCAGAAGACATCAGGTGTTGGCGAGGATGTGGAGAAAGAGGAACACTCCTCCACTGCTGGTGGGAATGCAAGCTGGTACAACCACTCTGGAAATCAGTATGGCGGTTCCTCAGAAAACTGGGCGTGATACTTCCAGAGGACCCAGCCATACCACTCCTGGGAATATACCCAGAAGATTCACCAGCATGCAATAAGGATACATGCTCCACTATGTTCATAGCAGCCTTATATATAATAGCCAGAAGCTGGAAAGAACCCAGATGTCCCTCAACAGAGGAATGGATACAAAAAATGTGGTATATATACACAATGGAGTACTATTCAGCCATCAGAAACAATGAATTCATGAAATTCTTAGAGAAATGGATGGAGCTGGAGAATGTCATACTAAGTGAGGTGACCCAGTCTCAAAAGAATACCCATGGTATACAGTCACTGATAAGTGGATATTAGCCTAGAAGCTTGGAACACCAAAGACACAAATCACATATCAAGTGATGTCTCACAAGAAGAAAGGAGTGGACACTGGTGCTAGAATGGACCAAAACATCATTGTGGGAGAGTACAAGAACAGTAAAGTGGGAGGGGGTGGATGCGGGAGCAGGGGGAGGGAAAAGGACATGTGGGACCTTTGGGGGTGGGGAACCAGAAAAAGGGAAATGAATTGTAAATATAGAATATATACAATAAAAAAAATCTTTGGGCTGGAAAAAAAAAAGAATGCCTATATACATAAACATACTAAGGTATTCACTCCTTTTGTAAGTACTAACTGAACACAGACTATGCACAATCAATTCTCAATATTTCTGGTGATTATTTCATACAAAGCTACCATGAATTTTAGAATAACAAATCATTACTCCTAAAGGAAATACAAAATTATGCTCCTGACAGCTTCTAGCCACAATATTTTCATTACTGTATCAATACATAACATTATTTTATGTGCATTCACATTTAAAGACACATTATTTAACATACAACATTGATTTTTTGACATTGACCTTTTTATTATTATTATTTTCTATATTCTTTGTTTACATTCCAAATGATTTTCCCTTTCCCGGTTCCCCCCTCCCCATAAGTCCCATAAGCCCTCTTCCCTCTGCCCGTTCCCCAATCAACCCCCTCCCACTTCTCTGTCCTGGCATTCCCCTACAATGCTGCATCAAGCCTTTCCAGGACCAGGTCCCTCTCCTTCCTTCTTCTGGGGAATGATTTGATATGTGAGTTATGTCTTGGGTATTCATAGCTTCTGGGCTAATATTCACTTATTCGTGACTGCATTCCATGTGTGTTCTTTTGTGAATGAGTTACCTCACTTAGGATGATATTTTCCAGTTCCAACCATTTGCCTAAGAATTTCATGAATTCATTGTTTTTAATTGCCAAGTAGTATTCCATTGTGTACATATACCACATTTTTTGTATCCATTCCTCCATTGCGGGACATCTGGGTTCTTTCCAGTGTCTAGCTATTATAAATAAGGCTGCTATGAACATAGTGGAGCATGCATCCTTATTGCATGCTGGGGAATCCTCTAGGTATATGCCCAGGAGTGGTATAGCAGGGTCCTCCCGGAACTGTCATGCCCAGTTTTCTGAGGAACCGCCAGACTGATTTCCAGAGTGGTTGTACCATCTTGCAATCCCACCAGCAGTGGAGGAGTGTTCCTCTTTCTCCACATCCTAGCCAACACCTGATGTCTCCTGAGTTTTTAATCTTAGCCATTCTGGCTGGTGTGAGGTGAAATCTCAGGGTTGTTTTGATTTGCATTTCCCTAATGACTAATGATGTTTAACATTTCTTAAGGCGCTTCTCAGCCATTCAAAGTTTGTCAGGTGAAAATTCTTTGTTTAGCTCTGTACTGTCAATCTGACTCAAGTGAGTTTACCCACAAACCACACCTTTCACACCTCAGCCTTCTTGCACTTAAGGACATTAGACACTAGCAATGTAGAGGTGCACTTGACACACATTTTTATTTTATTTTATTTTATTTTATTTTATTTTATTTTATTTTATTTTATTTTATTTTATTTTATTTTATTTTATTTTATTTTATTTATTTTACACACTTGGCAATACCTCCTATATTGAACAACACCTTCAGTCCCTAAAACGTGAGACAGTGAGTTTTCTAACAAAGAACACAAAAACTACTTTTAAAAAAGGTGCCATCAATTTGTCGTCAGCAGGATATTTTGTTTTGGCTTGAGAATTGAAGCAAGAAGGCAGAATGCTGCCTTGTTCATATTGTTTGTTAATATGCATTCACATTTGAAGACTACATTTTAGTTGCTCTGCCCATGTCAATGAAGGACTTTGTAAGTTCTCTGGGTATTGATTTTGAAGTTTCATATAAATTTCAGCAAGTAGGTGAAGTCACCAATACAGAAACCTTGAATACTGGAGATTGACAGTACAAGAGCACTATATTAAAAATCTAGAGCACACTGAAAAATAAAAGGTGAGTTTATTAAGTGATGCTTACTCTCTAGAAGGTGGCAGGATGATTAGGCTGCAAAAGAAAGGATTAATGATTGACCTAGTGACTTTAAAGAATTGGTAGGAATGTTCTAATTCCATCTGATCTCTAGGCTTTAGGAGGGAAGAGGATTCTGAGCATCTCAGTCTCCTTCAGGATCTGTCACTCCACTTACTGAATCATTGGGATGGAGTAGGTGTGATCACAATCAGGGAAGAACCTAGTGAGGTCCAAGATGAATAATGTAGTTGGACAGTGTATTCTATTGTGTCCTCAGGCTTACAAGAAGTGTGTTCACTTAACTAACATAGAATTGCATTCTCCGCAAACTCCGGTGGTCTCTGTGGATGAAATTACCCTTCTTCAATGTGGCTTTAACTCAGCTTTCAGTGCTCTTTTCAATGCCAATGACAAGAGTTTTGCAAGAAAGGAGCATGTACCTTTGTCTAGACCCATATGATCTTATTCTATCCCCTACCCTGCCACTAAAATTTAAAACAGGATTTCTGTGCTGAGGATAATAATGTGGAGAGAGAGGAACACTGACACAATTTGGTAGGAATGCAAATTCATGGGGTTACTGTGAAAGTTGGTATTAAGGTTCCTCAAAAATATTAAAACTAAAACTACCATATGACCTAGATATTCCAGTAGATATATCAGTACTGGGTACTTATCATGAGCATACCATCAAAACATTTAAATATCTATGATTGTTTCACCATTCACACTAGCTAAAGTATGGAACCAGCCTTGATGTTCATTAACAGATGGATAAAGAAAATATGGTAGATATATACAGTAGAATTTTATTCAGCTGTAAAGAAAAATGAACCATGAAATAGCAGAAAATGGATGGAATTAGAAATCACTGTATTAAAAGAAATAAGTCAGATTCTAAAAGGACATTATTGTGGGACTGAAAGTTGTCTCAGATGGTAAAGGTACTAGCTGTCAATCATGGCTACCTGAGTTCAGTCCCAGGAACTCATATGGTGGAAGAAACAATTGACTACTGTAACATATACATACTGTTCCCTTCCAATATAAATTTAAAAAATATAAACATGTTTTAAGTGTACTTGTCACATGTTCTTATGTGGGGAATCTAGAAGTGTGTGTGTAGACATGGAGGTAGGCAGAGCGGGAGACATAAAGTGAAGAGAGGGTGTGATGGAGGTAAGAATACAAGGAAGAGAAGTGACTGGAAGGACAAGATCAAGGTATACAACATATATGAAAGCACCATAATGAAACCCATTGCATTGCATCCTAACTTTCAAAAATTAATTTAAAAATAAAGAGCAAATAAAAACACAAAGATTCTGAATTCCAACTGTCCAAGAGAACCACTAGATAGGCTTTGAATAATCACCAATGTCAGCCTTTGTTCCACAGCAATCTGATGGGCTCTGGTAGGGGATTCCAATTATTGTTATTTTCTAAGGTTTCCTGAGGGGGAAAAAAAAACCACCACTTTGGGGTTTTTGCCTTTCAGTTTTATCACATATAGAAAAGAATGTTGGTGTATGGTGAGTCTCAAGACAATAGATAAGCCACAATCCTAAGTTTAGTTTTAAAACTAGTAGCACCATCTTTTCTACAAGAAAGTGAGGAAAAACATTAATTAGGATTCTATAATAAATATGCTAATCAGACTCAATAAAATATGACTTCTCTTTGTCACTTCCAGGACTAGGATATTGTAATAAAGACGAAGTATCAGTTTAGTAATAGTTGACTCAATAAATCTCAGTTACTCCCCTAGGAGAAATAATTAATGACTCCATCTATTTTGTTAGCATGGTTTAAAGTGAGCTGTTCTTCCTTAACTGGCCCCTGGCTCCATTGGAATGTTAGTTGGGCACCCAGTTCAGAAATTGAATTCTCTTGATCAAGGGCAGTTTTCTATTAAGAGGGCTTCATTACTACATTGTGCCTCTCTAATGACCCCAGAATCACTTACAAACAAGATCAGAGCCAAAGGTCCCCCAAATTTTGAGCTTCTTTGGCTTCTGGCAAGGATGAAGCTGTTAAGAGTCATTTCTGACTTTTTGTCAAAGAAGAAATTTTTTACTTTTCTATGGAGGCTTTTAACCCTAAACTGCCTAGCCATTTTTTCCTTCCACTAGTATCATTCCCTTTATCTGATGAAGTAACCCTAACTTCCATTACAAGATTGGGGTGATGACTGAGCTGGCTTCTTTTATTTTTAATTGAAAATATTCTTCATTTACAGTTCGAATGCTAAAAGCTTTCCGGGCTTCCCCCTTCCCCGAACCCCCCCCCCGACTCCTCCTCCCACCCCCTACCTCCACGTATATGCCCCTCCACCTGACCCACCCCCACCCCCCTCTATTTCCCTTTGTTGGGGCATCTATTGAGCCTTACCAGACCAAGGACCATTCCTCCTACTGTTGCCCAACAAGGCCTTCCTCTGCCACATTTTTGGCTGGAACCATGTGTACCCCCCTTTTTTTATTAGATATATTCTTTATTTATATTTCACATGTTGTCACCTTTCCTGGTTCCCTCCTCCCCCCAAAATCCCATAAGCCATCTCCACTTCCCCACTCAACCCTCCCCTGCTTCCCTTTCCTGGTATTCCTCTACACTAAGGTAACAAGTCTTTCCAGGACCAAGGGGCCTCTCCTGCTTTTGGTGTCCAACAAGATCATCCTCTGCTGCCTATGTGTCTGAAGCCATGGGTAAATCCATGTGTACTCTTTGGTTGATGGTTTTGTCCCTGGGAGCTCTGGGAGTACTGGGTGGCTCATATTCTTCCTCCTGTGGTGCTGCAAACCCCTACAACAACTTGGGTCCTTTCTCTAGCTCCTCCATTGGGGACCCTGTGCTCAGTTCAATGGCTGGCTGAGAATGTCCCCCTCTGTATTTGTCCTGCACTCGGAGAGCCTCCCAGGTGATAGCTATATCCAGCTCCGCTCAGCAAGCACTTGTGGGTATTCACAATAATGTCTGGGTTTTGTAACTGTATATAGGATGGATCCCTGGGTGTGGTAGTCTCTGGATGGTCTTTCCCTCAGACTGCTCCACCTTTTGTCTCTGTGTCTCCTTCTGTGGCTATTTCCCCCCCCCTTTCTACAAAGGACCCAAGGATCCATATTTTCTTCTTCCTCCTTCTTGGGCACCATTTGGTACGTGAAATGTGTCTTGGGTATACCAAGCTTCAGTCCCTGGGAGTCCTGGGCCATCTGGGTGACCAACATTGTTGTTCTTCCCATGGGGCTGTAAACCCCTTCACTGAGCTGGCTTCTTACAGCTCAATTTGGAGGGTTTGTGTGGCAGTTTCGGGGGATTGTACCTCTGGAGCACTTGCCTATCTAAGAGCATTCAACTTTCAGCAGTTGGCAGAAACTGGTGCCTATAAAGAGATTTGAAAATGTTCAAATCAAATGTCATTAGATTCTCTCTCTCTCTCTCTCTCTCTCTCTCTCTCTCTCTCTCTCTCTTTGGCTATTTCTTTCTTATATTTCTTCTTTCTTTTTTTATTTATTGGATATATTCTATATTTACGTTTCATTTCCCTTTTTCTGGTTCCCCACCCGCAAAGGTCCCACATGCCCTTTTCCCTCCCCCTGCCCCCTCATCCACCCCCTCCCACCTCACTGTTCTTGTACTCCCCTACAATGATGTTTTGGTCCATTCTAGCACCAGTGTCCACTCCTTTCTTCTTGTGAGACATCACTTGATAGGTGATTTATATCTTTGGTGTTCCAAGCTTCTAGGCTAATATCCATTTATCAGTGACTGTACACCATGGGTATTCTTTTGAGACTGGGTCACCTCACTTAAGTATGACGTTCTCCAGCTCCATCCATTTCTCTAAGAATTTCATGAATTCATTGTTTCTAATGGCTGAATAGTACTCCATTGTGTATATATACCACATTTTTTATATCCATTCCTCTGTTGAGGGACATCTGGGTTCTTTCCAGCTTCTGGCTATTATATATAAGGCTGCTATGAACATAGTGGAGCATGTATCCTTATTGCATGCTAGGGAATCTTCTGGGTATATTCCCAGGAGTGGTATGGCTGGGTCCTCCGGAAGTATCACGCCCAGTTTTCTGAGGAACCGCCATACTGATTTCCAGAGTGGTTGTACCAGCTTGCATTCCCACCAGCAGTGGAGGAGTGTTCCTCTTTCTCCACATCATCGCCAACACCTGATGTCTTCTGAGTTTTTAATCTTAGCCATTCTGACTGGTGTGAGGTGAAATCTCAGGGTTGTTTTAATTTGCATTTCCCTAATGACTAGTGATGTTGAACATTTTTTAAGGTGTTTCTTAGCCCTCCGAATTTCTTCAGGTGAAAAGTCTCTGTTTAGCTCTGTACCCTATTTTTGGATAGGGTTATTTGGTTTTCTGGGGTCTAACCTCTTGAGTTCTTTGTATACATTGGAAATTAGCCCTCTGTCGGATGTGGGGTTGGTGAAGATTTTTTCCCAATTTGTTGGTTGCCGATTTATCCTTTTGACAGTGTCTTTTGCCTTACAGAAACTTTGTAATTTTATGAGGTCCCATTTGTCTATTCTTGCTCTTAGAGCATAAGCAATTGGTGTTCTGTTCAGGAATTTTTCCCCTGAGCCAATGTCCTCAAGGGTCTTCCCCAGTTTCTTTTCTATTAGTTTTAGTGTGTCTGGTTTTATGTGGAGGTCCTTGATCCACTTGGAGTTGAGCTTAGTGCAAGGAGATAAGAGTGGATCAATTCTCATTCTTCTGCATGTTGACCTCCAGTTGAGCCAGCACCATCTGTTGAAAAGGCTATCTTTTTTCCACTGGATGTTTTCAGCTCCTTTGTTGAAGATCAATTGGCCATAGATGTGTGGGTTCAATTCTGGGTCTTCGATCCTATTCCATTGATCAGCCTACCTGTCACTGAACCAATACCATGCAGTTTTTAATACTACTGCTCTGTAATATTGCTTGAGGTCCGGGATATTGATTCCCCCAGAAGTTCTTTTGCTGTTGATGATAGTTTTAGCTATCTTGGGTTTTTTGTTATTCCAGATGAATTTGAGAATTGCTGGGAGGGACTGGAAGAGGCAGAGGAAAGTTCAAGTAGGGGTTCAGAGTCTGTGAAAATCTGTGTAAACTGACAAAGCCTACTTCAGGGAGCAAAGGGGTTGCTGATCATGTGACTCAAATCAGACAGTAGAGCTAAAAGTTAGCTCATGATAAATCAGAAGTCCCTAGTAGACAAGAAGCCAAAAGCAGGGTTGTAGAAGGCCCATTCAGACTAATTCTCATGAGAAAGTCTCCCAGTGATATTAACTAGTTGAAAAGAACAGAATCTGCTAGAGGAGCACAGGAATACAGCCCCTCCATCTGTAGGCTGGCCTTTTCCCTGTGGAAGCTCTAATGACTTCTAAACATCTCAATATACAGCATGGTTAGGAACCATTTGTTAGGTATCTTCTCTAGATTATGAAGTTCATTTATTTTGTTGTTGTTGTTAAGAGGGTGACTTTCACGGGACCTTATTCATAAACTCAGAAGTCTAGATCTTGGCTTCTATGCAGGTTACTTATGTGCCCATTTGCTTGCCAGAGCTCTATTTGTCCATGTCCCAAAGAAAGTATTTTATACAAAACTAAAATTCAAACAAAGTTTGGTGAATAAGCAAGCAATATATTTTCTAGGGACAGAAGTAGCATAGGAAGATTACAAAAATATCCTGATTTACCCCAGTTTCCAAAGAACTGTCACCTTGATGGTAGGTTTCTATACTGTAGCTCCCCAAGAATAAATTCATGTCATCTTCAGACCATCCAGTTCTCCAGGATCATCAGTTTTTTGGGGGGTGGAGGCGAGGGCAGGGATGATGGTGGTACACTGATCCTCATTTCTTTAATAGCTGAGCCAACTGTGATATTGAGGCCAATATATAGTGTCATTCTTTCTCTTTTTAAAAAGCGTGTTCAGTAATAACATCCATGGTCAAATTTCAATCGGTTCCATTACCTCCAAAGAAAACAAACTGTGTGTGGTTGTGTGGTGCTTGCCTTCCAAACTCAAGACCGGAAGAATGATATAAGTCTGGCTATAAATCTTTGAAGGGGGAAAGAAGGGAGGGAGGGAGACGGAGAGACAGAGACAGAGACAGAGACAGAGACAGAGACAGAGGAGAGGTGCTAATTTGGTCAATAAAGAAGGCTGGGAGCCAATTGCTGGGTGGAAGGAAATGATGGGACTTCCAAGTCCCAGGAGGAAATAGGAGGGAAAGAGTAGGTACTTTTGCCATGCATTGGAACAACAAGAAAGCAGCAGTCATGTAAGGCCTCAGGGAAGCTAGAACCTGCCACCTCCAACAGCAGTGGATAGCCAAGGAGGTCATCGGAGGCTGGCTGATTCAGGCTAGCTGATAAGTTAGGGCAGGAGATTCTGAGCTCAGCAATAGTGCTAGCCAACACGTTCTAAAATAATAAACCTGAGTCTTTACTCATGGATTCAAAAGTCTCCAGTGGTGCTGGTAGCACACAGTTCCTGGACAAAGGCAGAAGCTGATGGCTTGGTGAAGCAGAAATGGTCAAGCTAGGAGTGGGTCTGGAGGCAGCTGACCTCGGAGCTAAGCCAGGAGAGTCCAGAGCATGGGCTGCAATCCCAGGTATGTGTTTTACAATTACACATGACAAGAGAGAACCAAATTTACAAAGTTTTTATCCTTTACTTGTTTTCTCTAACATCTGTTTTAAGAACCATTACTGGTGGAACGGGTGGCACACACATGCTTTTAATCCCAGTACCTGGCAGAGGCAGGTGGATCTCTGTGAATTTGAGGACAGCCTGTTCTACATAGTGAGTTCTGGGACAATCAGGGCTATCTAGAGTGTGAGACTAGGAAAGGTTTGCAGGTCTCCAGCTTTCTTTAAAAAATTATTTTTTTATTTTATACACGAGTACATTGGAACTGTTTTCAAACACACCAGAACAGGGCATCGAATCCCATTAGAAATGGTTGGGAACTACCATGTGCTTTCTGGGAATTGAACTCAGGGCCTCTGGAAGAGCAGTCAGTACTTTTAACCCTGAGCTATCTCTCCAGCCCATATCCACCTTTCTAAACATCCCTTTTCTAACTGAGAACAGCTGCTCCTATTATTCTCTTATCCATTCCATTAAAAAGGAAAGCAAAGCATCATCAGTAACAAAATAAAATGCATTTCTGGTATTGTGCAGGGGTGTCCTTAAGCTGAACCAGGATTTATGGGTCACTAGTGGAAAAGGTGGGCCACCTCTCTTTGTGCTGCAGGGGTTTCTTTATTGCTTGCTACATCCTAACAACCATGTACCTACCTTGTCTGCTGCTCTCTGCAGGGAGCAGACCCCTGAGCCAGAATGAAACATCTTTTCACAGAAAAAAATGGGACAATGTATCTCAAGGTTGGTAACACTGATGTCAGTTTGATATTGAGGGGCTACCACACAAAATGGAGGCTTCCAAAGATGTTAAGGTCATTCTTGAGTATATTCATTGCTATACCCTTGTCCACAATGGATTTGAGAAAGAAGTAGGAGAGCATCACGCTGCTGGCCAGACTGGTAAGGAAAAGAATGAGTGCTGTTGGCCTGAGCATGAGCTAGAGCACTAGCCCAAGTCCAGACATCAGAACAGGAAAAGCACTTTTCTAGGGGGTGGCAGCAGAGAGGACCTCTAAACATATAGTATGCCATCTACTACAGTTGTCATCTTGTCACACAATCTTTTCTCCCATTTATTAAATCATCTCTTTACATCCTGATTCCAACCCTCTCCTCTCCTACCACTTCCCCCTTCACACAGCCCCTGGAGCCACCCCCACCCCTGCATATTTGAGGGCTACAACTTTTTTTTCAAGACAGTTTTGGCTATTCTATAGCAATCCAACACAAATTTTTAGTTTGTTAATTTCTAAAGTAGGCCAACTAGATTCTAATAGGTGTTGTATTAAACATAGTGATCAATTTGAAGGCTATGTACAGCATAACAGTATTCTATTTATCAGATATTTTGCCATTTATTTAGTTTTCTTTAATTTCTTTCAACGGTGTACAATATGTTTTACATTTTTTGTTAAATTGATCCCTAAACATTTTTCCTTTGTTGGTATTTTAAATGAAATTATTTTCTTGATTTCAAATCAGTGTTCATTTCAAGTGCAGAAAAGTGCAATTGATTTTTGTATACTGATCTTGCATCCTAGGAGCCAGCCGATCTTATTTATTAGTTATGCCTTTCCTAAGTGGATTCCCTAGGGTTTGGCATCAGATATGTTATCTATATAAAGATACCTTTTTGCAAATATCTTTGACTTTTTGCTCTTTGTGGGTAAATGCTATTTTCTTTCTCGTGTTCCTTCTCTGGCTACAACCCTGAGTATAGTGTTTCTTGAAAATAGCTAGAGATGACATCCTCATCTTGTTTCTTGTGTTGTATTCTTTCTTTTCCTATCAAATAGAATGTTTGCCACAAGTTTTTATAGACACCTTTTATTTGATTGGGGAAAGTACTCTCTATGTCTAGTTTGCCAAGTTTTTATATTTATGAAAGGGTGCTGATTTTTGTCAAGTGCTGTTTGTTTACTGAGATGATGATGTATTTTTGTTATTAATATGACTTATTATATATTGATATTTATGTACAAAATAAACCTTACATTTGGGATTATCTCTATTTCGTTATAGTGAAGAATTCTTTTCATATATTGTTAGATTGGCTTGGTCTTTTTTGAGATTTTGACATTGATATTCATCAGAGATGTTATGTCTGCACTGTATTTTTTTCTTATAGTGCCGTTTATGGCTCTGATATTGGGCTAATACGTTAAAAAGTACTCCCTCACTTTGTCAGAAGTGTTTGAGAACTATTAATATGAATTATTCTAGAAATGTTTGGTGGAATTCAACAGTGAAACCATCTGATCCTGGGCTTTTCTTTGTATGGAGGCTTGTGATTACAAATTCAACTTTCTTACTAGATATGGGTGTGTCCTAGTTATGTTCTGTCAGTATGATAAAAGACTAATGAAAAGCAACTTGAGTTAGGGGGAGAAAATATTTATTCATCTCACATACCATAATCACAGTCTTGATCAGTTCAAGATTCATTTTTCTTTGTCCTGTAACCAAAATAGGTGGATTCATCCCCCAATAATATCTTGAAATCTACTTATGGTCAGCAACAGGAAAAAAACCTATATTTGTTGGTGAGCTTCTGGAGTCTCTCTTACCAATATCTCATATGGATGTAACCTTTGTCTGCTACTGAGATTTTTGTTAATAGGTCATGTCATCTAGAAGCAGCATTGTCCACTAATGTGGGGTACTTCAATTAAAATGTCTTTAAAATATTATTTTTAATTAACTTACAAACTATTATGGTTTCATAAGGTATCTTCATATTTAAATCTACTTTGGTAGTTTGTGTCTTTCTAGTTTTTTTCCATTTTTAACCTAAGTTATCTAACTTACTAGTATACAGAGTCTTAGTTACTGTTCTATTGCTGTGACAAGGGTTCAAGACCAATATGGCTTATTAAATAAGTCATTTAGCTGAGTACTTGCTTACAGTTTCAGAAGGTCAGTCCATGATCATCATGGCAGGGAGTATGGCACTGGGCAGGCAGGCATGGTACTGGAGCAGAGAACTCACATCTGATCTGAAAGTTACAGGCAACAAGAGGGGGGAGACTAAGCCCCCCACCCCAGTGACATACCTCCTCCAAAAAGGCTATATCTTGTTTAAAGACAGCTATAGAGAAAGGGAAGTTGAAAATAAAGAGAAGCTTGGTCTCAGCTTGGGCATGACAATGTTTATTCATGGTGAGGGGTCATTTTGTCACCCAAGTGTGGACAGCCAAAATGCCTACAGGGAAGTTGGGATGTGGACCCTTATGGGAATGGAGATGACTTCTGTAGCCTGCAAAGGAAGCTGGGAAGTGTAGTTCTTCAGTAGGAAACTATCATTGCTAACTCTGAGAGGATGTAAAAATACAAGGTAGGGGTGTTAGAGCTATTTCCTGCTGAGGAGGGTCTTTGTAGGAGGGGGAAGTTCTATTAACATTCCTTATTCCTTAAGAAACGTGGAAAATAATTATTAGAGGGCCTTAGGCAGAGGACTTATTTACAGAGTAGAACTGAGAGGTTTTCTGTGAAAATTGGGGAGCTGAGAGGTTACTGTAGTTAGATGCTTGTTTATATCAGACATCAGACTCCTGCATAAGGAACAAGCACATGGAAGCTGAGAGAAGTCAGTTAATGACAGCATCCAAGGAATGATTCTGCACAGAACGTGTCCAAGTGGTACTCCTTGCTTTCACATATGATAAACTTGGTATATTTGATTCAAACAATAACATTACCAGCTATTATTTAAAGAAGAAAAAGTCTTTCAAGTCGCTCAAAAAAATAAAATTTTTGATTAGAAACAACTTGATAAGGTGACATTTTAAAAGTTGGGTCCATTACCTTAAATGACCATACATAGAACGTAAATACATAACTTAGTACATATTTTTGTTAATATCAGATTGTTGTCCTTATGTTGTAAGATTTCATAGCAATGATATTTTATAGTGTCAATCTACATAATGAGACAATTTAATTCTAAGTTGTTTTCCCTCAAAAGAAATAATTTCTCATTTAAAAAAGTATACTCCCAGAGACAGTGTCTGCCCTGTCAAGAGTAAATGATTCACTTTTAAAAATTTTGAAAATTAACCCTAGTAACAGAAGCTTTAAAAAATCTGCTACAGCATTTTCATTCCATAACCCCAACCAACAGATGAATGCAGTTAGTCATATCACATATGTAACAAGTAATTATTCATAACATGAACTGGATTGACAAGGCTAAAGCTCTTCCTTCTGCAGAAGGACAGATCTCTAAGTCACCACATCGCAACAGGAATAAGCATATTTTCTTAAATCATTCTACTTGAAGAGACTGGATGTTCAGAGGCATAATTTGTAAAGCAAGATGACCAAATTTGTGGGATCTCCCTACCATACAGGCATAAGAACTACTAAGATTGAATGAGCTTCAACCTCAGGAATAAAAGAGACTTGATGGCAGGAGAGGAGCCATTGCCTCTGCCTCTGTACCTGCTTTGGAATACATAACCACAACACCACTCTGATATGTGGATACTCAGTCAGGTAGCACAACACCTGGAGTTCTCCATGCTGCTGAGGCATCTAGATAACCTTGAGCCATCAGTCAATAACCTTCCCTTCCTGGGTATTCCTTCCCCCAAAAGGTATTTAATTTTTGGTTCACCCTGAGTAAAGTGTATGCATTTACATTTACCACCAAGTAAAGCAATATAAACGAGCAAGGATCTTCTCAGGGAGCTGCTTCATTAAGGATCTCTGTGGGGAAAGCTTTCACCCACACAGACACACACACACACACACACACACACACACACACACACACACGAAATTCAGATGGCTGAGAAACACCTTAAAAAATGTTCAACATCATTAGTCATTAGAGAAATGCAAATCAAAACAACCCTGAGATTTCAACTCACACCATTCAGAATGGCTAAGATTAAAAACTCAGAAGACATCAGGTGTTGGCGAGGATGTGGAGAAAGAGGAACACTCGTCCACTACTGGTGGGACTGCAAGCTGGTACAACCACTCTGGAAATCAGTCTGGCGGTTCCTCAGAAAACTGGACGTGATACTTCCAGAGGACCCAGCCATACCACTCCTGGGAATATACCCAGAAGATTCCCCAGCATGCAATAAGGATACATGTTCCACTATGCTCATAGCAACCTTATTTATAATAGCCAGAAGCTGGAAAGAACCCAGATGTCCCTCAACGGAGCAATGGATACAAAAAATGTGGTATATATACACAATGAAGTACTATTCATCCATTAGAATCAATGAATTCATGAAATTCTTGGAGCAATGGATGGAGCTGGAGAATATCATACTAAGTGAGGTAACCCAGTCTCAAAAGAATTCCCATGGTATGCAGTCACTGATAAGTGGATATTAGCCTAGAGTCTTGGGACACCAAAGACACAATTCACATACCAAATGATGTCTGACAAGAAGAAAGGAGTGGACACTGGTGCTGGAAAGGATCAAAGCATCAATGTAGGGGAATAGCAGAACAGGGACATGGGAAGGGGTGGATGAGGGAGCAGGGGGAGGGAAAAGGGCATGTGGGACCATTGGGGGCGTGGGGAACCAAAAAAGGGAAATGAAATGTAAATGGAGAATATATCCAATAAAAAAAGAATACACATGAAATGTAATTACTGGTAAGTGGTTATTAATGAGCCCAGAAGCTCTGAATACTCAAGGCACAATTAGCAAGTCAAATGATTCCCAAGAAGAAGGAAGGGGAGGACCCTGGGCCTGAAAAGATTGGATCCAGTGTTGTAGGAGAGTACCAGAACAGAAAAATGGTGTGTATGTGTGTGGGGAGGGGGTAATTGGGGAATAGATGGGGGGGGAGAGGACTTATATGACATATGGTAGGGGGGGACTGGGAAAGAGGAAAGCCTTTGGAATGTAAACAAAGAATATAGAATAAGAAAAAAAGTGGGTACCAGAAAAAATTATAATTCTTGAATTAAAAGAAACTTTAAATCATAATTACAGTTCACAATGGGACTGGAGACTCATTTTCATGATCCTTTTATAATAAGCTTTTACAAAATGCCAGGTTTTTTGTTTTTGTATATGACTCAGTTTCAAATCAAACCATCTATATGTCCAATTACGATGATATTGATGTCTTACTTTCCCATTTTTGCTTTGAATTAGCAGTGGCTTTCACAACACCTGTGTTCAGACAGCAAACCTGTTGTAGAAAAGCTTCACAGTACTTTTTCATTTCCCTTTTTTGTTTCTTCCTTTTTACATTAATATACTATTTAATTTTCACAGATTTACAACTTCATATCATTGTGGTTAAAGAACATACTTAATGCTATTCCTATTGTCTTTTTTTTTTCTTCTTGACAGTGCATGACTTAACATGGAGAATTTTCTAGATGGAGTTGAGAATAATGTGTATTCTGCTATTATTGGGTGAATTGTGTAGATTTATTTGTAGAATTATTTGCTTCCTAGTGTTGCTAAAGTCCTTTACCTCATTGTTGTCTTCTTCTTCTTCTTTTTTTTTTTTTTTTTTTTTTGGTTTTTTTTTTTTTTTTTTTGGTTTTTTCGAGACAGGGTTTCTCTGTGTAGTCCTGGCTGTCCTGGAACTCACTCTGAAGACCAGGCTGGCCTCGAACTCAGAAATCCGCCTGCCTCTGCCTCCCAAGTGCTGGGATTAAAGGCGTGCGCCACCAATGCCCAGCTCTGTTGTCTTCTTTTTAGTGTTCTCTTTTAGAGTCTTATTGCTGTGAAGAGACACCATGACCATGGTAACTCTTAAAAAGACAACATTTGACTGAAACTAGCTTACAGATTCAGAGGTTTAGTCCATTATGATCATGGCAGAAAACATGGTGGCATTCAAGCAGACATGGTATACAGAAGGAACTGAGATGTTGATCTACATCTTGATCCACAGGCAGAAGGAGACTATGTGCCACACTGGCTACAGCTTGACCATAGGAGATCTCCATTCCACCCACACAGTGATACACTTCCTCCAGGAGGCCACATCCACTCCCACAAGGCCACACCCCCTAGCAGTACCACTCCCTATAGGCCAAGCCTTCAGACACCAGTCTATGGGGGCCATACCTAATAAAACCACCACATGTTCTATCCATTACTGAAAGTAGCTATTGAATTATCCAATTAGTACTTTGAATTGCTTTTTGTATTTCTGTGACTTTTTGCTTCATATATTTTGTTCTCCATTCTTAGATGATTAAATGTTCATTATTGGGATAACTTCCTAAGAGTCTAACCCTTTCATCATTAGAAAGCCCTCTTTATCCTATAATGTTTTTTTGTTTTAACATCTATTTTTATTCTAATACTGACAAAGCAACTCTAGCATTCTTAGGGTTGCAATTTATATCTTGTATCTTTTTCCATTTTTTGAAGTTATTTTTGTTTTACTTGATTTTTTTAATGATTTATTTATTTGTTTTATATGAGTACACTGTAGCTATCTCAGGATACCCCAGTAAAGGACATGGGATCCCATTACAGATTGTTGTGAACCACCATATGGGTGCTGGGAATTGAACTCAGGACCTCTGGAAGAGCAGTCAGTGCTCTTAACTGCTGAGCCATCTCTCCAGCCCTCTTTCTCCATTTTTTTAAACTTTCAGGTTATTGGCATACTTTTTGAGATACTCAGTTTAACAGATTTATTTATTATTATTCCATCCTCAGGGTGAAGGGAAATGAACTCATTGCCACACTCAGCAGTGGCCCAATCCTGGAGGCAAGGGAGAAAGGGAGGATGGAAAGAGACCTATTATTCCTCAGGGATTAGAGGGCTGGAAGTGACACCCCTTTGTTTTTCTCCCCCTGGGATGTAGAAAATCTCAAACCCAGATCTTTGCAGCCTTTCATCTAGGATTAAAGGGAAGGAACCAAGTGATACAGGCAGCAAAAGAGTCAGAAGAAGAAAATTGCATTAATCAAGAAAGATGAGCAGCACATGCAAGTCTTTGATACCTGAACTGTGTGAGGAAGGCAGAAACTTAGAGATATATGCAAGTTTGGGAACAGCCTGGTCTTGAAAAAGAAAAGAAAATGAAAGGAAAGGAAAGGAAAGGAAAGGAAAGGAAAGGAAAGGAAAGGAAAGGAAAGGAAAGGAGATAGAAAAGGGAAGTAGAGGTGAGGAAAGGAAAAGGCAGAGGAGAGAAGAGGGGAGAAGAGGGGAGGGGAGAGGAAAGGAGAGAGGGGGGAGGGGATGGGAGGGGAGACTAAAAGGGAGAGGCAGGTAGGGGAGGGGAAAGGAAAGAGGAGAGGAGTGGAAGGGAGGGGAGGGAGGGAGGGAAGGGGAGATAAGGGGAAGGGAGGGAAGGGGAGGGGAGAGAGTAGAGGAAAGGGGAAGGGAGAGGGGAGGGGAGAGGAGAAGAGATAGAAGAGGGTAGAGGGGAAAGGAGAGAGGAGGGGAGGGGAGAGGGGAGGAGAGGAGAGAAAATCCCTCCCTCCTCATGTGCCATAATAATGACATCAGAGTGGTGGTCCAATCATTTGGCTATGGAACACAATAAATTTACATAAGACTACTGATTGGTTGACGGGCATAAGCCCGCCCCCAAGATGACATTTGTTTACAATTGTTACCAGAGAAACTAGCCATTGTCCTGGTGGTTGGACAAGCAGCAGGACATGCTTCACTGCTGCTCCTCCACACTCTTTCAAAAGATCTGAATTTAGTAGAAAATCTAGGGATTTGATCCTGAATGTAGTTGTTTGGACTCTAAATTCTGGGTTCTGTACCCAGTTCATTTTTTTTTCACACCTAGTCCCAGAAAATATGGGAATTCATTAGTTCTTTGAAGATAAAGGGAGAAGATTCCATAAATGAGTTCCTCCAGAAGGAAAGTTACTTGTCTTCGTGGTCAGCAGTTTGCTGAAGAAGATGACTTCGTGAAGTTGAAGCCAAGTAACAGGCAGGTCCGAAAGGCAAGAAGTGTCTCCTCAGCTAAGAAGTCATCAGAGCCGAGGAGTCTTCAACCAACTAGTAAAAGAAGACAGCGGGGCCGCTCTTTGAAGAAAAGTTGTTCAGCAGATAAAGGTTACTCTGAGGAGACAACCTGTAGAGTGGAGAAAATTTACTTCAGTGAGAAAAATCCTTCCACCAAGAAACGTTGTTCTGCTGAGAACACTACAATCAAAAGCTTCTCAGCTGAAAAGCTTCTGTTAGCTGCAAAGCATCCCTATGCTGAAAAACGCCCCAGAAGGGAGAAGAGATCCTATGCTGAGAATTACTCTCCTACTGAAAAAGGTCGAAAGGCCCAGAAAAGTTCTTCTACTGGGAGGCTCCATTCTGAGATTTGCAGCTCTGGGAAGAGTCCTCACTTTCTGGACAAAGGTCATTCATCTGTAAAGCATGGCTCTTCAGACAAAGATCATCCTGAAGATAGAGGCTGTCCTATCAAGAAACGACGGCCTACAGAAAAACCTCACTCCACTACAGGGAGAAGTCCCTATGCTCCTGCCACTGAGGGAGGGCGCCCTACCAAGAGAGGTCCACCTAGAGGGAAAGGCCTTTCTACTAAGAAGGGTCCCTCCAATGAGGACCAACAAACTTCAAAGAAAGCCTGCTCAGCCAAGAAACTTAGCTCTGCAGAGAGAGTTCACCAGATAGAGAGAGGCGGTGCTACAGATAGAAGGCTCTCTACAGGGAAAGATTGCCCTTCAGGGAGAGGTCGGCCTGCCAAAAGAAGTCATCTGGCAGAGAAGAGCCACTCAGAGAAAAGCCGCTCAAGAGGAACTTGTAGAGAGAAAGATGGCTCTGCAGGAAGAGTTAAGAGCAGCAGAGGTAGGCCTGCAGCAAAGGGTCTCTCAGTCAAAGGTCATAGCAGTACATCAAGAGCACTGTCTGGAGGGAAAGCTTGCTCCAGAGGAAGAGGCCTCTCCAAAAAACGGAGCCATGCAGAGGGGAGTCGGTCAGTCGAGGGTGGTCGTACTACATCCAAAGGACCCTCTACAAGAAGAGAGCGCCCTGTAAGACATCTCTCCAAAAGAAGCAGCCCTGCAGAGCAGTGGTGCTCAATCAAGTGTGGTATCTGTGCAACAGGAGTACCGTCTGCAGGGGGAGATCACTCTGGAAGAAGAGGTAGCCCCAAGAAAAGAGGACCTGCAGCAGAAGGTCGCTCAACCAAGAGGGATGTCTGTGCATCAATACGACCATCTGTAGGGAGAGAGCGTCCTGCAAGGAGCTGCTCCAACAAAAGTGGCTCTGTAGAGCGGTTGTGCTCAGTCAAAGGTGGGATCTGTGCACCAAAAGTACCCTCTGCAGGGAAAGAGTGCCCACCAGGAAGAAGGCACCCCATTGAGAGTGATTCTTATTCATCAGGAGGACCCTCTACAAGGAAAGAGCGCCCTGTGAGAAGACGCTGCCTCAATAAAGGAGGCCTTGCAGAGCAGTGGTGTTCAACCAAGTCTAGTTTCTGTACAACAAGACAACATTCTTCAGGGAAAGATTGCCCTGCAGGAGGAGGCCACCCCAGCAAAAGCGGCCCTGCAGAGGAGGGTCAGTCAGTTGAGGGTGGTACCGATGAATTGAGAGGACTCTCTGAGCAGAAAGATCACTCTGGAGGGAGAGGTCGCACCAATACAAATGTCCCTGCAGAGAAGGGTGGCTCTGGCAAGGGTAGCCACAGAACATCAAGAAGGCATTCTCCAGCGAAAGATCACTCTGGGGGGAGAGGTTGCCCCAACAAAAGCGGCCATACAGAGAATCGCTCTGGCAAGGGTAGCCCCAGTACATCAAGAGGGTATTCTACACAGCAAGATTGCTCTGGAGGAAAAGGTGGCTCCAATAAAAATGTCCCTGCAGAGAAGGGTGGCTCTGGCAAGGGAAGCCGCAGAACATCAAGAAGGCACTCTCCAGACAAAGTTAGCTCTGGAGGAAGAAGTCGCCCCATCAAAAATGTTCCTGCAGAGAAGAATGGCTCTGCTGAGGGTAGTGCTAGAACATCAAGAGGACATTCTACAGAAAAAGATCTCTCTGCTGGAAGAGGTCGCCCCCCAAAAAATGTTCCTGCAGAGAAGGGTGCCTCTGGCCAGGGTAGCCCCAGTACATCAAGAGGGCATTCTAGAGAGAAACATCGCTCTGAAGGAAGAGGTCACCCCCCAAAAAATGTCCCTGCAGAGAAGCGTCACTCAGCAGAGACGGGGCCCTCTACAGGGCAAGAACACCCTGCAGGTAGAGGATGTTGCAAATATAGTCACCCTGAAGAGGAATTTCTCTCCTTTGGAAGGGGTAAATCTGCAAAAAGAGGGCCACCTCACAGGAAAGATCAGCCCATTGGCCGAGGTCAGCCTCCAAAGAAAAGCCGCCCAGAAAAGCATGGTTGCTCAGCAGAAAGGGGTAACCGTGCAGGGAAGGGACTGGCCACAGGAAAAGATCACCCTACAGGCAGAGGTCAGCCTGGGAAGAAAATCCACCCCGCAGAGAGGCATCTTTCTGCATCTAGGAAAGGTTGCCCACCTAAAAAACATCGACCTGCAGAGAAAGTTGTCTGTGCAAAGCGAATTCGTTCGCCAGAAAGAGTTCACTCCATGGAGAGAGGTCATCGTGCAAAGAAAAGTTGTCCTGTAGTGGGACAGCTCTCTGTTGACGAAAGTAGCATGGAAGAGCAGGTTTGCCCCTCTGAGAAAGATCTTTCAGAGAAGAGAGCTCATTCTTCCCACAAAAGCAGCACAGCTGAAGGTAGTGCAGAAGACAATATGAGTTCTGTGGAGAAAGGTCATCCCTCCATGGAGATAGGCTTCCCTGAAGAGACACCCTCCTCAGGATCCATGGTGAAGGCGACAGAGCCAAACAGCATGCAGAGTCCTCCAGAAAACACTGTTGACAGTGACACCAACCGAGTAGCCCAGGTCCCTCACAGTAATGTGTCTTCAACTGTGAAGATAAAAATGGGAGTTGAGTTGAGGGTACCTGATGAGCTCAAGTCTCGTCTTGTTGAGGACTGGGACTTGGTCAACAAACAAAAGCTGTTATTCCAACTACCTGCTGAGAAGACTGTAGATACCATTCTTGCGGAATATGTGACTTTTGTGAAGTCACAGGGGCTTGCTGATAATCGAGAATATTCCGTTGATGAAGTTGTATTTGGAATAAGAGAGTATTTCAACAAGATGCTGGGCACCCAGCTGCTCTGCCACTTTGAAAGGCCTCAGTATGCCGAAATTCACCGGGCTTATCCTGATATTCCCATGTCTCAGCTTTATGGGGCGCCACACCTCCTGAGATTGTTTGTGAAAATTGGGACTGCATTGGCCCATTCACCCCTTAATAGGCAGAGTCTTCTCTTAGTGTCTAGCTATATGCAGGATTTCCTTGACTATCTTTCTGAGAAGTCCACTTCTCTGTTTAATGTCAGCAATTACAAAGAAGCATCTGCTGAATATTGTTGCAAAGCCCTGTGAGGATCAGCTGACCATTCTGTCAGTCCTGGAGCAGGAAATATTTCTCTTTGTTGTTTGCATTGTGGAATTGATGTTCGTGAAAATTGCATAACAGGGCTTAATGTTTCCTTTTGATTATCTTTGTGAGCAGAACAAAACTATTAAATGATTCTTTACCACCATGTAACATCTTTCAAAAAACAAATAAATATTCACTAAAAATTTTTTGTTGCTCTTTGACATTGCTTGAATGGGAGTGCTTCTATTCCTTCTTTATTATGAGTTTCTACGAAGCAGCCATATTTATTTGGTGAAATGCCCTCATTTCTAGTGTCAAAGGTTCCACATAATAGATATACACAAAACACATATATACACATAATTAAAAATAAAAGACTTCTTTTCAAAATATAAAAAGGCTATAGGTATAGCCAAGAAGACCATGGGTTCACTCTCTAGATCAAAGAAGGAGGAAAAAGAGGAGGAGAAAGAAGGACAGGAGGAAGAAGAAGTATGATTGATAAAGGAAACGATAGAAGGGGGTGAGGGAGCAAAAGAAGGAGGAGAGAAGAGGCATGGTGTAGAGTGGGGGAGGAGAAGGGGGGAAGACTTGGAGGAGGGGAGGAAAAAAGAAAGAAGAGGGGGACAAGGAGGAAGGGAGAAAGGAGGAGAGGAGGGGGAGGAAACATAGTGGAGTAGTAGTGAGGAGGAAAAGAGGTGGAAGGGGGTAGGAAGAGGACAGGAGCAAGGAGAAAGAAAGAGACAAGAGGGGGCAAGAAAGGGAGGGGGAGGAAAAGAAAGAGTTGGAGGAGGAAGAGAGGGAGGATAAAGAGAGAAGGGGTAAGAAGAGAAAAAAAGGAGGAAAGGAGACAAAAGACAAGGAGGGGAAGGAGGAAGAGGATAGGGAAAGGGCAGAGAAGGAAAGGGCAAGAAGAAGAAAATTAGGGGGGAAAGAGCAAGAATATATAGGAGGCTGGAATAAAGGGTGTAGGAGGGAAAGAAGAAAAGGAACACCAGAAGTGGCAATGCTGGGAGAAAAGGAAAGGAGGAAGATCAGAAGGAAGAGGGGAAGTAGAAAGACTGGAGAAAAAGAAAGAGTAGGAGCAAAGGAAAAAGAAGAGAGGAAGATAAGTTGGGTGAAGAAGAGAAAGGGGAACAGGAGGCAAAGAGGCGGAGGAGTACAGAAGGAGGAATAAAAAGGAAAGAGCAGGGAGGGAAAGGGGAGAAGGGGTAAAAAGGTAAACAAGTGACTGAAGAATGGAAAGAGTAAGGAGAGAGCAAGGAGAGAAGTCTAGAAGGATGAGAAGGGGCAAGGCAGGGAGGAAAAGGAACGCTGGAGGAGGAAGATAAGGAAGGGGAAGAAGAGACAGAAGCAAGTTGGAAGCAGGGCAAGTGGGAGAAGAAGGAGGAAAGGGAATGAGGGATGGAGGAGGAGAGGTTGGGGAGGAGGGATAGGATGAGAAAAGGGGAAGATGGAGGGGAATGAGGAGGGATAGAGAGGAGGAAAGAGGGAGAATGGAAGAGGAAAAGTAGGGAAAATAGCAAAAGGAAAGTAAGGTGTGGTGGTTTGAATACAAATGGCTCTCATAAGCCCAGAGGGAGTGGCACTATTTGGGTTGTGGCAGTTTTCTTTCTTTCTTTTTCTTTTTTTTTTTTTGAATAGGTGTGACCTTCTTTGAGGATGTGTCCTATTGTGTTCCTGCTGCCTGCTGCCTTGCAGAACTCTGAGCTGTCCCAGAGCCATGCTGCCTGGATACTACCATGCTTCGCACCATGCTGTAATGGACCAAAATTCTGAACTATAAGCTAAACCCAATTAAATGTTTTCCTTTATAAGAGTTGCCTTGGTCATGATGCCTCTTCTCAGCAATAGAAATCCTAAGACAGAGGGTGAGAAGGAAGAAAAGACAGAATGAAGGAAGACAGGAATGAGTAGGGATAGAAGGAAGAGTAGAGGAGCTGTAGGAGGGAAAAAGAGGGAAAGAAAGGAAGGGGAGGGGGAGGAAGAGGGGAGGAAGATGAGAAGAGGATGATAAGGGGAGGAGAAAGCACTGTGTGTGTGTGTGTGTGTGTGTGTGTGTGTGTGTGTGTGTGTGTAAGAGAGAGAGAGAGAGAGAGAGAGAGAGAGAGAGAGAGAGAGAGAGAGAGAGAGAAACATAGGTGAATGCATGCTGCAATTTTTGAACCATAGGTAAATAGTGTTTTGGCTTTTTATACTGTCATAATTTATTGAATAACAACAAATATACAATGTTTAGAGGTTTCTGTGACAGCAATTTGTCACATAATCCGCATACCCCAGTAGCTAGGCTGAGGCAAATATAGGTCATTATTGCCATCTTAATTACTAACATTTGCCCATCACATAGCACAGTAAATACATCCGCATGCATGCATGATAGTTACAGGATGGACACGAGTTAAGGAGGCTGCAGAAAAGTTGCAGAGGTTTCATGGGTAGACTGGGAAAGAGTCTGTAGGGATAATGATCCTGAAAGTGCCTTGAGGGGGCCACTGCTGGAGCTTCTGGAGCCAGGTGAAAGGTTGAACTGCTCAGAAGTAGGAAATGGGTGAGGGGCAGGAAAAGGCTGATAAGATCCATGTCCAGAGAGGCAGATAGATAAACAGGCAAGGGGACCAGGAGGCAGTGTCAACAGCAGGGGACATAGCCAAGCAGAATCTCCAGAAACAGAAAAGAGATCCTCAGTTCTTCCTGAACATACCAGGGATCAGATGATAGATTGATGTGGGAGCCATGCCAACACAGTGTTAGGTGTCCATGACTTTATGAGCTCTAGGTGAGGGAGTTCCATCTTTTCCTTGGTCTGGCATGTCTGATAAGTTCAAAACTGTACCCTGGTTTTCCTTATAGGGTTTTAATCAAATGCACATGTGCCCCACAGTTTTAATTCACCTAATAAATGAATAGAGTGGGGCCAATTCCATTTCCATAAATATGTTATTTGTCAGTTTAAGCTGGATGAGGGTTATCTAATAGATGGTGTGGGTTCTGAATACACCCAGGAACGTCTCCCTCAAAAAAGCCAGCTGCTTGTAAAACGGAAAATCCTAGGTAGGACAAAGCCCTAAAATCTTTTTTGTTGTACAATATAGAGAAACTCAGGGCTGCACAAAGCCTGATTCCTAACAGTGAGGACAAAAGGAAATCAAAGGCAATGAGTCCATTTGAATGATTTTGTGTATGGGGGCGGGTCACTACAATTTGCACCAAATCTGAACTCCCCTGGATAAAAGCCCTAAAATTTCTTGAGTCTCATAAGAGACAGCAAGTGAGGCTTCAGCTCTGGAAGCAGCCAGCATGGCATCTACAGTTGCTTATTGACTTGATCAATGGTTCATTCTTTGTCCTTCTCTTTATCATCTTCATTCTCCTGATATTGTATGTCCTCTGCTTTTTTTTTCCTTCTTGGCTTGTCTGTGGCATTTGTGATGTCCTCTGTCTTGATAAAATCTTTTGTGACCTTTGGTGACAAAGTTGTCAGAGATGGTGCTGTACCCTACTTCTCAGATATGTAGGCTCAGTACAGCCAAATGATAAATATAGATACTGTCATTGAGGCAGATTTTGGACTGTACATCTCTAGGTGCATCCAACATGTCCTGCAATCAGGGTTGTTTTGTAGCATGGGGTTGTGCCCACCCCCATGGTTAGCTCTATGTAGGTTCTGTCCCTGGTTCCTGCAGCTAGCTTCTTAAACTAACCAAACCAGTTTAACTTGAAATGCACTCACATTTTTCAGGCCATCCATCCCCTGGTGCTGGTCTGCAGAACACCAGCTAAGGCTCACTCTGCTCCCTCTTAAACTCATGAAATCAAAATACTAGAGAATTATACCATAGCAACCAGTTTTGTAACCATAAATCTCCAACCCCAAATTGCCCATGAAAAGAACACACAACTCAGTTATTATGAATACAAGCTGAAGGCCTAGATTGGGCAAATATGTCACTACACTACTCTATTGCCCAGCTACATAATCCCTAGCTACTTGCTTCCTCTGCAGGCCACATGGATCTCTTCCATCTTTTCTTTTTTTTATTTATTCAATATATTCTTTATTGACATTTCAAATGATTTCCCCTTTCCTGGCCCCCTGCTCCCAGAAAGTCCCATAAGCTCTCTTCCCTCCCCCTCTTCCCCATCCAACCTTCCCTCTTCCCTGTTATGGTATTCCCCTAAATTGTGCACTGAGCCTTTCCAGAACCGGGGGCCACTCCTTCCTTCTTCATGAACATAATTTGATATGTGGATTGTGTCTTGGATATTCCAAGTTTCGAGGCTAATATCTGCATATCAGTAAGTGCATAGCATGAGTGTTCTTTTGAGACTGGGTTACCTCACTTAGGATGATATTCTCCAGCTCCATCCATTTGTCTAAGAATTTCATGAATTCATTGATTCTAGTGGATGAATAGTACTCCATTGTGTATATATACCACATTTTTTGTATCCATTCCTCAGTTGAGGGACATCTGTGTTCTTTCCAGCTTCTGGCTATTATAAATAGGGCTGCCATGTACATAATGGAGCTTGTAACCTTATTAAGTGCTGGAGATTCCTCTGGGTATATCCAAGGAGTGGTATAGCAGGCTCCTCAGGAAATGTCTTGCCCAGTTTTCTGAGGAACCTCCAGAGTGGTTGTACCAGCTTGCAATCCCACCAGCAGGGGAGGAGTGTTCCTCCTTCTCCACATCCTTACCAACACCTGCTGTCTCCTGAGTTTTTAATCTAAGCCATTCTGAGTGGTGTGAGGTGAAATCTCAGGGTTGTTTTGATTTGCATTCCCCTAATGACTAATGATGTTAAAGACTGCCTAAGGTGCTTCTCACCTATCAGAAGTTCCTCAGGTGAAAATTCTTTGTCTAGCTCTGTACCCCATTTTTTTAATAGGGTTACTGTGACAGGCAGGTGGATCAATGGAATAGGATTGAAGACCCAGAATTGAACCCACAGCTATGGCCACTTGATCTTCGACAAAGGAGCTGAAAACATCCAGTGGAAAAAAAGATAGCCTTTTCAACAAATGGTGCTGGTTCAATTGGAGGTCAGAATGCAGAAGAATGTGAATTGATCCATTCTTATCTCCTTGTACTAAGCTCAAACAAAAGTGGATCAAGAACCTCCACAAAAAGCCAGACACACTGAAAGTAATAGAAAAGAAACTGGGGGAGACCCTTGAGGGCATGGGCACAGGGGCAAAGTTCCTGAACAGAACACCAATAACTTATGCTCTGAGATCAAGAATTGACAAATGGGACCTCATAAAATTACAAAGCTTCTGTAAGGCAAAGGCCACCTTCAAAAGGACAAATCAGCAACCTACAAATTGGGAAAAGATCTTCACCAACCCTATATCTGACCGAGGGCTAATATCCAATATATACAAAGAACTCAAGAAGTTAGACCCCAGAAAACCAAATAACTGTTCTATCTTTTCAATCTTCAACCTCTTCTTCCTCCATTTTCCTCTCCCTCTGTCCTCTGTCTTGTCCTCTTCCTCTTCCTCTCCCTTTCCAAAACTTTCAGCTCTGCCTTTTCCTTCCATTGACCAATCACAGGCTCTAGCCTTTATTTGATTAAGATTTCACCTGGCGTGACCTGAGTACATGATCTACTCCTTGTCAGGGCACCCCTCATGAGCCAGCAGAAAATACAAACAGCAGTCCTCAGTCTTTGACTTATTCCATCCAGTCATATTCAATGTTGTTATGGATATAATTCAATTTTCCTTCGATTTTTCTTTCCTGTACTTTTTTTTTAATCTTTTCTTGCAATCACTGACCTCTTCTATAGTTGTTTTTTACGATATAATTTTGTTTTCTTATTTGCTTTATAGGGTACCATTTATGTTTTTATGACATTTTTCAGTTAAATTACCATTTATAGTATTGCAGGAAGCATACTTGCAACTTGAGTGTGGAAGTCAGAGGACAACTTGCCTGTATTGCTTCTCTCCTTCCCTTGGATGAGTTCTGGGGAATTGACTTCAGGTAGTTTGCTTTGGTCTTAAGTACCTCTGCCTGGTGAACTAACTCACATGCCTTTTTTATGTATGTGAAAACATTCCATTTTTTCCTTACACTTTCATATACGCATATATACATTTTTACCACACTCATTACACAACCTTCTCACAGACTTCTCCCATCACTGCCAACCTTACCTCCTTCCAGCTAGTCTCCTTTCCCAATTTATGTGTTTTGTTTCATTTTTGTTTTGTGACTCACTGAATTTAACCAGGTTCACCTACATGGGTATAGGTATCCCCCAAAACATGGCTGGCTATAGTGAAGACAATGACCCCCCCTCACCTTCATACACAGAAATAGTTAACATCTGCCAGTAACTGTCTAAAGAGAGGCTGGGCTCCTTGAGCCACCCCTCTCATCCATGACTGACTAAATGTTGACAAGTCCTGTCTTGTGAAAGTCTTGGGCAACTGCACTTTCGATAAATTCCTAAGTGTTTGGCTCACATGCTGTATAGAAGCAGCATCTTAAAGTTCTCCCCATCATCTAGTTCTTGCATTTTTCCCGACCTCTCTTCTAGCATCACCAATGAATCTTGGATAAAGTGGTGTGGATACTCAGTTTAGGCCCAGTCACTTATTCGTAGAGCTTTGGATTAGCCATGAATCTCTGCAGTGCCTCTGTTCAGTACAAATATCTTAGATGATCAAGGCAGAGAGAAGCACTAGTCTATTAATATAAACACAAATGCCTAGAAAGTACTTAGACAACATGTTAATTTAGTAAAACAAAAGTGGTAGGTTTACCCTCAAGGACCTCCTCAGTCATGTACATTTGTCCAGATCCACAGGACAAGATATCCGTTTCTTCCTGTAGACCAGACCTCAAATCCAATCTGAAAACAGTAGGTTACTCCCATAACAATCATGTCAGTATTGTCCCAGTAAGGCTTTCTTGCCTGGAAGGTTGCTATTATACCTTGAAGGATGAACAGTTGACATTTCTCCTCCACATGCCTGCATGATAACTTCAGCCTCCATGAAATCTAGACAGCAAAGAGGAAGATTTGGATCAGTTCTATCATAGTTTCTCTCTGTCCTGAAACCAAAGTATGTGGGATCTTCAGTAACAGGGTCTGACCATCTAGTTCTGGTGGGCAATCAGATGGCCAAGAGCAACCATATATACATAATTTTTAAAGAAAGCATTTTATAAATTCTTTGTGAATTCCACATCATGAACCCCACTCCTACTCAACTCCCCATCCCTGTCCCTTTATATCTGCCATCCACCCTTGAAACCTTTTCCCAAAAGGAAATAAAAGATAAAAATAAAAATATAAATCTTATCATAGAAGCTGTACTGTGTCACAGGGTGGCCCACAGCATACCTCTATGTCCACACATCTTGACTTGCGAATGTCTATTTCAATGGTCTGGTTTCAGGCCTCTGGCTTGTGCTATATTATCAATACTGTATCCTCACTGGAACTCTTCTCATATATCCTGTTGTTGCCCTCTGTTATGGCAGCCTGAAGCTTTGAATCTGCTCCAGGATCACTTCATATACTCCATCAGTTCATAGATGGGGTAGATGTTAGGGTGGGTCAAATCATCTAGGACTAGGTGGGAGCTGAGTTGGGCAGCTTGCCAGAGTTTTCACATCCACATCATTAGGGTGAGCTATTCAGGACTGCTCCAGTTAGCCCACACAATGCTGTAGCCAACAAGGGGCAGGACAAGCTCTCTTGTTCTCATGACCTCAGGCTGTCTCTCCAGCTGGAGTGGCCAAGATGCAAGGAAGGCAACATCTCTCCCTTGCCTATATGGGTGACCAGCTCTTCTGTCCATATACCAGCTCTCCTGAGTGTCATAGTGATGGAAGGGGCCAACTCTACACAGCCCTTGGATATCAACATGGTCCCTGGTGGCAGACCAGAGCAGAAACATCTTCAGGGCCTTTGGTGGTAGCCTGAACCACTGACATTGACACAAACCTATACTACTATATGGCTGTGGACCCAGACAAGGCCTCAAGTGGCAGGGCAGGCTACTCACATCAGTCTGTTTCTCACCACATTGGCATCTCCAGTTTCACCTCTCTTCACAATGCTCAAACTGTTCTGCTTCTCTTTCTTTCTCATCTCTCCACCACATGCTTGCACATCATAGTGGCCCAGTAACATTCATATCAGATTTATATTAACTTAAGTCCAGAAAGCTACACAAAAATGTATTCTCTATTTCCATTTTGGTATTACTAACTTCCTTCATTCTTTCCTTCCTTCCTTCCTTCCTTTCTTCCTTCCTTCCTTTCTTGCTTTCTTTCTCTCCTCTTGTTCTTTTATATTCTAATTAGTTTCCCCTCCCTCTTTCCTCCCAGTTCTACCCCCACATTTTTCCTCTCCCTCTCCATCCACTCTTCCTCCATTTCTCTTCAAAAAGGCCCTCCCATGAATGTCAACCTGCCATGGCATATCAAGTTGCAGCAAGACTAGGCACCTCCTTCCTCTAATAGGGAAAAAGATATCTACAGGGTTTATCAAGCTCCACATAATGATTGGCTGTGGGTCTCCGAATCTGTTTTTATGAGTTTCTGTTTGAAGCTTCTCTGATGGCAATTGTTAGGCACCAATCTATGCATATATCTGCTGCAGACCAAACTCTTCCAGGAATTGTAGTCGCAGGAAACAAAAAGGAAGGAGTGGATCCTGATTCTGGAAATGCTCAAAGCATCAGTATAAGGGAATACTAGAACAGGGAAGTGGGAAAGGCTGGATGGGGCAACACGGGGAGGGAAAGGGGCATGTGGGACATTTGGGGGGCAGGAAACCAGATAAGGGAAATGAAATGTAAATATAGAATATATCCAATATAAAAAAAACTGATACAAACTTTTAAAGAGACTTCAAAGAATGTTTTTTCAGACCTCCTAAGTGGGGTCTGCAAGACAAAAGCAGTTCCTCACAAATTTCCATTGAGGAAACTCTGAGCTATGCACTAACTCAAATGTAAATTTAATCTGCCCAATACCCACCTGTGGAGCAAGGACATAGTATGAGGTTCCTCAAATGTAAATATCTTCTAATCTGAGCCTTTTGTCTAAGACCATGTTTCCTGCAAGGAATTTATATGAGGGTCAAATAACAAAAGGAACTTATACTTTTAGGATTCCTGGAAAAATTTTACTCATTGTTTCATATTTCCATTGAGATCTCCTTTCTAAACTTGGGGGTAAAATGTAATATGTAAATGACTAAGGCAAAGTGCAGCAGTTCTAAGAGGTTTTTGGCCAGTGATTTTGCTTCAAAGAATTATTTTACATCTTATTTGCTTGCTTTTTCTTAGCTCTGGGCCATTAGAATAATCTTGCAAGAGAAGAAAAGTGGGGAAGCTTGGAAACAAAGCAAATTTCCAAGTGAGACTTTGGCTTCTACTTAGGGGTGTTCTGAAGGCTCCAAGAGACATTTTCCCATCTCAATCTGTAGAACTTTGTCTCATATAATCTATTGGAGATACTGAGCTATATAGCAGAATATCATTAGGAATCATTTCCTTGACTTTTTTCCAGTCATGTTTGGTTCTATCTTAGGTCTCTGGGCTATCCAGCCTCTGTTTCCCACTCCACCAGGCAGTGTCAGGAGGCAAGGGTCTAAAGCTAGAACAATTATTGATTTAACCCTCACATAATTTCTCTAACACCTTTACTCTAGCACAGGTAAATATGTTGAAGGTTTTGTGGCTGGATTGGTGTCCCAATCGCTCCATTGGAAGTCTTCCTGACTATAGGAGATAGTCTGTCCAGGCTCCCTATTTCACATTGCTAGAGCCAACCTATTGCACTAGGTTTATAGCTTTTTCCAGAGATGCCCTCTGCCCCCAATTCAGTTTGTCTCTCCCAATATTCTTCTCCCTTCATCTTCCACTAACCTCATCTATCCTGTTCCCATCTTTATCCCCCATGAAAACCCCTCTCCCATCCACCTGTGATGTCAACTCCATTTCTCCTTCTCAGATTCATGCATTCCCCTTTGAGCCTTCCTGATTTCTTAGCTACTCTGGGTCTGTGAATTGTAGCCCAATTATTCCTTACTTTATGGCTAATATGCACTTAAGTGAGTACATATAGCATGTTTTTCTTTCTAGTTCTGGATTACTTCCCTTCATATGATTTCTTTCTAGTACTATTTTCTGAAAATTTGATGATGTCATTGATTTAACAGTTGAGTAATGTTCCATTGTATAAATGTACCACAGTTTCTTTATCCATTCTTCTGTTGAGGGGCATCTTGGTTGTTTTTAGTTCCTGGCTATTACTAATAAAGCTGCTATGAACATAATTTTGCAACTCTCCTTATGGTATGGTGAGCATCCTTTGGGTATACAGGAGTGGTACAGCTAGGTTTTGAGGTAAAACTATTCCCAATTTTCTGAGAAACTGCCATATTAATGAAGTGGCTGTACAAGTTTACACTCGCACCAGCAATGCAGGAGGGTTCCCTTGCTTCATATCCTTGCCAACATGAGCTATGACTTGTGTTTTTGAAGTTACTTATTCTGAAAGGGATAAGATGGGATATCAGAATCATTTTGATTTGCATTTTCCTGATGACTAAGGATCTTGAATATTTCTTTTTTAGTGCTTTTGAAGTAAGACCTAATGAGTTATTGGACTTCCCCTGTATCTATTATGTACCTACTTTGTAGTACAGCTCAACCTCTTGGAAGCAGAAGTCTTCTGCCAATATTTTGGGCCAGAATATGGGGTAAGGGATGCTGTTGGCGATATTTGACTGGCATTAAGGAGTGTTAGGGGTCAGTAGGCAATGTTTTACCTGGAGTTACTAGTACCAGCATGACATCCGGGAAAGCAGCTAGAGTTATGGGCACACGGAAGGGGGCACAGGAGACTATTGGATGGGCTTTAAGGAGAGTTAGCAGGTGGTGGGCAGTATCTTACCAGAGGTCCCTAGTACCAGCCTTACCTCCCAAAAGTCTCAGGAGTTGTGGGCTAGAATATGAAGCTCAGAAGAGAGGGTGCCGTTTGGGGCTGTTGGGTGGCTTTAGGTACTGTAATGGGGTAGTTGATGGTGTCTTACCTCGGAATTTCTATTTTTATGCATACATATGTATGTTATAATCCCCAAGTAGACACAAATATGGTTCTCAAACTAAATTCTAGGCTGTTTGCAGCCTGAAAAATCAGTATTCAAGAATGCAGAGTTGGTAGAACAGTCTGGTTTATTCAATACTGGCACTTTGGAAAGTAGAGAATTCAACTATCCCCAAATCTCTGCATAGATTCTGGAGCACATAAGCACAGGGAGAGAGAGAGAGAGAGAGAGAGAGAGAGAGAGAGAGAGAGAGAGAGAGAGACTGGGCTTCACACATGGTTTCCAGTGTACACCTGTGGCTGGCCTAAAATTTAGTATTTTTTAGAAACAAAGAAATAAGAATCTGTATGACACAGAGGCACACATTAACAAAGTCAAAGATGCTCAGAAGAAAGGATAGACCGCAACATAAACTAAGTGAGCAAGTACACAGGGCAGAAGTTCCCTTGGCTTTATTCATTTTTCAATAAATGTTATTCTTTGTTGGGGGTCCCCCTACCTATCATCTCCTAGGGATGTATATTTCCATTCATTCTGCTGACCCTCGGGCTTCATTCCTGGTCTCTCTTCCCACTCTCTACCTGATCATGTTCCCCTAATGAAAATGGTAACAATGTCTTTTCCACTTTGCTTGGGATCTGACTTCAAGTCTTTAAAAGAATCTGTGCAAAGCAAATGAAGGAGAGGGATAGGGGGTTGGCACCCCAGGACACCAAGATCTGGGACTTCAGCAGCAGGGCCTTTGAGAAAACAATAGTTTTATCACGACTGGGAGATTAAAAGATTTGTAAAAATTTTTTCATCATAGAGAAGATTTGTGGAATATGGGCCCTTCGTGGGCTAGATACCTGTGATAGAACCAATATTTTCCTACATGATGGCCTCAAACTCATGATGACACTTCCTTCTCAGCCTCCTGGTTCTAGTATTACAGTGTATGGCACCATAACAGGGAAATTTTTGAAACTTTATAGTGTTCTAGGGTCAGATGTTCCAAACTTTCACTAGGAATATATATTCTCTGTTTTTATTATATTGGTAATGTATCCTTGAAGTCTTCACTTTTGATTGTTACATTTTTCACTTTATTTATTTATTTATTTATTCATTCATTCATTCATTCATTCATTCATTTAATGTATATGAGTACACTGTAGCTGTACTGATTTTTGTCAGCCACAATGTCATTGCTGAGATTTGAACTCAGGACCTTTGGAAGAAGAGTCATTGCTCTTAACTCTTGAGCCCTCTCTCAAGTCCTAATAAATCAAGTATATTTATTTATTTATTTATTTATTTATTTATTTATTTATTTATTTTTGGTTTTCTAAGACAGAGTTTCTCTGTGTAGAGCCGACTGTCCTGGAGCTCACTCTGTAGACCAGGCTGGCCTCACACTTAGAAATCCACCTGCCTCTGCCTCCCAAGTGCTGGGATTAAAGGTGTGTGCACTTTTTTCACTTCTAAAAGTATTATTTGAACACTTTTCAACCGTATTTGGTTCTTTCCATTAGCTTTTAATGCATTTTTTTTCTCTTTCTTTCTCACATTCTAATTGCAGAGCATGTGTATGTATACATGTTTCATCATATTAACTAAGCAATAAATATAATTGCCCATGCAAAGAGGACTAGTTGGCTATGGAATGTAATTCAAAAGGGCTTTTCATTGCATGTTACAGATGTGTTTTCAGGCCTATTGAATAAATCCATAAAATAAAATTTAAAACAACTTTGAAATTATACCATTTTATAGCTTAAACTTGATGTATTTAAGCAAATCTGAGAAGGTTAATTTTTGATGGGAGATTTTTCAAATTCTTTCAAAGAAAATCTCCACTGTATATGTATATACTGTTTGGACATATCCTATTGCTGCAATAAAACAGCATGACCAAGGCAACTTAGAGAAGAAAGGGCTCATTTGGTCATAAAATTCCAGAGGGATAGGACTGGAATTCATCATCATCACCATCATCATCATCATGGGAAAAAGTAGAAAGCTGAGAGCTTACATCTTGAGCATCACACATGAAACAAAGAAAGAAAATTGGCAATAGCAAAGGTATTTTTAGTCTTGCCCCTTACCCCCTACCTACCCAGGCTCTCCAGTGACATACTTCTTCCAACAAAGCCACATCTTTCTCTTTTCTTTTCTTTTCTTTTCTTTTCTTTTCTTTTCTTTTCTTTTCTTTTCTTTTCTTTTCTTTTCTTTTCTTTTCTTCTTTTCTTTTGAAACAGGGTTTCTCTGTATAGTCCTGGTTGACCTGGAACTCACTGTGTAGAACAGGCTGGCCTCGAACTTAAAAATCCGTCTGCCTCTTCTTCCCAAGTGCTAGGATTAAAGGCATGTGCCACCACTGTTGGGATCACATCTCTTAAACTCACCAAAGTAGTGTCGCCAACTGGGTACCAAGTATTCAAACACTCAAGATTATGGGAGACCTCATTCAATCATACTTTTTATCACTGTGACAAATATCTGAAAGAAACTATTTAAAAGACATTTTTTCACAGATTCAGCATGGGGGAAAGTGAGCCATCTGACCAGAGGAACATGAATGAGGTCACAATGTGTCTAAAACTCCCAAAGTATCATCTTGAGACCAGCAGGAGTATGAGTCGCTTCCTCCTTGTTCTGGGCTTGTATGACATAGCACATATATACATTTGACACCCCTACCTCCACCTCCCCTTCAAAACAGTCATGTAGCCTCAAGGCCACGATACAGGTTTAATTTCCTTTCTCCATTAAAGGAAAAGTCCTGCAAGCACCAGAAATTCCTCTTCATGTAAATGAAGAATTGCCATCACCTCAACCCTAGCCAATAATGTACTCCCACCTTCAAAACCCTGGGTTCTTTCCAGCTTCTGGCTGTTATAAATAAGGCTGCTATGGACATAGTGGAACATGTATCCTTATTGCATGCTGGGGAATCTTCTGGGTATATTCCGGGTATATTCCCAGGAGTGGTATGGCTGGGTCCTCCGGAAGTATCATTTCCAGTTTTCTGAGGAACCGCCAGACTGATTTCCAGAGTGGTTGTACCAGCTTGCAGTCCCACCAGCAGTGGAGGAGTGTTCCTCTTTCTCCACATCCTTGCCAACAACTGATGCCTTCTGAGTTTTTAATCTTAGCCATTCTGACTGGTGTGAGGTGAAATCTCAGGGTTGTTTGGATTTGCATTTCTCTAATGCCTAATGATGTTGAGCATTTTTTTTTTTTTGGTGGTGCAGGACTATTTTTTTTTTTAATTTTCTATATTCTATGTTTACGTTCCAAAGGCTTTCCCCTTTCCCAGTTCCCACCCACCATACTTCCCATAGTTCCTCTCCCCCCAGCTATTCCCAATCATTCCCCCTCCCCCCTTGTTTTCTTTACTAAACTGGATGCAATCTTTACAGGCCCAGGGTCCTCTCCTTTCTTCTTCTTGGGAATCATTTGACTTGCTATTTGTGTCTTGAGTATTTAGGGCTTCTGGGCTCATTAATATCCACTTATCAGTGATTGCATTTCATGTGCATTCTTTTGTGATTGGGTTAATTCACTCAGGATGATATTTTCCAGGTCTAACCATTTACCTACAAATTGCATGAATTCATTATTTTTATTGCTGAGTAGTATTCCATTGTATAAATATACCACATTTTCTGTATCCATTCTTCCTTTGAGGGATATTTGGGCTCCTTCCAATTTCTGGCTATTATAAACAAGGCTGATATAAACATAGTGGAGCTTGTGTCTTTATTGCATGCAGGGAAATCCTCTGGGTATATGCCCAGGAGTGGTATGCCAGGGTCCTCTGAAAGTGACATGCCCAATTTTCTGAGGAACCGCCAAACTGATTTCCAGAGCGGTTTTACCATTTTGCAATCCCACCAACAGTGTAGGAGTGTTCCTCTTTCTCCACATCCTCACCAGCACTTGTTTTCTCTTGAGTTTTTAATCTTAGCCATTCTGACTGGTGTGAGGTGGAATCTCAGGGTTGTTTTGATTTGCATTTCCCTGACAACTAATGATGTTGAACATCTTTTAAGGTGTTTCTAGGCCATCCAAATTTCTTCTGGTGAAAATTCTTTGTTTAGCTCTGTGCCCCATTTTTTTTGATAGGGTTATTTGGTTCTTTGTGGTCTAACTTCTTGAGTTCTTTGTATATATTGGATATTAGCCCTATGTCGGATGTGGGGTTGGTGAAGATATTTTCCCACTTTGTTGGTTGCCGTTTTGTCCTTCTGACAGTGTCCTTTGCTTTGCAGAAACTTTGTAATTTTATGAGGTCCCATTTGTCGATTCTTGATCTTAGTGCTTAAGCTATTGGTGTTCTGTTCTGGAACTTTTCCCCTGTGCCCAAGTCCTCCAGGGTCTTCCCAAGTTTCTTTTCTAATAGTTTCAGTGTGTCTGGTTTTATGTGGAGGTCCTTGATCCACTTGGAGTTGATCTTAGTGCAAAGAGATAAGTGTGGGTCAATTCGCATTCTTCTGCATGTTGACCTCCAGTTGAACCAGCACCATTTGTTGAAAAGGCTATCTTTATTCCACCGGATGGTTGTGGCTCCTTTATCAAAGATCAAGTGACCATAAGTCTGTGGGTTAATTTCTGGGTCTTCAATCCCATTCCATTGATCTGCTTGCCTGTTGCTATACCAATACCATGCAGTTTTTAACACAATTGCTCTGTAGTACTGCTTGAGGTCAGGGATATTGATTCCCCCAGAAGTCCTTTTATTGTTGAGAATAGTTTTAGCTATCCTGGGTTTTTTGTTGCTCCAGATGAATTTGAGAATTGCTCTTTCTAGATCTATGAAAAATTAAGTTGGGATTTTGATGGGGATCGCATTGAATCTGTATATTGCTTTTGGCAAGATGGCCATTTTTACTATATTGATCCTGCCAATCCAGGAGCAAGAAATATTTTTCCATCTTTTGAGTTCTTCTTCGATTTCTTTCTTCAAGGACTTGAAGTTCCTGTTGTACAGATCTTTCGCTTATTTGGTTAGAGTTATGCCAAGATACTTTGGTTGTTTGTGGCTATTGTGAAGGGTGTTATTTCCCTAATTTCTTTCTCAGCCTGCATGTCCTTTGAGTACAAGAAGGCCACTGACTTGCTTGAGTTAATTTTATAACCTGCCACTTTGCTGAAGTTGTTTATCAGCTGTAGGAGTTCTCTGGTGGAGTTTTTTGGGTCACTTAGGTAAACTATCATATCGTCTGTAAATAATGATAGTTTGACTTCTTCCTTTCCAATTTGTATCCCTTTGACTTCCTTATGTTGTCTAATTGCTCTCGCTAGAACTTCAAGTACTATATTGAAAAGATATGGAGAGAGAGGGCAACCTTGTCTAGTCCCTGATTTTAGTGGGAATGCTTCAAGTTTCTCTCCATTTATTTTGATGTTGGCTACTGGTTTGCTGTAGATTGCTTTTACTATGTTTAGGTATGGGCCTAGAATTCCTGCTCTTTCCAAGACTTTTAGCATGAAAGGATGCTGAATTTTGTCGAATGCTTTTTCAGCATCTAATGAGATGACCATGTGGTTTTTTTCTTTCAGTTTGTTTATTTAGTGGATTACATTGATGGATTTCCTTATGTTGAACCATCCCTGCATCCCTGGGATGAAGCCTACTTGATCATGGTGGATGATCGTTTTGATGTGCTCTTGGATTCGGGTAGCAAGAATTTTATTTAGTATTTTTGCATCTATATTCATAAGAGAAATCAGCCTGTACTTCTCTTTCTTTGTTGGATCTTTTTGTGGTTTAGGTATTAGCGTAATTGTGGCTTCGAAGAATGAGTTGGGCAGTGTCCCTTCTGTCTCTATTTTGTCGAATAGTTTGAAAAGTATTGGTGTTAATTCTTCTTTGAAGGTCTGGTAGAATTCTGCACTAAAACCATCTGGTCCCGTACTTTTTTTGGTTGGGAGGCTTTCTATAACCCCTTCTATTTCTTTAGAGGTTATGGGACTATTTAGCTGATCTACTTGATGCTGATTTAATTTTGGTATTTGATATCTGTCTAGGAAATTGTCCATTTCCTCCAGATTCTCCAGTTGTTTTGAGTATAGACCTTTGTAGTAGGATCTGATGATCTTTTGAATTTCCTCGGTTTCTGTTGTTATGTCTCCCTTTTCATTTCTAATTTTGTTAATTTGTATACTGTCTCTGTGTCCTTTGGTTAGTCTGGCTAAGGGTTTATCTATCTTGTTGATTTTCTCAAAGAACCAGCTCCTAGTCTTGTTGATTCTTTGTATGGTTCTCTTTGTTTCTACTTGATTGATTTCAGCCCTGAGTTTGGTGATTTCTTGTCTTCTACTCCTCCTGGGTGAATTAACTTCTTTTTCTTCCAGGGCTTTTCGGTGTTCCATTAAGTTGCTAGTGTATGCTCTCTCCAGTTTCTTTTTGGATGCACTTAGGGCTATGAGTTTTCCTCTTAGCACTGCTTTCATTGTGTCCCATAGATTTGGGTAGGTTGTACCTTCATTTTCATTGAATTCTAAAAAGTCTTTGATTTCTTTTTTTATTTCTTCCTTGACCAAGGTGTCATTGAGTAGAGTATTGTTCTGTTACCATGTGTATGTGGGCTTTCTGTTGTTTTTGTTGTTATTGAAGACCACTCTTACTCCACGGTGGTCTGATAGGAGGCATGGGATTAGCTTGATCTTCTTGTATTTGTTGACATCTGTCTTGTGACCAAGTATATGATCAGTTTTGGAGAAGGTACCATGCGGTGCTGAGAAAAAGGTATATTCTTTAGCTTTAGGATGAAATGTTCTATATATATCTGTGAAATCCAATTGGTCCAAAGTTTCAATTAGTTTCACTGTGTCCCTGTTTAGTTTCTGCTTTCCTGATCGGTCCATTGAGGAGAGTGGAGTGTTGAGGTCTCCCACAATTATTGTGTTAGGTGTAATGTGCGCTTTTAGCTTTAGTAAGGTTTCTTTTACAAAGGAGGGTGCCCTTGTATTTTGGAGCATAAATGTTCAGTATTGAGAGCTCTTCTTGGTGGATTTTCCCTTTGACAAGCAAGAAGTGACCTTCTGAGTCTCTTTTGATGACTTTAGGTTGGAAGTCTATTTTATCTGATATTAGAATGGCTACCCCCGCTTGTTTCCTGAGACCATTTGCTTGTAAAATTGTCTTCCATCCTTTTACTCTAAGGCAGTGTTTGTCTTTAACACTGAGATGTGTTTCCTGTATGCAGCAAAATGTAGGGTCCTGTTTGCATATCCAGTCTGTTAATCTATTTCTTTTTATTGGAGAATTGAGTCCATTGATGTTAGGAGATATTAAGGAATGGTAATTATTTCCTCCAGACATTTTTGAAATTATTTTTATTTATTTATTTATATTTATTTATTTATTTATTTATTTATATTTGAGAGGTTATCTTCTTTTGGGTTTGATGAGAGGAGGTTTCTATCTTGCTTCTTCCCGGGTGTAGTTTCTGTCCTTGTCTTGGTGTTTTCCCCCTATTATCCTCTGTAGGGCTGGATTTGTGGAAAGATATCTTGCAAATTTGTTTTTGTCATGGAATACATTGATGTCTCCATCAATGGCGATTGAGAGTTTTGCTGGGTAAAGTAGTTTTGGCTGAAGTTTGTGTTCTCTTAGAGTTTGCATGATATCTGCCCAGGATCTTCTAGCTTTCATGGTCTCAGGTGAGAAGTCTGGTGTTATTCTGATAGGTCTTCCTTTATATGTTACTTGGCCTTTTTCTCTTGCTGCCTTTAGTATTCTTTCTTTGTTTATTACATTTGGAGTTTTGATTATTATGTGACGGGATGTATTTCTGTTCTGGTCCAGTCTGTTTGGGGTTCTGTATGCTTCTTGTATATTCATGGGCATCTCTCTCCTTAGGTTGGGGAAGTTTTCTTCCATAATTTTATAGAAGATATTAGCTGGCCCTTTAACTTGTAAATCTTCACTCTCGTCTATACCTATAATCCTTAGGTTTGGTCTTCTCATAGTGTCTTGGATTTCCTGGATGTTTTGGGTTACCACCTTTTTGCATTTAGTGTTTTCTTTGACTGTTGAATCAATGGTTCCTATGGTATCTTCGGCTTCTGAGATTCTGTCTTCTATCTCTTGTATTCTATTGTTGATACTTGCATCTATGGCCCCTGATTTCTTCCCAAGGTTTTCTATCTCCAATGTTGTCTCCCTCTGTGATTTCATAGTTGTTTCTACTTCTGTTTTTAGTATCTGGATGGATGTGCTCAGATCTTTCGCTTGCTTGATTGTGTTTTCATGTATTTCCTTAATAGATTTTTGTGTTTCCTCTTTCATAGCTTCTACTTGTTGGCCCACGTTCTTCTGTAGTTCTTTAAGTGACTTTTGTCTTTCTTCCTTATTGTCTTCTTCTTTTTGATCCATCTTCTCCTGAATTTCTTGAAGTGATTTTTGCATTTGCCTCATAAAGGCTTCTAACTTTTGATCCATTTTCTCCTCTATTTCTTTACTAGATTTTTCTATGTGTTCAGCTACCAGCATCCTGACCAGTGATTTTATATCCAAGTCTTGTTTTTCTGGTGTTTTGGGGTATCCAGGGCTTCCTGTTGTTGGAGAACTGGGTTCAGATGCTGTCATGTTGCCTTGATTTTTGTTAGTAACGTTCCTTCATTTTCCTTTTGCCATCTGGTTATTTCTGGTTTTAGTTGGCCTTGTTGTCAGTGGCTGGTGTTTGAATCTCCTGTGAGGCTGGGCTCACCTGTTGTTTCTCTACTGGTGAATATGTGTGACTGCTGCTTTAAGGGATCATAAGCTGGCTGCCACCCATGCGATTGTAGCCCCTGATGGAGTCTGTCTACCTGGGCTTCTCCAGCTGTGTCCTGGTTGCAATATGGAGGCCTTCCGCTATTGCTGGTCCAGGAGCCGGTGAGCTGGTTGCTGCCCACTGCCTCGGGGCATGGTCAGAGGGCTCGGGAAAGTCCCACAGAGCCTGGGCCTTTCCAGCTGTGTCCTGGTTGCAATATGGAGGCCCGCCATTATCGCTGGTCCAGGGGCCGGCGAGCTGGTTGCAGACTGCAGCCTTGGTGTATGGCCAGAGGGCGCAGGCAAGACCCACAGAGCCTGGGCCTTTCCTGCTGTGTCCTCGATGTTGAACATTTTTTAAGGTGTTTCTCAGCCACCCGAATTTCGTGTGTGTGTGTGTGTGTGTGTGTGTAAGAGTGTGTCTTTGTGTCTGTGTGTGTGAAAGCTTTCCCCAGAAGCACATGGTAGCTCTCAACCATTTGTAATGGGATTCGATGCCCTGTTCTGGTGTGTTTGAAAACAGTTCCAATGTACTCGTGTATAAAATAAATAAATAAATTTTTAAAGAAAGCTGGAGACCTGCAAATCTTTCCTAGTCTCACTCTCTAGATAGCCCTGGTTGTCCCAGAACTCACTATGTAGAACAGGCTGTCCTCAAATTCACAGAGATCCACCTGCTTCTGCCAGGTACTGGGACTAAAAGCATGTGTGTGCCACCGTTCCACCAGTAATGGTCCTTAAAACAGATGTTAGAGAAAACAAGTAAAGGATAAAAACTTTGTATATTTGGTTCTCTCTTGTCGTGTGTAATTGTAAAACACATACCTGGGATTGCAGCCCATGCTCTGGACTCTCCTGGCTTAGCTCCGAGGTCAGCTGCCTCCAGACCCACTCCTAGCTTGACCATTTCTGCTTCACCAAGCCATCAGCTTCTGCCTTTGTCCAGGAACTGTGTGCTACCAGCACCACCAGAGACTTTTGAATCCATGAGTAAAGACTCAGCTTTATTATTCTAGAACGTGTTGGCTAGCACTATTGCTGAGCTCAGAATCTCCTGCCCTAACTTATCAGCTAGCCTGAATCAGCCAGCCTCCGCTGACCTCCTTGGTTATCCACTGGTGTTGGAAGTGCTGGTTCTAGCTTCCCTGAGGCCTTACATGACTGCTGCTTTCTTGTTGTTCCAATGCATGGCAAAAGTATCTTCTCTTTCCCTCCTATTTCCTCCTGGGACTTGGAAGTCCCATCATTTCCTTCCACCCAGCAATTGGCTCCCACCCTTCTTTATTGACCAAATTAGCACCTCTCCTCTGTCTCTGTCTCTGTCTCTGTCTCTGTCTCTGTCTTTGTCTCTCCCTCTCCCTCTCCCTCCCTCCCTTCTTTTCCCCTTCAAAGATCTATAGCCAGACTTATATCATTCTTCAGCTCTTGAGTTTGGAAGGCAAGCACCACACAACCACACACAGTTTGTTTTCTTTGGAGGTAATGGAACTGGATGAAATTTGACCTTGGATGTTATTAGTGAACACCGCTTTTTAAAAAGAGAAAGAATGGCACTATATATTGGCCTCAATATCACAGCTTGGCTCAGCTATTAAAGAAATGAGGATCAGTGTACTACCATCATCCCCGTCCTCAGCCCCACCCCCCAAAAAACTGATGATCCTGGAGAACTGGATGGTCTGAAGATGACATGAATTTATTCTTGGGGAGCTACAGTATAGAAACCTACCATCAAGGTGACAGTTCTTTGGAAACTGGGGTAAATCAGGATATTTTTGTAATCTTCCTATGCTACTTCTGTCTCTAGAAAATATATTGCTTGCTTATTCGCCAAACTTTCTTTGAATTTTAGTTTTGTATAAAACACTTTCTTTGGGGTATAGACAAATAGAGCTCTGGCAAGCAAATGGGCACATAAGTAACCTGCATAGGAGCCAAGATATAGACTTCTGAGCTTATGAATAAGGTCCCGTGAAAGTCACCCTCTTAACAACAACAACAACAAAATAGATGAACTTCACTATCTAGAGAAGATACCTAACAAATGGTTCCTAACCATGCTGTACATTGAGATGTTTAGAAGTCATTAGAGCTTCCACAGGGAAAAGGCCAGCCTACAGATGGAGGGGCTGTATTCCTGTGTTCCTCTAGCAGGTTCTGTTCTTTTCAACTGGTTAATATCACTAGGAGACTTTCTCATGAGAATTAGTCTGAATGGGCCTTCTACAACCCTGCTTTTGGCTTCTTGTCTACTAGGGACTTCTGATTTATCATGAGCTAACTTTTAGCTCTACTGTCTGATTTGAGTCACATGATCAGCAACCCCTTTGCTCCCTGAAGTAGGCTTTGTCAGTTTACACAGATTTATTTTCACAGCCTCTGAACCCCTACTTGAACTTTCCTCTGCCTCTTCCAGTCTCTCCCAGTCCTCTGTCCCATCGGGTGCATGTGGCACAATAAGGAAGCCTGATCAGGGAAGCAATTCTGAAATGAGTCACCTACCCAATTATTTGACCTAAAATCAATATCTCTACAGCAAAATGGTCTACATGAGATGCAGAAAGTTAACACTGCAGCTCTAATTTCTTTCTCAGTCTGCTTATCCTTTGAGTATAGGAAGGCTACTGATTTGCTTGAGTTGATTTTATAACCAGCCACTTTGCTGAAGTTGTTTATCAGCTGTAGGAGTTCTCTGGTGGAGTTTTTTGGGTCACTTAAGTATACTATCATATCATCTGCGAATAGTGATAGTTTGACTTCTTCCTTTCCGATTTGTATCCCTTTGACTTCCTTATGTTGTCGAATTGCTCTAGCTAGTACCTCAAGGACTATATTGAAGAGATATGGTGAGAGGGGGCAGCCTTAGCCACAAGCAATATAAAGTATCTTGGTGTGACTCTAACCAAACAAGTGAAAGATTTATATGACAAAAACTTCAGGCCTCTGAAGAAGGAAATTGAAGAAGACTTCAGAAAATGGAAAAATCTTCCATGCTCATGGGTTGGCAGGATTAATATAGTTAAAATGGCAATCTTGCCAAAAGCAATATACAGATTCAACGCAATCCCCATCAAAATCCCAACTCAGTTCTTCATAGAGTTAGAAAGAGCAATTCTCAAATTCATCTGGAATAACAAAAAACTCAGGATAGCTAAAACTATCATCAACAGTAAAAGGCGAGGATGTGGAGAAAGAGGAACACTCCTCCACTGCTGGTGGGACTGCAAGCTGGTACAACCACTCTGGAAATCAGTCTGGCGGTCCCTCAGAAAACTGGACATGATACTTCCAGAGGATCCAGCCATACCACTCCTGGGAATATACCCAGAAGACTCCCCAGCATGCAATAAGGATACATGTTCCACTATGTTCATAGCAGTCTTATTTATAATAGCCAGAAGCTGGAAAGAACCCAGATGTCTCTCAACAGAGGAATGGATACAAAAAAATGTGGTATATATACACAATGGAATACTATTCAGCCATTAGAAACAATGAATTCATGAAATTCTTAGAGAAATGGATGGAGCTGGAGAACATCATCCTAAGTGAGGTAACCCAGTCTCAAAAGAATACCCAGGGTATGCAGTCACTGATAAGTGGATATTAGCCTAGAATCGTGGGACACCAAAGACACAATTCACATACCAAATGATGTCTGACAAGAAGAAAGGAATGGACACTAATGCTGGGAAGGATCAAAGCATCAGTGTAGGGGAATACTAGAACAGGGAATTGGGAAGGGGTGGATGAGGGAACAGGGGGAGGGAAAAGGGCATGTGGGACCTTAGCGGGGTGGGGAAACAAAAAATGGAAATGAAATGTAAATATAGAATATATCCAATAAAAATTAAAAAAAATAAAATAAAAAAACCAGACACACTAAAACTAATAGAAAAGAAACTGGGGAAGACCCTTTAGGACATTGGCTCAGGGGAAAAATTCCTGAACAGAACACCAATTGCTTATGCTCTATGAGCAACAATAGACAAATGGGAGAATATATCCAATCACAAAAGAATACACATGAAATGCAGTCACTGATAAGTGGATATTAATGAGCCCAGAAGCTCTGAATACTCAAGGCACAATTAGCAAGTCAAATGATTTCCAAGAAGAAGGAAGGGGAGGACCCTGGGCCTGAAAAGATTGGATCCAGTTTTGTAGGAGAGTACCAGAACAGAGAAATGGTGTGTGTGTGTTTGTGGAGGGAGGTGATTGGGGAATAGATGGGGGGAGAGGACTTATGGGACATATGGTGGGGGGGGACTGGGAAAGGGGAATGCCTTTGGAATGTAAACAAAGAATATAGAATAAAAACCATCTATATGTCCAATTACGATGACGTTGATATCTTTTACTTTCCCATTTTTTCTTTAAATTGGCAGTGGCTTTCACAACACCTGCGTTCAGACAGCAAACCTGTTGTAGAAAAGCCTCACAGTACTTTTAAATTTCCCTTTTTTGTTTCTTCCTTTTTACATTAATATACTATGTAATTTTCACAGATTTTCAACTTCATTACATTGTGGTTAAAGAACATACTTAATACTATTTCAATTCTCTCTTTTTCTTCTTGACAGTGCATGATCTAACACAGAGAATTTTCTAGATGCAGTTGAGAATAATGTGTGTTCTGCTATTATTGGGTGAATTGTGTAGATTTATTTGTAGAATTATTTGCTTCCTAGTGTTGCTAAAGTCCTTTACCTCATTGTTGTCTTCTTTTTAGTGTTCTCTTTTAGAGTCTTATTGCTCTGAAGAGACACCAAGACCATGGTAATTCTTAAAAAGAAAACATTTGACTGAAGCTAGCTTACAGATTCAGAGGTTTAGTCCATTATTATCATGGCAGAAAACATGGTGGCATTCAAGCAGACATGGTATACAGAAGGAACTGAGGTGTGGATCTACATCTTGATCCATAGGCAGAAGGAGACTATGTGCCACACTGGCTACAGCTTGACCATAGGAGATCTCCATTCCACCCACACAGTGTTACACTTCCTCCAGGAGGCCACATCCACTCCCACAAGAACACACCTCCTAATAGTACCACTCCATATAGGCCAAGCCTTCAGACACGAGTCTATGGGGGCCATACCTAGTCAAACCACCACATGTTCTATCCATTACTGAAAGTAGCTATTGAACTATCCAATTAGTACTTTGAATTGTCTATTGTATTTCTGTGACTTTTTGCTTCATATATTTTGTTCTCCATTCTTAGATGATTAAATGTTCATTATTGGGATACTTCCTAAGAGTCTAACCCTTTCATCATTAGTAAGCGCTCTTTATCCTATTGTGAATTTTTTTAACATCTATTTTTATTCTAATACTGACAAAGCAACTCTAGCATTCTTAGGGTTGCAATTAATATCTTGTATCTTTTTCCATTTTTTAAAGTTATGTTTGTATTACTTGATTTTTTTAATGATTTATTTGTTTTATATGAGTACACTGTAGCTGTCTCCAGACACCCCGGAAAAGGACATGGGATCCCATTACAGATTGTTGTGAACCACCATGTGGGTGCTGGGAATTGAACTCAGGACCTCTGGAAGAGCAGTCAGTGCTCCTAACTGCTGAGCCATCTCTCCAGCCATCTTTCTCCATTTTTTTAAACTTTCAGTTTATTGGCATACTTTTTGAGATACTCAGGGTAACAGATTTATTTGTTATTGTTCCATCCTCAGGGTGAAGGGAAATGAACTCATTGCCACACTCAGCAGTGGCCCAATCCTGGAGGCAAGGGAGAAAGGGAGGATGGAAAGAGACCTATTATTCCTCAGGGATTAGAGGCTGGAAGTGACACCCCTTTATTTTCTTCCCCTGGGATATAAAAAATGTCAAACTAGAGCTTCTTTGCAACCTTTCATCTAGGATTAAAGGGTAGGAACATAGTAATTCAGGCAGCAAAAGGGTCAGAAGAAGAAAATTGCATTAATCAAGAGAGATGAGCAGCACATGCATGTCTTTAATACCTGTACTGTGTGAGGAAGGCAGAAACTTAGAGATATATGCAAGTTTGGGAACAGCCTGGTCTTGAAAAAGAAAAAAGAAAAGAAAAGAAAAGAAAAGAAAAGAAAAGAAAAGAAAAGAAAAGAAAAGAAAAGAAAAGAAAAGAAAAGAATAGGAAAGAAAAGAAAAGAATAGGAAAGGAAAGGAAAGGAAAGGAAAGGAAAGGAAAGGAAAGGAAAGGAAAGGAAAGGAAAGGAAAGGAAAGGAAAGGAAAGGAAAGGAAAGGAAAGGAAAAGAGGGAAAAGGAAAGGGGAAAGGAAAGGGAAGGAGAGATGAGGAAATGGGAGGGCGGAGGAGAGAAAAGGGGAGAGGAGGGGAGGGGAGAGGAAAGGAGCAAGGGGGGAGGGGATGGAAGGGGAGACTAAAAGGGAGAGGCAGGGAGGGGAGGGGAAAGGAAAGAGGAGAGGAGTGGATGGGAGGGGAGGGGAGGGAGAGAAGGGGAGATAAAGGGAAGGGAGGGAAGGGGAGGGAAGAGAGTAGAGGAAAGGGGAAGGGAGAGGGGAGGGGAGAGGAGAAGAGATAGAAGAGGGTAGAGGGGAGGGGAGACGAGAGGGGAGGAGAGGAGAGGAGAGAAAATCCCTCCCTCCTCATGTGCCATAATAATGACATCAGAGTGGTGGCCCAATCATTTGGCTATGGAACACAATAAATTTACATAAGACTACTGATTGGTTGACGGGCATAAGCCCGCCCCCAAGATGACATTTGTTTACGATTGTTACCAGAGAAACCAGCCATTGTCCTGGTGGTTGGACAAGCAGCAGGACATGCTTCACTGCTGCTCCTCCACACTCTTTCAAGAGATCTGAATTTAGTAGAAAATCTAGGGATTTGATCCTGAATGTAGTTGTTTGGACTCTAAATTCTGGGTTCTGTACCCAGTTCATTTTTTTTCACAGCTAGTCCCAGAAAATATGGGAATTCATTAGTTCTTTGAAGATAAAGGGAGAAGATTCCATAAATGAGTTCCTCCAGAAGGAAAGTTCCTTGTCTTCGTGGTCAGCAGTTTGCTGAAGAAGATGACTTCGTGAAGTTGAAGCCAAGTAACAGGCAGGTCCAAAAGGCAAGAAGTGTCTCCTCAGCTAAGAAGTCAACAGAGCCGAGGAGTCTTCAACCAACTAGTAAAAGAAGACAGCGGGGCCGCTCTTTGAAGAAAAGTTGTTCAGCAGATAAAGGTTACTCTGAGGAGACAACCTGTAGAGTGGAGAAAATTTACTTCAGTGAGAAAAATCCTTCCACCAAGAAACGTTGTTCTGCTGAGAACACTACAATCAAAAGCTTCTCAGCTGAAAAGCTTCTGTTAGCTGCAAAGCATCCCTATGCTGAAAAACGCCCCAGAAGGGAGAAGAGATCCTATGCTGAGAATTACTCTCCTACTGAAAAAGGTCGAAAGCCCCAGAAAAGTTCTTCTACTGGGAGGCTCCATTCTGAGATTTGCAGCTCTGGGAAGAGTCTTCACTTTCTGGACAAAGGTCATTCATCTGTAAAGCGTGGTTCTTCAGACAAAGATCATCCTGAAGATAGAGGCTGTCCTATCAAGAAACGACGGCCTACAGAAAAACCTCACTCCACTACAGGGAGAAGTCCCTATGCTCCTGCCACTGAGGGAGGGTGCCCTACCAAGAGAGGTCCACCTAGAGGGAAAGGCCTTTCTACTAAGAAGGGTCCCTCCAATGAGGACCAACAAACTTCAAAGAAAGCCTGCTCAGCCAAGAAACTTAGCTCTGCAGAGAGAGTTCACCAGATAGAGAGAGGCGGTGCTACAGATAGAAGGCTCTCTACAGGGAAAGATTGCCCTTCAGGGAGAGGTCGGCCTGCCAAAAGAAGTCATCTGGCAGAGAAGAGCCACTCAGAGAAAAGCCGCTCAAGAGGAACTTGTAGAGAGAAAGATGGCTCTGCAGGAAGAGTTAAGAGCAGCAGAGGTAGGCCTGCAGCAAAGGGTCTCTCCGTCAAAGGTCATAGCAGTACATCAAGAGCACCGTCTGGAGGGAAAGCTTGCTCCAGAGGAAGAGGCCTCTCCAAAAAACGGAGCCATGCAGAGGGGAGTCGGTCAGTCGAGGGTGGTCGTACTACATCCAAAGGACCCTCTACAAGAAGAGAGCGCCCTGTAAGACATCTCTCCAAAAGAAGCAGCCCTGCAGAGCAGTGGTGCTCAATCAAGTGTGGTATCTGTGCAACAGGAGTACCGTCTGCAGGGGGAGATCACTCTGGAAGAAGAGGTAGCCCCAAGAAAAGAGGACCTGCAGCAGAAGGTCGCTCACCCAAGAGGGATGTCTGTGCATCAATACGACCATCTGTAGGGAGAGAGCGTCCTGCAAGGAGCTGCTCCAACAAAAGTGGCTCTGTAGAGCGGTTGTGCTCAGTCAAAGGTGGGATCTGTGCACCAAAAGTACCCTCTGCAGGGAAAGAGTGCCCACCAGGAAGAAGGCACCCCATTAAAAGCCGTCGGGCAGAGGAGGGTCGCTCGATCAAGAGTGGTATACGTGCATCAGGACAACCCTCTGCAGGCAAAGATTGCCCTGTAAGAAGTTGTTCCAGCAAAAGTGGCTCTGCAGAGCAGTGGTGCTCAATCAAATGTGGGATCTGTGCACCAAAAGTACCCTCTATAGGAAAAGATTGCACTGCAGGAGGAGGGTGCCCCAAGGAGAGTGGCCCTGCAGAGAAGGATCACTCATTTGAGAGTGATTCTTATTCATCAGGAGGACCCTCTACAAGGAAAGAGCGCCCTGTGAGAAGACGCTGCCTCAATAAAGGAGGCCTTGCAGAGCAGTGGTGTTCAACCAAGTCTAGTTTCTGTACAACAAGACAACATTCTTCAGGGAAAGATTGCCCTGCAGGAGGAGGCCACCCCAGCAAAAGCGGCCCTGCAGAGGAGGGTCAGTCAGTTGAGGGTGGTACCGATGAATTGAGAGGACTCTCTGAGCAGAAAGATCACTCTGGAGGGAGAGGTCGCACCAATACAAATGTCCCTGCAGAGAAGGGTGGCTCTGGCAAGGGTAGCCACAGAACATCAAGAAGGCATTCTCCAGCGAAAGATCACTCTGGGGGGAGAGGTTGCCCCAACAAAAGCGGCCATACAGAGAATCGCTCTGGCAAGGGTAGCCCCAGTACATCAAGAGGGTATTCTACACAGCAAGATTGCTCTGGAGGAAAAGGTGGCTCCAATAAAAATGTCCCTGCAGAGAAGGGTGGCTCTGGCAAGGGAAGCCGCAGAACATCAAGAAGGCACTCTCCAGACAAAGTTAGCTCTGGAGGAAGAAGTCGCCCCATCAAAAATGTTCCTGCAGAGAAGAATGGCTCTGCTGAGGGTAGTGCTAGAACATCAAGAGGGCATTCTACAGAAAAAGATCTCTCTGCTGGAAGAGGTCGCCCCCCAAAAAATGTTCCTGCAGAGAAGGGTGCCTCTGGCCAGGGTAGCCCCAGTACATCAAGAGGGCATTCTAGAGAGAAACATCGCTCTGAAGGAAGAGGTCACCCCCCAAAAAATGTCCCTGCAGAGAAGCGTCACTCAGCAGAGACAGGGCCCTCTACAGGACAAGAACACCCTGCAGGTAGAGGATGTTGCAAATATAGTCACCCTGAAGAGGAATTTCTCTCCTTTGGAAGGGTTAAATCTGCAAAAAGAGGGCCACCTCACAGGAAAGATCAGCCCATTGGCCGAGGTCAGCCTCCAAAGAAAAGCCGCCCAGAAAAGCATGGTTGCTCAGCAGAAAGGGGTAACCGTGCAGGGAAGGGACTGGCCACAGGAAAAGATCACCCTACAGGCAGAGGTCAGCCTGGGAAGAAAATCCACCCCGCAGAGAGGCATCTTTCTGCATCTAGGAAAGGTTGCCCACCTAAAAAACATCGACCTGCAGAGAAAGTTGTCTGTGCAAAGCGAATTCGTTCGCCAGAAAGAGTTCACTCCATGGAGAGAGGTCATCGTGCAAAGAAAAGTTGTCCTGTAGTGGGACAGCTCTCTGTTGACGAAAGTAGCATGGAAGAGCAGGTTTGCCCCTCTGAGAAAGATCTTTCAGAGAAGAGAGCTCATTCTTCCCACAAAAGCAGCACAGCTGAAGGTAGTGCAGAAGACAATATGAGTTCTGTGGAGAAAGGTCATCCCTCCATGGAGATAGGCTTCCCTGAAGAGACACCCTCTTCAGGATCCATGGTGAAGGCGACAGAGCCAAACAGCATGCAGAGTCCTCCAGAAAACACTGTTGACAGTGACACCAACCGAGTAGCCCAGGTCCCTCACAGTAATGTGTCTTCAACTGTGAAGATAAAAATGGGAGTTGAGTTGAGGGTACCTGATGAGCTCAAGTCTCGTCTTGTTGAGGACTGGGACTTGGTCAACAAACAAAAGCTGTTATTCCAACTACCTGCTGAGAAGACTGTAGATACCATTCTTGCGGAATATGTGACTTTTGTGAAGTCACAGGGGCTTGCTGATAATCGAGAATATTCCGTTGATGAAGTTGTATTTGGAATAAGAGAGTATTTCAACAAGATGCTGGGCACCCAGCTGCTCTGCCACTTTGAAAGGCCTCAGTATGCCGAAATTCACCGGGCTTATCCTGATATTCCCATGTCTCAGCTTTATGGGGCGCCACACCTCCTGAGATTGTTTGTGAAAATTGGGACTGCATTGGCCCATTCACCCCTTAATAGGCAGAGTCTTCTCTTAGTGTCTAGCTATATGCAGGATTTCCTTGACTATCTTTCTGAGAAGTCCACTTCTCTGTTTAATGTCAGCAATTACAAAGAAGCGTCTGCTGAATATTGTTGCAAAGCCCTGTGAGGATCAGCTGACCATTCTGTCAGTCCTGGAGCAGGAAATATTTCTCTTTGTTGTTTGCATTGTGGAATTGATGTTCGTGAAAATTGCATAACAGGGCTTAATGTTTCCTTTTGATTATCTTTGTGAGCAGAACAAAACTATTAAATGATTCTTTACCACCATGTAACATCTTTCAAAAAACAAATAAATATTCACTAAAAATTTTTTGTTGCTCTTTGACATTGCTTGAATGGGAGTGCTTCTATTCCTTCTTTATTATGAGTTTCTACGAAGCAGCCATATTTATTTGGTAAAATGCCCTCATTTCTAGTGTCAAAGGTTCCACATAATAGATATACACAAAACACATATATACACATAATTAAAAATAAAAGACTTCTTTTCAAAATATAAAAAGGCTATAGGTATAGCCAAGAAGACCATGGGTTCACTCTCTAGATCAAAGAAGGAGGAAAAAGAGGAGGAGAAAGAAGAACAGGAGGAAGAAGAAGTATGATTGATAAAGGAAACGATAGAAGGGGGTGAGGGAGCAAAAGAAGGAGGAGAGAAGAGGCATGGTGTAGAGTGGGGGAGGAGAAGGGGGGAAGACTTGGAGGAGGGGAGGAAAAAGAAAGAAGAGGGGGACAAGGAGGAAGGGAGAAAGGAGGAGAGGAGGGGGAGGAAACATAGTGGAGTAGTAGTGAGGAGGAAAAGAGGTGGAAGGGGGTAGGAAGAGGACAGGAGCAAGGAGAAAGAAAGAGACAAGAGGGGGCAAGAAAGGGAGGGGGAGGAAAAGAAAGAGTTGGAGGAGGAAGAGAGGGAGGATAAAGAGAGAAGGGGTAAGAAGAGAAAAAAAGGAGGAAAGGAGACAAAAGACAAGGAGGGGAAGGAGGAAGAGGATAGGGAAAGGGCAGAGAAGGAAAGGGCAAGAAGAAGAAAATTAGGGGGGAAAGAGCAAGAATATATAGGAGGCTGGAATAAAGGGTGTAGGAGGGAAAGAAGAAAAGGAACACCAGAAGTGGCAATGCTGGGAGAAAAGGAAAGGAGGAAGATCAGAAGGAAGAGGGGAAGTAGAAAGACTGGAGAAAAAGAAAGAGTAGGAGCAAAGGAAAAAGAAGAGAGGAAGATAAGTTGGGTGAAGAAGAGAAAGGGGAACAGGAGGCAAAGAGGCGGAGGAGTACAGAAGGAGGAATAAAAAGGAAAGAGCAGGGAGGGAAAGGGGAGAAGGGGTAAAAAGGTAAACAAGTGACTGAAGAATGGAAAGAGTAAGGAGAGAGCAAGGAGAGAAGTCTAGAAGGATGAGAAGGGGCAAGGCAGGGAGGAAAAGGAACGCTGGAGGAGGAAGATAAGGAAGGGGAAGAAGAGACAGAAGCAAGTTGGAAGCAGGGCAAGTGGGAGAAGAAGGAGGAAAGGGAATGAGGGATGGAGGAGGAGAGGTTGGGGAGGAGGGATAGGATGAGAAAAGGGGAAGATGGAGGGGAATGAGGAGGGATAGAGAGGAGGAAAGAGGGAGAATGGAAGAGGAAAAGTAGGGAAAATAGCAAAAGGAATGTAAGGTGTGGTGGTTTGAATACAAATGGCTCTCATAAGCCCAGAGGGAGTGGCACTATTTGGGTTGTGGCAGTTTTCTTTCTTTCTTTTTTTTTTTTTGAATAGGTGTGACCTTCTTTGAGGATGTGTCCTATTGTGTTCCTGCTGCCTGCTGCCTTGCAGAACTCTGAGCTGTCCCAGAGCCATGCTGCCTGGATACTACCATGCTTCGCACCATGCTGCAATAGACCAAAATTCTGAACTATAAGCTAAACCCAATTAAATGTTTTCCTTTATAAGAGTTGCCTTGGTCATGATGCCTCTTCTCAGCAATAGAAATCCTAAGACAGAGGGTGAGAAGGAAGAAAAGACAGAATGAAGGAAGACAGGAATGAGTAGGGATAGAAGGAAGAGTAGAGGAACTGTAGGAGCGAAGAAGAGGGAAAGAAAGGAAAGGGAGGGGAGGAAGAGGGGAGGAAGATGAGAAGAGGATGATAAGGGGAGGAGAAAGCACTGTGTGTGTGTGTGTGTCTCTGTGTGTGTGTGTGTGTGTGTGTGTGTGTGTGTGTGTGACAGAGAGAGAGAGAGAGAGAGAGAGAGAGAGAGAGAGAGAGAGAGAGAGAGAGAGAGAGAACCATAGGTGAATGCATGCTGCAATTTTTGAACCATAGGTAAATAGTGTTTTGGCTTTTTGTACTGTCATAATTTATTGAATAACAACAAATATACAATGTTTAGAGGTTTCTGTGACAGCAATTTGTCACATAATCCGCATACCCCAGTAGCTAGGCTGAGGCAAATACAGATCATTATTGCCATCTTAATTACTAACATTTGCCCATCACATAGCACAGTAAATACATCCGCATGCATGCATGATAGTTACAGGATGGACACGAGTTAAGGAGGCTGCAGAAAAGTTGCAGAGTTTTCATGGGTAGACTGGGAAAGAGTCTGTAGGGATAATGAACCTGAAAGTGCCTTGAGGGGGCCACTGCTGGAGCTTCTGGAGCCAGGTGAAAGGTTGAACTGCTCAGAAGTAGGAAATGGGTGAGGGGCAGGAAAAGGCTGATAATATTCATGTCCAGAGAGGCAGATAGGTAAACAGGCAAGGGGACCAGGAGGCAGTGTCAACAGCAGGGGACAGAGCCAAGCAGAATCTCCAGAAACAGAAAAGAGATCCTCAGTTCTTCCTGAACATACCAGGTATCAGATGATAGATTGATGTGGGAGCCATGCCAACACAGTGTTAGGTGTCCATGACTTTATGAGCTCTAGGTGAGGGAGTTCCATCTTTTCCTTGGTCTGGCATGTCTGATAAGTTCAAAACTGTACCCTGGTTTTCCTTATAGGGTTTTAATTAAATGCACATGTGCCACACAATTTTAATTTAACTAATGAATGAATAGAGTGGGGCCACTTCCATTCCCAGAAATAAGTTATTTGTCAGTTTAAGCTGGATGAGGGTTATCTAATAGATGGTGTAGGTTCTGAATATACCCAGGAACTTCTCCCTCAAAAAAGCCAGCTGCTTATACAACGGAAAATGCTATGTAGTACAAAGCCCTAGAATCTTTTTTGTTGTACAATGTAGAGAATCTCAGGGCTGCACAAAGCCTGATTCCTAACAGTGAGGACAAAAGGAAATCAAAGGCAATGAATCTATTTGAATGATTTTGTGTATGGGGGCGAGTCACTACAATTTGCACCAAATCTGAACTCCCCTGGATAAAAGTCCTAAAATTTCTTGAGTCTCATAAGAGACAGCAAGTGAGGCTTCAGCTCTGGAAGCAGCCAGCATGGCATCTACAGTTGCTTATTGACTTGATCAATGGTACATTCTTTGTCCTTCTCTTTATCATCTTCATTCTCCTGATATTGTATGTCCTCTGCTTTTTTTTCCTTCTTGGGTTGTCTCTGGCATTTGTGATGTCCTCTGTCTTGATAAAATCTTTTGTGACCTTTGGTGACAAAGTTGCAGAGACAACTGTACCCTACTTCTCAGATACCTAGGCTCAGTACAGCCAAAAGATAAATATAGATAGTGTCATTGAGGCAGATTTTGGACTGTACATCTCTAGGTGCATCCAACATGTCCTGCAATCAGGGTTGTTTTGTAGCATGTGGTTGTGCCCACCCCCATGGTTAGCTCTATGTAGGTTCTGGCCCTGGTTCCTGCAGCTAGCTTCTTAAACTAACCAAACCAGTTTAACTTGAAATGCACTCACATTTTTCAGGCCATCCATCCCTGGTGCTGGCCTGCAGAACACCAGCTAAGGCTCACTCTGCTCCCCTTTAACTCATGAAATCAAAACACTAGAGAATTATACCATACCAACCAGTTTTGTAACTATAAATCTCCAACCCCAAAATGCCCATGCAAAGAACACACAACTCAGTTATTATGAATACAAGCTGAAGGCCTAGATTGGGCAAATATATCACTACACTACTATATTGCACAGCTACATAATCCCTAGCTACTTGCTTCCCCTGCAGGCCACATGGATATCTTCCATCTTTTTTTTTTTTAATTCATTGAATATATTCTTTATTTGCATTTCAAATGATTTCCCCTTTCCTGGCTCCCTGCTCCCAGAAAGTCCCATAAGCCCTCTTCCCTCCCCCTCATCCCCCATCCAACCTTCCCTCTTCCCTGTTATGGTATTCCCCTAAAATGTGCACTGAGCCTTTCCAGAACCGGGGGCCACTCCTTCCTTCTTCATGAACATAATTTGATATGTGGATTGTGTCTTGGATATTCCAAGTTTCTAGGCTAATATCTGCATATCAGTAAGTGCATACCATAAGTGTTCTTTCGAGACTGGGTTACCTCACTTAGGATGATGTTCTCCAGCTCCATCCATTTGTCTAAGAATTTCATGAATCCATTGATTCTAGAGAATGAATAGTACTCCATTGTGTATATATACCACATTTTTTGTATCCATTCCTCAATTGAGGGACATCTGTGTTCTTTCCAGCTTCTGGCTATTATAAATAGGGCTGCTATGTACATAGTGGAGCATGTAACCTTTTAAGTGCTGGGGAATCCTCTGGGTATATCCCAGGAGTGGTATAGCAGGCTCCTCAGGAAATGTCTTGCCCAGTTTTCTGAGGAACCTCCAGACTGATTTCCAGAGTGGTTGTACCAGCTTGCAATCCCACCAGCAGGGGAGGAGTGTTCCTCCTTCTCCACATCCTTACCAACACCTGCTGTCTCCTGAGTTTTTAATCTAAGCCATTCTGAGTGGTGTGAGGTGAAATCTCAGGGTTGTTTTGATTTGCATTCCCCTAATGACTAATGATGTTAAAGATTGCCTAAGGTACTTCTCACCTATCCGAAGTTCCTCAGGTGAAAATTCTTTGTTTAGCTCTGTACCCCATTTTTTAATAGAGTTACCTTGACAGGCAGGTGGGTCAATGGAATAGGATTGAAGACCCAGAATTGAACCCACACCTATGGCCACTTGATTTTGACAAAGGAGCTGAAAATATCCAGTGGAAGAAAAGATAGCCTTTTCAACAAATGGTGCTGGTTCAATTGAAGGTCAGAATGCAGAAGAATGTGAATTGATCCATTCTTATCTCCTGGTACAAAGCTCAACCCCAAATGGATCAAGAACCTCCACAAAAACCCAGACACACTGAAAGCAATAGAAAAGAAACTGGGGAAGACCCTTGAGGACATGGGCACAGGGACAAAGTTCCTGAACAGAACACCAATAGCTTCTGCTCTGAGATCAAGAATTGACAAATGGGACCTCATAAAATTACAAAGCTTCTGTAAGGCAAAGGCCACCTTCAAAAGGACAAATCAGCAACCTACAAATTGGGAAAAGATCTTCACCAACCTTACATCTGACAGAGGGCTAATATCCAATATATACAAAGAACTCAAGAAGTTAGACCTCAGTAAACCAAATAACTGTTCCACCTTTTCAATCTTCAACATCTTCCTCCATTTTCCTCTCCCTCTGTCTTGTCCTCTTCCTCTTCCTCTCCCTTTCTAAAACTTTCAGCTCTGCCTTTTCCTTCCATTGACCAATCACAGGCTCTAGCCTTTATTTGATTAAGATTTCACCTGGCATGACCTGAGTACATGATCTACTCCTTGTCAGGGCACCCCTCTTGAGCCAGCAGAAAATACAAACAGCAGTCCGCAGTCTTTGACTTATTTCATCCAGTCATATTCAATGTTGTTATGGATATAATTCAATTTTCCTTCGATTTTTCTTTCCCGTACTTTTTTTTTTAATCTTTTCTTGCAATCACTGACCTCTTCTATAGTTGTTTTTTACGATATAATTTTGTTTTCTTATTTGCTTTATAGGGTACCATTTATGTTTTTATGACATTTTTCAGTTAAATTACCATTTATAGTATTGCAGGAAGCATACTTGCAACTTGAGTGTGGAAGTCAGAGGACAACTTGCCTGTATTGCTTCTCTCCTTCCCTTGGATGAGTTCTGGGGAATTGACTTCAGGTAGTTTGTTTTGGTCTTAAGTACCTCTGCCTGGTGAACTAACTCACATGCCTTTTTTATGTATGTGAAAACATTCCATTTTTTCCTTACACTTTCATATACGCATATATACATTTTTACCACACTCATTACACAACACTCTCACAACCTTCTCCCATCGCTGCCAACCTTACCTCCTTCCAGCTAGTCTCCCCTCCCAATTTATGTGTTTTGTTTCATTTTTGTTTTGTGACTCACTGAATTTAACCAGGTTCACCTACATGGGTATAGGTATCCCCCAAAACATGGGTAATTCCCCAATGGCTGGCTATAGTGAATACAATGATCCCCCCTCACCTTCATACACAGAAATAGTTAACATCTGCCAGTAACTGTCTAAAGAGAGGCTGGGCTCCTTGAGCCACCCCTCTCATCCATGACTGACTAAATGTTGACAAGTCCTGTCTTGTGAAAGTCTTGTGCAACTGCACTTTCGATAAATTCCTAAGTGTTTGGCTCACATGCTGTATAGAAGCAGCATCTTAAAGTTCTCCCCATCATCTAGTTCTTGCATTTTTCCTGACCTCTCTTCTAGCATCACCAATGAATCTTGGATAAAGTGGTGTGGATACTCAGTTTAGGCCCAGTCACTTATAAGTAGAGCTTTGGATTAGCCATGAATCTCTGCAGTGCCTCTGTTCAGTACAAATATCTTAGATGATCAAGGCAGAGAGAAGCACTAGTCTGTTAATATAAACACAAATGCCTAGAAAGTACTTAGACAACATGTTAATTTAGTAAAACAAAAGTGGTAGGTTTACCCTCAAGGACCTCCTCAGCCATGTACATTTGACCAGATCCACAGGACAAGATATCCATTTCTTCCTGTAGACCAGACCTCAAATCCAATCTGAAAACAGTAGGTTACTCCCATAACAATCATGTCAGTATTGCCCCAGTAAGGCTTTCTTGCCTGGAAGGTTGCTATTATACCTTGAAGGATGAACAGTTGACATTTCTCCTCCACATGCCTGCATCATAACTTCCGCCTCCATGAAATCTAAGACAGCAAAGAGGAAGATTTGGATCAGTTCTATCATAGTTTCTCTCTGTCCTGCAACCAAAGTATGTGGGATCTTCAGTAATAGGGTCTGACCATCTAGTTCTGGTAGGCAATCAGATGGCCAAGAGCAACCATATATACATAATTTTTAACGAAAAAACATTTTATAAATTCTTTGTGAATTCCACATCATGAACCCCACTCCTACTCAACTCCTCATCCCTGTCCCTTTATATCTGCCATCCACCCTTGAAACCTTTTCCCAAAAGGAAATAAAAGATAAAAATAAAGATATAAATGTTATCATTGAAGCTGTACTATGTCACAGGGTGTCCCACAGCATACCTCTATGTCCACACATGTTTACTTGCTAATGTCTATTTCAATGGTCTGGTTCCAGGCCTCTGGCTTGTGCTACATTATCAATACTGTATTCTCACAGGAACTCCTCTCATATATCCTGTTGTTGCCCTCTGTTATGGCAGCCTGAAGCTTTGAATCTGCTCCAGGATCACTTCATATACTCCATCAGTTCATAGATGGGGTAGATGTTAGGGTGGGTCAAATCAAAAGACCTGGATCTGGGCCTAGGTGGGAGCTGAGTTGGGCAGCTTGCCAGAGTTTTCACATCCACATCATTAGGGTGAGCTATTCAGCACTGCTCCAGTTAGCCCACACAATGCTATAGACAGCAAGGGGCAGGACAAGCTCTCTTGTTCTCATGACCTCAGGCTGTCTCTCCAGCTGGAGTGGGCAAGAAGCAAAGAAGGCAACATCTCTCCCTTGCCTATATGGGTGACCAGCTCTTCTGTGCATATACCAGCTCTCCTGAGTGTCATAGTGATGGAAGGGGCCAACTCTACACAGCCCTTGGATATCAACATGGTCCCTGGTGGCAGACCAGAGCAGAAACATCTGCAGGGCCTTTGGTGGTAGCCTGGACCACTGACATTGACACAAACCTATACTGCTATATGGCTGTGGACCCAGACAAGGCCTCAAGTGGCAGGGCAGGCTACTCACATCAGTCTGTTTCTCACCACATTGGCATCTCCAGTTTCACCTCTCTTCACAATGCTCAAACTGTTCTGCTTCTCTTTCTTTCTCATCTCTCCACCACATGCTTGCACATCATAGTGGCCCAGTAACATTCATATCAGATTTATATTAACTTAATACCAGAAAGGTACACAAAAATGTATTCTCTATTTCCATTTTGGTATTACTAACTTCCTTCCTTCTTTCCTTCCTTCCTTCTTTCTTTCCTTTCTTCCTTCTTTCCTTCTTTGCTTCCTTTCTCTCCTCTCTTTCGTTCTTTTATATTCTAATTAGTTTCCCCTCCCTCTTTCCTCCCAGTTCTACCCCCACATTTTTCCTCTCCCTCTCCATCCACTCTTCCTCCATTTCTCTTCAAAAAGGCCCTCCCATGAATGTCAACCTGCCATGGCATATCAAGTTGCAGCAAGACTAGGCACCTCCTTTCCTCTAATAGGGAAAAAGATATCCACAGGGTTTATCAAGCTCCACATAATGATTTATGCATACATATGAATGTTATAATCTCCAAGTAGACACAAATATGGTTCTCATACTAAATTCTAGGCTGTTTGCAGCCTGAAAAATCAGTATTCAAGAATGCAGAGTTCATAGAACAGTCAGGTTTATTCAATACTGGCACTTTGGAAAGTAGAGAATTCAACTATCCCCACATCTCTGCATAGATTCTGGAGCACATAAGCACAGGGAGAGAGAGAGAGAGAGAGAGAGAGAGAGAGAGAGAGAGAGAGAGAGAGAGAGAGAGAGAGACTGGGCTTCACACATGGTTTCCAGTGTACACCTTTGGCTGGCCTAAAATTTAGTATTTTTTAGAAACAAAGAAATAAGAATCTGTGTGACACAGAGGCACACATTAACAAAGTCAAAGATGCTCAGAAGAAAGGATAGAACACAACATAAACTAAGTCAGCAAGTACACAGGGCCGAAGTTCCCTTGGCTTTATTCTTTTTTCAATAAATGTTATTCTTTGTTGGGGGTCCCCCTACCTATCATCTCCTAGGGATGTATATTTCCATTCATTCTGCTGACCCTCGGGCTTCATTCCTGGTCTCTCTTCCCACTCTCTACCTGATCATGTTCCCCTAATGAAAATAGTAACAGTGTCTTTTCACTTTGCCTGGGATCTGACTTCAAGTCTTTAAAAGAATCTGTGCAAAGCAAATGAAGGAGAGAGATAGGGGCATAGCACCCCAGGACACCAAGATCTGGGACTTCAGCAGCAGGGCCTTTGAGTAAACAATAGTTTTATCATGGCTGTGAGATTAAAAGATTTGTAAAAAATTTTTTCATGGAATATGGGCCCTTAGTGGGCTAGATACCTGTGATAGAACCAATATTTTCCTACACGATGGCCTCAAACTCATGATGACACTTCCTTCTCAGCCTCCTGGTTCTAGTATTACAGTGTATGGCACCATAACAGGGAAATTTTTGAAAATTTATAGTTTTCTAGTGTCTGATGTTCCAAACTTTCACTAGGAATATATATTCTCTGTTTTTATTATATTGGTAATGTATCCATGAAGTCTTCACTTTTGATTGTTACATTTTTTACTTTATTTATTTATTTATTTATTTATTTATTTATTCATTCATCCATTCATTCATTTATTTAATGTGTATGAGTACACTGTAGCTGCACTGATTTTTGTCAGCCACGATGTGGTTACTGAGATTTGAACTCAGGACCTTTGGAAGAGCAGTCATTGCTCTTAACTCCTGAGCCCTCTCTCCAGCCCTAATAAATCAAGTATATTTTATTTATTTATTTATTTATTTATTTATTTATTTATTTATTTTTGGTTTTCTAAGACAGAGTTTCTCTGTGTAGAGCCAACTGTCCTGGAACTCACTCTGTAGACCAGGCTGGCCTCGAACTTAGAAATCCACCTGCCTCTGCCTCCCAAGTGCTGGGATTAAAGGAGGTGTGCTCTTTCTAACTCTATGAAGAACTGAGTTGGGATTTTGATGGAGATTGCGTTGAATCTGTATATTGCTTTGGGCAAGATTGCCATTTTGACTATATTAGTCCTGAAGAGAGAAAAACTCAATTTATTGCACTCTGGTCTCTAAGGTTGGTCTCCAGAGCAATGAAGTCACAATCTACTGTAATGCCTTTTGATAGGAAAGGGGACTTGTAAGAAATACTAAATACAAATAATTTTTAATCACAACCTCTAAAATGTGTTTAGAAGAAGGAACTCAAATAGTTTTATCTTCCTCACATTGTAAGATCTTTATGCAAATGTTTGATTCCCCCTCCATGCCCAGTAAAATCTTTTTTTAAAAAAAGACAAAAAGGCCACATGATGAATTCCAGAAATTTAATAGCCTGAGCACTGAGGCCTTTCTCCCTCCTTCCTTAATTTTACCATACACCAGTAATTTTCAGAGTAGTCAATTATATAATCATATATAAGTTCAAACTGAAACTTTGGAGAAAAGACACAACCATCATCTTTGTTAGAATAAAAAAGCAAGTCCACCATCTATTTCTCTGGGTGTTACCTCTTCTAAAACAAGAACAAAACTTCTTGAAAAAGAGTAAATTTTTGTCTTATCCAGAAAGCAAATACCCTAATTAACAGATTTTCTTTCACACAGTATGTTCATAATATCATTGATGTCTATATATTCATAATATTGGAAGAAATAAATTATGGTTTTCCCTCCCAAGAAACAAAGACAAGAGGGAAAAAACTGTATTGTTTACTGGACAGGAGCAAAAGCAGTATGATCTCTCACATGATAGCTGAGCTTGAGTGCTTCATGACAAGAATTTCAATGCTATTTTGTATCTCTAATCACATCCCTGGAGTGCTTTGGTCAATGGCCAATGAGACCAGGAGAGACATAGATTTGAGCCAAGCAAGATTTTCTTTTTATTGTCTGTTTATGTTTTTGTGTTGATTTTTTTAAAGAACATGTCTGGATCTTTGAAGAAAGAGTTCAGATCAGAATCTAAGAGGTAAGCCTAAAATAGTTTTAAGTGGGTAGATGAATAGAATAAAAGCCACCAGGCTCTCCCTACAGGACCAAATACTGAGTCAAATAAAAAGTTTTTCTCAGCCAGGCGGTGGTGGCACACGTCTGTAATCCCAGCACTTGGGAGGCAGAGGCAGGTGGATTTCTGAGTTCGAGGCCAACCTGGTCTACAAAGTGAGTTCCAGGACAGCCAGGGCTATACAGAGAAACCCTGTCTCTCAAAATCCCAAATCAATTCTTTATAGATCTAGAAAGAGCAATTCTCAAATTCATCTGGAGTAACAAAACACCCAGGATAGCTAAAACTATTCTCAACAATTAAAGGACTTCTGGGGGAATCAATATCCCTGACCTCAAGCAGTACTACAGAGCAACTGTGTTAAAAACTGCATGGTATTGGTACAGCAACAGGCAAGTAAATCAATGGAATAGAATTGAAGACCCAGAAATGAACCCACAGAGTTATGGTCACTTGATCATTGATAAAGGAGCTACAAACATCCAGTGGAAAAAAGACAGCCTTTTCATGAAAGGGTGCTGGTTCAACTGGAGGTCAACATGCAGAAGAATGCAAATTGACCCACTCTTATCACCTTGTACTAAGATCAACTCCAAGTGGATCAAGGACCTCCACATAAAGCCAGACACACTGAAACTAATAGAAAAGAAACTTGGGAAGACCCTGGAGGACTTGGGCACAGGGGGAAAGTTCCTGAACAGAACACCAATAGCTTATGCTCTAAGATCAAAAATTGACAAATGGGACCTCCTAAAATTACAAAGCTTCTGTAAGGCAAAGGACACTGTCAGAAGGACAAAACGACAACCAACAAAGTGGGAAAAGATCTTCACCAACCCCACATCCGACAGAGGGCTAATATCAAATATATACAAAGAACTCAAGAACTTAGACCCCAAAGAACCAAATAACCCTATTAAAATTGGGGTACAGAGCTAAACAAAGAATTTTCACCAGAAGAAATTCAGATGGCTGAGAAGCACCTTAAGAGATGTTCAGCATCATTAGGGAAATGCAAATCAAAACAACCCTGAGATTCCACCTCACACCAGTCAGAATAGCTAAGATTAAAAACTCAAGAGACAACAGGTGCTGGCGAGGATGTGGAGAAAGAGGAACACTCCTCCACTGTTGGTGGGATTGCAAGATGGTACAACTGCTCTGGAAATCAGTCTGGCGGTTCCTCAGAAAATTGGGCATGACACTTCCATAGGACCCTGTCATACCACTCCTGGGCATATACCCAGAGGATTCTCCTACATGCAATAAAGACACATGCTCCACTATGTTCATAGCAGCCTTATTTGTAATAGCCAGAAGCTAGAAGGAGCCCAGGTGTCCCTCAAAGGAGGAATGGATACAGAAAATGTGGTATATTTACACAATGGAATACTACTCAGCAATTAAAAATAATGAATTCATGCAATTTGTGGGCAAATGGTTGGATCTGGAAAATATCATCCTAAGTGACTTATCCCAATCACAAAATAATACATATGAATTGCAATCACTGATAAGTGGATATTAATGAGCCCAGAAGCTCTGAATACTCAAGGCACAATTAGCAAATCAAAAGATTCCCAAGAAGAAGAAAGGAGAGGATACTTGTCCAGAAAAGACTGGTTCCAGTTTTGCAGGAGAGTACCAGAACAGAGAAAGGTTTTGGGGTGATTGGGGAATGGGGGGGGGAGAAGACTTATGGAGCATATGGTGAGGGGGGAACTGGGAAAGGGGAAAGCCTTTGGAATATAAACAAAGAATATAGAAAAAAATTCATCAGTTCAAAAAAATAGAAAAAAGTGATACATTGGAATAGGGCAAAACAGACAAATAGATGGAAAGGAGTGCAAGAAAAAGGCACAATAAATAGACAACAACACAGAGATGCATTTGTTTGCAAACTCAAGAATTCTATAAATGCACTTGGGGAAAAAAGAATGAAAGAAAATATTTTCCAAGAAAAGGGGTCCAAGAATGAAGCTGGTGTAGCCATTTTAATTTCTGGAAAACTAAATTTCAAACCAAAACTCATCAAGACAGGGAAAGGCAGCCAATACTAATTGAAGGGGGAAAATCCATAAAAAAGGCATTTCTGTTCTTAACATCTATGTAACAAACACAAGGATACATAAGTTCATAAAAGAAACATGACTACAGCTTAAATCATATATTCATCCTCATATTCTGATAGTCAATGACTTCAGTACCATACACTCACCAATAGACAGGTCATCCAGACAAGAATTAAGCAGAGAAATGCTGGAGCTAATTGATGTTATAAACCAAATAGACCTGACAGATATTTACAGAACATTTCACACAAACACAAAAGAATAAACCTTCTTACAATCTCATGTAGCTTTCTCGAAAACTGACCACATTCTCAGACAAACTGGAAATCTCAATAGTTGCAAGAAAATTGAAATAACACACTGCGTCTCATCAGACAACTATAAATTAAAGATGTATTTCAATAACAACAGAAATCTTACAATTCATGGAAAGTGAACAACTTCCTGCTGAATGAAAAAAAAAGGTCAAGAAAGAAATTAACATTTTTCTAGAATTGAGCAAAAGTGAGAATACAACATACACTCATGGATGCAACGAAGGCAGTTCTAAGAGGTAAGTAGGTTCATAGCACTAAGAGCCTACATAAGAAAATTGAAATGATCTCATACTAATAAGTCAACACACACCTGAAAATTCTAGAACAAAAGAAGAAACCACTCCCAAAAGAAATATATGGCAAGAAATAATCAAACCCAGGGCTGAATCAATAAAATAGGAACAGACAAGCAAAAACAATATAAAGAATCAATAAAAGAATTGGTTCTTTATGAAAATCAACGTGATTTATAAACCTGTATGCAAATTAACTAAAAGGCAAAGGGTAGATCTAAATGAACAAAATTAAAGATGAAAAGAGGAAATAATGGTTGGGTACAAGTATCTGCTTCTCTGTCCAACACCCCATCATGATAAAAGTCTTAGAGACATCAGGGATACAAGACACATACCTAAACACAATAAAGGCACTATACAGCAAGATAATAGCCAACATCAAATTAAATGGAGAGAAACTTAAAATGAATCCACTAAAATCAGGGACAAGACAGGCCTGTGTACTCTCTCCACAGTACAGTTCTTGAAGTTTTAGCTAGAGCAATAATAAAACTGTAGGAGATCAAGGGGATACAAATTGGAATGGAAGAACTCAAAGTATGTTTATTTATAGGCATTATAATAATATATAAGGGACCCCTAATATTCCCAATATTCCACTCTGAAACTCCTACAGATGATAAACACTTTCAGCAAAGTAGCAAAATGAACTCATACAAATTAGTAACCCTCCTATATACAAATGACAGATAGACTGATGAAGAAAACAGAGATACAACAGCTTTCCCAATAGCATTAAATTAACAGAAAATATCTTGGTGCAACTCTAACTAAGCAAGTGAAAGACCTATAGAATACGAAGAAAGAAATTGAAGAAGATATGAAAAGATGGAAAGATCTTCCTTGTTCGGTATCAATAGGATTAATATAAAAATGGCTGATTGTGTGTGTTGTACATATGAGAGTGTATGATGGTATGTATTTTTGTATTTTATACATTTGAATATATAATGTACTGGAGCTTGTGTCTAATCTTGGGTTGGGGCATACATGGGCCTCATCTACTCCATTTGGGATTAGTAAATTCTACTGGTTTCATAGGATATGCTTCTCCACAAGGATTATGTTCTAATGATAAAGAGAAGTCAAGTAATTTAATTAGGTGAGCCTCAATGGAGCAAAATTTTATCTCCCTGAGCATGGTAGCACACTCCACTCTAACCTCAAATGATGCCCAAAATGCATCTTATATTTTCTTAGTACAATTAGTTATGGAATGGTAACTATAGACAAATCAGAAGCATTGAGGTACATTGGCAACTGATATAAGAATCAGGTTATTGCTTTTGTTATGGTTCATTGTCTTATGAATAAAGGATAAAGAAAGCAAAATCCTTATTCTGGTAGTTGCTCATGAGACATATTTCATGGGTAGTAGCTGAACCATTTTCAACTACTGTTATCTTCAACTGTTTAGTACTTGACCCATACCAAATTAAGTGCTTTTGGTATTTTGTTTCTAGCATTAGGTTGTGACTTTGATCTATGAGATTCTGTCTAGTGTCATTCTTTTGTCAAAAACCTATATGTTTCAAACTCCATTCAATCTTGCTGCTTGCTGAGCCTTAACACATGATGGTGGAAAGATGAGTCCAGAAGCAATGGTATATCATTACCTAATTGAGTGACTCTCATTCAATTATTTTACCTCTCTATACTTCTTGTTTTGCTAAATACAATGGAAATACTTTGCCCTCTTATGATAGTTGTGGATATTCAGTTATAGTATTTGTAAAATGTTTATTAAGTTATATGCTACTTAAAATGTATCCTTTTTCTGTGTAGACTGGGCATGCTCAACATGAGTTTCATGACAATGTATGCCCTGGTCATTTGTTATTGCTCTTTAATAGGGGGAGGTGTGTGTCACAGAATAGAGAGCTAGCTATAGAAACTTTCAGATTTGAAATTTTTGAAAAGAAGCTAGTATACGCAGATACTTTTACAAGCAGTGATATAGATGGTGCCTAAGTTGAAGAAATGTCTGACATGCATGTATCACCAACAAACCCTTTTAAGAATTATTCAATATTGCTTATTTACTTACCCCTTATCTTCATGGTCTTGTCATCCATTGATGTCTGTTAAGGAAACACAAATCAATATTAACATTTGTTCAAAAACGAGCTCAAAAATCTGTTTCCAAGGCAAATGGGATGCATTCCAAAGCCAACTGGCATTTCTGATTTGTGTGACTCATGCCATTTCTCAAAGATGCCCAGGGATAATTAAAAGTCAGAGGAGAAAATCTGATTCTTTTTGGTTAAGGTATAGTGGCTGTAGTAAGAGAAGAGCATTACCCTTTTTAGAGGAGGAGGAAGAGAGAGGTGCTTGATTAAATCTAAAGCAAACAATCAATTCTAAGCGTATGCTGTGGTCACTTTATCCATTAGCTGCTGGACAAGAGTGGCATTTGGAGCTGCCTTTTCAAGGCATTGGCACCAGGCCATTCCTGAAGCACATAGTCATTATGGAGACATTTAATTAGTGCATTTTGCATGATTGCCTATGGACACAGGAGGAGCAATGAGCCATTTGGCCCTTTTTAGGGTCGGTTGATGGCTAAAGAGGAGGCCAGCCTCCAGAGTCGTGATAAATCCCATGAGGTTAAGAACTTTCTACTGTTTCTATTTTTAATATCCTTTATTCATTGAATGAGACCTGGAATATATTGGACGCTCAGTAAAATATCTGCTGTGTGAACAAATAGATTTCAAGGTCATCAGTTTTTAAAAACTTCTAGAAAACTGATGGTATCACTAGTTCAGTTCAGCAAATAGCACAACTGTTATGTATTTATTTATTTATTTTTATTGTATATACATTTCAAATGTTTTCCACTTTCCAGATCTGTCCATTGGAAACCCCCAACCCTTCCCACTTCCCCCTGCCTCTATGAGAGTGCTCCCCACCTATTATCTACTGCTGTCTTCCCACCATAGCATTCCCCTACACTGTGGCATCAAACACTCTCAGGCCCAAAGGTCGCTCCTCCCACTGACGTCCAACAAGGCCATCCCCTGCCACACATGGGGCTAGAGCCATGGGTCCCTCAATGTGCACTCTTTGGTTGGTAGTCCAGTCCCTGGGAGCTCCAGAGGGTCCAGTCAGTTGATACTGTAGAACCATTATTTAAATGCAAAACTTTTTCATTCTACAGTTCGTGTTTACTATAGTCTATTGCAAAATTGACATGGTAGTATTGCAGAGTATTGCAGAGAATTCATCTCTCCAGTTATTACATATGTTTTTTTTTAATTTCTTTTTCCTTTTTTACTTATTCACTTTACATCCCACTCACTGCTCCTCTAACAGTCCCCCTCCCACAGTCCTTCTATCACCCCTCCCCTTCTCTTCTAAGGGGGTGGGCCTCATCTTGTATATCCCTCCACCCTGACAATTCAAGTCTCTGTGAGGCTAGGTGCATCCTCTCCCACTGAGGCCAGACAGGCAGTCCAGCTAGAAGAACATATCTGACAGACAGGCTTTTGGGATAGGCTTTGCTCCAGTTGTTCAGGACCCACATGAAGACCAAGCTGCACATCTGCTACATAGGAGTGTGGAGGCCTAGGTCTAGCCTATGTATGTTCTTTGGTTGGTGGTTCAGACTCTGAGAGCCCCGAGGGTCCAGGTTAGTCGACTCTGTTGGTCTTCCTGTAGAGCTTCCCCTTCAGAGACCCACGATACTTCCTCCTAGTCTTCCATAAGAATCTCCAAGCTCCATCCACTAATTGGCTATAGGTGTCTGTATCTGAGTCAGTAGCTGGGTGGAACATCTCAGAGAACAACTTGCTAAGGTTTGCAAGCATAACAGAGTATCATTAATAGTGAAAGGGATTGATGATTGTCCATGGATGGTCTCAAGTTGGGCCAGTTATTGGTTGGCCATTTCCTCAGTCTCTGCTCTATCTCCTGTGCCTGCCTTTCTTGTAGACAGGATAAATTTTGGACTGAAAGTTTTGTGGGTGGATTGATGTCTCTAATACTTCACTGTGGTTCCTGTCTGGCTAAAAGAGGTGGCCTCTTCAGTTTCCATATCCCCTAAGTAGTGAGTCACAGCTAAGGTCACCCCCATTGATTCTTGGAAACCTCCCCTATCACAGGTAAACAGAATTCTCAACAAAGGAATCACAAATAGCAAAGAAGCACTCAAAGAAATCTTCAAAGTCCTTAGTCATCAGGGAAATACAAATCAAAACATTTCTGATGCTCCATTTTACACACATCAGAATGGCTAAGATTAAAAAAAAATTCAAGAGGTACAACACGCTGTCGAGGATGTGGAGCAAAGGAAACACATGGTGGGAGTGCAAACTTTTGCAACCACTTTGGAAATCAATTTGATGGGTTCTTTTTGTTTTGCTTTGTTTTTTGTTTTTTAGAAAACTGGGAGTAGTTCTATTTCATGACTCAGCTATAACATTCCTGGGCATATAAGATGTTCCAATATTCTACAAATACAGTTGCTCAACTGTGTTCATAGCAGCTTTATTTGTAATGGCCAAAAACTAGAAGCAACCTAGATGTCCCTCAACTAAAGAATGGATAAAGGAAATGTGGTACATCTACACAATGGAATACTATTCATCACCAATCCTACATCTGACAGAGGGCTAATATCCAATATATACAAAGAACTCAAGAAGTTAGACTCCAAAGAGCCAAACAACCCTATTAAAAATGGGGTACAGAGCTAAACAAAGAATTTTCACCTGAAGAACTTCGGATGGCTGAGAAGCATCTTAAGAAATGTTCAACATCATTAGTCATTAGGGAAATGCAAATCAAAACAACCCTGAGATTCCACCTCACACCAGTCAGAATGGCTAAGATTAAAAACTCAGGAGACAGTAGGTGCTGGCAAGGATGTGGAGAAAGAGGAACACTCCAGAGTGGTGGGATTGCAAGCTGGTACAACCACTCTGGAAATCAGTCTGGAAGTTCCTTAGAGAACTGGGCATGACATTTCCGGAGGACCCTGCTGTACCACTACTGGGCATATACCCAGAGGATTCCCGAGCATGTAATAAGAATACATGTTCCACTATGTTCATCGCAGCCCTATTTATAATAGCCAGAAGCTGGAAAGAACACAGATGTCCCTCAATGGAGGAATGGATACAAAATATATGGTATTTATACACAATGGAGTACTATTCAGCCATTAGAAACAATGAATTCATGAACTTCTTAGACAAATGGAACATCATCCTGAGTGAGGTAACCTAGTCTCAAAGGAACACTCATGGTAGGCCCTCACTGATAAGTGGACATTAGCCTAGAAGACTGGAATACCCAAGATACAATCCACATATCAAATGATGTCCAAGAAGAAGGAAGGAATGGCCTCTGATTCTGGAAAGACTTAATGCAGCAGTGTAGGAAAATACCAGAACAAGGAAGAGGGAAGGGGTATATGGGGGAACAGGGGGAGGGAAGAGGGCTTATGGGACTTTCAGGGAGGACCAATCCGGGAAAGAGGGAAATCATATGAAATATAAATAAAGAATGTATCAAATCAAATAAAAAATCATGCAATCTTCAGGCAAATGGATAGTTCTTGAGAATATCATCGAGTGAGGTAACCCAGTCTCAAAGGATATACATGGTATGTACTCGCGTATAAGTATATATTAGCCTTGCAGGTACCATGTTACACTCTGCAGACCTAAAGAAGCTAAGCAAGAAGGGAGGCCCAAGCAAGGAAGCTTGAATCTCATGTAGAAGGAGGAATAAAATAGTCACAGGAGGCAAATGGATAGGGGGAACTGGGATGGAATAGGGATGGGGAGGGCAATGGGGGGGTTCACGATCAGGTGTGGAGAAGGACAAGGAGTTATCCAATATATATGAAATATGAATGGAAATGAATGAAAATGAATGGAAATCTGCAACTGACATGGGTGAGAAAGTGGGTGGTATATCCAGGATCTGGCATAGTTATTTTAGTTACTTTTATTTTTTCACAGTCCAGGACTTGACCTCCTCCCCCATACCCCTCCCAGAGTTCCTCATTAAAAGTCAGTTTCTAATTGTTCTTTTAGACTAGATTTCTCTGTGTAGCCCTGGCAGTTCTGAAATTTTTCTGTAGACGATACTGCCATCAAATTCACAAATCCACCTGCCTCTGCCTTCTGAGTGCTGGGATTAAAGGCATGAGCTAGCACTGCACAGCTGATCTCAAGGTTTTTAAAAGTGACAATATTTCATTCATCCTGAATCTCACTGAAATCCCTAATTCTGATGACTCAAGCTTTTTGTCATAAAATTTAGCCATTATGTCTAAAAACTGACTCCTCTGAATTTACATATTCTTTTTAAACTCATATAAAATGTGTGATATAGCCAGTCTTGTTCTATTTTTTGATATATCTAGATATCTCTTTCATATCGTCGAATACTTTGCTTCTGTGTCTGGTTTTCTTGATAAGACGTTGTTTATTCCAGTTCAATAATTGTCTCATTTGTCATTTCTAATATGACATTCAGACATATCTAATATGGTTCACTTGCTTCTAAAACTTAATTATTACACATTTCATTTATAGATATTATATTTGGATGTGCTTTGGATCAATTATTTCTTACTTGTCACTTCTCTTAGTAATTTCTAAACAGATTTAATACATTTATTTGAACTCTGGCAATTCTAATATCTGATGTATTTTACTCTCTTAGTCTTTGCTTCTCCTATCCTGTACTCATGAGTTTCCTGTTATGTGTTCTGTGATTTGTATTGGCAGATCATCTTCACAACATCTTTAGTTGAAGAAAAACCATGAAATATTTGTTGGTTTGTTTCACTTAAGTGAAGTACCATTGCTTATACAGAGATTCTTGAGATTGCAAACTTTGAGGAATTTTAAATAAATATTTTGCTTGAACTATTTCTATTATGGACTTACTATCCATTAGTATAAAAAACACTTATATTTTCCTACTAGTAAAAATTCTATAACTTTATGTTGTATTAAATATCTAGTTTGAGATAGGCATGTTTTCCAGCTGTTAGTGTAAATGGCTCACCACATAAGTATGCCTTCATGTTTCTTGGGTTCTAGGCTGCTTTTCTCGTACTCCCATCTCCCCAAGGTGCCACAGAAACTTCAGTCATATGTCTATGAAATGCAAAGCTACTCCAAGACACTGTACTTGGGTTTTACTATGAATTTATGTGTTTGTGTTTTAGGGCTCTGAGAATTTCCCTTAACTCATGGCTACTTTATCTTTTCATGTTTTTACAAAAAAAGCACATATATTTTATCCATAAATTTGAGACATTTTTAGTAAGAGTATTTTCAGCCCATCTAATCTTTATTGCTAGGTTAAAAAGCTGACATACTCATCAAAGACTACCACCCAAGGAACCATGTTTTCTTTCATTGGATACTACTTCCTTCTATCTTAAAGCTTGGTGAGATATATACAATTAGTTAAATGCAGAAAAATGGAGGCTGTATGACTCCCAGGGTTAGATTAGGAGAACTCTTACATAACTATCTCTCTAAAGTCACTTTGCTGTACTCACTGTGGGAAGTCATTTTCTCAGAACTCAGTCATCATGGTGTAAGAAGCTAAGCTTCAAGGAAAGAACATGCATGTGCTTCCTAGTTAACTGTCCAATCTGTGCTCCTATTCAGTACCATATGGCCAGTGTGATATTCCAATAATACAAGCAAGTCATCATGGAAGTTGAGCTCAGTCAAACCTTCAAATGACTCAAGCCTTAGTTTGTTCAAATAGCAGTTGAAGTATTAAGAACAGAAGCAACAGAGTAAATTAATTTGGCTGTGACAAGGAAGACCAAACTTTCCCTCCCCCAAAAATGTGAGTAGTCTTTTTTCTTTTGTGTTCTTTTTAGCTGGACTGCACCAGAAGTTGCTGAACAAACTAAGGATGGGTCTTCCCATATCAGTTAAGGCAATCAAGACAATTCCTCAAGCAATGTTATTTGTTCGTGAGATTCCAAATTGTAGCAAGTTAATATTTAAAACCAACTATAATACTACAACATGAGAAGTGTGAAGAGAGTATAGAATTGGTCCTGTTATACCACTCACATGAATATATTGAAAGGAATCAATGTCAGAATATCAGAACATGAAATCAAAATCAGAATGCGATAGAGGTAACCTGCATCCTCTTGTTTATCTCAGCACAAATTATTTAATCAGTCTAAATGCCTGTCAACAGATGAATGCATAAAGAAAATGTGGTATATGCACAGTGGACTATATTCAACCATAAAAAGGAAAGATATTACATTATTTGCATATAATGAATCAAATCAAAGATAATCATGTTAAAGAAATAATCCACCTACTCTTAAAGTATCATATGTTTTGTTTTATATGTGGAATCTTAATGAAACAAGGAGAGGAAAGGAGGAAGAAAGGGGGATGGAGGGAGGGAGGAAGCATCACGGAAAGGAGAGAGGAAAAAGAATCATATGCATTGTCACAGTCAAACTAACTATTTTATAATTTATATAGAATTTAGTACACACACATGAATAAGGTAGTCATGAATTCAAGAGGAGGTAGTTGGGGATACATAGCAATATTTGGAGGGTGTAAATGATGCAATTACAGTGTACTGATATTGAAATCTTCAAATAAAACAAAGGGAGAAATAGTTGTCTTAAACTAGTATATTTAAAGACAGTTTATCACATTGAAATGCATTACTAGAACAAGGGTAGACATTGTAGGTCTTTTAATTAATTTGCCTATATTTATTGTATTACGCTGTCCCAATTGATTTCCCAACTCTATGAAGAGGTAAGTTAAGTTTTTATTTATATTTGATATACACACATATGTCTTCCCTTTTGTATTTTTAGCAGTTGCTTAGAAAATTAAAATGAATAAAAATTCCTTTAGATATTGATTCTAAGAATATTGAGGAAAAGACAGGGACACATGATAGAAAATATAAGATATAATGTCTGAACCAAGAGTCTATTACTATAAAATGACAAAAGAGAAACAGTTGGCTGTTTAATAGATAGATCTCTATTACAAAATTTAAGACAGTTTAACTTAGAAAATATTTGATACATTTACTAATAATATTTGATACATAATGATTATATGATTAAATTAAAATTTAAAAATATATGCCACAAAGAAAAAAAACATACATTGGGCAAAGATACACATGATAACCAGAATTTTATTTTATGTCTACAATAAAATAATTCTTACATATAAATCAGGGAAAAGAAACAAGTGAATTGAAAGTATTTGTAATCAATAAATAGGAATTTGGAAGGCAATATACAATCTTTAAATATATTACACTGGCGTCCAACCACATTAGTAATCAGACAAATGCAAACTAAAAGCAGTATGGGATAGTATTTAATGGTCTTCAGATTGGCAAGAATGAAGAAGTCTGAAAATGCCAAGTGTTGGTAGGAATAAAAACTAATGAGAGTTTTTCAGAATTATGGGAAGACTGTAAGTTTTTATTACATATTAGGATACAACATGGTAACATGTAACGAAAGTGAAGCTATTAGCAATTCTTCCAAATATACACCCTAGTGAAACATATGTACAGCATATGTACAGCAGAACTGCTCAAGAACATTATGTAGCATTATTTCTTGTAGCAAAAAATTCCAACTAGTAACAACCTTAAATCCCACCAGCAGTGGAACAGATAAATTGTGGAATGCTCATTGAATGAAGCAGCAGAGCATGAAAATGAATGAATTCTTGCTAAGTATAATAACATTATGCTGACTAAATAAAGAAAAACACAGCAGAACACATTTAGAAAAATATTTAGTGTAGATATCAACACAAGAGAGAGAAGAATGGATTAACACTCAGGGGTTTATAGAGGCATTGGTAGTTTTTTCTTACATATTTTCGTGTGTGTGTGTGTGTGTGTGTGTGTGTGTGTGTGTGTGTGTACGTGTGCATATTCATGTGTCACAATGCATGTGTGACTGTCAGGGGACCATAAGTTCTAAAGGTGGAATTCAAGTAGTTAGGCTTGCATGCAAATATTTTCAATGGGTAAGGCACTTATTTTTAGTCAGCCTTGATTTTTTATTGTCTTATGCTATCTGTGGTTATACAAATATTTATTCTTTTAATTCTTACATATAAGTTACTTATACTCCAAACACTCCAAACTACTTGTTCCATTATGTAACATTTTCAAAATGCAGTGAGCAATGAGTTAGTAACAAAGTTGACAATAAATAGAAAATAAAAAGAAGTCTGACAAATAAAGCAAGCCCTATGCCAGGAATGAGTCATGGCACAAATGGCTTAAATATTTCCTATTATGAAGCTGGAAATGGAATGACTCCATCACTTCCTTTGACTTATGCTTGCTCAGTGTTTTCACATTTTAATGATAAGGTCATAGTCCATTATGTAATGTTTACCATGAAGCACTTCAGTATATAAGCAGGAAACCTATGCACTGGATGACATGTTGTGTTTTCATTCCAGATGATATGTCATACTCTTTGATATTGTAGAGTTACTGTGTCCTATCTGTCCTATCCCTAATTTGTAACATAATTGGAAGACTAACAAGATTACTTTTATGAACTTGTCAAGGTAGGAACTAGAATTTAGATCAAGTAAATAAAAGAATGTCCATTTGTGATATTTCTTACATATCAATAAATTAATCTCCTTGTCTGATACCCTAAAATTCTACTTCTATCATATTATATTTAACTTGGCATATATAATTCCTTAAACACCACATGTAACACTTTGCCTCATTGTTTTCGAAATTCACTTGTTGTAAGTGCTTAGTCTGTATTCGTTGGCTGTCTACAAATGAATAGTTGAAAAATATGTCATCTCTGATTCTAGCACCCTGTCAGCTACCAATAATTTCCAACAAAAATCCATTATTTCAGTTTGAATCATTTACTTTGTCTGAAATTACATTTTTAGAATTTTGTGAATCTATGACAACTCCAGAATAGACATTTTATGGAGTGAGAGTAGATATTAGGGGCATCTGTAACAAGAATTTAAACTCTGAGAACTCTCCAAAAGAAAATTTTATCCGACATAAAAAGAAGAAGGTAACCTGAAAGTTAGTTTCAATTAAGATCTAGAAGAGAGTATAAGGCATGTGATCTTGAAGCCATCCATTTTCTTGTTATTCATTATTTTTGTCTTTACAATACAGCAAAGCAGGAGCCTTCTAACATGGTTAAATGTCACTACATTGAACTTATCCTCCAATTTATTCTTTGCCTTCTTATTATATGCATTTCTCACTTTAGCCAATAGAACAGCAGTCATTTGCCATGAAACATGGCTGGAAATAGAAATTATTTCAAGTTGAGCACATTTGTGGCCTGTGAATACTGAACACTAATAAGTTGATGAGTTCCAGCTCTAAAATGACGTCCAAAGTAATTTAATCCAGAAATACTCTGGACAAACATCCAGTTGTCTGCTTGGAGCCTGGGAGAACAGTAATTGCACATTCAGACTTCCTAGCCTTGAAGCTTTTTAATTCTGAATGCTGGATATCTCTCTGTATTTCACAAAACACATGGGTGAGGAGAAAACTATTTCCAAAAACAAGAGAACATGGGTGTAGAGTCACACTGGGACTCTTTCCCAGTGGACAATGCTGGACATTGAAGACTGCCTTCAGTTCATTAATACTTATGTTTGCATCACTCTATACAAATGAACATGTGAGACTATGCTTCTTTCTTCACCGTCATATCTCTTCAACATGTTATCTAAATGAAAGATTGGTGACTCCAGAATGCTTTTAATTTCTAATATAACTATGTAAGTAAATACAGTACATATGTGTCCGCGAGTTGCTGCATTAGTCAAGAGCTGTCAGAAACTCTGCATGGAGTAGCTTGATCTGAGAGAGACCCTCTACTTGATCAATAATACATTTGTGATGGTTAATTTTCTGTGTCAACTTGACAGGAAAGAAATTCCTAAGAACTAGTAAAACATTATTTCTGGTGTGCTGTACATGTATTTCTGAAGAAGACTGGTTTGTTGGTAGAATCTTCCCTGGACCTAAGATAACAGCAACTACTGTGATGGGTATCATCCTGCTTTGAGATATCAGAACTCCAGGGTCTCAAGACTTGGAGTCTAGCACATATGTTAGTGAGGAGTGCTCTGAGCTTTCAACCCTTTGAATTAAATGTTAAACCATTGTCTGTCCTGGTTCTGAAGCTTTCTGACTTTGACTTAGTCACTGGCATCTCAGGATCTCCAACTTCAGATAACCTGTCACCTGTTGTAAATAAGTTAGCCCCTGTTTTCATATTAACCAATCTCACTAATAAACCACCTACCTATTTTGCATACCTAATTATACCTAGATAGGGAAGGGAATTTCTCCTACTTATCTCATGAACTATGTAAATTAAAAATATCATAATTGTATGTGAGAAGATCTTTTTCATCTTAAAATCAATTCTTGTTTAGAGCCATGTGATAAGATGAGACTATGATAGGGCATGTGAATCTTTCCCATAATTCAAAAAGATTATTTTATTAAACTGAAGTTAGCTTTATTATTCTTTGTGAAGAAGCAATTCCCATCAATTAAATATTTTATGAAACAACTAGGTGATTTATTAATTCAAAATTTCCTTTAATGCTCCGTGTGTATCAACTGTAAGTTAATACTTTCTCTTATAATGTCAACTTAGTCTTTTAAAATGGAAGGAACAGTGCTTATTTTTGAGAAGAGGTTGCTTAATTTCTTGGTGAAGGATATTAGGCATCTTCCTGGCCTTTCCTTCAAGAATCTGTCTCTGAGACTTTTAATGTTGATTGTTCTATAAATAATATGTGTGTATTTGTATGCATATGTTAATTAATGGTGATCAAAGTACCATTAAGAAAAGACATTTATTTCAGTAGCATCAGAATATGGTTACTAAAAATAATTATGGCTATCCAGTGTTCTTCCAATAACTAAAATAGTGTTAATTGCATATAATGACATATTATGAGAAATAATTCTGTTTGCTTTTCTAATAACCATAGAAAGTATGCCTTTGTCACTTGATCATGAATACTAAGGAAAATTAATGAAATTACACAAATGTTAGACTCTTCTTTGGAAAAATATATGCATTAATTACTGTTCTGCCCCAGAGTGTATTTTTTGAAGCCTTTGAAGTCTTATTTACCTTTTAAACGTTTTTTAAACTCTTTTTTTTTTTTTTTTTTTTTTTTTGGTTTTTCGAGACAGGGTTTCTCTGTGTAGTCCTGGCTGTCCTGGAACTCACTCTGAAGACCAGGCTGGCCTCGAACTCAGAAATCCGCCGGCCTCTGCCTCTCAAGTGCTGGGATTAAAGGCATGCGCCACCACCGCCTGGCTCCTTTTAAACATTTTAAAGACAATTATTAATAGAGGATACTGGCATTCATCTAAAATGTTTCTCTTATATATATTTAAATATTTTCAGATATATAGTGATATAGATCAATGATTATGTGTTTATCTTTATAGTATTACATGGTGGATCAAATAGAATGAGGGTGCCACATGCTGAAACCAGTTGGAATTTAGTAAGTGAGATGCGTAAAAGGACCAGACTTCAGGATGCTTATTGCTTTGCAAATAAGACCTTTTCAAAGCTCCCGAGTCTTACTGTCATTGAAAGTAGAATTCTCCAAAGAACAAAGTCAAAACCTAAATTTGAACAACCAGTAGATGCCAGGAACTGAGAATAATAACCGGAAATACTTTCTTAGCTATGATTTCCTGTGACTTTCAAGAATATTCTATACAGAAATATTTGAAGTGATAGCATTATCTACATGTTACACAATATGAGAATAAGGCTCAGAGTATGAAATGACTTGCCCATGATCACATAACCAATGAGTCTTAGAAGTAGAACTTAGGTCACATAAGTTAGATTTGTAACCCTCTATTATGATTTTGATTTCATGTTAAAATCTTCTGATCCACTGAATGTGATTTCCTTTCATATGATCATAATCTTAAATCTTCTATTTGTAATAAATACTTTTGTAGAATTAATATTTGGCCTTATATAATTATTTATACAATGCCATTTATCAGCATTTTTCACTGTATGTTTAAAATTGTACCCTAGTTACTATGATCATCATTATATGTGCTGTCATTAACATTGAATATGTGGGAGTACAATAATGGAATTAGTCTGATATTGCTGTTCATCATAAAACTTATATAAGTATATAAGTCACTGAAAAAAATACCTGAGAGACTCAACTCAAGAAAGAAAAGGATATTTTTGGTTTGTTGTTTCAGAACTTTCAGCCAATGTTTTCTTGACCTTATCATAGTAAGTATCGTATTTGTGTTGGAGTAAAGCACTGTGGTGTAGAGCACATGATACAATAAATGTTTGTTTTTTCTCTAATGTGACACATCATGGTAGCCATAAGGAAAACAAAGATTAAGATTCAAGGTATAGCCTCCAGGGACACATTCCCAGTGGCATACTTCCTCCAAATAGGACCGACTTCTAAAAATTTCTATCACCTTTTATTAGAACATTTAATTATGAGCTCATTACTAGGTTAATCCATTGATAAGATCAAACTCTTCTGATCCAATCATGGTACCAAACTATCTCTGAACATTGCATTGAGAGCCAAACTCCCAATATTTTATGATTTGAGAGTCATTCCACATCCAACCCATAACACTAGGTAATCATACCAGATTATTCATGAAATGATATCCATGGATCATGAATCAGAGATTGGGAATATTAAACTTCCTTATATTAGAAAGAGCTGATGGAGTTGTGAAAATTAAGGAAGGCCTTCATGAGGAAAGAATTTTTCAATGTAGTTGAACATTAAGCAAAAGAAACTCAAACTGGTTAAAAAGGAAAGGCTGAAAAAGGGACAAGATGAGGAAAAGTCTAAGTATAGTCAGATTATGTGGGACTTTTCAAACATATTAAGTAATTTTCTTGTTTTACCCGAAGATCGGTGGAGAACCATGGCATTAATTAGAGGCTGAGCATGATCAGATTCTAATTTTAATCCTTAATTCTGGTTGGAGCATATTTAAAGAGGTTGCTGGTTCTAGTGGACTAGTAAGGTACATAAACACAACAGCATAAAATCCTCAAAATTGGAGTTGGAGAAATTAAGATGGTCAAAAGGGTAGGCTTGAGAAATTGGAGACAAATCAACAGGGCTTTATAGAAACTTCACTGTGGAGATAGATGAAAAGGGCATCTCAGAGAGTGTACTTTGTCCAATGGTTAGTGATAGTGGAGTAGATACCACAGGAGATCAGAGGGGACTTTGAAGTATTTTTAAGCATGGGAGGAATTTGAAGATATATAGAGATATGAAGCAGAATGATCAAAGCAAACAGATGACTAAGTCATGTGTGTGTGTGTGTGTGTGTGTGTGTGTGTGTGTGTGTGTTTACAGAAAAAGACTAGGGAAATTATAGTATCATAATATTGTCTAATAGAGATTCTAAAATTCCTTTTTTTCTATATTCTTTGTTTACATTCCAAATGATTTTCCCTTTCCTTCTTCCCCCCTCCCCATAAGTCCCATAAACCCTCTTCCCTCCACCCATTCTTTTTTCTTTTTTTATTGGATATATTCTTTATTTACATTTCATTTCCCTTTTCCTGGTTCCCTATCCCCCAAAGGTCTCATATGCCCTTTTTCCTCCCCCCTTTCCCCCATCTTCCCCTTCCCACTTCCCTGTTCTGGTATTCCCCTACACTGATGCATTGGCCTTTCCAGATCCTGGGTCCACTCCTTCCTTCTTCTGGGACATCATTTGGTATGTAGATTGTGTCTTTGGTGTTCCAAGATTCTAGGCTAAGATCCACTTATCAGTGAATGCATACCATGGGTATTCTTTTGAGACTGGGTTACCTCATTTAGTATGATGTTCTCCAACTCCATCCATTTGCCTAAGAATTTCATGAATTCATTGTTTCTAATGGCTGAATAGTACTCCATTGTGTATATATACCACATTTTTTTTGTATCCATTCCTCTGTTGAGGGACATCTGGGTTCTTTCCAGCTTCTGGCTATTATAAATAAGGCTGCTATGAACATAGTGGAGCATGTATCCTTATTGCATGTTGGGGAATCTTCTGGGTATATGCCCAGGAGTGGTATGGCAGGATCCTCTGGAAGTTTCATGTCCAGTTTTCTGAGGAACCGCCAGACTAATTTCCAGAGTGGTTGTACCAGCTTGCAATCCCACCAGCAGTGGAGGAGTGTTCCTCTATCTCCACATACTCGCCAACACCTGCTATATCCTGAGTTTTTAATCTTAGCCATTCTGACTGGTGTGAGGTGAAATCTCAGGGTTGTTTTGATTTGCATTTCCCTAATGACTAATGATGTTGAACATTTCTTAAGATGCTTCTTAGCCATCCAACGTTCTTTAGGTGAAAAGTCTTTGTTTAGCTCTGTACCCCATTTTTTAAACTTTTTTTTTCATTTTTTTTCTATATTCTTTGTTTATATACCAAATGATTTTCCAATTCCCGGTTCTCCCCTCCTCATAAGTCCCATAAACCCTCTTACCTCCACACGTTCCCCAATAAACCCCTCCCACTACTCTGTCCTGGCAATCCCCTACAGTGCTGCATCAAGCCTTTTCAGGACCAGGGGCCTTCTCCATCCTTCTTCTTAGGAATCATTTGATATGTGAGTTGTGTCTTGGGTATTCAATCTTCTGGGATAATATCAACTTATCACTGACTGCAATCCATGTATATTCTTTTATGATTGGGTTACCTCACTTAGGATGATATTTCCCAGTTCCAAACATTTGCCTAAGATTTTTTTTAATTCATTGCTTTTAATTGCTGAGTACTATTCCATTGTGTAAATATACCACATTTTCTGTATCCATTCCTCCATTGAGGGGCATCTAGGTTCTTTACAGCTTCTGACTATTATAAATAAGGCTATTATGAACATAGTGGAGCATGTGTCCTTACTGCATGCCAGGGAATCCTCTGGGTATATGCCCAGGAGTGGTATAACAGGGTCCTCTGGAAGTGTTATGCCCAGTTTACTGAGGAAACACCAGACTGATTTCAAGAGTGGTTGTACCAGCTTGTAATCCCACCAGCAGTGGAGGAGTGTTCCTCTCTTTCCACATCCTTGCCAACACCTGCTGTCTCCTGTGGTTTCAATCTTAGCCATTCTGACTGGTATGAGGTGAAATCTCAGGGTTATTTTCATTTGCATTTCCCTAATGACTAATGATGTTGAACATTTCTTAAGGTGCTTGACAGTCATTCGAAGTAATTCAGGTGAAAAGTCTTTGTTTAGCTGTGTACCACATTTTTTAATAGGATTATTTGGTTCTCTGGAGTCTAACTTCTTTTTTCTTTTTTTTCTTTTTCTTTTTGGTGTTCATCTCTCTCTTTTTTATTGCATATATTCTTTATTTATATTTCATTTCCCTTTTCCTGGTTCCCCACCCCCCCAAAGGTCCCACATGCCCTTTTCCCTCCCCCTGTTCTCCCATCCTCCCCCTTCCCACATCCCTGTTCTGGTATTCCCCTACACTGATGCATTGAGCATTTCCAGAACCAGGGTCCACTCCTTCCTTCTTCTGGGACATCATTTGGTATGTGGATTGTGTCTTTGGTGTTCCAAGATTCTAGGCTAAGATCCACGTATCAGTGAGTGCATACCATGGGTATTCTTTTGAGACTGGGTTACCTCACTTAGCATGATGTTCTCCAACTCCATCCATTTGTCTAAGAATTTCATGAATTCATTGTTTCTAATGGCTGAATAGTACTCCATTGTGTATATATATATACCACATTTTTTGTATCCATTCCTCCATGGAGGGACATCTGGGTTCTTTCCAGCTTCTGGCTATTATAAATAGGGCTGCTATGAACATAGTGGAGTATGTATCCTTATGGCATGCTGGGGAATCTTCTGGGCATATGCCCAGAAGTGGTATGGCAGGGTCCTCTGGAAGTATCATGTCCAGTTTTCTGAGGAACCTCCAGACTGATTTCCAGAGTGGTTGTACCAGCATGCAATGCCACCAGCAGTGGAGGAGTGTTCCTCTTTCTCCACATACTTGCCAACACCTGCTGTTTCCTGAGTTTTTAATTTTAGCCATTCTGGCTGGTGTGAGGTGAAATCTCAGGATTGTTTTGATTTGCATTTCCCTAATGACTAATGATGTCGAACATTTCTTAAGGTGCTTCTCAGCCATCCAAATTTCTTCAGGTGAAAAGTCTTTGTTTAGCTCTGTACCCTATTTTTGATAGGGTTATTTGGTTTTCTGGGGTCTAACTTCTTGAGTTCTTTCTATACATAGGATATTAGCCCTCTGTCAGATGTAGGGTTGGTGAAGATCTTTTTCCAATTTGTTGGTTGCCAATTTGCCCTTTTGACAGTGTCTTTTGCCTTACAGAAACTTTGTAATTTTATGAGGTCCCATTTGTCTATTCTTGATCTTAGAGCATAAGCTGGACCTTTCCCCTTGAGCCAATGTCCTCAGGGGTCTTCCCCCGTTTCTTTTCTATTAGTTTTAGTGTGTCTGGTTTTATGTAGAGGTCCTTGATCCACTTGGAGTTGAGCTTAGTGAAAGGAGATAAGAGTGGATCAATTCTCATTCTTTTGCATGGTGAACTCCAGTTGAGCCAGCACCATTTCATGAAAAGGCTATCTTTTTTCCACTGGATGTTTTCAGCTCCTTTGTTGAAGATCAAGTTACCATAGATGTGTGGGTTCAATTCTGGGCTTTCAATCCTATTCCATTGATCCACCTCCCTGTCACTGTACCAATACCATGCAGTTTTTTTTTTAACACTACTGCTCTGTAGTATTTCTTGAGGTCTGATACACTGATTCCCCCAGAAGTTCTTTTACTGTTGATAATAGTTTTAGCTATCCTGGGTTTTTTTTTTTGTTATTCCAGATGAATTTGAGAATTGCTCTTTCTAACTCTATGAAGAACTGAGTTGGGATTTTGATGGGGATTGCATTGAATCTGTATATTACTTTTGACAAGATTGCCATTTTAACTATATTAATCCTGCCAATCCAAGAGCATGAAATATTTTTCCATCTTCTGAGGTCTTCGATTTCTTTCTTTAGGGACTTGAAGTTTCTGTCATACAGATCTTTCACTTGTTTGGTTAGAGTCACGCCATGATACTTTATACTGTTTGTGGCTATTGTGAAGAGTGTTATTTCCCTAACTTCTTTCTCAGCCTGCTTGTCCTTTGAGTACAGGAAGGCTAGTGATTTGCTTGAGTTGATTTTATAACCAGCCACTTTGATGAAGTTGTTTATCAGCTGTAGGAGTTCTCCGGTGGAGTTTTTTGGGCCACTTAAGTATACTATCATATCATCTGCAAATAGTGATAGTTTGACTTCTTCCTTTCCAATTTGTATCCCTTTGACTTCCTTATGTTGTCTAATTGCTCTAGCTAGTACCTCAAGTACTATATTGAAAAGATATGGTGAGAGGGGACAGCCCTGTCTACTCCCTGATTTTAGTGGGATTGCTTCAAGTTTCTCTCCATTTACTTTGATGTTGGCTACCTGTCTGCTGTAAATTGCTTTTACTATGTTTAGGTATGGACCTTGAATTCCTGTTCTTTCCAAGACTTTTAGCAAAGCATTTGTCAAATGCTTTTTCAGCATCCAATCAGATGACCATGTGGTTTTTTTTTGTTTGTTTGTTTGAATTTGTTTATGTTGTGGATTACATTGATGGATTTCCATATATTGAACCATCTCTGCATCCCTGGGATGAAGCCTACTTGATCATGGTAGATGATTGTTTTGATGTGTTCTTGGGTTTGGTTGGCAAGAATTTTATTGAGTATTTTTGCATCAATGTTCTTAAGGGAAATTGGTCTGAAGTTGTCTTTCTTAGTTGGATCTTTGTGTAGTTTTAGTATCAATGTAATTATGGCTTCATAGAATGAGTTGGGTATAGTTCCTTCTGTTTCTATTTTGTGGAATAGTTTGAAGAGTATTGGTGTTGAGTCTTCTTTGAAGGTCTGATAGAATTCTGCACTAAAACCATCTGGTCTTGTGCTTTTTTTGGTTGACTTTCTATGACTCCTTCTATTTCTTTAGGAGTTATGGGACTGTTTAGATGATCTATTTAATCCTGGTTTAATTTTGGTATTTGGTATCTACCTAGGAAATTGTCTATTTTCTCCAGATTTTCCAGTTGTGTTGAGTATAGGCTTTTGTAACAGGATCTGATGATTTTTTTGAATTTCCTTAGTTTCTGTTATTTCTCCCTTTTCATCTCTAATTTTGTAAAATTGGATACTGTCTCTGTGCTGTTTGGTTAGTCTGGCTAAGGGTTTGTCTATGTCTTTTTATTGAGGAATTGAGTCCATTGATGTTAAGCGATATTAAGGAATAATGATTATTACTTCCTGCCATTTTTGATGTTATTTTTATATTTGAGTGATTATCTTCTTCTGGGTTTGATAAAAGAAGGTTACTATCTTGCTTTTCCCAGTATGTAGTTTCCCTCCTTGTATTGGTGTTTTCCCCCTATTATCCTTTGTAGGGCTGGGTTTGTGGAAAGATAATTGTGTAAACTTGGTTTTATCATGGAATATCTTGGTTTCTCCATCTATGGTGATTGAGAGTTTTGCTGGATATAGTAGTCTTGGCTGGCATTTGTGTTCTCTTAGAGTCTGTATGAGATTTGCCCAGGATCTTCTAGCTTTTATGGTCTGTGGTAAGAATTCTGGTGAAATTCTATTAGGTCTTTCTTTTTATGTTACTTAGCCTTTTTCTCTTACTGCTTTTAATATTCTTTCTTTTTTTCTTTTTTTTTTTTAGTACATTTGGGGTTTTGACTATTATGTGATGGGAGGTATTTCTGTTCTGTTCCAGTATGTTTGGAGTTCTGTAGTCTTCTTGTATATTCATGGGCATCTCTCTCTCTTTAGGTTAGGGAAGTTTTCTTCCATAATTTTGTTGAAGATATTTGCTGCCCCTTTAATTTGTAAATTTTCACTCTCATCTATACCTATAATACTTAGGTTTAGTCTTCTCATTGTGTCCTGTATTTCCTGGATATTTTGGGTTACAAGCTTTTTGCTTTTTGCAATTTCTTTGACTGTTGAGTCAATGGTTTCTATGGTATCTTCAGCATCTGAGATTCTTTCTTCTATCTCTTGTATTCTGTTATTAATATTTGCATCTATGGCCCCTGATTTCTTCCCAGGGTTTTGAATCTCCAATGTTGTCTCCCTTTGTGATTTCTTAGTTGTTTCTACTCCTGTTTTTAGATCCTGGATGGATTTACTCAGTTCCTTCACTTGTTTGTGTTTTCCTGTATTTCTTTAATAGATTTTTGTGTTTCCTCTTTTACGACTTCTGCCTGTTGTCTCAATTTCTCCTGTATTTCTTTAAGTGATTTTTTTTCATTTCCTCTTTATTGGCTTCTACGTGTTGACCCATATTCTCCTGAATTTCGTTAAGCAATTTTTGTGTTTCCATTGTAAGGGCTTCTAACTTATTCATGTTCCCGTATATTTCTTTAAGAGATGTATTTATGTCCTTTTTGTGTTCCTCTAACAGCATCATGACCAGTGATTTTAAATCCATATCTTGTTTTTGCTCATGTGTTGGGGTATCCAGGACTTGCTGTTGTTGGAGAATTTGGTTCAGATGCTGCCATATTTCCTTGATTTCTATTAGTAATGTTCCTTTGTTTGCCTTTTGCCATCTGGTTATCTCTGGCCTTAGATGGTCCTGTTGTCACTGGCTGGTGCTTGAACCTACTGTAAGCCTCTAAGGCTATTTCTGCACCTCGGGATGACTGAGTTTCCCCTGGCACAGTTTGCTGATGTGTTGCCCTACTCTTGGGTGCCATTGGAGTGCCGGTGTGCCTTGTCCCAAGCAATACTATAATTGGGTTGTCTCTGTGTACCTGGTGTTGCCTGACTGGTCTGCCTGGTTGTGAAGATTGTGGAAGGCGTGAGGGCCCCCTCCAAGCACTGATCACTCTGTAGGGCAAACGGCCCAGGACAGGGCTTGCTGCCAGATTTCAAATGCTCTGCTGATGCCGGTTCTCAAATGCCCCACTTCTACCTGCTCCTGTCCATTCTCGAGAGTGTATCAGGAAGTAGGATCTTCCCTGTGTTAGATGTAGCACAGGTCTACCACATTAGATGGAATGGGGCAGTTGAGATTAACCTGCTCCTGCAGGTTCTCTAGAGCGTATCAGGAAGTGGGATCTTCCCCATGACAGATGTGGCACAGGTCTCTGGCTGAGCTGGCTGCTTAGTCACAGGAGCCAAGATGGTGGTGACCTCAGACTGCAGGGTTCCCTCTAACTGTGGGACTCCCTGCAGGTCAGACACTCCCCTGCAGGACATGCACCCAGACAGCTGTAGAGCTGCTCAGCTCCCATGCAGAAGGAAACCAGGTAGGCTGTGTCCCAAGTGATCTCCCACTCTGGTGTTCCCTGCGTACCTGGCTGAGCTGGCTGCTTGGCCACAGGAGCCAAGATGGTAAGATTCTACAATTCTAATAAGTTCATGTTACCTAATGGTGGTGCATCTGGTCCAGGTCATATACTGAACAACAATGTTCTAAATGACCAAAATTTTATGCCACGCAGACAGTAAGAGTTTCTGAATCTTTTCTGAGATAAAATATAGCAAAGCCATATACTCTGCTTACATTCAAACACAAATCCCATGAATTTGTTTTAATAATAATTAAACATAGAAAAAAGTGACTCATTTTAAACACAAACAAAAACTATATAGTATAGTGTGAGACATCTCTTTACTCCAATTTCAAATCTGTTCACTTTCAAGATCATCTACAGCATACAGAAACTCTAGACCTGATTGTATCTCTACAGGCCTGATACTCCAGAAAAAATAAGATAAATTCTCAGAAATATATCTCTTCAGTTATATGGAAAAAGTTGTCTATGTTTGTGTGTGTGTCCATGTGTACATGCATGTGCAGACATAAGAATATCTCCAAATAAAAGTGGAAATAAAAGTAGAAAAAAATGATTGTCCCAAATGTAATATTGTAATTATGCTCAAAGTGAAACAACATTTAAGACCTTCTTACAGATCCATGTTATATACTAGAAGGAGGTAAACATAGTGAGTCGTAAGATAGACACCCAGATACTAGCACAAAATTGTGACATTCTTATTTGAGATCTGAAAGAAAATTTAGAAAGGATCTAGTTTACCCTCTTTATTTTACTTCGAAATTTCCTTCAATTTAGACTCTATACCTTTTAAGTCACAGAAAGAACTCTTATTCACTTTGCTAATGAATTCTTTATCTTCTTTTATCTTACCTGACATTTTCATGTTTTAGAATGCCATTGGCCCTGTTTCACAGAGTTGTTTTCTTTGTTACACAGTGGACTCCAAGTTTGTCTCCTGTTCCGTCTTCTTGTTAGGCATACCCTCTTTACCTGGCCTACAGACATTTGGTTTCCTAAATGCTGTATTCTAGTACCTCATTTCTTCTCAGGTCTGCAGTGTCAGAATTTGTATTTCAGTGGGATCTTCCTATGTTTAAAAAGTGAAAAGAACTTAGATGTTTTCCCCCCTTAGAATCTACCTTTGAAAAAGTATAGAATTTCTGTTCCTTTGCTCTGATATTTAAGCCAGCCCAAGGATAAGCTTTTGATTTGTGGGATAAATTTATCGATAGTAAATCATTCTCCAATCGAGTCCTGTTGTAGAATGCCAAGGTGGCGAAGGAGTTATATTTCATGGACAAATGCAAGTTCCTCACTTTTTACACGAAAGTTTCATGGTAGGGCACATACCTTTATGGGAAACTAGTTACTAGTGTTAATTTTTTCTCCTTTTTCTTCTTATTAATAGTATTGGTAAATTCAAATGGAGAGAGCAGGTTACCTTATATGCTTTGCAGGGGACTTTCATTACTTTCAGTCAGTTTTCAGCCAGTATGGGAGAAGGAAAAAAACAAACAAACAACACTTAATTATTTGACCCTTCTTGGTGATTAACACTCTGTACTGGGGAGGTGAAGTGAAACTAAGCCCCCCAGTCCTCACTTTTACTTGCTCCATTTCTATCATGGAACCCTGTTCAAACCTTAATTCGGGCAGGAAAAGATTGCTACTGCCCCCTGCTGGTTCACCGTCCCTTTTTTCCCTCTTTTGGTATTTATCCATGACTTGAGGATGCCCCAAGATTTTGTGCAACTGAACAGTAAAATGAACTTTCCCAAGTAGGAAGATAGATCCCTTAGGAACAAGAGGCTAAAATCAAAACAAAACACTCAAGAGCAGAGAAAGGCAGAAGATATTCTAAATTGCTGATCTCCGCGAACCTTTTTTTTTTTTTTTTTTTTCATTACGCGAAAGCTTCTCTATGCTGAGGAAATACACTCTCCACTTCAGCACAGGACTTCTCTTTTGCGCTAGCTTCCACTGACCATATGTTGACTTTCTATATCCCTATTATAATTTCAGTATGCTGGATCTTGTTCTCCGTTTCTCTAGTTTACTTTTCTGATACTTTTAATCCTCTTTCAGTCTCTTCTGCTTCAAACTCCTTTCCCGCCTACCCACAGGCAGACTAGCATTTCTAGGAGCTCGACCCCAGCCTCACCTTTTCCCTCTACACAGACTCTAGTCATAGTTGTTATCGCACCCCTTTCAGTAGCCGCTCACGAAGAATCAGTCACTCTGCATTTTAACAGCAGGCGCATCTCCTCACAAATGCCTCTCTCCGACCCCCGCCCCAAGCTACTGAAAAAGGAAACATGCGCACTTCAGAGCTAGGAGCTGTCCGAGTGCTGAAATTTATAGGCTGGGTAAGATCACGTCTCCGTCTCTTTCTGTAGCCCTCATTCCAGCACAGGATCGCAGCATTTTTTCCCTCTTTCCCCCAAACACTCCAATACACAGAGTCTTTTCTTTTCCCTCATTTACAACTTCTTTTAAAAAAGAGAACATTTCCTAAGGAAAAGGGCTTTGCTGAATAGAAAAGATATAAAACAAAAGCTACAGCAGCCTGACTTCCAGCGTGGCATTGTCACCAGCCCCCTTTGCATGGTGATGCGATTAAGGTAACAGCATTTTTATTATTCAGGAAAAGCAGCTAGGGGATTCATCAGTTCTGAGGCTTTGTCTCTTCTGGGCTAACTGATGGTTCTGAGCCTTGGTTTGACCTGACCATGATGCCCAAGACTGGCACTTTTTGTTTTTTCTCAGCAAACTGTACAACCCCAAATCTCTTTTTGATTTTCAAGGAAACTAAATTCCTGCCAGATTTTGAGTCTGGACAATAAATAGGCACTTTGTCCTAGTCTTCTTTCTGGAATCATTTCGGGATATTTTCCACAAGCATCACAGAAACAGGAATGAACCGGCAGCTAGTGAACATTTTGACAGCCTTGTTTGCATTTTTCTTAGGGGCAAACCACTTCAGGTAGGTGAAATGATTTTGCATGCTTATATTTTCCACATGAAAACTGTTTGAAAGAGAAAGTATGTAATGATCTGTCTGTCTGTTTCCGGAATCCTACTATTTCAATGTTGGAGAGGAGAGTTTGCTTTCTTTTGTTCACTTAAAAAGCTTAATTATGGTGGGAGGGAGGTAAATGTTCACAAAAGCAAGTTTTATGTTACATAGCTGCACTCTATGCATTTTGACATACATTTTGACTGTCAATGTGATATTAAGATTAGACTAGTGAGTTGTGTGCTCTTTACATTTCAGTATAAGGTTGAAATCTTTTGCTTTCAAATTCTTTTGGAAGTCATTTAAAGGGATTATTGGGTGCAATGTTCCTTTTTCATATGGTGGAAGTGATTGGATTAATTTCCCAAGAGCATGCTCATTTTATGTAAAATAAATAAGAACGCTGATTCTCAGCCAACTTGAGACTTCTGTTATATTTCACTAACTTAAATCATCGTACTATGAAGTCTATGATTTAGAATTTTTTCAAGTAGTAAATATCTTTATACAGTTCTATCCTATTCAGTCTATTTGAGAATTGATTACATATCAAAATTTAATTAAAAATGAAATCTTTGTATTTATGCCTGTATGAGAAATGGGGTGTGGATAATTAAAACAAGTGAGATGTCATATTTGCATGCTTGTATTCTCTACATAATTTACTAATTGTGAAATCAATTGATACTTCAAAATATCAATTTTATTGCCAGTGAGTGAAATATCCAGTTAATGACATAGAGTCTAAGACAGGCTAGACATACAAAAATGCTATTAAAACAAAATATAGGTCATTTAATGTTTTAAAAGATTTATGCTATTTTTTCACAGAACCAGGAGAAATAATGCTATGGGTACTGGGAAAACCCCCTATGACCTTTTGAGGTTTACACCTCTTACTATCATTAAGAAAGATAAAGGCTGGGTTTTTATTAGAGTCATCACCACCACCACCACCATCATCATTATCATCAACATCATCATCATCATCATCATCATCATCATCATCATCAGCCTCACTCCAACCACCATCATAGTAAAATAATACTCAATTAATCAGATGAATCTGCATATGGAAATATGAGTATTTCTGGATGACTATATCAATTTTTAACTCCCACCAAATATTCATATCATCTTTGCACTTATAATTAATGCCTCTGATTTGAAAAACTGATATGATTGTTGTATCATCTTAATGGCAGAAATAACAAATATTTAAAACACATGCATATAAATATATATATGTATACATAAACACTTTAGTGACATTCAGTCAACTACTAATGTATTATGAAAGAATTTATCTTCTTATAAAACAAATATGTGATTTTTATATACTCTTCATGATTTCTAATGTGGATATAAAAATCTGAGAAATTTTCCCATTACCTTTTCCTGGTTTTGGTAGTACAAATGTTCAATGCCTTAGAAATGATATTCCATTAATGCTTTATTAGAGAATCAGCGATTTATATGTTCATATATGAATAAGAACTGAAAAAATAATTCAAGTAACATACTCATTATTAATCTTTTTTAAAATGGTGCTAAACTTCCAAGTGAAGATTCATTTTTCAGATAACACATTGGAAAAGACTAATGCTGATAGCTGCAATAGAATGGCAGCAAGTGAGAAAATATGCATGTAATAATTAATTGTACTATTCAGTCCATCTTATTATTTATTTCTCATAAATGGTAAAAGAAGATTAAAGTTGAAAGGTTGTAGCAATTTTTAAAGCAATGAAGAATTGATATTATATTACTATATGAATTTAAATAACTGTCTTCAGTTCTCTGATAATTCGAAAAACAAAAATCTTTTGTACATCCACAAATCTGGAACCTGAATCAATAAACATCATCCCATCTTAAACAAAATATAATCAAATTTCAGAGACTTGGTTGACATTGCTCAGGATTTATTCTTCTCATTAGTTGAAGTTAACTGTAAAGAATGTTCAAGTTGAGAAGTTGATCAAGACCTCAAAATTTTCTATTTTTCTTCTTGTTATTATATTAAACATCTTTTGCAAAATGCAGTTTAAATGCACTGTATTAGTGCTTAGAAAGTGAAAGGGTAATTCTTACTAAAAGAGTTAATAATGTGTTTAGGGAAGCTTTCTGCAAAGACCATGACTCCAGGTCTGGAAAACATCCCTCGCAGTCCCTATCTCCTTCAGATTTCTTGGATAAATTAATGGGAAGGACATCAGGATATGATGCAAGAATCAGGCCAAATTTTAAAGGTAGGTTCCTGTGAAAACTTACTTACATTGCAGCTTTGTGAAATGTTTCAGGTGTAGGAATACTTTGCACTGCAATATATTTTCATTGTACACTTTCAGGCTCACTATAAAAAAGAATCAGCTAGCCTGACATTTGTTTAATTTTGGCCTTCTTTTAAATATTTCTAGATTTAAACATTTTACATATTACTTAGCACTTGTCATTTTCCAAAACTTTCCTTGGTTTTATTCTATAATACAAGTAACCCTGGTGGCAGAGATTATTGTCACAATCCTTATTTTGTCTTAAATTGGACTGTGGCTGAAAGTGAATACTAGAACAGATGACAGTTTGCTTGCATGAACATCTAGGAAGACACACACCAAGTTTAATGGCTACACCAAAATACTAAGTTTTTTTCAATATCTGTGTCAGTGCAAACTTTGAATACATGCTATTTTGTACTCTTTCAAGCCTCTAAATTTTGAACTCGGTTAGAAAAGGCTTTAATTTATTATATCAGATACTTTCAATTCTAAGTTACTTAAATATTCCAATTGTTTATGTGAAATTATTTATCTGAAATTAATGAAAAGAAATGGTACAGGATTCTAAAATACATCTGCCAGAGCTGGCGAATACTTTTAGGATTAATTGGAAGAAAAATAAAATATTAATTTTGGTTTTGCATTTTAACATTACAAAATACAGTTATTAGTATGTAGAAGTAATTGATTTTTCCATTTATTTCTGTTTATTTTAAATCAGAAAAACTGTAGTAAAGAATCAATTGTTGTTAGAATCGAATTGTTCTGATAATATTGTTTTTAATACATATTTTAAACAGCAAGTGTCTTTTCTAAATTGTTGAGTGTAACATAATACACTGTCAAATGCTTATGATATTTTATAAAAGAGAATACTTTAAATCTAACTATTATGTAGCAATACATGCATCACTTTGGTTTTGCTCATCAGTAATTTTTTCATTTCACTTTCCTGGAGTTTTGATTCCCACAATTGGCAAATATTAGCATGAAAACTAAACTCGAAATTGAATTCTTCCTTAAATGTAATGCCTCTGAATATACCCAGTTTGAACACATTCCATGAGGTTGTATATCATAATTCTGGCAAAACAAGTATCCTTTTAATTGACATTGTTTCTTAAAAAGACAGCTAAGTTCCATTTTCCTGAAGAAAATTTGTAAGTTCATTCAAATTTCTACAATTTTGTGGACAGTTCTCAGGAATTCAATATTTGAAAAGAAGTTATATGATTGACAATCCAGGAGTCAGCTCACTTACATATATAGAGTATAAGCCATATGTGCAACACGAAGTGCTGGGTGCTTTGGAAAACTGAGAGAAGAAACAGGTGTATGACCACAAAATATTCAATGCGGAAAAGAAGATGTTATATGAGTGTGTATAGTATTTGAAATCAAATACCATGGCATACTATGGATATAATACGAGAGGGTCCCTCATACTAGAGAGATAATTTCCTACTAAACTCTTCACAGAAAGCCTCATTTTATCCAGCTAGGGAAAACTTCTCAAGTTCATAAGTATTTTTGCCTGATTAGAATAACTCGTATCACTGTCAAATATCAGTGAAGCAAGCATATGTGTGACTATGTAATGTTTAATGAGCACATAGAATGAATTATGATTTTTCACAAGTTATTTCCTCTACTGTTTCTTCTGTGGATGTCACTCTTTACAAATGATGATTATAGTTCTAAAAGACCATTGAACAAAGAGGCAACAAAGAGTTAGCAGTGCAAAGTTGCCTCTTTGTGATCTAGTCATTATGTAAAGAAAAAATACAGAACTTTTAAAGGGCTGATTTAAGATAAATGAAAAAGAATATCACTTTCAATTCTAAAGCGGATAAATGTCATTGAGTTTTTTCTTTTCCCTTTAACTATCCACTATAATGAACACTATTATTCCCCCACAACCTTATTTAGATAGACCATTTATATTAGATCAGGTCAATTACTTGACATCTTTCCAAGGTGTTCTTTAGTTTAGGGAGCTTGGTATTTCAATGTAAATGATTTTCTAATACTTTAAGGTAAAATAATTTCTTTATCGTGGCACTCTAGTGGAACATTTTATATCTTACAAGATGAATATCCATATTTATGCATCATTAATCTACTCTACACTGTACTTAAGAAGACAAGATGGTATCCTATTTTACATATACACACAGGAATTTTTCAGAAGTTTAGGGCAAACAACTCATCCCTTTTAGTAGAATGAGAAAATAAGAAGACAAAAAAAATGCAGATTAACTTGTGAAAATGATTGCTTCTAATTAACTTACTAGATGTTGAGAGTGGGAATTTGGACAGCAGTAGACATAGTGACAAATAAAAATGCTCTTAAATTAATGTCAAGAACAAAATTAAGATTGAGAAATAATTGGAAACATGGAGCATCAATAACCTAGGAAGAAAACTACAGTGCTTATCTTTGTTTGGAAATGTATGCATGAGAAATTTTACATAGTATGTAGAAGAGCAATTAAGAGATGCGATAGGCACAATTAGCAAGTCAAATGATTCCCAAGAAGAAGAAAGGAGAGGACCCTGGGCCTATAAAGATTGCATCCAGTTTTGTACATCCAGCACAGAGAAATGGTGGTGGGGTGATTGGGGAATAGTTGGGGGGGAGAGGACTTATGGGACGTATGATGGGGGGGAACTGGGAAAGGGGAAAGCCTTTGGAATGTAAACAAAGAATATAGAAAATAAAATTAAATTAATTAATTAACTAATTAATTAATTTTTTAAAAAAGGGATGCAATTGTGGGGGGGGAGAGGACTTATGGGACATAAGGTGAAGGGGAAACTGGGAAAGGGGAAAGCCTTCGGAATGTAAACAAAGAATATAGAAAAAACAAAAAAAAGAGATGCAATTGCATCTAGAATAGGGAGAGACTTCTTCTAAAGCAAATTGGTTATGATAATAATAAACATGATGATCTTGATATTGATAATAACAGTGATTGAGAAGAAGAGAGAAGACAACTTTTTACCATGAGAACAAAAGCCATGCCAAATCTGGGCTACTGAGAGAAGGTGAACGGCTACTCAATGAGTCTTAGGAACTCTTAGGAGTTTTCTCTGCTTTCCCCACACCTTCGCATTGGAAACAAGAAAACCAAATATAAATGTGTAACTTTTTCTATTGGAAAGCTTTTATTCCCAATGTACTTTCAAGTCAGGAAAATATTGCATGTCTATTCCCTTTGCCTGATGGATTTTGAAAGATGTCATAATGGACATACATATATGAAGGAAGATAGATGCAAACTAGGGAAGAAACAAGAAATGATTCAGTCTTAATCCCTGTAATTGAAAGACATTATTAGAAACTATAGGGAAAAATAGCTTTTCTTAGGTGCTGAGGCATAAGTGTATAAACAAAATCATGAGTCAGAGTTGCAAATTGAATTCTATCTGTAAGATCCATAGAGATGCAAATCAGACCCTGTCAAAACTTGAATTTTCAAATTTCTCTACATAGAAAAAAAATGACCACAAGTATTCCCATTTACAATTATCATGTCCTAAGACCATAGAAAATGGTTGATTCTGTATCAACAGTGAAACTTCTTTCCTCCCCTTGGGTGACTGGTCTCATTTTAGTTGATTTATCATGGTGCTTTGTTCCATCATCCCATCACATTTGCCTTTGCCATTATTATTGTACCTTGAAAATGTTACTTTCAACACTAAGCATTTAATGAAATGCTCAAACATGGATAAAATGCATTAGTTCTGTTTCTCTCCTTTTGAAACAAAGACTTTATCTCTTTTAATACAATTTTCTTTGAAAATAAAATTAACTTCAATTTAAATCCTGAATTTCATCCCAATGTAAACAAATACATTGCACTGCAGCAATCTGGGGGATAGAATTTGGAATAGATAATATTAGGGAGTAATATTCCAGCCTTATCTTTGAGCTTGCCATGCAAACTATTTTTCTAATATCTAGAGATCTATGTTTGAAACTGGGATGTATGACATTAAAACCTACATTTGCACTCCATATAGCTTTCTGAAATTTCCAATGAGTTAGTAGCTAAAGAAATATTTCATATATAGTTAGAGCAGGCTTGATCCTCTTCCATGAAGCCAAACATCTTCAGGCTTTGACTTTTGGAGACAGTAGCATAATTCAGTTGAAGTTCAGATATGAATATCAATCCCTGTTCAGCAGAGACAGGTGAAAATGATACCTTTCTTAGTTAGGAATAAAGTAGCCAACCATAACCATTTGTTTGGTCACACGGACAATACTTTGAATTCTAAAAATGAAGGATAGCATGCTTCTAAGTGTGAGGCATGAGTCTGTAAAAGCCCTCAGGCACCCTAAAGTTTGCCAAACTTTGGTTTTTCTGAGATCTACACTTTATTAGGAACTGCAGAAAACATTGTCTCAGTTACCCTGGTAAAAACTATGAAATCATATGAATTATCCATTGCACGATTACTTTCCTTATAGAATTCTTACTCTGCTTTAATTTAGGATTTCCCAGAATTAATCAACAAGTTTGAGGGAAATTCATTTTTTTAAGTGTTGGAATGGGGAGAAAATTCCAAAGGAATAATGTCAGTGTTGAAACATTAGAGTAATTGTTAGAAAATATAAAATGCTTGTTTTACAGTTAGCTGTAAGTTTCAGTGTAAAACCATGAAGTATATAAATGCAGCATGTACTGTTTTTGAGATATTGGTTTTTAAAATGATGGCAACAGCACTTATTTCAAGTGGACTAGAACCATGCTCAATTACAAGATGATTGTTGTTTCTATTAGGAAAAAATTGTTTGTCCATGGCTACATACTGAAAATGGATGAGACTGGAAATATGAGGAAACTAGAGGAAAACTAAGAGAAAGATGAGAAAGAAAGAAAATTAGATGATTGAAAATAAAAAAGCTATATTTTAGAACAAATTAAAAAAACACTTTACAAATTGTTTTTAGTATGCTTATATATTCCCTTTCCATAATGTCTATATATAAACATTGATTGTATATGCATTAAAATATCTAAAAGATACAGAAGAGGATATTGGTTACCTCTAAGAAATGGAAGTAGTTACCAGGGGACCTAGAATCAAAAGAATTTTCCTTTCTTAACATGTCTGAATTTTGGTCATTATACACACTTCTATTTCCAAAGGAGAGCTAATTTGTAAATATTTATTGAAACATAGAATTCAACAAATATTCTCTCTCTCTCTCTCAAATTGTTCAGGCTTTAATTACAGATTAGAACGAATGCCATTTTAGGTGCAGTAATGTGAGTATGGCCTGATTTCAATAATATTCAAAACTCCTTCCTGAAATCCCCTGACTAATGCATTTCTTACATTAGCTTGCTACTATCATGGCTCAAATTACAGTGTTGTTGCTTCTGTTTTGCATTCATTTCTCATCTTGCATTAAAACACATGATGGAATTAATAGTCAGGCTTATCAGTTATTTTCTTGAAAACTTATTTGAGAACATTCTTTCTAGTCTAGAACATGCCAAACCTAAGTGTTGGAGGTTTGTTTCAATTAATTAAATATTTCTTGATGTTTTATCCAGGTATAAAAAGCATTCTAATTCCCCTCATCTTTTACCCTGTCAAGTCCTCACTCCTCTCTAAAAGTTCATTTCCCACATTTATGTCTTGTTTTGTGACCCACTGAGTGAGGCTTTGTTTTCTTGTTTTGTTTGTGTGTGGTTGTTTGGTTGTTGTTTTTTTAAGATAGATTGTGTGTGTGTGTGTGTGTGTGTGTGTGTGTGTGTGTGTGTGTGTAACAGTTCTGACTGTTCTGGAACTCAATTGATAAACCAGGAGGCCCTTGATCTCACAGAGATCTGCCTGCCTCTGCCTCTCAAGTGTTTGGATTAAAGGTTGTTGGTGGGATTGCAAGATGGTACAACCACTCTGGAAATCAGTATGGCGTTTCCTCAGAAAATTGGGCATGGCACTTCCAGAGGACCCTGTCATACCACTCCTGAGCATATACCCAGAGGATTCCCCTGCATGCAATAAAGACACATGTTCCACTATGTTCATAGCAGCCTTATTTATAATAGCCAGAAGCTGGAAAGAAACCAGATGTCCCTCAATGGAGGAATGGATACAGAAAATGTGGTATATTTATACAATGGAATACTACTCAGCAATTAAAAATAATGAATTCATGCAATTTGTGGGCAAATAGTTGGATCTGGAAAATATCATCCTAAGTGAGTCAACCCAATCACAAAAGAATACACATGAATTGCAATCACTGATAAGTGGATATTAATGAGCCCAGAAGCTCTGAATGCTCAAGGCACAATTAGCAAATCAAAAGATTCTCAAGAAAAAGGATGGAGAGGACCCTGGTCTAGAAAAGACTAAATCCAGTTTTGTAGGAGAGTACCAGAACAGAAAAATGGTGGGGAGGGGGGGGTGATTGGGGAATGGGGGGGGGAGAACTTATGGGACATATGGTGAGGGGGGGAACTGGAAAGGGGAAAGCCTTTGGAATGTAAACAAAGAATATAGAAAATAATAAAAAAGGAAAAAAAGAATTTTACAAGATAACACATTTGAAAGAAATTGTATAATTCTTGAAAAAAAAAGTTGTCTCAAAAAAAGAAGCAAACAAAAAACAAAAAACCCACCTTAATTATTATTAGTTGGAAGCATTATATTATGACTAAGATTATTTGGGGTGCAAATTGATGAAGCTTTACACAAATCTATACACAATGATTTTGACTTATTACTGTACATGTTATTTTTTATTTTATAAAATAAAGCCAAATAATCTTTATTTTAAAAAAAGGGGGGGTTGTGTCACCACACCCAGCTCACTGGGTGAGTTTTAAAGAACAAGACAATTGCAGGTAAACTTGTGGGTAACAAAAAGAAATTTACATGGAGCTGTTTGTTCAAGAATGGTATTAACGAAGATTTAAACACCTGAAGCCCACAGATTATATCACAATTTACTTTAGTTTTTGTGTGCTGTATGAACATTGTTCATCTGATTACACCAGCCCCCAATCTTTGCCTCAGTCCTGCTGAATACTTCAGGAATTATAGTTGGTATCAAAAGAAAGAACCCACAATATCATAATGATTTCTTACAAAGCACATGCCAAAAGCTTTAGCAGTATATCATTCCCCATTGCATAAGAACAGAATAGCACTGTGGAAAGAGACCTGGACCTGGGTCTAGAAGATTCAATTTTATGTTGTGGTTCAGACAGCTTTGAGAAAAGATAACTTCATGCTTATTAATGTCTTGTATGCTCACGTGCCTTAAACTGAATCATTTCGGTTATTCTGAGACTCAAATGAGGCATATATTGTCATGCATTTTATTTCTTTCATCTATTAAAATTGTTTTCATCTAAGTAAGTAGTTACAATTACTTACATAAGATTTTATATTCAACATTCCATCATGTGGTCAGTAAGAACTCTAAAGACAATAGTAAAAGGAAATAACAGACTTCCCAAAAGTGATCCTTTTATCTCCACAGATGCATTGTGCCATACACATGCTCAGAAATCCACATAATTCTGATAGGTATGTGCACACACACACATGCCACACACATGAATAATAATTTAGAAAATGAATGCAGTAATAGAGGAATGAAGGCTTTTTGAGGCTCTGAGACCTCACTCCTGCGTGAAGATATATTGGTAGCTAATGGTTTGTGGGCCAGGAAGAAACATTTTCTTCACTGGTATAGTCACTGTTAAGGTGCCCATATTTATAACTGATCTCTGTCATGTAATAATTCAATAACAAAAATAAACATAAAATTGGAAGGGGGACTAGTTGTGAAATGAAAGGGGATATTCATTAAAATATATAATAAAACTTGCTATGATGTATGGCTAATATGTTTTAATAAAAGAGTAATAAATCACAAAATGAGGGACTATTATCAATACTGTGAGTTATTACTACCATCTTTGCATTATTTAACCTAGCATTTACTGTGATTATCAGAACTTGTCCTTCATGAGTATGTTCTCATAGATGTTGGGTTTTTTTAATTGGAAGAAACCAATTAGACACATTCCAGCACATTCAACTCTACTGCTAGTGATTGCACAGCAAATGCTATGTATCTCACTTAGTTTTTCTTTTATTATTTCAGTGGGAGCATTTTAATGTAAAAGGGTTATTTCAAGTGCCTAAATATGAAGCCAAGAGGGAGTCATTTGTATGAAGACATTATATTTCTCCTTTCAAATACCACCCATAATTATTATATTGGATTTGTCTGAAATAATAAATCAAGTAAAAACTTCAGACTAAATTTCACTCACACTATGAAAGGGAGATCCTGCTTTTCACTGTTGCTACTATTACTTTTGTTTCTGATACATCCTCTCACCTGCTTACTGTTGGCGCAAGGTTCATTACCCAAACACATGTAATTGATTTCCAATTTTACAGTAAGTGTTTTAAAGAGAGCATTTGACCTCTGTAACATGGGAGTTTAAGAACATGAGAAATAGAGGCCCATCATGTAGTCATTGAGAAAGTATTGTGTAATTCCTTAGTTAATGACGAATAACCCCATATATTTACTTTCTTCATTAAAGTCTAACCATTTTGTGCTGAGTTCAAGAGAGCTTTCTTTCTCTTCCTATCTTGAAGGACAAATTGATCTATGTTGCTGATGAATTTGAAGTTTAAGAAATAGAAATTAAAAAGATAATGACAGATTTATTAAGGTGTCTTTGCACTTAATAATTGTACAGTATAATAATTCTAGTTGGAGTCATTACATTTAGAGTAAGAAAAGAATAGCCATTAGTTTATTCTTAATAATGCTATAATGTATAATACTTTCCTGTAGTGTTATATTACACAATTATTTGAATAGAGCATTAGAAAAAGAAAAATATCCATCAATCCTCTTAACATGACTTTTGGAAGCAATATTTATGTTTTTTTTCAGTGATTTTTTTCATACAATACTGTCTGCTCATAATACTTTCCTGTAGTGTTATATTACACAATTATTTGAATAGAGCATTAGAAAAAGAAAAATATCCATCAAGCCTCTTAACATGATTTTTGGAAGCAGTATTTATGTTTTTTTTAGTGATTTTTTTCATACAATATAGTCTGCTCAAAGACACTGAAGGTACCATGGCTTCAGTAGTACATGTTTACTGACTACTTTCCTGAGAGGGCTATTCTGGATAATTATGACTGATTATAGATAATTGTAATATGTAAAAGCCACTCAAGGACTAACATGAACAAAAGATTTAAGTATCTGAGTGTTTTTCAGATGTTTGGATGAGATTTAGGAATAATGTCAATGTTTTTTCCTATTTATTTATTTATTTATTTATTCAATTTGTATTTCAATCACAGCTCCCTTTCTTCTTCTTTTTCCTGTCCCACCCTCACAAATCCCTCCTTCCATTACCCCTTCTCAGAAAAGGGGAAGTTACCCTTATGCACCACCCCCTATAGTCTAGTATGGCTTACCAGCCAGAACAATAACTAGGCCAATTCAAGTGGGAAGCTGTGCCCTCTTTTACTCTTGTCCTGAAGTGTATACCCAACTTTCCATTTGTACATGAATACATCAAATGATAGCTCTGTTTAGTGCACACTTTCATTTAAGAGGTTAAAACAACTCTTTGAGCATAAATATGGAAAGTTCATAAGCAATTGTAATGTATGATACTGTACAGTTTTTATTTTTCATTTCTTCTATTTTTGTTGAGAGGGGAACATATTTTCTTGGGAGTAAAAATCTCATTTCTCTATGTACTGTCAAAGCATGGCATCAATTTGTTATAAGGGGGCATATTTATGTATGCAAAATATACATGTAAAGGTGGTTTTTATTTTTATGTTTGGGGTCTAAATATTTTATTTGTATATTAAAAATGTCAGTTTTCATTTCTCTTATCTCATTTCCATGAACATTAGGATACAATTTGAAACCTGGGTGGTGAATAGCCCAGTATAGGAATTGTGTAATTCACTAAAAATGGGTGTAAGAAGTTTTAGCAAAATTGAAAATGTGGTATCCTGGGACTCAATAGTAAGAATTGAAAGAAGAAGAGAGGGAGTCGTTACTATAGCATGAGGCCTCCATCCAAAGAAGCCACCCACTGGTAATGGGGAAGCAGTATGGACAATCCTTGCAGCATTGCCAGAGACAGGAGATACATCACTTAACCTTACTCATCTGTTTTCCATTTCCCATGGGACCTTTTCATAGGCCACATTCAGAGGGTAAGAGAGCTCATTGATGGAAAGCCTGAAGGTTACCTTTCCAGGATAGGAAGAATAGATGTATAAGAGTGATGGACATTGAAGGTGGTGACAATTTAAGGTAACTGACCTAAATATCACTTTATAGCCAAAGTTACCTGCCTGTCAACATTCAGATGATCACATAGACACCTCTAAAATGGATGATAACTCTTGTGAGCCTTCCTTTATCAATTTGGAGAAAGAAGTGAAGTAAAGAAGAGGGTATTTCTTATATATATTGTCCTGATAGATGAATACTCCAGAACACACAAATGAGAGAAGAGCACAATGCAGTATGGTATGTATATGTCCAGCATGCAAATGTGTATGTATGTGTGTTTGTGTGTGTATGTGTGTGTTATATTATGTGAGATAGTTAAGAGAGATTTATACATTGAGAGACAGGATTGCCAAGTGAGTTGTGGGATTGAAAGTAAAAGGTGTTTTATTGGTAATAGAATAGTTTCCTTTCTGTTGGATTGGGTGGGTTTGCTAATGTTGTTTTGACTGTCCAGTGGCAATTCTGTCATGAAATACGCTGTGAGCTTACATTTGGATACAAGGTGTGATGCCAAATCTATTCAGGATGGTATTTCTAAGACACATCTTCCATTCATGCCCCTCATTTCTACATATATCTGATGCATCATTAAAGAACAAGAATCATTGGGAGAGGGATTCAAAGAGCACAGAGTAAGAGTAAGCAGTGTGCATTTTTAGGAAATGGTGAGCACTGGAAAACATTGCATGTTTACCATTCCCTGAATGAGCTCGAGCTATTTATTGTTACAATTTTGCTTCTCTAGGAAACCTCTTTAGCACAGAAATGTTCTTCCATTTTAAAACCCAAGTGTCTGTGGAATTTAATATCATCTCTAATCTTCTAATTTGTTTGTATTTAAATATCTCAGCATTGATTCCTAGAAACCACTTCATCTCCAACGAGGGAGTTGAGATTTCTTTTTATCAGATATTCTTTTAGGGAAAAAAAGTATTTTTGTTTTCATTTCCCACAAATGTATTGAGAGACCAGAACTTATTTATTTAGCTTCAACCTCATAGTCTCTATTAAAGAAGGGCCTCAAGTGTTTGGTGTACCTCATGGGGGCCATTCATGTTGGATGACATGATCCAGGCTGACTTACAGCTGTACCACCTAACAGTCACAATGGGTTTCTTACTTTTTTAACTCAAGAAAAAAGGACTTGTTTAGCTCCTTATACCAGGTTATAGTCCACCATAGCAAGGAAGTCACAGAAGCAAATGCATGTTGATCAGCTCCTTCTCTTATACAGAACAGGATGCCAATAGAGAATAGTACCACTCACAGTGAATGAGTCTTCCCACCTCAATAATTGTAATCAAGATAATCATCCAAGTGAGACATTTTCTTCCACATAGTTCTAGATTTCATTAAGGTGACACTCGATGCTAACAGTCACAATTTCATCACTTGTCAACTCTGCACTCAATGAAACATGTTACTTTTAAGGCATAGCTTTGTACTCCTGGTCTCTAACCTTTCATTTTTAATTTAAACTTCCTTCTAGTTATTAGAAGACAGGCAGAATGAGACCAAATTCCTGTCCAAAATGTGACATCAATGACCCCTAGACTATTTCTTCTTAGAACCTTGTTTCATCTCCCAGATTCTTGAATTAAGTTTTCTTTCTTTTTTATTGGATATATTCTTTATTTACATTTCAAATGTTGTTCCCTTTCCTGGTACCCCCCCAAAAAAAATCCCATAAGCCATCTCTCCTACCCCTGTTCCCCAATCAACCCTCTCATGCTTCCCTGTCCTGGTACTCTACACTGCAGCATCGAGCATGTCCAGGACCAAGGGCCTCTCCTCCCTTTGATGTCTAACAAGGCCATCCTCTGCTGCCTATGCATCTGGAGCCATGGGTAACACCATGTGTACTATCTGGCTGATGTTTTTGTCCCTGGGAGCTCTGGGAGTACTGGGTGGCTCATATTGTTGTTCCTCCTATGGCGCTGCAAACCCCTTCAGCTCCTTGGGTCCTTTCTCTAGTTCCCCCATTGGAGACCCTGTGTTCAGTTCAATGTTTGGCTGAGAGTGTCCCCCTCTGTATTTGTCATGCACTAGCAGAGCCTCCCAGGTGACAGCTATATTAGGCTCCAGTCAGCAAACACTTGTGGGCATCCACAATAGTGTCTGGGTTTTGTAACTGTATATGGGATGGATTGCTAGGTGGGGTAGTCTCTGGATGGTCTTTCCCCCAGACTCTGCTCCACACTTTGTCTCTGTATCTCTTTCTGTGGGAATTTTGTTCCCCCTTCTAAAATACCCATAATGGGTTTCTTGTATTCCACTTTCTTTCTTTTAACTGTCTAATTTTACTGCTGGATTTTTATATGAAATATACTAGATCAACAAATTTAGGATTTAATATTAAACAATTTCACAACAAAACAGGTGTTTTTAACACAGAGAAATGATACAAATATAAGGAAATAAATACGTTTACCCTGACTTAAACAATGTATAATAAATCCACACACTAAGATGTCACATTGAATTTCAAAAACATGAAATGTGCATTAATTAAAGTTTGAAACATATATCCTGTACCTCATGCATCTCAAGCTTTGCCACTGCTCACTATCTGGATGGAGGCACCTGAAATATTCAAGAAATCCACTAGTTTGTTTTTCTTAACAATTGTAGAACTAGACTATTTAATGAATGATGCTTTCTTTACAGTATTTTTTCTAAAACATTGTATGCCATAATGCTTTTACCAAACCAAGGGCTGAAATACCACTGAGGAAAAAGGAATAACTTAAACTGAGTCTCATGTGTCATACTGAAATTTTGACAGCTATGGCTGGAAACATGTTCTTTGATTCACTGGTATCATTTATAAACAACAGGCCAAGATATTTCTTTTAAGTTTCCTTCCCACATTTGTTGTTCCTGGTATTGATATTCTAAGTTAATAGATTTCACTATGTTCTTTTGTAAATTATTGATTCACCCACAGACGATCTTAGCTTCATTCAATCTTGCTAGAAAATTGGTCTCTTCTCTAGGAAATCATTAATTCTGTCCAGAATGTTTGCAGAAGTCCATGTTTTATTTCATCTTTCAATGCTAGTATGACAGGAAAACCTGGAAATGTACAGTTGACTTACTGAGTAAATCAGCCAAGTCTTGCCTTGGTTTTGGCTTAGGTGTTATACATTCATGTACAAGACTATTTCTGCAAAAGTAGCTAGTATGTACATACTTCTATTTTTCATACATGTATATAACAAAATATGACTACTTCTATCCCTATTTCTCCCACAAACTTTCCTCATTTCTACTCAATACTCCCCCTCTCAATGTTCTGTCACACTTTTGTAACTCAGGGTCCATTTAATGCTGCTCCTGTGTACATGGGTGTGGGTGCATGAACAGGAACATGGAAAACCTACTAGTGGCCACATCCTCAAAAAGAATAACTTTCATACCCCAGCAACTCTCCACCACCCAAAACCTTGGTAACACAGAAGAACTGGAGATCACTGGTTGGTTTGACCTTCTATAGCAAACCAGGATTAATGTGAACTCTTTTAGCCATGACATGTGTAAAAGACAGTATTTTAGAACACTAATCTCAATCCTTCAGCACTTACATTCTTTCCAGTCTTTCTTTCTCCTCTTCTGCAATCTTCCCTGAGCCATAGTGGTGACAGGGTCACATTTAGAAATCAGTTGGAGGACTAACCAAAAGAAAAGGAGTATAAAAAGATGTATGGAATTCTACTGTTCCTATTGCTGTGATAAGCACCATCACCAAAATCAATTTGAGGATGAAAGGTTTTGTTTCAGCTTACTGCTTGTAGTCTATTATTCAGGGAAGTCAGAGCAGGAACTCAAGGCAGGAACCTGGAGGGAGGAACGAGTGTAGAGATTATGGAGGAGTTTTATTTACTATCTTGCTACTCATGGCTTGCTCAGGCTGCTTTCTTATATGTGCCCAGGGCTACTATACCAGGGGTAACACCACTTAAAATGGGCTGTGTTCTCCCATATAAGTCACTAACTAAGAAAATATGAAGACAAATAAAATATATTCTAAGTTGGTTTGCTTACAGTGATCCTGATTTGAGCTATGGAAGTACCTTAGTCAGTAAGATGCTTGCCATGTAAGCATAAGACCTGAGTTCATTTCTCAGAGACCATATTTTAAAACCCAGATATGGTGATGTATGCTTGTAATCCCAGCACTAGGAAGGAGGAGACATGGATCCAAGGCTTGGTGGCCAAAATCCCACCTGAGACACAAGGAGCAGACCATAAAGAAAGCATGTGTCAAATAAAAGGTTAATAGCACTTGTGGAAAGATACCGAAGGCTGACCTTTGGCTTCTATATACATGCATGAATATATACATACATAGTCACATATAAATATATGCACTGATATGATCTCATCTCTCCTCTATATTTACTATACATGTATGAAATGATATTTTATATCCTTATATAAATTCAGAAAAATTATAGAAAATTGTTTGCAATGGGATGGATGCAGATGGAGAAATGTCTTGAAAATGTCACTAAATGTCTTTGGAAATGGATATCAAGATGATATATACATAGATGTACATCATCCTCATTGAATATAACATATATTAAAATTTATGTATTCTCAAATAGAATATAATTTTAATTTTTTCTTATTGAATTCTTGTGCACCTTAGAAAGATACAGGGAGTGGGAAGATGCTGAAGTTACTTAGAGTTAATCAGTGGTTCCTTGTCTGTGCTACTTATACAGTAAATAAAGACACATTGGTGATGAAGCCTTTGTATGTTTTAAAAGAAACTAACCATTTATTTAAAGCATTGCCTCAAGATGATATCATTAGCATTGCTACTATTATGCTGTACAGTTAACAGATAAAGATATTAAGATCTGGGAGGAAATTGGGGCTTGGAAGTGAATGAAATTTAACCATTTGTTTACACTCGTTTTGTTTACTATAACTTCAGCATTTGTTTTATATATCCTGGGTGCCTGTCTCAGATTCCTTGTTATCACTTCCTTCCAATATCAAAGCTGCATTTTCTTTTTTTTTTTTCATATTTTGTTTTGTTTTGGTTTGGTTTTGGTTTTACGAGACAGGGTTTCTCTGTATAGCCCTGGCTGTCCTGGAACTCACTCTGTAGACCAGGCTGGCCTCGAACTCAGAAATCCGCCTGCCTCTGCCTCCCAAGTGCTGGGATTACAGGTGTGCGCCACCACGGCCCGGCTTTTTGTTTGTTTGTTTGTTTGTTTTTTTCTTTTTTTTACATATTTTTTATTCAATATATTCTTTATTTACATTTCAAATGATTTCCCCTTTCCTGGATCCCCCCCCTCCCCGAAAGCCCCATAAGCCCTCTTCCTGTTCCCCAACCCACCCCTTCCTGTTTCCCTGTCCTGGTATTCTCCTATACTGCTGCACTGAGCCTTTCCAGGACCAGGGCCCTCTCCTTCCTTCTTCTTGGGCAACATTTGATATGTGAATTGTGTCTTGTGTATTCCAAGCTTCTAGACTAATATCCACTTATCAGTGAGTGCATACCATGAGTGTTCTTTTGTGATTGTGTTACCTCACTCAGGATGATATTCTCTAGTTCCATCCATTTGTCTAACAATTTCATGAATTCATTATTTTTAATGGCTGACTAGTACTTCATTGTGTATATATACCACATTTTTTGTATCCATTCCTTCTTTGAGGGACATCTGGGTTTTTTCCAGCTTCTGGCTATTATAAATAGGGCTGCTATGAACATAGTGGAGCATGTATCTTTATTACATGCTGGGGAATCCCCTGAGTATATGCTCAGGAGTGGTATAGCGGGATCCTCTGGTAGTATCATGCCCAGTTTTCTGAGGAACCGCCAGACTGATTTTCCAGAGTGGTTGTAGCAGCAAAGCTGCATTTTCAGCAGTGAATTAAATACTGGGGGGTTGATAATCTTTAGTAATAGTGGTCATGGAATATGAGAAAGAGAATAACATTATGTTCAGAATTCCGATGTATTTTTTCCAACTGAAGTAAACAAAGTCTTCTCAAAATCTAACACTTTTAGAGATAACTCTGAAAAAATGCTATGCATGCCCTGTGCAATGCCTAGCAAATGAGTAGGCCCAGTAACACCATTTTCATCTTTTTCAGAAGAGTTTTAGTAATTAAATACTTCTCTAAGGTTGACATCACAGCTTATTAGCAGCAAGGTCACTATGATATTCTACTCTCTTAAATATTCTCATTCTTTTCTTTGAAACCAGTGGATACTCTGTGATAAGCTACACAGACACACTTGATCTGAGTCTTAGCAAACTAACCCCACATTATTATCAGATATATTCTCTATAGCCCCCCCAAATAGGAAGAATTATTCATAGTCTAGGACACCTATGCATCTATATTTCTAAGATTCAGGCTAGTTTCTCCTACACAGCTGCCTCATTTATTCACAACTTCATTCAATTTTTTTCTCAGTCAATATTGCCATTTAAAATGCAGCAAGTGGCTTCCTTTTTGTAGTTATCCTGAATAACACTCGCGTTCATAACATACAGGATTTCTAGACAACTGTATGAATGTGATACTTGGGGCAAAAACCCTGAAGCTTATGATATAAAAATTTCTGAACAAGATAATATATTTACCAAACAGAAAATTCTAAACTTCTGCCTCCTGCATTTTGTAACTGGCACAAATACATACATGATTTGTTTACTGTATCCTTCTGGGGCTTAAAAAGGCCTTCCAGGTAAAGAGCATTGCACATCTTTCCCTTTCTATTGGATGCATTTAAGAGATACCAATGTACAGTTAAAAGCACTGTAGCATGGGTGAAGATATCTTTGTGGAGCTCCATGGAAGTAGATTCATACATTGAAGCTTCATGATTAATTTGCCAGTTTACTGTGGGGCTTTTCTTCTTTCCCCAAAGATTCAAAAATATACTAATTGTGTAGAAATTTGGAGCCATGTGTTAACAATATATGCCAAAATAAACAGTGCATACATAAAGTCTCAAGTGAGCAGGTACACTGTCCGTGTCCAACCTTTCATAAAAATGCCAGAGGAAATTATCTGCTTCAGTGATAAGGCAGAATACTTGAGGGTATTAACTAAAAGTGTCCATCAGTGGCATTATGCAATATGCCATATAAATTGCAGAATGACACCTTCAGCAAGAGTTATTGACTCCTAAGGGGTGATGTGGCAGGTGCAAGACGACATAGAAATATAGAATGGATAATAAATAGCTTCTACAGGAAAGCTAAGATCAGAAATAGCTACTGCACTCCTTTTAGAAAATCCATAGTGCAGCTGCTCTGGAGAGCCTGATTGGCTGTATCTTTATCTGAATGCTAAGAGAAAGGAAACAGAACTGTCAGCCAGGGGTGTGCAGAGCTTCGAAATCTTATTCTAGTTAATGTTCTTAGGCTGCTAATGACTCTTGGAATCCTTTTAGCACTTCTGTCCACTTTCAGATCAACTCCATATACCTGCATATAGACTTACAGTGGTCTTCATGGTTAAGTTCATGACTCTATCTGCCTGAGGTTGGCTTTCCCCAGAGATTGTGTGCAAATGACTTATTATGGATTAACAACCAGGAACTGTGGTTAAGAGAGCAAAAAATTGACAAGAATGAAAAATGAATCATTGCAGACCAGGTCCAATAGGCAATAAGTAGTCTCTGCTAGACCCTTTCAGAGAAATCTGGAGTGCTAGAACACCCAGGAGCCATCCTTGTTGGAAACAAAAACTGAAAATTTCTATTTCCTTCTGTGTGAGTTATTGATTAAAGACTATTCTCAAGTTTCGCATAAGTAAATAAATGGAATATTTAATGTAATCCTTTATCTTCCCATGTGTCTGAATGGGTTCTAGAAGTCCCCAATATTTCCATGCCTCAGAACATTTGCTTCACTTTTTCTCTGTCTTTCAATCATAAACTAGCACTAGGAAAATAGTATTGGACTGATCTCATCTCCATGCTACTTCTAACACTACTAGTCAGTGAGCATATAATAAACATTAAATAAATAAATAAATAAATAAATAAATAGTTTATATTAATCTTCAGTGCTCACATTTGTACTGATCAAACTTTGATATGAGCAACTCAACTAAAATATGCAATCCAGCACTATTTGTTTTGTTTAAAATTTATGAAGAACATCCCTATGTGTTATCTTACTTGGCTATTTACAACATTTCTAGAATAGAAAACAGCCAGGATTTTGTTTTCCCTTCTTGCTGTTTAGAAAGAGAAAGAAGTTATTTTATGGATCATAAACTGACAGTATCTTTCCAGATTCATAAATCCTAGGATGGAGAGGAATGTATGTCATTAAAAATAATGACAGGTGCACTTAGTCTCTATCTCAAATACTTTATTGGATATATATATTTTTTTGAGACAGAGTTTCTCTGTGTAGCTCTGGCTGTCCTGGAACCCACTCTGTAGACCAGGCTGGCCTCGAATTCAGAAATCTGCCTGCCTCTGCCTCCCAAGTGCTGTGATTACAGGCGTGCGCCACCACCACCTGGCTATTGGATATATTTTTAAGACAGTGGTTCACCTTTCTATTAGAGATTTAATCTAATTTGTCTTTGAAGCCCCAGGTTTCTATGTATTTCTTATGTTTTTGAGGAACTAAAGAAATGGTTATGTTGAATAAGTGAATTCTTGTATGTGTGGATAGTTATTAAGTATATACCTCACATTTGACACTTTGCTAGGTATGGCATTATAGTCTGAGATCTTACAATCCCTCTTGCATTTGAGGCCCAAAATGTTTTATTTCCTATTCACAGTGCTGAACAAGAGACATGAAGTGACTCAGTATTCAAGCTATCAATTAACTGCTTTCTTTGACCTTCCTCATTTCCATGATCACATCATTTTCTTTGAAGAGTTTGAAATATTTAATATGAACACCTTTAGCTCACAGTAATTATGTTATTACTGTGTCTTAAGCTTCTGCTATATTGCATAGCAATTCATTAAGTTTTCCCAACAATCTTATAGAAAGTACTTGTAGAAAAAGTTTCAGTTATTGATACAGGTTAGAAAACAGAATGTACAGCTTATGTGGTAGCTCATTATATTAATTATTTTCCTCATTGCTCTGACACCATACCTAACAAGACAAGCTTAAGGAAGGAACTGTAGTATTGTCCATTATGGCAGCCTGTGATGGTTCTAACAAGAATGGATTTGATGTGTACAAAGCTCACCCCATTTCAGTTGGCTCTCTCTGCATCATGGTTGTTGTCTCATCATACAAGGCCTCAGCTACTGCTTCAGCTTCATTCCTGCCTGCATGCTACCATGCTATTGAAACTCATAGCAGTCCCCCACAATAAAACCTTTCTTCTGTAAGTTGTCTTAGTTGTGGTATCTCCTCTAAGCAGTAGAGAAGACAACAGGGAAGTCATGGCAGTTAGAGAGAGGTAACTGCTCACAATCCAACTTTGATCAAGAAGCAGAAGGACACAAATGCTGGTGTTCAGCTTATTTTCTAAATTTCTATTCAGTTCAGGACTCCAGTCCATGCCATAATGTTGCATGCATTTAGGATGGGTCTGCCCACCTAAGTTAACCTGGTTTAGGCAATCGTTCTCAAGCACACACAGAATTTAGTATCCTAGGTAGGTGATTCTAAACCTAGGATGTTGGCAATGGAGATTAACTACAAGGCTCATTGACATGCAACAAATAAGAGTACAGAAATGGCTTTTGATTCCCAGGCCATATGCCTTATTACCATTAGTAGATTTGTAGTGCTGTACCTTGACTTCATGAGTAATAAATACCCTTATATTTATTACTTAATTAACACAGCCATGTTCTGGGCTTCTGATTCTGCAGGCTTGCAAAGGACTATAGAGTGCCTTGCCTCAGGATCTGTTTACTCTTCAACATTACATCCTGAGATTTGAGCATATTATTAATCCTTTGTAAATATTTGATGAATAATTAAATGAACAAGCAAAGCTGATTTATCTCCAAATACCCAACAGCTTTCTGTAACTTTAATTTTTTTCAAACCATATTTTTAATGTTAGTTCTTAAACACTTTAACCTGCCATGTATCCTACCACCCACCAGAGTTAGTGGAAAAGAAAGGATACAGGGAAATGTCCCTGTTTAGAAAGGGTCTTTGGAGCAACTCCCATCTATGTTGTCTGAATACTGGCAGTTCAGTTCATAGGTTAGCAGGCAGTGGCAGCTCGATCCACTAGCAAACATTTCACAAATACAACAGAAGTCCAGTTTGGTAGTCTGGTTAACAACAGCAGTGATAAGATGTAGCAGAGACAGCCAGGCATCAGCCTTGGCTTGAGTCAGCAGGAGGGTCCTGGAGGGGCACCAGGAAGTTCTTGGCTATTCCTCTCAGGGAAGCAAAGATCAGGGAAGATGCCAGACTCACAGTCATCACACAGCTAGCTGTACTAGCAAACCAAGTTCTGTCTCCTTCTCTCAGTGAAGCCCTATTTATACCCTCTAAACATCATATGTCCTCCATATGCCTTGTCTCAGCATGGGTCTTGCCGCAGCATGGGCATCCAATCAGCCCAAGTCTGCAGCAGCATCAAGAAACTGCAATATACCATCAGAAGATTTTTGGTGCATTTCTTTCTATGGAGTCCCAACAAAAACAGTTCAAATATTAAATGTAAGGCAGAACAATGCATGCATGTTGTTAGCAAAGAATCCTTTATCACATGTACTTTCACATGTTTGCTTTAGCAGAACATCCTCTCTTCAGTGTCTGCTTAGCTGAAACATTCCTTCATGAGTCTGCCCTAGTCTTTCACCTATGTCCACTTCAGGAAATACTCCTTCATGTGCTAGCCCCAGCAAAATACCATCCAACCCAACGGACTCTCCAAAGAATCCTTACAGTTTACACTTCAGCTTTCTACTTAGGAAGTATTGAAACTAGTTTGTATATTTGAGAGGTAGTGACAGCAGGGAGCCACACATGGTTGAGGAAAGGAAACAGAACACAGATGCTGATGCCTTCCTGGAGTATATATAAATGTTGTATACACTTATATTATACTGTATACATATATAGAGAGTAAAAATTCTTAGAATGACATTTGCAATAATTTATTACACCTTTCAGAGCAAATTATACTTAAACATACAAGACAATTCTGGCAAGACATGAAATGCTTTTCAATCTGGCATTTTTATCTACTTGTATGGTTTATATCACAGTAGAATTAATTGTAAAGTCTCTGGGAATATTTCATTCTCATCACTTCAATCATTAGGACATAGTGAGAGGAAGTGCTAAGTGAGGTAGGAAGTCCATAACTTTGTCTTTATATTAGTTGATAAGACGGGCGTAAACTCTAGGCTTGCTTAGGGAACAAGAAGTTCTGAAAACTGATTGTTGGGGTCTCATCCTGCCAGGACTAAGAAGATTGCACTTGGAAATTGACATGGTTTTCCAATGAGTAGGAGTGGACCACTGTGCATTTCTTTATAGTGATGCAGACAAGTTACTAGTGGCAGGTCTTTGCAAGTACATGAGCATATATGACCAGAGAAGAGTGTTTGATGAAGTGTGTTCTTAGGAGATGCGCTCATCTCCCAAGACTTTATTAGGAGATTTATTTACTTTGACATGGCAGACATCCCACCCTATGCCCTGAGGGATTGGAGAATGTTTTATTAAAGAACATTCACTTCTCTACAGTGAGAAGTACAGAAGCTTTCTTGCATCTGATACAATACACAAAATAGAGTCTTTTAAAGTATCAACAAATCTGGTCTCTAGAATGAAAGAATCATGTATATATATATATATATATATATATATATATATATATATATATATATATATATATATATATGTATATATATATATATACATATATATATATATATATATATATATATATATATATATATATATATTCCATATTGTTCATTTGGCAAAATATCCGATATTTTATGCTTCTTTGTCACTTTAAATATCTCTAATTATGCAAAATGGAGATGTTTCAAATTTCACAGGGAATATGAGGTATGAAATAAAGAAAATGATGCAGATCCAGGCCTAAATGACTTTCTCTCTCTTGCCTCCTGTCTCTCCATAAGTGTGTGTGTGTGTGTGTGTGTGTGTGTGTGTGTGTGTTTGTGTGTGTGTGTATCTGTGTGTGTTTGCATGCGAGTATGAATCCAAATGTCTTCTTTCTTCTCTCTTCTCCCCTACACATAAAGTGATATGCTACTCTCAAAGGAATATATCCCCTCCTTTCCTCTTTTCACCACAAATTTATGGATTCCTTTGATATATTCCTTTCAAAGAACATTTTTATTAAATATTACATTTTAGTCTTATTCATGGCAGTATGTCACAAATTATGAGTTAACTGGATGTAGGTATTGTATCTATTTTGGAAACCTTATAGGATAGTTTTAGTGTTTCATTCATGTTTCTAATCACTTAGTACATTAGTATACAACTTATCATCTGGAGGGTAGCAGCTGCATTATTTGTTCTAAGGCAGAGATTCTCAACATTAATGCTGCAACTCTTTAATACAGTTCCTCATGTTGTGGTGACCCCCATCCATAAGCTTATTTTCTTTGCTATGCCAGAACTGCAATTTTGCTACTGTTATGAAACTTAATGAAAATATTTTGGGAGATACAGGTGTCAAAGAGGTTGTCACTCACAGGTTGAGAAGCACTGTTGTAGGGATTTCTCTGACATGAGCCCTTTTGCCCATCCTTGCATTAGAAAAGAAAAGTAGATGAATTAAGAGATAATGAATTATTATCATTACAGTGAATAATGAGAATTTAAGTAAAACTTCTTACTTGGGAAGAATAGTTCAGGAATATGTCTATAGTGGCTTCTAGAACTGTTCACAGAAAAATGGCTTCATTTGCTATCAGAGGAAAATGAACATAATATCTCATCTCCCCTTGTCTGCTTGCTTTCACTACTCAGTCTCACATATATATATATTTCCCATTCAGGGTATTATTTACATTCATAATAAAATACTTTCACCTTAATCCTTGACTTAAGAAAAAATAATCATCTTATACACAAGACTTTAGTAAATGTCATTTTAATTAGACCAAATTACAGAGAAGTATGGTGTAACATGCACTAAGACCCCAATGTGTTGTGTTCCCTAAGTGCTGAGGACCCATTAGTCAAATATGCACACTTGTAAACATGAAGTGCTCTGTGCTTAGAAGGCAGCAGTCCTAGTTGTTAGAACTCTGAATTCTATTTTTAGATCTCCTGCTGACACAGAAAACCTGTTTCCCAACAGTACAGTGGTGACCTTCTCACACTCAGAGAAATGGTGCATGATGCCTAAGGAGAGAACAGGTCTCCATTTGTGGAAGCCACAGAGGAATAGAAGAAGAAAGTAAGAGCTTAGATCCTGTTCATTGGCAGACATGGTGCTTTCTGATTTCTTTTGACAGCTAATAGAAAGTGGTATGTCTAGAATTTATGAACAGAATTTAGGTCTTCTAGCATCCAACCCTGATTCTGAGACTCAGCCTCCCAAAGAGTGATAATGTCTATTTTGAAAGTTTTACATTAGAAGGAAAAATTTCAGTCATATTTTAATTGGGTATGCTGTACTTGGTTAATATACTTAAGAGCCCTGTTCTTCACTGAGGGGAAACTAAAGAAGATTGCATCTTCGGGAGGAGAAAGTTGAAGTGGGAAAGTGGGAGGAGTGGATGGGAGACAAACTGTGGTCTGGATATAATATATGCGAGAAGAATTTTAAAAATGTGAAACCATGACTCTCCTTCAGATACAAAATCAATACATGTTAAAAAGTATTTAACTTGTCAATCAATTAGGAAACCAGAGAGATAACACAGCCAGTTTAAGAAATTTGCAAGAAACATACCCAGACCAAGAATACTGAAATCAATGTGGAAAGGAAGGCAAGACTTACCTCTCCCACAGTAGGAGAACGAAGTTACTTGAGATTTAACAGAATAGAATTTGCATGTCCAACAGATAATTTGCATTACTGCCAGTTTTATCTTTACACAGTTGTACAGTAGCTCCCATGGAATGCAAATCAAACAATACCAAAGGATTTGTTACACACACACAAAAAAATTTATAGTTCATTGAAGGGATTTTTTTCCTTTGACAATTATGTCTCTTAGATTTCATAATAGAAAACTCATAAGAAGTGATTGGGTCTTTTTCTACAGTTTATACCCTTTGGAAATCTAGGTCATTCCCAGAACATTAAGTAGAGGTGAAGGAAATGAAAATGCAAAGCAAAGAAAACAGCTGATGGTCAAATAAAGGAAAAGTCCATCAGAGATTAGCCACAACCAGGGCAATATGAATACAACAGGAGAAAAATCTCAAGGTGATGAGGAATATCTTTCTGTGACAGCAAAAGGGAGAGCTAACATTTCTTGCATGGGATCCTTGGATGGTGGACTGAGTGTCAAGGCCTGGTTTCTCTGTATATCCCTCGTTACCCTATTCTGTAGATCAGGTTGGCCTCAAACTCGAAGATCTGTCTGTACCACCACCATCAGCCCATACACAGGATCTTGTTCACTTCTAGCAAAACTAGGGATTTAGTAAACAACTTAATCTTTTAAAACTGAGGAAACTGGAGCCCAGAGTAATTAAGTAGCTTCCAAATTAAGTTATCAAATACTATATAGCACAGAAACACGGTGTTAAACACAGCTTTTAAGACTTTTTAATGATAGTCCATGGTGTACTTGTAGACAGGACCACAGTCATAAAGTTTTCTACCCCCCACCTCAAACAGAGAAGCTCAACAGAGATTTCAAGTATATTTCATGTTTCCCATTGGTGATTCTTATGTTTTGTCATAATTCCTTCATTCTGTTGAGTGTTTTGGAGAGACAACATAGAATTCTCCTGTAATCTTGTAGGCTAAGATAACACAATTGATTTAAATGAATTATTTGACTAGTGAAGAGCCACAAGTCCACAAGCTAATCATTCACTTCACCACTAAGCTCTGCAGATTACCTTTCCAGTGAATTACCCTTTGAAGGTGAAAAGGTGAATGGTCTTTTATTCACACAGATGTACATATTTTTGGTCAATACATACATTATTAAGTACCTACCGTATGACAAAAACTATACTGGATATACAGCAGAACAAAATGGTGAATCAGACACAAGCCATGACCTATATATAGTGTGCTACAAAAACTTGAGACAAATATTAAAAATATTAGAGAATAACAAAACATGGGAAAGTATATAGGATTTTGGCAAGGCCAAGAAATATGATATGCAGATTGAATGACAAAAAGTTATTAAGATAATGCCATTGTATTTGGAAGAATGACTGCCCCAAACATGAAAGCAAATATATCTGTGTGCATGGGCCATTTCCATGAATTATTATTGCAACCCAAAGGACAGCAGAATTTATTCATTATAAAGTATTAAAATCAAAAATCTATTTTTTAATTTGTTAAGCACTAACAAGTTGATGAACTTGCTATTCATTTTGCAAGGGACTAGAGGATTCAATTAACAAGACAAAGTCATGTTTAATTCTATTTGTGTAACTTTCTAAAATGAAAGGAAATGTCATTTGTGCTCATGAGAAATTTTCAGGGTCCCCTTATTTCTACACTGATTTAAAATGGCATTTAAAATTGTCTTCTTCTAAGGGCAAATAGATCTTTATTTATTATCTGAAGCAATCCCAAGACAGAAGGATCCTTATGTTTTTCAGCACTGCTCTGTCAGATGACATTTTATTATGACATAAACAGAAAAATATGTAGATCTACAAATTGCTTTAAGCCTAAAGGTTCCATTTTGCTTCTAAGACTTTAAAAACAAGAAAAACCACCTTATACAAGAAAACAAAGTACTCTAAATCTCCCCTAACATTAACACCCACTTTATGATCACTATGATCTTACAACAAGAAAAAAGAAAACAGATTACTCGTATGAAAAACATCCCTTGGAAATGCTTGGTTTAGAGCATGGATTTTGTTTCAGCTGCCATTTCTTACAGAATGGTTCAAGAGATTTTCTGCAAATTGTTTTTGACTCATCAGTAATGTTTGGATTTCTCCTATTTAGCACCACAATTCACCAACTAATTATAAAAGAGAACTAGAGGATCAAATGTAATGACATATAATGGGCACTCAACAAATACTTGATGTTATGAGGGAATGGAGGTATCTAAGAATAAAATACATCAGTTTCAACAAATGTCTGCCAATTCAATTTACAATTTACTTTCATAATGAACAAACAAAAGTGTGAGGTTTATCATGCCACCTGTTTTTCTAATAGTACTTTTTATTGAAAATAATTTTTCTCATATAATATATTCTGATCATCAGCCCCAATTCCTCCCAGATACTAGTCCCTCCTCCATCCACCCAGTTCACCCCTTTTCCACTTCCTCTCTTATTAGAAAACAATCAAGCATGTGAGCAAACAAATACACAGACACATGCATGCATGCACACATACCATAAAAACACAAAATCAAAAATCATAATATATAAGTAAAAGACTATTAAGACAAAATTTTCTCAAGCAAAGCAAAGTAAGACAAAAATCTGCAAAGAATACCATTGAGTTCATTTTGTGTTGGCCATCTATGCTGGACGTTTGGCCTATCCTTAAGTGTAGTTTGTATACCCAGTGTAAATCCATTGGAGAAAATTAATTTTCCTTGACAAACAGATGTCAATTGGAGATAGCTTCTTGGTTAGAATGGGAGCTCATGTTCATTTTCCCCTCTCAGCACTGAGACCCTGTCTGGCTTGAACATGTGCTGGCCCTGAGAATGTTTCATAGTCTCCATGAGTTCACATGTGTATCATTCTGTTGTGTCTGGAAGATGCTTTTGTCTTGGTGTCATCCATACCCTCTTGCTTTTACAATGTCTCTGCTTTCTAGTCTGCATATTTCTCTGAGCCCTGAGAAATGGTATACTAACTTGTTTTTACCTAAAGTGTATATAGGAATTTTAGATTCATAAATCTTTTAAAAATAGCTCAAACATTGTCATGAGAAAGTTATATGCATGAGAAATATTTTAATTATAGCATTAGTATTTGGAAGAATATTCTGTAGCTTATTTTATTATCATACAGCACATGTTCCTTGAATATCCCTTTCACTCAGCTTGCTATATTTACCTTAATTTTTATAATAGAATAGTTCTCAACTGAGAGAGAATGTATCTGGGGTGAACATTAGCAATTAATGGGCAAATTTTTACTAAGAGTTCTGCTACCTAATGGATAGAAAGTAGGGGTTCTGGTAAACATTTTACAGTGATGCTGAAAACTCCCCACAACCAAAAATGATTGTGATCCTCATGCCAGTGTTGCCAAGGCTGACTGGTACATACTATTAAAAATAAATACAGCAATCATTTCAAAACTGTGGTAACTACAGGAATTCTCCAGACATAATAATGACACACAATCTAGGAGCAAGAAAGTTATGAAGTGGTTGATATTTGCTAGGAAATTTCATAAAGTTAAAAAATATCTGAGTTTCCAGATAAAAGAGAGAAAAATTATGACTGGCAATGTTTTAGTAAATATTAACATTAGAGGTTGTTAAATTGTAGTCTATAGATTTCAGTTTACTTGATATTAAATTATTGGGAGTGAGGAAGAAAGACTAGAGAGTTGGCTGAGCCATTAAGAAAACATATTGTTTTTCAGAGGAACAAGGGTCAACTCCCAGCACCTACATGGTACCTCACAACCATCTATAACTGCAGTTTTAGGAGATCCAATGTCCATTTCTGACCTCTGAGGTTACCAGGCATGCAAGCAAAATACTCATATACATAAAAATAAAATAAATGATTTGGGTGACATACTTCCTGAATAGATACATTTTAACAATTTGAGGAAGTTATAACAATAATAGTAATATAGCAAACCACTAATATTGATAGCTACAACTATTTAATGAACAAATATGTGCCCACCACACATTACTACTAATTCTCACAATTATTATCATTAATCCTATTTTAAAGAGAGTTTCTGTAATCTGTTTAGTCAATAGGTGGTAATAATCAGAGCTAGCATTGAAAGCAAGACAAACTAGTAGCTATCATACTTTAATCTGCTTTTAATAAATATAACTTAAGGTCTATCTACATTTCTTTCAAAGCAATAAGTTTATCTGTGATACTCCTGGGTATTGTCAAGCTTGAAAGTGTTCACCATAAAGTCATGTATGGGATATATATCAAGACTAAGTAAACTATGACTTAAAACCAAAATACCAAAATGGTGATCAGCCTACATAAAATGATCTAGCCCATCCTATACTTCCACAACATACAATGATAGCAATTTGCCAATATTTTCAAATTCTCTGAGATAGAGCAAAGACATTTACCTATCTGTCCATGGACTATAACTTTGTACAGAATCTATCAGTAGCCATCAGTGGGAAGAAAGTATGGATGTCACCATTTCATTCTTGATGTAAGAATACAATTTATGAGGTAATTTATTGCACTACATAGAAATTTCCTTTCTATCTATAGAGCTGGTCCTAAACTAATGGCTTACCAACTAATCAGGATATAGGAATCAACAATTTACTAGCTCCTTTACCTCTGAATAATTTGTCCTTCATGAAACTATGGGTAGAATAACCAATGGACACACATCAACACACAGTCTAATATAAAAAATAAAAACAAAACAAAAAACATCATAAGAAATAGTCCATGTCTAACATCTGCATATTTGAGCCCAGCTATCAAAGTTCTAGCTCTTAACTCTACATCTTTATAATTCATCTGGTTTAGTTTATCTCTTTATCTCTTGAGCCAGCAGCAATGATTATTCTGTTAGGTAAAATTCTTATTCCAAAGGAAATTTAACTTCTATTTTCAGCAACCACATATATTTAAAATTCCACATCCATACAAGGGACTTACACCAAGGCAACTGTGATACTTGAAGACATGTTAAATTATTTACAAGAAATAAAATGCAAAATGAAAATGCCATACTTGTCTATTTGTGACAGCAGCAAAAAAACATGACATTTTCATCTTGGAATTCAAAGACTGTTCTGTTCTTGCAAGTAATCTTTCACCTAAAAGTGATGTTGGAAAATATCTGGGACAAAACTGAACATCATTGCCTAATTGTCTTGGTGTCATACAAGGTTCCTTCTTGATGCTTATTTTTAAACAGAATGAAACATAGATATTTTAAATTATGTAATGTTTTTATTAGCTTAGAACGCTGTGGTGAATGCAAAGACATATAATAAATAAGATTATTTTGAAGTAATTATGAATAATACATGGATATGTGAAGAGAACATGGCACATGTTCATAATAGGGTCATTTAATTGAGAAGATAAAACAATTACAAACTAAATTTTAATTCACTTTTATTCATGTGCACATGTTTATGGGGGTTGTGCATGTTAGGACATAAGAGGGTTTGTATCTCCTTTAGTCAACATTACAGGTAGATGTGAGCTACCTCATGTGGGTGCTAGTACCCAAACTCAAGTCTTCTGCAAGAACATCAAATGCTATTAACTGATTAGCTATCTCTCTAATTCCTCTACAAATAATCTGAATTATGGCATTTAGCAACACTGAACTGATTCTATTCAACATCCTCTTTAAAACGACATTAATCTCAAACCAATCATTACCACAACAGTAAACAAAACAGAATGATTAAATGTAGGTCTTAGTTTACATTTTGTATATTGACTGGCTCATTATCTCTATTGTTAGCATTAATTTATTTCTAAAAGCACATAAGCCTCTTGAACTTTTTAATAACATGCATAAGAATACCAAAGTATATGAAACACACATCAATGTATTTTAATGCACAATTTTCAACATAGAAAACAACACGCACAGAGAGAACTTGTGATCTCAGAAATACTAACTGGGAGCCAGAGAGGGGTGAATCTCTGGCAACTTTTTTCCCAATTAGTCTAGGCTACATGGTGATTTACCAGGCCATGAGGAGTATCTCAGTCAAAAGAAAGGAGAAAAGTATGTAAGGAATAACATCCTAGGCTGTTCTCTGACCTACGCACATATATGCATGCAACCCCAAACACTTATACCCCACTAACAAAAATCCATCTTCAATAAAATTTAAGAAATTGTTAAAAGTTGTTGTGTATGTGTTTACTAAATAGGATGGATGTTTGCATACTGTGAAATACAAAAATATCTCTGGCATAAATTAATAGAGGCATAAATGAATGCAATGTCATACCAGGTACAGGAGTAGGAAAACAATATTCCACAAGTATTAATAATACCCATTGGGATTCGCAGAGCAATGTGTGTTGAGGCAAGAATGATCAAATTCTTAGAAATAAAGAACGAGTGAGAGTGAAGAGGAGGGAAAGAGGGATTTAAGAAGAGTGGGGACAAGAAGGGCAGAATTTGGGAGAGGAGAGTGATCAGAAAGCCGAGATATTATATCCTGTTTTCTGTCTGATTCTCATCCAACTCAATCACAGATGTTAATAGTTTTTTCACTTATGATCATGGCTAAGAGCATGTTCTTGACCATCAAAACATCTAATCAGATTATTGGATTAACATGCAAATATATTTGTATAGTAAGATAACTCTTTTTTCTTTTTTATTGAATATATTCTTTTATTTACATTTCAAATAATATTCCCTTACCCGGTTTCCCCCCTCACAGAAAACCCCTAACCCATCCTCCTGCTTCTATGAGAATGTTTCCCCACACAACCCACTCTCACCTACCTTCCCTCAATTTCCCTACACTAGGGCATCTATTGAGCCTTTATGGAACCAAGGACTTCTCCTCCCATCGCTACCTGACAAGGCAATCCTCCACTACAAATGCAGGTGGAGCCATGTATACCCTTTGGTTAGTGGCTTAGTCCCTGGGAGCTCTGGAGGGTTTGGTTGGTTGATATTGTTGTTATTCCTATGAAGTTGCAAACCCCTTCAACTCCTTTAGTATTTTCTCTAATTCATTCATTGGTGAATCAACACTCAGTCCAATGGTTGGCTGCTAGCATCTGCCTCTGTATTTGTAAGGCTATGACAGGGCCTCTCAGGAGACAGCCATATCAGGCTCCCTTTAGCAAGCATTTCTTGCCATCCACAATAGTGTTAGGCTTTGGCAACTGTTTATAGGATGAATCCCCAGATAGGTAATCCATAGATAGCCTTTCCTTTAGTCTCTGCTCTATACTTCATCTCCATAATTGCTCCTGTGAGTATTTTGTTCCCTTTCTCAGAAAAAATGAAGCACCCGCACTTTGGTCTTCCTTATTCTTGAGCTTCATGTGGTCTGTGAATTGTATCTTGTTTATTCTGAGCTTTTGGACTAATATCTACTTAGTGAGTGCATAGCATGTGTGCTCTTTTGGGATTGGGTTACCTCACTCAGGATGATATTTTCTCGTTATATCCATTTGTTTAAGAATTTCATGAATTCATTGTTTTTAAGAGCTGAGTAGTAGTACTCCATTGTGTAAATGTACCACATTTTTCATGTCCATTCCTCTGTTAAAGGATATCTGGGTTCTTTCCAACTTCTGGCTATTATAAATAAGGCTGCTATGAACATAGTCGAGCATGTGTCCTTATTACATGTTGGAGCATCTTCTGGGTATATGCCCAGGTATAGCTAGGTCCTCAGGTAGTACTATGTCTAATTTTATGAGGAACCACCAAACTGATTTGCAGAGTGGTTGTACCAGCTTGCAATCCCACCAGCAATGGAGGAGTGTTCCTCTTTCTCCACCTCCTCGACAGCATCTGCTGTCACCAGAGTTTTTCAACTTAGTCATTCTCTGACTGGTGTGAGGTGGAATCTCAGTGTATTTTTGATTTGCATTTCCCTGATAACTAAGGATGTTGAACATTTATTTTTTTTAGAGTTTCAGAGATTTGATATTGTAATATTTTCTTTTTTTGAATTTTCTATATTCTTTGTTTACATTCCAAAGGCTTTCCCTTTTCCCAGTTCCCCCCTCACCATGTGTCCCATAAGTCCTCTTCCTCACCCCAACCCCCACCTATTCCCCAATCACCCCCCAACCCTTTATCTGTTCTGGTACTCTCCTGCAAAACTGGAACCAGTCTTTTCAGGACCAGTGTCCTCTCCTTCCTTCTTCTTGGGGATCTTTTGATTTGCTAATTATGCCTTGAGTATTGAGAGCTTCTACACTCACTAATATCCACTTATCAGTGATTGCAATTCATGTGTATTCTTTTGTGATTGGGTTAACTCACTTAGGATGATATTTTCCAGATCCAACCATTTGCCTACAAATTACATGAATTCATTATTTTTAATTGCTGAGTAGTATTCCATTGTATAAGTATACCACATTTTCTGTATCCATTCCTCCTTTGCAGGACATCTGGGCTCCTTCCAGCTTCTGGCTATTATAAATAAGGCTGCTATGAATATAGTGGAACATGTGTCTTTATTGCATGCAGAGGAATCCTCTGGGTATATGCACAGGAGTGGTATGACAGGGTCCTTTTGTAGTGTCATGCCCAATTTTCTGAGGAACCACTAAACTGATTTCCAGAGCGGTTTTACCATTTTGCAATCCCACCAACAGTGGAGAAGTGTTCCTCTTTCTCCACATCCTCTCCAGCACTTGTTGTCTCTTGAGTTTTTAATCTTAGCCATTCTGACTGGTGTGAGGTGGAATCTCAGGGTTGTTTTGATTTGCATTTCCCTGATGACTATAATGATGTTGAACATCTCTTAAGGTGCTTCTCAGCCATCTGAATTTCTTCTGGTGAAAATTCTTTGTTTAGCTCTGTACCCCATTTGTTAATAGGGTTATTTGGTTCTTTGGGGTCTAACTTCTTGAGTTCTTTGTATATATTGGATATTAGCCCTCTGTTGGATGTGGGGTTGGTGAAGATCTTTTCCCAATTTGTTGGTTGTCATTTTGTCCTTCTGACAGTGTCCTTTGCCTTACAGAAACTTTGTAATTTTATGAGGTCCCATTTGTCAATTCTTGATCTTAGAGCATAAACTATTGGTGTTCTGTTCAGGAACTTTCCCCCCGTGCTCATGTCTTCCAGGGTTTTCCCCAGTTTCTTTTCTATTAGTTTAAGTGTGTCTGGCTTTATGTGGAGGTCCTTGATCCACTTGGAGTTGATCTTGTACAAGGTGATAAGAGTGGGTCAATTTGCATTCTTCTGCATGTTGACCTCCAGTTGAACCAACACCATTTGTTGAAAAGGCTATCTTTCTTCCACTGGATGGTTGTAGCTCCTTTATCAAAGATGAAGTGACCATAACTCTGTGGGTTCATTTCTGGGTCTTCAATTCTATTCCATTGATCTACTTGCCTGTTGCTGTACCAATACAATGCAGTTTTTAACACAGTTGCTCTGTAGTACTGCTTGAGGTAAGGGATATTGATTCCCCCAGAAGTACTTTTATTGCTGAGAATAGTTTTAGCTACCCTGGGTTTTTTGTTACTCCAGATGAATTTAAGAATTGCACTTTCTAGATCTATAAAGAATTGATTTGGGATTTTGATGGGGATTGCATTGAATCTGTAGATTGCTTTTGGCAAGATGGCCATTTTTACTATATTGATCTTGCCAATCTAAGAGCAAGAAATATTTTTCCATTTCCTGAGGTCTTCTTCGATTTCTTTCTTCAAAGACTTGAAGTTCTTGTCATACAGATCTTCCACTTGTTTAGTTAGAGTCATGCCAAGATACTTTATATTGTTTGTGGCTATTGTGAAGGGTGTTATTTCCCTAACTTCTTTCTCAGCCTGCTTGTCCTTTGAGTAAGGAAGGCTACTGATTTGCTTGGGTTGATTTTATAACCAGCCATGTTGCTGAAGTTGTTTATCAGCTGTAGGAGTTCTCTGGTGGAGTTTTTTGGGTCGCTTAAGTATACTATCATATCATCTGCAAATAATAATAGTTTGACTTCTTCCTTTCTAATTTGTATCCCTTTGACTTCCTTATGTTGTCTAATTGCTCTCGCTAGAACTTCAAGTACTATATTGAAAAGATATGGAGAGAGAGGGCAGCCTTGTCTAGTCCCTGATTTTAGTGGGATTGCTTCAAGATTCTCTCCATTTATTTTGATTTTGGCTACTGGTTTGCTGTATATCACTTTTATTATGTTTAGATATAGGCCTTGAATTCCTGTTCTTTCCAGGACTTTTAGCATGAAAGGATGCTGAATTCTGTCAAAAGCTTTTTCAGCATCTAATGAGATGACCATGTGGTTTTTTTTCTTTTAGTTTGTTTATGTAGTGGATTACATTGATGGATTTCCATATATTGAACCATCCCTGCATATGTTTGCCTTTTGCCATCTGGTTATCTCTGGCCTTAGTTGGTCCTGTAGTCACTAGCTGGTGCTTGAACCTCCTGTGGGCTAGTAAGGCTATTTTCGCACCACTGGATGACTGGGTTTCCCCTGGCACAGATTGCTGATGTGTTGTTCTCCTCTTGGGTGCTGTTGGACCCCTGGTGTATCTTCCTCCAAGCAATGTTATATTCAGTTATCTCTGTTGACCTGATTCTGCTTGTCTTCTCTGGTTCTGCTTGCTTAGTCCAGTCAGCAGCAAGGATACTGGCTGAGGCCGCGGGGAGTGGGGAGTGTGGAGTGCGGGGTCTACCACAAGGCAGAGAACCCTCCCATTCTTAGATGACTGGCTGGCGGCCTGAGTTCCCAGAGATCTTAAGCTTGGGATATCTCGGGTATCTGGTTATGCCTGCTCAATCCAAGCTGGCCGTGGTTGAGTGGGGTGCAGTGTTCCCCTCAGGGCGCAGAGCCCATTGCCTGGTTGGGGCCCAGGAACCACCTCTCTGCCCGGATTGCTGCCTGGCTGCCTTGAGTCCTCAGAGATCCCAAATTCTGTATATCATGAGTACCTGGTTCAGTTCGCTTAGTCCAGCAGCTTCAAGGATGTAGGTGGTAGCTGTGGAGAGTGGGGAGTACGGCTTGCAGAGTCTCCTGCAGGGCAGAGAACCCACGCCCTGCTGGAACACAGGAACCGCTGCTCTGCCAAGCTCCCTTTCTTAGATGACCAGCTGGTGGCCCGAGTCCTCAGAGATCTTAAGCTTGGGATATCTCAGGTATCTGGTTTTGCCCGCTCAATCTAAGCACCCACCACCAAGATGGCCACGGTTGAGCAGAGTGAACATTTCTTTAGGTGTTTCACAGCCATTCGAGTTTTCTCAGTTGAGAATTCTCTGTTTAGCACTGTACCCATTGATAGAAGGGTTATTTGGTTCTCTGGAGTCTAACTTCTTCAGTTCTTTTTATATTCTGGAGATTAGCCCTCTATCAGATGTAGGATTGGTAAAGATCTTTTCCCAATCTGGTGGATGTTGCTTTGTCCTATTGACAGTGTCTTTTCCCTTACAGAAGCGTTGCAATTTTATAAGGTACCATTTGTTGATTCTTGTTCTTAGAGCATAGGCCATTGGTGTTCTGTTTAGGAAAATTTCCCCTGTGCCCATATGTTCGAGGTTCTTCCCCACTTTCTCTTCTATTACTTTCAGTGTATTTGATTTTATGTGGAGGCCCTCGATTTACTTGGACTTGAGCTTTGTCCAAGAAGATAAGAAAGGTTGATTTGCATTTTTCTACATGCTGACTGCCAGTTGATCCAGCAGCATTTGTTAAAAATGCTGTCTTTTTTCCACTGAATGTTTTTTGCTCCTTTGTCAAAGATCAAGTGACTATAGGTGTGTGGGTTCATTTCTGTATCTTCGATTCTATTCCATTGCTCTTCCTGCCTGTCTCTGTATCAAGACCATACAGTTTTTATCACAATTGCTCTGTAGTTGAGCTTGAGGTCAGGGATGGTGATTCCTCCAGAAGTTCTTTTGTTGTGGAGAATAGTTTTTTTGCTATCCTGGGTTTTTTGTAATTTCAAATGTAATTGCAGTTTGCTCTTCTGAACTCTATGAAGAATTGATTTGGAATTGTGATGGGGATTGCATTGAATCTGTAGATTTCAGCAAGATGGCCATTTTTACTATATTAATCATGCCAATCCATGAACGTGGGATATCTTTCCATCTTTTGAGATCTTCAATTTCTTTCTTCAGAGGCTTGAAGTTTTTGTCATACAGATCTTTAACTTGTTTGGTTAGAGTCACACCAAGGTATTTAATATTATTTGTGACTATTGTGAGGGGTGTTATTTCCCTAATTTTTTTCTCAGCCTTTTTATCCTTTGAGTAGAGGAAGGCTACTGATTTGTTTGGGTTAATTATATCCAGCCACTTTGCTGAAGTTGTTTATCAGGTTTAGGAGTTCTCTGGTGGAATTTTTGGGGTCACTTAAGTATATGATCATATCATCTGCAAATTGTGATATTTTGACTTTTTCCTTTCCAATTTGTATCCCATTGACCTCCTTTCATTGTCTAATTGGTCTACCTACAACTTCAAGAACTATATTGAATAGATAGTGAGAGAGTGGGCAGCCTTGTCTGGTCCTTGATTTTAGTGGAATTGCTTCAAGTTTCTCTCCAAATAGTTTGATGTTGGCTACTGGTTTGCTGTACATTGCTTTTACTATGTTTAGGTATGGGCCTTGAATTCCTGATCTTTCCAAGACATTTAACAGGAAGGGATGCTGAATATTGTCAAATGCTTTTTTAGCATCTAATGAAATGATCTTGTGGGTTTTTTTTCCTTTGAGTTTGTCTATGAGGTGGATTGCACTGATGGATTTCCATATATTGAACCATCCTTGCATCCCTGGTATGAAGCCTACTTGATCGTGGTAGATGATTGTTTTGATGGATTCTGTTAGCAAGAATTATTATTGAGTATTTTTGCATCAATCCTCATAAGGAAAATTGGTCTGAAGTTCTCCTTCATTGTTTGGCCTTTGTTTGGTTTAGATGTAAGTATAATTGTGACTTCATAGAACAAACTGTGCAGTGTTCCTTGTGTATCTGTTTTGTGGAATAGTTTGAAGAATATTGGTATAGGTCTTCTTTGAAGATCTGATAGAATTCTCCACAGAACCCATTTGGTCCTGGGGTTTTTTTGGTTGGGAGACTGCTTTTTTCTTTTCTTACCATTCATTTTTTTATTGAATATTGTCCTCATTTACATTGCCAATGGTAAAACCTTTCCTGATATCCCCCTCCCCTAAGACTCCCAACCCCTCCACCTCCTCCTTCTCCCTGCCTCCATGTGTATGCCTCTCCACCTGACACACTTCCTCCTCCCTCCACTAGGTTTCCCTTTGTTGGGGCCTCTGTTGAGCCTTTACTTAACCGAGGACCATTCTTCCCACTGATGCCCAACAAGGCCTTCCTCTGCCACATTTTTGTCTGGAACAATGTGTGCCCCTTGGTTGATAGTTCAGTCCCTGGAAGACTGTGAATGACTACTTTTATTTCTTCTGGGGTTATGGAACTATTTAGATGGTTTATCTGATCCTGTTTTAACTTTGGAACCTGATATGTGTCTAGAAAATTGTCCATTTCATCCAGAATTACACATTTTGTTGAATATAAGCTTTTATAGTAGGATCTGATGATTTTTTTAATTTCCACAGTTTACATTGTTATGTCCCCATTTTCATTTCTGGTTTTATTAATTTGGATACTGACTCTGTGCCCTCTGGTTAGTCTGGCTAAGGGTTTATCTAGCTTGTTGATTTTCTCAAAGAACCAGCACCTGGATTTTTTTTGATTCATTGTGTAGTTCTTTTTGTTTCTATTTGTTTGATTTCAGCCCTGAGTTTAATTATTTTCTGCTGTCTACTCCTCTTGGGAGTATTTGATTCTTTTTGTTCTAGAGCTTTCAGTTGTGTGGTCAAGCTGCTTGTGTAAGCTCTCTCCATTTTCTTTTTGGAGCCACTTAAAGCTATGAGTTTTCCTCTTAGCGCTGCTTTCACTATGTCCCATAAGTTTTGGTATGATGTGTCTTCATTTTCATTAAATTATAAAAAGTTTTTAATTTATTTCTTTGACCAAGTTATCATTGGGTAGAGCATTGTTCAATGTCCATGTGTATATGTGTTTTCTGTTGTTTTTGTTTGAAGTTAACACCATCCTTAGGCCAGGGTGAAATGATAGGTTCCATTGAATTATTTCAATATTCCTGTATCTGTTGAGGCCTGTTTTTTGACCAGTTATATGGCCAGTTTTGGAGAAGGTACCATGAGGTGCTGAGGAGAAGGTATATTCTTTTATTTTTGGATGAAATAAATGTTCTATAAATATCTGTTAGATCCATTGGGTTCATAACTTCTGTTAGTTTCTGGTTATTTTCTGTTTCCATGATATGTCCATTGTTGATAGTGTGGTGTTGAAGTATCCCACTATTATTGTGAGGGATTCAATTTGTGCTTTGAGCTTAATAAAGTTTCTTTTAACAATGTGGGTGCCCTTGCATTTGGACCACAGATGTTCACAATTGAGAGTGCATCTTGAGAGATTTTTTCTTTGACCAGTATGAAGTGTCTTTCCTTATCTTTTTGACAACTTTTGGTTATTTGTTGATTTTATCCGATATAAGAATGGCTACTCCAGCTTGTTTCTTGGGATCATTTGCTTGCAAAATTTTTTCCAACCTTTTAATCTGAGGTAGTGACTATCCTTGTCACAGAGGTGGCAAAATGTTGGGTCCTGTTTATGTATCCATTCTGTTAGACTATGTCTTTTTATTGGGTCCATTGATTTTAAGAGATATTAAGGGAAAGTGATTGCTACTTCCTGCTATTTTTGTTGTTAGAGATGGAATTATGTTTGTGTGAGTGTCTTCTTTTGGGTTTGCTGAAACATTACCTTCATGCTATTTGGAGGGTGTAGGTTCCCTCATTGTGTTGGTATTTCCCACCTATTATCCATTGTAGAAGTGGATGTTGTGCAAATTTTGTTTTGTCATTGTGTCTTGTTTTCTCCATCTATGCTAATTGAGAGTTCTGCTGGGTATAGTAGCCTGGGCTTGAATTTATATTCTCTTAGGGTCTGTATGACATCTGTCTTCCCGGGATTTTCTAACTTTCATAGTTTCTTGTGAGAAGCCTGGTGCAATTCTCATAGGTTTGCCTTCATATGTTATTTGACATTTTCCCTTACTGCTTTTAATAATCTTTCTTTGTTTGGTGCACTTGGTGTTTTGAGTATTATGTGACAGGAGAAATTTCTGTTCTGGTCCAGGTTATTTGGTGTTCTGTAGGCTTCTTGTGTGTTCATGGCTATCTCTTTTTTAAGTTAGGGAAGTTTTCTTCTATAATTTTGTTGAAGATATTTACTGGCCCTTTAATTTGGGAATCTTCACTCTCTTCTATACCTATATTCTTAGGTTTGGTCTTCTCATTGTGTTCTGGATTTCCTGTATGTTTTGAGTCAGAAGATTTGTGCATTTTGCATTTTTTTTGACTGTTGTGTCCATCTCTTCTATGGTATCTTCTACACCTGAGATTCTCTCTTCCATCTCTTGTATTCTGTTGGCAATACTTACATCTGCAATTCCTGACCTCTTTCCTAGGTTGTCTATTTCCAAGTTTGCCTCCATTTTTTGTTTTCTTTATAGTTTCTACTTCCACTTTTAGGTCTTGGATCACTTTATTCAATTATTTCACCTGCTTTCCTGTATTTATTTTAGTGAATTATTGATATCCTCCTTAAAGGATGCTATTATCTTCATGAAAAAGGATTGTAGGTCAGCTTCCTGTTTTTCAGGTGTGTCGTTGGATTCAGGGCTTACTGTGGTGGGAGAACTGGGTTCTGATGATGCCCACATGTATTGGATTCTGTTGCTTATGGTCTTGCACTTTCCTTTCCCCATATGAATATCCCTGGTGATTTTTGGTCTGGGTGATTGTCTGGAGTCTGCCTGTTTTGACCCTGGGTTGCTTCAGGTCTCCTGGTAGGCCTGCAGCCCTGGCTGTAGCAGACCACATTCTGTCAGTGGGCTCTTAACAGGGGTAGAGAGAGTACTGATCTGATGCTTTGGTTGCAGTAGATCTCCTTGGAGGCCTTTAGACTGTTGAGTCAACTGCTCTGAGTGTAGCATGTTCTCAACTACTCTGAGTCAGAGGGCTCTTTAGGATGGATCTAGATATGGAGTCTTCACTGCAGCAGACCAGCCAAGAGTCTGCCCCAGCAGAAAGGACCAACTGCTCTGAGTGCAGCAGGTTCTCTGGGATGCATCAGGAGATGGTGTCTTCACTGGAGCAGACCATCCAGGAGTATATATACAAGCAAAGGAGTAAATTCAGAGGCATTATAAGAATCAAACTAGCACATGAATTTAAAGAGAAATCATCCAGGTCCATCTGGAAACCCAAATTCAGCCCCATGTTGATCCAATGTTCCAGATTTGCTAATCAGCATTAGTAATGCCTAAAATACTGATGATCTAAGGATTAAAAAAAAAAACAGTCAACCAAATGGCCTTTTGGAAAAAAATTACGCTGATGAATTCTGTTAAGTGATCTGAGCTTATATTTTCCAAACTCAAAACTCTTTGGAGGTAAGTTATCATTGCTTAATTGCCCTTATTCAAAATACTAGAGGGAAGTTATCATATACTTCTGGGTTAATTTTTTCTTTGCAGTCTCATCATCATTTTCATTTTGTTTACATCTCTAACCACAGATGTTGATGGAGCTGTAATGTTGCTTCAATGTCTATTGCAATATTTTTATTGCATTCTACAGGTCCTCCAGTAAACGTTACTTGCAATATTTTTATCAACAGTTTTGGATCGGTCACAGAAACTACCATGGTAAGTGCTACAGTGCCACTGGCAAGAGAAAAACGTGACTCAATTATTCCATGAACACAACCTGTCAAATTTTCTATTGTTCAAATTACAGGGCCTCCTGTAAATGTTACCTGCAACATATTTATCAACAGCTTTGGGTCAGTAGCAGAAACTACAATGGTGAGTGGGACTGAGCATTGAAGCCATCGTGTAAAGGAATGGGATATGGGATCTTAGGACTATTGCATATTTATGTGACATTTACTGAGTGCCAATCTCTAATGTCACCGTCCTCTAAAAACTGACATTTCTATATATTCATTTCAAAAAGTCAGTTATCAAGGAGCTACAACCTAAAATCCAATGACGTTTAACCTATTACCACAGAGCAATTTTGTAAACATATATTTTAGAAGCAGCAAATATGGTGTGTATTTAGGACTATTAAAATATGTACATCTCCAATGTTTCATTAGTATATATTTCTAAAGATTGATCCATGATTGTGATTGTCAGTCTTTTGCTAATTACAAAAGCTGGAACACCAAGCCTGTTCATTGCATATTTATCATATCACAAAAAGGAGAGATTCAGAATAACACAAATATATACTATGTTCACCATTATGTGTACACCAATATGTACACCAATTATGTGTACACCATGTTCATATGTGTACACATAATTTTCTTGGCAATAGAAGGTAATATCAAGTTCACAGAAATTAAACAAAATATAAACACATTTGAAAAAGCTTAAACATAATAAAATACTCATTAAAGATATGGAGTGCAAAAATCTTCCACATATTTGAAATAGATTCAAGTGCTGTACCATGTGCCAAGATGACTTGTCAACAAAATGACCATGTTGCCAATGACCCAGACCATTAGATCATTAGCTAAACCCCACTTAGCTCTAGATTACAACATGGGGATGGCATCTGGGGTGAAATTCTTCCTTGGACTCTGCATGGTTTATTCAATGTTCTTAGTTGCTTGCTCCTAATTTACATAGTTATTAAATTATATAGCAACATTATTGATAAGACTTAAATGAAATTGTAGTTGAATTTCACCGAGTATTATATGAACAGAATCCTACAAAATCTCAAGAGATGAAAAATGAACATACAATCCTTGAGAAATAAAAAAAAAAATAGTGGATTTTCTCTTCTAGGCTTCTAAGATCATGTAGAGTGAGTTACAGTACTTTGTGATTTTTTGATACTAAGAAGAATTAAATTACCTTTACTTGTCAGCTTTATTGGCAAAGCATAACATGTAATGTATATCTATTACCCATTTTAATATCACTCGGAAGCAGCATTTTCCAGAAGTAAGATTTTTAGCAAGATGTGTAGTATATTAAGAATTTTACCTAAATAAGCTACTTCTGATAGGGTTATAAGAAATACAAAACAAAACATAAACAGAGAAACAACTCTAGGCTTGACATGCAGTTTCTGTCACTTCTTTTGCTTTACCTTTAAAAGAGCAACACTGTTTCCAGTAGCCCACTGTTACCAGCTTTACACGATGGCATTCAATGACTGTATTTGCACGACCTAATGCTGATTGCATTAATTAGACTCCTAAGTTGCCTTGATTAAATCTCCCCATTGCATTTTACTCTCAATCAAAAATGTAAATATGCACCTTTTCCATGTTCATTAATACAAGAAGCTAAACATTTAAGGAGATGAAAATGGAAGCTATGGATACTCAATTTTCCTCAGTCTTTAAAACTTACAGAGCTGTTTAGTAAATGGGCTGCTTAGGTACTTCCTGGTCACTTACTGTATCCTTTGTCATGTTTCCAATGGGATAAAAAGGAAACAGTTGCTCAAAGATAACATCAGCAGCCTGTTTATCTGCCGCGTAAGGCAGATCAAATTGCATGTTTAGAAGAGTGTTGCATAGTGTGTTTCTTTTATTTTACTTATTAGCTTTAGATATAATGACAATCTTCTTTCCCTTTTGAAAAACACACATACTTATGGCTTTGATATGAAACTAAGAAACAATTACAAAAAATCAAGTTCATGTTCAAGAAGCAAATCTCATGTCACCTAGGGTAGGAATTGGCAAATGCTTCCTATAAAGAGACAGATAGTAAATACTTTAGACCTTGGGAGCCAGATGGTTTCTCTCATGCCTACTCAGCTCTGCCCTTTGGGCACAAAAACAACCATACTAATAGTGATCAAATGGATGTGAGTGCACTACAATAAAACTTAATTGCAAAAATAGACTGGGTCAAACGTGCCAACCACAGATCTAAGGCATTAATAGTTAAATATATGATATATTAATAATAGTGTGAAAAATATTGTAAAAATTTCCTAGCTTCCAAGAGGACTGAAGCTTTGCCTGGGTGTTCACCTGATTCAACTTGTCTTAACTGGGTCAGGCTACAAAGTAGCACAAATTCTATGGTTTATAAACAGCAGAATTGACTTCTCCAGTGTTGGAGTTTGGAAGCCCAAGAATATGGTGCCAACAGCACATCAGTGCTGGTGAGGGAACTATTAAGATTAGAGACTCATAATCTTTTTTATCTTCCCATTCTAGAATGTTCTTTTGCTATTCCTGCATAATTGAATATTGTCTTGCTGGAAGTTAAAATTTTAAAACTAAGATTTAAGAGATTATAAATGTTTAGCCTAATACATGTGCACATTTGCTGTAGCTCAACTTTACGTTTTCAAAACTCCAGGATTCTACAATTGATAAATTTGCTGATACTTCCTCAAAATTTGACTCACAAAATTTGCTCAAAAGTTAAATAGAATTTCAACTAATTTTAGTTGTGATTAGAAACTTTAACTTCTATGCACATCAATAAAGTAGTTAAGGACATCAATTAGTGCTGTTTCCTGAGGATGAAAGTTTCGTTTCATCTGTAATTTCTGGAACTATTTTTCCCAAGAATGCTTCCAAACTGAGTTTCTGATCATATTTATTGTTCTGTTTCTTTAAACCTCATTTTCCTACAGTGACTGAAGTAGCATTATTGAAGGATTTATTTTGGTTGGTTGTTTCTAAAGAAGAGGTCGACTTTCCTATGGTACTATATGATCAGACCCCCTCCCATGGTTAATGAAATCACACTAATTTATTGTTAATGCTGCATGGGGTTTACTCACAGAATCAATACAAATGTTCCCTTCTTTGATACAAGTATTGGAGTTATTCACTCACAAACAGAATATTGTTTCTTTAAGGAATGGTTTTATGGGTCATCATAATGATATGTTACATAATAATATGTGTATTTGTTGATTAAGAGGCACAAGGATTTGTTTCTGTGTGACCCTTTACTATGGTTGTTCACAAGATATAGTTTTGAATGGTCTAAAAGATGTAGGACAGTAGGCAGTGATATATATGAGACAGGTTATATTCTCTTGTAGAAATGTCAGTTTATCCTTTCCTTTTTTCTTTCTCCCTTTTCTTTAGTTGATGATGACGATCAAATTTGCAGGATAAGAAATATATTTACCATCTCTTCTTTTTTAAGGCTGAGGCAGACATAGAAAATATTAGCAAGATAAGTAACAGCCAAAGATGTGTCATACCAGCTGTATTGCACTCTCCTAAAGATGGGGGCATCAGAAAATGGAGATGATAAGCTTTCTTCTCATCTTCAAGGCTGCCCAGAGAGATGGCAGTTGATTCTGTATGACTTGGGACTGTAGGCGCCTATATATTACCCATGCCCCAACAGTAGATTCTGAGGCTTGACATATGTAAGAAATGTGAGGGATAGCTAAATGTACATAAATGTATTTTTCCATTCCTGCTGCACTCATAGTGTAGCACTAATCTGAAATTGCCTTCCTGAGAAACTCAGAGAAGACAGAGGCTGACATGGATGCCTACTGTGAAAGAGCATAGCACTTTCCTTTAACACAGTCACTGAATGAGCACGTCCCAAGAAGATGCTAACTGATAAGAGATAGCATGTTATTATATTTCTTATTTCTAACATCTTAAAGGATAATCAATACATTGCCATAAACTTGATATTCTGTTAATATGATACATAAGATGATCTTTCTCTCTAAATTCACATGAAATCCTTCTGTCCACATTCATCATAATGCATCCATCTACCATGATAATTTAAAATGCAAGTTCTCTCATTAAATCTAATACAATTTTGAGAATATGAAAATGATTTTGGACTGTAGGCAGATTTAAAAGCCGAAGTGTGATATAAGTATCATAGAAAATCAAGGAATTGTGTTATCATATTTGATATATTTATAATTAGATTGAAAACTGCACATATATACCAAGCAGTAAGAGTTAATCATTAGTTTTAATATGCATATTTATGAGATAATGTAGCCATCTTTATGTACAAATACAGAGCTTTGTATAATAGAACAAAATAATTCAGCCTAATGAAAGTCTCTATGTAGTAGGCCTCGTTTTACAAAGGATTAGAAAAAGAAATTTGAAAAATTTTAAATTTGACATAAAAGACTATTATGAGATGTAGGGACTAATATTGCCAGGGTTAAGATCATAATAAATATTATGCAGTATAAACATATATATATATATATATATATATATATATATATATATTGTTTTTAAATAAAATACATCCACATATATAATATAAATATTTGTGTTGCCTTACCTAATGCTCAGAGAGTCAATAATATAGAAACAAATTTTAGTACAAGGAAATATGTCATTTATTTGAAGTAGAATTTGTCCTTTGAGAGTACAGGTAATGTAAAAGAGAAAATAGCATTTAAACATGTTTCTCAGTATTTACTTTCCCTTTAATGTTTTATTGAGCCTGGAAGGAGGAGAAAATTCCAAAAAAGACTACAGAATTATATATCTACTCTATTATTATCTATGCTATTATTAGATCATGAATTTATTTGTAAATGAACAGAAATGATACATGGATAAATTATATGTGCCAATAATTATCAGACATTGAAAATTATAGTGAACTTGAAGAATTACACAGGCATATCTGCAAAAACTTCTTTGTTCATCTAGTTTCTCCTTGGATGTACCTTTATAAAATAATTTTAAATAATTTTAAGGATTGTTATCTATTTTAGAATAGTGTATTTCATCATAAACAAAATCATGGATAAATCCTAATGAGTACATGTGCAAAGGAATATCTACTTATAATTAAAAAGGTCTCATATTTTTATTTCATATGTAATCATTGGATACAAATATATTCCCTTTATGCCTACTTGTGTTTATGAATAGTGAAATTTTTATTTTAAATGAACTTTATAAGATTAATAGTCTTATTATAAAAATTCAAATATTACAAAGAAATACTTCACAATTTTCTTGATATAAAGTTCAAAATAGAAATCCAAGAAACACTAGGGAACACTCATGGGAATTTTGTATGAAAACATGTTGAGATATTTTCTTTAAAAGTCATCAATTTAACATAGCATGTCACCAATTTAATATCCTAGGTAGGTCAATAGACAGGTTAAAATTATCTCAGGTGTATAGGAGGATACCAAGATACTATACTTGTGAATTTGTTATCTAGAAATTTCTATCTGGCTTCTCATGGCCTTTTGTACCCTAAAATACATCGTAGTGAAGGGGCTTCTGTTCTCTGAACAGTCTGATATTTAACTCTTTCACTTTTACGTCCAGTTGCACCTACTTCCTGAAATTGGAGTATCTCTAGATTTGGTAGTGGAGGAGCATTTCTTCTTTCCTGTTTGCAATTGAAACAAACATATACACTCTCCCACCCTGCCAAGAATTCTGTTAAGATACACCAGCTTATAAGAGGCCCCCAACACATATACAGTAGAGGACTGCCGGGTCTGTGTTCATTCAGAGATGATGCACTTAATCCTCAAGAGACTGGAGGCTCCACAGACTTTAGAGGTCAGGTGGGGAGGGGGATGGGGACCTCCATGTGGAGACAGGGAGATATGGGATGTGACACAGTCCGAGAGTGGATTGAGGGGCAGATAAAATATGGAGTGTTAAAAATAAATTGATTAATTTAAAAATTTATTCTCATGCTAGGAAACTAGAGGGTAAAGGGCACCATAAACTGGAGTGGCCTCATTTCCTTCCTTGGGAAATCTTAAGAGCATGTCACATATACCCGACACAAAAATGGACATGGTGTTGTTGCATTTTTAATTGTCACTTCTTTAATTTTCACAAATTAAGCTTTCTTCTCACTATTCACACAAATCTCTAATGGTTCAGTAACACCCATTCCCAAATAGACACTGAACTGCTAACAATCTCTTTCCAATCATAGTTCTCTTGTCTCTTTGGGCAACTCCCAAAATGAACAATGAGAAGGTTGAGGTCCTGACATTCGCTTTGTCTCTCATTGGGATAGCCATTGAGCCAACAGGTTGGTGTACTTATTGAACTAAGCCACCAAATGGCATCAACTCTGATTTGAAGATTTGCTGTGCAAAATTTCAAATAAATGTTACCTTCTATGCCTCTTCAAGTTAGAATGTTCAAGATACTATAGTGGAAAGCCTTAGTTAATTACTTTTAATAATGCAGGCTTTCCAAAAAAATCTCATGATTGACATTTATTTGCAATAGTTAGGAACTATGTGAGATTTAGCCAGTTCCAGCGTACATTAGGCACCTTTCCCAACAACTACGAAATTCAAAGTGTTCTTTGAGATTGGTTACCAGTAGTTTGCAGTTTTAAAAATGGCATAGAAATTTTAATAGGTTAATATATTCTCATCTCCAAAACTTTTGTTTTCTTTTGGTCACGAGAGAATTAATCAAAATAAGCCGTCCTTTTAGGGGTTTCCATGGTACTTGGCAGATTGAACAATCACGTATGTTTGCTTTACAAATAAGGTTATTATGACATTTTTGAACCTAAATTAGAAAGTTTTCAAGCAAATCAAGACAAAATAATCACAATTAAAAAAATAATAGTCAAAAATATCTAGATTCCTAGGATGTGGAGATGAAGCCAAAAGGACTTAAATGAAAGGTAAGAGAGGAAAATGAAGATGTCTTTCATCTTTAATAACCATGAGTGACAGAGATAAGTAGCTGTGAAGCCATAGTCATGATGGTCTAGGGACTCCTGATGATGCCTCGGAGTCTAGATCATCAAGTTAGCTGGAGCTTCCATGAACCTATAAGTGTTTGAACACAAGCTCCCAGGAAAGTAGTTACAGCTGCAAGCTGATTCATTAGCACAGAAGGAAATACCTGGATCAAGTAGGAAAGACAATGTTTTACCTGAGGCTCCCACAAGGGCAAAAACCTTTGTCTGGAAGATTTCATATGGGACAAACATGAAGAATTTCTGTTTGAATGAAGCATCATGCTGTCTACTGTAGCCATAACATGTTGAGGGAATTCAGTGAATCATCTTCATCAACATGAAGTGTCTTAATGTTTTTTAAGATTTTAATAATATTGGTCTATCATAAAACACTTTTATATGATTTTCACTCCCAAATTACATAGTGAGTTTTCTTCTGTACATAGCATCTAAGCAAAAAAAAAAAAAAGAGTTAAAATCATGTCTTTTCTGATTTAGAAAATGAACCAGGTTTATTCGGTAATGTGCCATGACACACAGACTTCTGTACTCATCATTGCATTTTCCTACAGAAAGATCATCTTCATTTAATAGAACTTCAACCAAGAAATAATAATTCAAGAATAAAAGATCAAGAAAGTCAACCTGTTTAATTGGTGTTCTGATTTGGTTGAATCTTTTTTCCTTCAACCTCTCCACCCCAGATCCTAGTAGGACTGAGTGTTTTATTTTGATCAAAGTGTACAGAGAATTGTTTGACCAGACAAAAATGTTATATCAAAACAGAAAAGGTGAGAAGAAAACTAAATAGATTTCCTAAGCCAGGGTGGACAATAAGTGGCTCTTGTATATGACATTTCTGTAGGACTACAGAGTGAACATTTTTCTGAGACAGCAGTGGAATGATTCACGCCTGGCATATAGTGAATACCCAGATGACTCCCTGGATTTGGATCCCTCGATGTTGGATTCGATTTGGAAACCAGATTTGTTCTTTGCCAATGAGAAAGGTGCCAATTTCCATGATGTCACCACTGACAACAAGTTGCTCCGGATTTCCAAAAATGGCAAAGTGCTCTACAGTATTAGGTAAGCTGTTGGTTTTATCACTTCATTTCTCAAGGCCTATAGATGCCTGATTCTTCAGGACAGGATTTTATGTATATCTGACTTTGAGGTTTCTTGTTTATTATTTAAATCTTAAATATATGAATTTCAGAATGTTTCATGGTCTAATAATTGTGATTCTTCACAACAAAAATGTATCCAGTTTGTTTATGGACAGGTGATAATGGTATTATATAAACACCTAAGCAAATGTATTCAATAAAGAAATGATAGATTCTTCAATCTAATTACCATGAACCATAATGTATTATTTCTCATTTAATTTATTCTTTTTTATTCAGTCATTTATTTATTGACTTTACATCCTGATTGCAGCTTCTCCTCCTTCCTCTCCTCCCAGACCCTCCCTCTACTTGCCATTCCACCATATCCCCCTTCTTTCTGCCTCAGAGTGGGGGAGGCCTCCTATAGATATCAACTGGCCTTGGCATAAAAGTTGGAGTAAGACTAGGCTCATCTCCTTTTGAGGTTAGACAAGACAGAGCCCATTTAAAGAGAAAGGATCTAAAGGCAGGCAACACTCATAGACTACTCCTGCTTCAGTTGTTATGGGTCCCACATGAAAGCCAAGTTACACATCTGTGATATGTATAGAGAGCCTAAGTCCACCCAATGCATGTTATTTGGTTCATGGTGCAGTCTCTGTGAGACCCTATGGGCCTGGAGTAGTTGATTCTGTAAGTGTTCTTGTGGTGTCCTTAGTCTCTCTGGCTCCTTAATCCTTCCGCCCCTCTTCCACAAAATTTCCCTAGCTCTGCCTAATGTTTGGCTATGGTCTCTGCATCTATTTCCATTAGCTGCTAAGTGAGCAGGATCCTGTCTGGAAGTACAGCAGAATACCATTAATAGTCTTAGGGGTTGGCTATCTCTTATGGCATGGGTCTAAAGTTGGTCCAGTCATTTGTTGTCCATTCCCTCCATTTCTGCTCCATCTTTTTCTCTGCATGTCTTGTTGGCAAGACAAATTTTGGGTCAAAGTTTTGTTGGGTGGAATGGTATCCCCATCCCTCTACTGGAAGTATTGCCTGGTTACATGAGATGGCCATTTCAGGTTCCATATGCCCTGCTGCTAGGAATCTTAGCTAGGGTCACTGTCAAATATTCCTGGGAGTTTCTCTTGTCCTACATTTCTAGCTCATCCCGGAAATGAATCCCCTCTGATTTCAGTTCCCATTTCTAGTTCTTACTCCCTCCATACTCCCCCACCTCTTCTTTCCTATTCCTATCCCACAATCCTGTCCCCATCCAATCCCATCCCTGCATCCACCCCCAATATCTAACCTATTTCCCCTTTTCATTAAGATTCAAGTGTCTCCCTCTCCCCTTGGACCCTCCATATTACTTAGTTTCTTATGGTCTATGGTTTGTAGCATGGTTATTCTGTTCTTTATGGGTTATATCCACTTAAAAGTAAGGACATACAATGTGTGTCTTAACAGGTCTGGGTTACCTCACTCATGATAGCTTCAAGTCCCATCCATTTGCCTGCAAATTTCATGATGTCTTTGATTTTAGTAGCTGACTACTATTTCATTTTATAAATGTACCACATTTTCTGCATCCACTCTTCAGTTGTTGAGGGAACATGTATGTTGCTTCCAGTTTCTGGCTATCATTTACAGAGCTTCTATGAAAACTATTGAGTAAGTGTCCCTGCAGTGTAGTGGGACATCTTTTGGATATATGGCAAGGATTGATATAGATGTGTCTTGAGGTAGAACTACTCACAATTTTCTGAAAAACTGCTGAATTGATTTTCAGAGTGTTTGTACAAGTTTTCACTCACAAAAGCAATGGAGGAGTGTATTCCTCTTTCTCCATATCCTCTCTAGAATGTGCTCTCACTTGAGATTTGATCTTAGCCACTCTGACAGGAATAAGATGGAATCTCAGAATCATTTGGTTTGCCAGACATTCCTTCATTGTCCCTGATCTAACAATGTTATCTAACCCTTCTTTCTAGAAACTCATTGAATGATAAAGAGATCTTGAAATCAGTTTCTCTTAGGAGAGTTTTCCCTTGTGGTAAATTTGAAATAAAACTTGGACTTAATTATTTTTTTAAAAAAAGAATCATTTGGTTTGCATTTCCGTGATAATAAAGGATATTGAAGATTCCTTTATGTGTCTCTCAGCCATTATTCTTCTGTCAAAAATCCTGTCTAGCTTTGTTCCCCATTTTTAAACTGGGTTATTTGGGGTTTTAGTGTCTAATTTCTTGAGTGTTTTATATATTTTAGATATCAGTCCTCTGTTGAATATAAAGTTGGTAAAGATTTTTTGGCATTCTGTGGGCTGCTGTTTTGTTCTTTTTAGATTTCTTTTTTAATATAATTTATTTATTTTTATTCACATTACATCCCAATTGCAGACTCCTCCTCTCATTTCTTGCCTGTACAATACCACCAGTACCTCCTCCCATTCTCCTTAAAGAAGGGGAAACCCCCCTTCTGTACTATCTCACCCTGTGATATCTATTCCCAGCATGATTAAGCATATCCTCCATTGAGGCCCAATCAGGCAATTCAGGTAGAGGAAGAGTATCCCATGGAAATCCAACAGAATGAGAAACAGCTCCTACTCCAATTAGTAGGGGACTCACAGGAAGACCAAGATGTACAATCTATAAATGGGGATTCTAGGTCCAGCCCCTACATGCCCTTTTGTTGGTGGTTCAGTCTCTGAGCCCCCATGGACTCAGGTTAGTTGACTTTGTAGGTCTTCTTGTTTTGTGCTTGACCCCAGTGGCTTGCGCAATCCTGTTCGCTACTCTTCCACAACACTCCCCATGCTCCATCTGATGTTTGTCTGTGGGTCTCTGCATCTGCCTCCATTTGCTGCTAGGTGAAGCCTCTCAAGAGACAGCTATGCTAGGCTCCCACCTGATCATTAATAGTGTCAGGAGTTGTCTCTCTCCCATAGGATAGGTCTCGGGTTGGAGCAGTCATTGGTCGGCTTTTCCTTCAGTCTCAGCTCCATTTTTTATCCCTGCACATCTTATAGGCAAGACAACATTCAGCTTGAAGGTTCTGTGGATGGATTGATGCCCTTCTATTTCCACTGGAAGCCCTACCTGGCTATAGGAGGTAGCCACTTCAGTATCTATATGCCCTGCTGGTAGGAATCTCGGCTAGGGTCACCCCATAGACTCCAGGTAGCCTCCCCAACTCAAGTCTCCAGCTGGTCACAGAGATGGCCCTCACTAATTTTCATTTTTACTCCTAGCCCTCTCCCACCCCTCCCTGCATACCTGATCACCATTCCCATGCCTTTTCCACCTCTTCCTCCCCTGTTCCCTCTCTTTATCCACCTCTGATGACTATTTTGTTTCCCCTTCCAAGTGTGATTCACATGTCCTCCCTTGGGCCCCACTTTCTTTGTGTCTGTGGATTGTAGCATGAATATCCTACACTTTATGGTTAATGTCCAATCATACGTGAGTACATACCACGTGTTTACTTCTGCATCTGGGTTTTCACACTCAGGATGATTATTCTCAAGTTCCATTCATTTGCCTTCAAATTTCCTGTTGTCTCTGGGTTTGTTGTTGTTGTTGTTGTTGTTGTTGTTGTTTTGCTTTTTAATTCAATAGATGATTTTTTAAAATTAAGTTACAATTCATCAATTGCCCTCACTCCCTGTCCCCCTCCCACACTTTCTCATCACTTTCCTCCTCTCCACTGTCTCCAAAAGGATGCTCCCCCACCACCACCAGGCCTCCCTCCTCCCTGGGGCCTCATGTCTCTGGAGGATTAGGCACATCTCCCACTCAGGTCAGACCAGGCAGTCCTCTGCTATATATATGTCAGGAGACTCAAACCAGTTTGTGTATGCTGTCTGGTTGGTGACTCAGTCTCTGGGAGCTTCCAGAAGTATGGGTTAGTTAGGAGTGCTGGTCTTCCTATGGGGTAGCCCTCCTATTCTTCTTCTTCCATCCTACCCCTAACTCAACCATAGATGTCCGGACTTCAGAAGGTTGGGAGTAAGTATCTGCATCTGTCTCAGTCAGCTGCTGGTTGGGCCTCTCAGAGGACAGCCATGCTAGGCTCCTTTCTGCAAGCACACCATGGCATCAGTTAAAGTGTCAGGACTTGGTCTACTTATGAGGTGGATCCCCAGTTGGGCCTATCACTGGACTGCCTTTTCCTCAGTCTCTTCTCCATTTTTGTCCCTGAAGTTCTTCTAGGCAGGAACACTTCTGGGTCTAGAAAGTACCAAAATCTTGGAGATGAGAGACTCTCAGAGCTCAATGGGCATGACCCTAGATGAAATGACCAAAGTGGGTAGAGGGAACTCAAAGAGTCTACCTCCAGTAGATAGACACAGCCTTAAGAGGAGGGATTTGTTGTACAGGATTATTTTAGCTTTCCTGTTTTTTTTTTTGTTTGTGTATTTGTTTTACTATGATGATGTTGAATATTGTTCACTCATGATCTGTAATGAGTTGTGTTGGAATTGTGGTGGAAATTGCATTGAATCTGTAGACTGATTTTGATAAGATATCCATTTCACTATGTTAATCCTACATCTCCATGAATGAGGGAAATCTTTCTATCTTCTGATATCGTCTGCAATTTCTTTCTTCAGAGACTTGAAGTTCTCCTATATATTTTTTACTTGCTTTGTTAGAGTTACATCAAGATATTTTGCATTATTTTTGCTATTATAAAGGATATTTTTGCCCTAAATTCTTTCTTGCCCTGTTTATGATGTGTATAAATAATCACTACTAATTTTTTTTTAGTTAATTTTGTATGTGGATACTTTACTTATGGTGTATATATGTCGTAGGAGTTCTCTGGTAGAAGTTTTTGGGTCATCTATATATACTATCTTATCATCTACATATAGCAATGCTTTGACATTTTCTTTCCCATTTGTATGCCCTTGATCTCCTTTGGTTGCCTTATTGCTCCAACTAGAACTTCAAATACTATGTTGAATAGATAGAGATTGGGCAGCTTTGTATTGTCCCTGATTGTAGAGGAATTGTTTTTTCTTTCCATTTAATTTTATGTTGACTATTGGCTTTTGTATATTGCTTTAAATGCATTTAGGAATGCACAGGGGTGTTGGCTTTTGTCAAAGGATTTTTCAGCATCTAATGACATGATCATGTGATTTTTTTCCAGTTTGTTTATATTGATGGATTTTCATAAATTGAACCATCACTGTATCCCTGGGATTAAGGCTACTTGGTCATGTTGGATGAGGTATTTGATGTATGTTCCTTAATTCAGTATGCGAGTATTTTGTTGAGTGTTTTTGCATCAATACACATAAGGGAAATTGGTCTGAAATTCTCTTTCTTTTTTAAGACTATATGTGGATTGGGCATCAGGGTAACTGTGGCCTCTTAGAATGAGTTCAACAAAATTACTTATGTTTCTATTTTATGGAATATTCAGAAGAATATTAGAATTAGTTTTTCTTTAAAAATCTGGTAGAATACTGATCTAAAATCATCTGGCCCTGGGTTTTTTTGTTTTTCTGATTGTTTGTTTGTTTTGGGTTTTTTTTTTGCTTTGTTTTATTTTTCTGGTTGGGAGACATTTTTTATTTATTTATTGAAAGGGGAAGTAAAAACACTTTATGTTAAAATTAGATTTACATGGAAAATATTTCAGATAAACATTTTAAAATTGACAATTTTCATGTAAAACTAAAGAGTAACGTGGTAGACATGTAAAACATTGCTAAATTAATTGAAATATGGGATAGAAACATTTTATGATAGAATTGAAGATTTATGTGGAAAATATTTCTAATTAAATTGCAGAAAAGTGTAGAAAAAATGTTAGAATTGAAGATTGTCATGAAAAATTTTATAGAGATATAATGATGGTAGGCATAAAAGTATTCCTAAGTTGATTGAAAGTGGAATTATAAGCATTTTCTCATAAACTTGAAGATTTACATGAAAAATATTTCTGATAAAATTGAAGAAATATATAGAAAAACATGTTAAAATTAAAGATTATCATGGGAATTATATAGATAAAGTGATAGGCATAAATATAATTCTAAGTTGATTGTAGGTGGAATTATAAACATTTTCAGATAGCATTGAAGATTTACATGGAAAATATTTCTGGTAAAATTCAAGAAATAAATAGACAAACACATTAAAATTGACCATTTCATGGAAAATTTTACATATAAGATGGTAGATATAAAAACTCTTTCTAAATTAATTGAAGGTGGAATTAGAACCATTTGTGATAAAATCAAAGATTTACATTGAAAACATTTATTTTTGATGTTATTTTTATGTTTGTGTGGGTATCTTCTTTTGGGTTTGTTGGAAGATAACTTTCTTGCTTTTTCTAGGGTATAGTTTCCCATCTTGTGTTGGCATTTTCCATCAACTATCCTTTGTAGGGCTGGATTTATGGACAGATATTGTGTCAATTTGGTTTTGCTGGGTACAGTAGCCTGGGCTGGCATTTGTGTTCTCTTAGGGTCTGTATAAGGTCTTCCTAGATCTTTTAGCTTTCATTGTCTCTGGTGCGAAGTCTGGTGTGATTCTGATAAGTCTGCCTTTATAAGTTACTTGCCTTTTTTCCCTTACTGCTTTTAATATTCTTTGTTTAGTGAATTTTGTGTTTTGATGATTATGTGCCAGAAGGACTTTCTGTTCTGGTCCAGTCTGTTTGGAGTTCTGAAGGCTTCTTATATGTTCATGGGCATCTCTTTCTCTAGGTTAGGGATGTTTTCTTCTACAATTTTGTTGAAGATATTTACAGGGCCTTTAAGATGTAAATCCTCAATCTCTTCTATACCTATAATCCTTAGGTTTGGTCTTCTCATTGTGTCCTGGAGTTGCTGGATGTTTTGGGTTACCAGCTTTGTGCATTTGGCATTTTTTTTGACTATTGAGTCAATGTTTTCTATGGTATCTTCAGCACCTGAGATTCTTTTTATTATATATATATATATATTTTATTTATTTTATTTTATTTTATTTTATTTTATTTTATTTTATTTTATTTTATTTTCTATATTCTATGTTTACATTCCAAAGGCTTTCCCCTTTCCCAGTTCCCACCCACCATAGTTCCCATAGTTCCTCTCCCCCCTATCTGTTCCCCAATAATTCCCCCTCCCCCCTCGGTTTCTTTACTAAACTGGATGCAATCTTTACAGGCCCAGGGTCCTCTCCTTTCTTCTTCTTGGGAATCATTTGACTTGCTATTTGTGTCTTGAGTATTTAGGGCTTCTGGGCTCATTAATATCCACTTATCAGTGATTGCATTTCATGTGCATTCTTTTGTGATTGGGTTAATTCACTCAGGATGATATTTTCCAGGTCTAACCATTTACCTACAAATTGCATGAATTCATTATTTTTAATTGCTGAGTAGTATTCCATTGTATAAATATACCACATTTTCTGTATCCATTCCTCCTTTGAGGGATATTTGGGCTCCTTCCAATTTCTGGCGATTATAAACAAGGCTGCTATAAACATAGTGGAGCATGTGTCCTTATTGCATGCAGGGGAATCCTCTGGGTATATGCCCAGGAGTGGTATGCCAGGGTCCTCTGGAAGTGACATGCCCAATTTTCTGAGGAACCGCCAAACTGATTTCCAGAGCGGTTTTACCATTTTGCAATCCCACCAACAGTGGAGGAGTGTTCCTCTTTCTCCACATCCTCGCCAGCACTTGTTGTCTCTTGAGTTTTTAATCTTAGCCATTCTGACTGGTGTGAGGTGGAATCTCAGGGTTGTTTTGATTTGCATTTCCCTGATGACTAATGATGTTGAACATCTCTTAAGGTGTTTCTCGGCCATCCGAATTTCTTCTGGTGAAAATTCTTTGTTTAGCTCTGTGCCCCATTTTTTGATAGGGTTATTTGTTTCTTTGCGGTCTAACTTCTTGAGTTCTTTGTATATATTGGATATTAGCCCTCTGTCGGATGTGGAGTTGGTGAAGATCTTTTTGTATTCTGTTTTTGATGCTTGCATCTATGACTCTTGAATTCTTTTCAAGGTTTTCTATCCCCAGAGATGTCTCACTTTGTGATTTCTTTATTGTTTCTACTTGTACTTTTAGATCCTGGATGGTTTTGTTCAGTTCCTTCACTTGTTTGTTTGTGTTTTCCTGTAATTCTTTAAGGTATTTTTGTGTTTCTTCTTTAAGGGCTTCTGCCTGTTGACCCATGATCTCCTGTATTTCTCTGAAGGAATTTTGTGTTTCCTCTTTAAGGGCATTTACCTGTTGACCAATGTTCTCCTGTATTTCTCTAAGGGAGATATTAACTTTTTCTTGAAGCCCTCTATCAGCATCATGAAATACGATTTTAAATCCAACTCTTCCTTTTCCAGTGTGTTGGGGTAGCCGGGACTTGCTGTGTTGGGAGAACTGGGTTCGTATGTTGCCATGTGGCCTTGGTTTCTGTTGGTAGGGTTCTTGTGCTTGCCTTTTGCCATTTGGTGCTAGTTGGTATTGTTGTCTCTGGCTGGAGTTTATTCCTCCTGTGGGCCTGTAAGCCTGTGTCCTTACTCCACTGAGCTCAAAAGTGAAAGCAATGCTGGGAGATCTCTCTCTCCTGGTGTGCTATGCACAGAATGTTGTAGAGTTTCCTAGCTCCCTGGTACAAATGGCAGCAGAAAGACTTCCATCCCAGCTGTTCCACTGATCTTAGGCCCTGTGTGCTCTTAACTGGTCCCCTCCAGAGAGAAGGTGGAGATCTCACCTCTGTGCTCAGAAGGGAAAGCACTGCTTGGAGATCACTCTCTCCTGGAGGGCTGTGCACAGAAGGCTGTGGAGTTCCAGGCTCCCTGGTGCAAGTGGCAGCAGGAAGACCTGGTTGGGAGACTTTTAATAATTGCTTCTATTTCCTTAAGTGTTATAGTAATATTTAAATATATTACCTGATCTTGATTTAATTTTGGTAAGTGGAATCTATATTGAAAATCATCCATTTAATTTAGATTTTGCAATTTTGTGATTTACAGTCTTCTGTAGTAGGTTCTGAATTTTTTTTTAATTTCCTTGGTTTCTGTTGTGATGCCCCCTTTTCATTTCTGATTTTGTTAACTTGGATACACTCTGCATTTCAGTTAGTTCACTTAAAGATTTGTCTATCTGGTTGATTTTCTCAAAAAACAAGCTACTGGTTTCATTGGTTCTTTGTATTGTTCTCTTTGCTTCTACTTTATTGATAACAGCCCTGACTTTGATTATTCCTTGCCATCTACTCCTCTTGGGTGTGTTTGATTTTTTTTTTTGTTCTAGAGGTTTCATGTATGATTTTAAGTTGCTAGTGTGAGACCTCTCCGGTTTTTTTGAAGGCACTTAGTACTATGAAAATTCTTCATCATGTTCCATAAGTTTGGCTATGCTATGGTTCAATTTTTATTGTATTATAGGAAGTCTTTTGTTTCTTTCTTTATTCTCTCCCTGACTCCGTGGTTATTGAGTAGAGAGTTGTTTAGCTTCCATGAATTTACATGCTTTCTGTTGTTTTTGTTGTTGTTGAAGTCCAGCTTTAATCCATGATGATTTGATAAGGTGCAAGAAATTATTTCAATCTTATTGTATCTGCTATGACTTGCTTTGCGACTGATTATATGGCCAATTCCATATGTAGCAGAACATGACCCTGAACTTTTCAACCCCTTGCTATCCTTATAGGCATGAGCTACCAATATCAGTGTGTAGGGGGGAGGGCGGGAGGGGAGTGGGGTGAAGATTCAATCCAAGTCTTCTTCCATGCTAGGCAAACACTCTACAAACTGAATTATACCCCTAGGCTCTCATTTTAAAATTTATATTGAAATATGTCCTTCAGAATCCTTATCAGTCTAGGCTCAGAGAATTTCCCTGTTATGCTTAACACTAATTACCATCTCTCTGTGGCTCTGCAAGGTTCTTTTTTTTCTGCCTTGTATTTCAATTACTGCCATACATGAGTTAATTGTAAGAACATGGATTTTTTAATCATACAGATTTAGAATCAAATTCAATCTTTGGCACTTACCAAGGTCCACGATCTACAAAATCCAATTACTCTCATTATAAGAGATGGATATCCATCTGTGGATATTTTTGTGGAAATTAAAGATGTAAAAGTCAGAAAATATTGTCTTTTAAAGTACCAGAATGCAGTTATTTCAGTTGTGCAGACTCTGACGCCTCTATAACATGTACCAATGTTTATCATATATTTCAAAATCAACTAGAGAAAAAATTCAAATAAAAAATTCAATAGTCCAAGTTAATTCTGGTACACTCGACCTCATTCTTTGACTATGGTTTGCTTGGCCTTAATGGAGACAGTATAAAACTATATTTGTTTTTGATAAATAAATCCTTAATTAAAACCAGTGGTCTTCTTATATAGTAAGTAAGTATAATAAGCTATCTGCAGTCATATTTTGCCTCTTCTAAAGAATTAGTACAGTATATTGTACAAGAGAGACAGCACACTGAATAACTACTGGCATTTCAAATGTCCTTTATAAGTACCCCATTATTCACTTATTTTATTATCATCGCACCCAAAAAGTGTAGTTAGTGTTCTTGTATATACTTTTTCCAAGTTAGTAGACTCACCGCCATTTAAGAAGTTGTTATATAATTTGTTTTTTTTTTACTGTTTATTTCATTCTTATACCTAGTATAAGACAATTCTTGCTGTCTGCTATGGAATACATGAGGCTGCTTATTTGGGAAATGTTGCAATACCATTGCTTTCCTAAACAATCAGACAAATTCCTTCAATGCCTACTTCATTGTTAAGAAGACAATGCTCTGCATGATAATCCAGTTTTCTGGTGTATGATGCAGTGTTGGGCATGACCTAAGTTGATGTGACCTGATAGAATGGGACATATGTAGAGCATGATGCTGGAAAGGAGAGTTATAAAAAGTAACACAGTGTATCAGCTGCTTCAGCTAGTCCCTTGGGCCTTGGGTGGTGTTTGTTCTAGTAAAGAGTGAACATTGTACACTGCTGAAATAAAATCAGGCTGTTGTCATTTCTTTTTGTCTTGTGAAAATCTCTCTCCTCTGTGTCATTGGCAGACATAGGTTCCAGACAAAGATCCAGAGGCAATTGTGGATCTCTGGTTCTGAAATTTGACACTTTACTCATTGCTTAGAGTCTGAGGAGTTTGTCCTTAGGCAGGCTATGTGGATAGTCTCTGAAATCTGAGGAAAAAAAATCTTGGTGAAGGAGAACTAAAGATTCCACATTCAAGAAACACAAGCCATTGGCAAATTTGAACTACAGAAATTCATTATTCTAAAGTAGTTTTCAATGAGCCAGACAATACTTTGGGCATAAAAGATCCAGGCAGAGTAAGCTGCAATCCTTACCCTTAAAAGGTCAGTTTTAATAAGGCACTTGGACACATAACTAATTAAAAATAATAATAAATAGGAACAAAGAAAATAAAAGTAGTTAGAACATTACAAATTGTGTTCTCAAAATGCTGTTAAAATTTGGGGGTCAGTACCTACAGTTTTGAGAGTTATTAGACAATTATTTAGTAGCTAAGGAATTATTAGTGTTATTATATTTTCAGTAAAAGACTTAATTCAAGTTGGAAGTCAGGCGGGCTATACTTGCTGTCAGAAAAGGTGCTGAAAAATTTCCTGACATTTCATTATGAAGGAATCTTCCTGAAAACTGAAGTTTATGATGCAAATTCCCTAGGAAATCATTAGCCTCAATTCATAAAAAAAGCAATAAAGTGCTTGGCCTCGGTTTCTAGGAAGAAGAGTGAGAGCAAACAGAGAGGATCTCTAAAAGAAAAAATTGGTAAGGAGACGGATAGCTTGGGAAAGATAAAAGCTAGAAACTGCAAGGACTAAAGATAAACTCAGAAGTTGTCTCCATTCTGTATAGTTAAAGACTTACTGAAGTATTTGGTCTGCATCTAAAATACAGTGCTTGGTGCTGGGGTCTTATATTTGCATGTTCCTGAAACCAATAGCAAATGCTAATAATATTCCATCTAGGAAATATTCCAAACTTTTCTCAACTTCGTAGAACCAGAACATAGAATGAAATTCTCACATAAGTTGAAGTCCAAGGCTTTGGAGGCAAAATAAAAGAGAAAGAGAAATATATACTCAATAAAACAAGATCATAGTTCCCAATAATTTGTATATCTGCTTCCTAAATGGCAAGAGCCTAAATGAAGTAGTGTTAGTTAGAAGTCTATACGCAGACAAGCACTTGGTAACCTCTAATTCCAATGTTTGAGACACATGACAAAAATCCAATCAGGTGTTTTTCAATAGGAAGCAAATATCTTGGCAAATCTCTAACTAGTGATGTATGATATAGCTTAAGGCTCAAAGCATCAGTGTAGGGGAATACCAGAACAGGGAAGTGGGAAGGGGTGGATGGGGGAACAGGAGGAGGGAAAAGGGCATGTGGGACCTTTGTGGGGCGGGGAACCAGAAAAAGGAAATGAAATATAAATATAGAATATATAGAATAAAAAATTAAAAAAAAGAAAATGTGTCAAAATCACTTTTGTTGAATTTGCTTCAGATTTTTTGTTTAATATTGATTTATGGTCTAGTTTTATTTCTTTGGCTGTGATAAACATCATGAAAGGGGCAGCTGATAGACTAAAAGGGTTTATTTAGTAGGTCAAGGCAGGAGGTTCAGACAGCTGCTAACATCAATTCCATAATAAAGAAATTAATTCACACATATTTATTTATTTGCTTGTCTGTGCTGAGATTTCTCTACTCACATATAATTCAGGATCCCCTTTGCATGGATGAGAGCTACCCACACTGGTCTCTCCATATCAATTAAATTAAAGCAACCACATGCAGGCATGTCCACAGGCTAACCCAATATAGACAATCTGTGATTGATAATCTTCCCAGGTAGTTCTAGGTTATGTCAAGTTGACTATCAAAGCTAGCCACCACAATTTTCCTAATATGTTTTAACATACCCCACCTTTTGAAAATATTTTTGCTGAATTGCCAAATTAATGATCCATGGCCAAAGTATGAAGAAGGATATACATTTTGCTTTGTGCATTTTCTTTAGATAAAGTAAGATTCTAAGTTGGCATTACTTAGTAATGCACAAATCCATAGCAATTAGGTGAGCCTCTGTGTAACATATGTTATCCTTCCAATTTTTGCTGAGTTTAGTATAAAAATGGTAGCAAAGGTCAGGACTTCATAAGACATTGTTGGCCAAATAATAGAAAAGGATAAAAGGTGAACATTTTAGGATAAGATAAGTTTGTCTCACATGTCTGCACTCTCATTATCGAGAGTTGTTTTATTCCTTTAAATTAGATCACTTCTGAGAAGTCCTCATGACCTAGTTTCATTCTGTTACCATGGTAAGAAACTGTGACCTAAAGTGACTTTTGCCTAGGAAAGGGATTGCTTGGCACTTGCTTTCATATCACCATCAATCAATGAGTAACTTAACTCTAGTTAACTCTAGTTTAAAGAACCGTGGAGGAATGCTGCTTTCTACCTAGTTCTCTAACTCTGACTTCCTCTGGAAAGACTGATAACTGGGTTATTCTTTTGGTCCTTAAGTCTGGGTGCCTCCATCATCAGAGTCATCCAGCAATGACCGTCAAATACCAGAGAGACCTAGAAATTGGTAGTTTTCCTATATTTGGGTGCCTTTGCTATCTCAATCTGGTGCCAAAATCTTATTGGGTTCCGGAAGAGCCATTGGTTCTCTCTCTGTGTTGCAAGCCCAGAAAAGCTTTTTCTAATATCAAGGAAGGACTCAGCAGCAACAGCAGCAGGGGAAATTAACTTGGTGGCAAGAGGAAAGGCCAAGTGATCAAAGATGAAATAATCTTCCTTCTGTTGTGGCTTTTATTTTTATCTAGGATTCTTCCAGAAGGGGCCATCGACATTTCCAGTGGGTCTTCCCATGTCAATTAACACAATTAAGACAATTCCTCCATTGAGGCGCCATGCTCAGGTTATTTTAAAATTTGTGGCAAGTTGACATTTAAAACCAACTGTCACACTCTTCTTAAACCATTAGTAATTGTAGAATTGTTTCTGCACAAAACATCCCATATTGTTGAAGCTTCTGCTTGTCTTTGCATGAGCTGTAATCTACCTTTTCATGGCATTGGAGGTAAAAATGTCTGTAAATCCTTTTTGGTTCAGTTCCCAGTTATAGGTGTTTGATTCAGTTTCCTATCTTCCCCATAGTTCTTGAGATGTAATAGAAAATCCATATGGGCTGACATTCCTTGTCCCTCTACAGATACATACAAATACCACTGGGAGTAGGTAGAGTGTAGATTTCTAGACAGACACCCAACTGTGACCCCCTAAACAATCCTGTCTGATGATCAATTCTATTCATACATAAAAGGGCAACTTTTCCCTCATTGCCTCCCATTCTTGACTCATACTGTGGCCTAATACAAGAGCTTCAAAGGACTCTCTGACTCTAGTTATAGAGTGATTTTTTAAAATAGAATAAGATAAAAGAGCATTCTTTATTTAGATGCCAGAACTGAAAATAAGATGCACACTGAAATGAGACTTACCTATATATTACCATGACGATGCTACAGTTAATTTACTCAGTTTTGATGAACCTCAGATACACACATTTGTTACGTATTAAAAGCTGTGATCCTTTCTCTATATTTATGACTAGACCATGTTTATCTTTATGTCTTATAAGCCAGAAAAACTATATCCTCATTTTGTAATTCTGTCTCCAAATATTCATCAATTTTGTGGCTAGACTTTATGGAGAAATTAATGAGTATAACATAAGCACCCACAATAGAATTAAGCAGTAAATCAAGGAAGTGCTATAAAGCACCATGGAAACCAGGTGATTCCATTCTACTTAGAGATAAGTAAGGTTTCTAGGGTGGGAAGACCTGGTATGTATTACACTAATGGATTGAGTAGGAGCTGAGTTAAATGGTACCAAGAGAGTAGTTTTGAAGAAAAGCCTTCAAAAATGGAGCAGCTGGGGATAAAATTATGAAAGAATGGAAAGTGTGTTGTGTTCATAACAAATTCTCATAATTTCTGGAAAGCTCTGTTGAGTTTGAAATTGAGTTCATAAATACAAATATACAACGGATTGTCTCCTATGAAACACAGATAGGACGTTTGAATGTACACTTCAAGTAGAAGAAAGTGCTCAGCAAAATATATGGAAGCTGAATAACTACTCACCTTTGATGTCACCCAACTAGAAAAACAAAAAGATTTACCTGCATTTGGAAGTAAATTTCTGCTGCATTAACATTCATCAGTTTGTAGAGGTTGAATAACAAGAAAGTATCTTGGGAAAACTTGAGAGAGCCACGCTTTCTTCTTTTATTTAATCTGCCCTATAAGATCACAGAATAGCTCTCTCCAGCCTCATCAGATCATCATTTTGACTTAGTTTCCTCTCCAAAATGGGACTTAAGCAGGAAAGCAGACACAAGCCACTAACACTATGACAACTTTTCAAACTCCTTCTCAATGGATTAATGTTTTTTCATATTCTATACAGCTTGGGGATAAGAAGAAATTCTTCATTTCAAGGTACCTCCTTCAAACTGCTTTTAGATCTTGGAACTGTTCTCTCCCAATGTCAATATCCAACTCCACAAGTGAGAAATTATATTTGGAAACAGAGCAAGGAATATTGAAATTCCCATGGTTTAAGAGGTGGCTTTATACTCTTCAGTGATAGTCTGTACTATTAAAAATGCAGAAAAATTTACTGATCACAATCTCAACCATTTTAGCCTCAGCTTCTATATGCAGGAGAAACTATAGGGCATTTTTAGAATGCTAAGACTTATATTCAGAGATGATGGGCTGATTCAAAAGTTGGCTAGATGTGTAGGTGTATCTGACCACAATGCAGTTTTAAACTAATAAAGTTTAAAGGCCAGTCTATTACTTATTACCTATGTTTTCTTATGTCAGGAAGCCAAAGGAAATGCCAGAGGTTCTGGTGAAGCTGACTTACGTTGACAAGGGCTTCTGCTGCTTGTGACAGAATCCTTATAAGGCATCAATCTCCAAAGAAACATGTATAACCTCACTGTAACTCTTTTAGGCTATATAAATTATTTTAGTACATTCTTGCAGATTATATACTGGAGCAATGATTATTAATGGTCCTTTAATATAGCTCCTCATGTTATTGGGACCCCCATCATAAAATTATTTCCATTAGTACTTCATAACTTTAACTTTGCTACTGTTATAAAAAAATCATAATGTAAATAGTTTGGGAGATAAAAGTTTGCCCAAGGGGTCCTTACTCACAGGTGGAGAATCATTGTTCTAGAAGAAAGACACCCCATTTTAAAAAGGGGGAAGAATTATGTTTGCAAAGCTTTACAATCTCTCTACAAGTTTCACCTTGTTTTAAGCATTTAAAACTACAAACAAATATCTGTACTGTAGAAGTTGTGACAGTGATCACTGGACAGTAATTAAAAGACAAATAATTAATGTAGACAATTATGTGAGTTCCCATGCTCCTGGAGCAAAGCCACTGATAACTGTGTTACTTCAAAGATCAATAAAAGAACAACAGAAAAGGCGTCTCCTTTCACTAGGGTTATTGAGCAGTCAGATGAAAGATATAAAAGCAGAAGTTTAAGCTAGGACATTAATGTTAAAATGCTATGGAGATAGATGTCAATTCTAAGGACCAGGAAGACTTAGATTCAGATCCAACATCACTAAGTGACTCTAAAAAGTTCTTTAACATTTCTTAGAACTCTAGTAATCTTTCAGTTCCTCATTCATACAAAATGTTTAATGAATCTTAGAGGATAAAAGAAATAAAGCAGAGAGACCTAATTTATGTGCGTACTCATTTTCTATTCACTACCTAGGCTATCTAGATTCCACTTACTTTCTACAGTTAGTAGAAATCAGATACTCTCCAGGTCTTGTGATTCCTCCTTTGGGGGAAGCAAATGCCTAATAAAGGAAGTGCTAATTGCATCTCTTTTCAGATAATAATTAGGCAGGTTCTGGATTTCCCATTTTAGCTCTTTGTTAAAAGTAAACTTAGTGATGGTGTGAGATTTGAAATTGCCATCTCCCCTGTGAATTTTCCTGTGGAGAGATGAACAACCATCTATCTACTCACCTCACACCTGTCATTGATGACAGACCCTTGAACAAAGAAAGGATTCTACTTAAGGGTAGCTTGGCAAATCAATGAATTCATTGAGCTTGCTTACAGGCTCATTGGCAAAGGAGCTACTTCCAGGAACATAGGTTCTCAGAAATAACTATCACTAGAAAATCCTATTCAAGAATTTGATAGTGGTTTATGAAGACTACATTACTAAAGTTCCATGTTCAACCTGTGGGCCACTCTGGTGAAGAGTCTCCTCTCCCCCAGAAATTTTTATTTTCTTTATGTAACCTTAGAGAGGGGCCTCATTTGTTCCTGCCTCGTAAGGGCCTTCCTTCTCCCTGTAAGAGAGCGTGTTTGAATGTAGAAAAAAATAGCTATACATCATTGTCTCATCAAAGACAAAGCATGGTTCCTGGTGTTGTGATATAGGCCTTTAATTCCCACACTCAGTAGGCAGAGGGAAGTAAATCTTTGTGATTGCAAGGCCTTATTAGTCTACACAGTAAGCTCCAGGCTTGCAGTGAAACCCTGTCTCAAAAAAATAAAAGGGAACCCATCTTACACCCAAATACATATTCTCATCATTCTTTGCTGCCATAAGAGCAGTTAACAAGCCTCCTCTAGTTACTATACTAGAAGTCTTAATGCTATAATATGTTAGCATATACACAATTATATTCCCATCTGTCAGTAGGTAGAAAGTTACTTTGGTTTACTCAAAACCATGTCTGCATTTCACAGAATGTCATCACTTGTTCTGTGCTCCATTTTGTCAAAAGTAATACCATCCCAAACAAAAATGTTAAGGTCATTGCTATCTGGTTCTTTTTTTTTTTCTTTCTCTCTTTCTTCACTTCACTGTGGCTACCAATAGCGGTAACATTAGACACCAAACTACAAGGGTCAAGTGATTTCTTCTTGTTTTAATGCACAGGCTAGTAATAGTTTATCTTCAGAAATGCTTGAATGTATAATTAAACACTAGACATGAAATGACTTTGAAATTGATTTAATTTGGCTAGTTGGATCTCTTTTTCCCAATGTTCAGTTTATGCCTCTCCTTACTCCACACCTTCACAACATTTTTGTTCAGAAAATATGAAACCATTTGGAAGTTTTCGCTGCAGACATATCCAGTCCTCTCCAAGTGGAATCCAGTCCAGATTTGGACTTAATTAACATGAGCCAACCATATGTGTGCACATTTTCTGAAAGGACCACACACAGATGGGAAGCGTTATTATATTTTTGTCCTTCCTAGCTGGTATTGCTCAATGCAGATGGGTATTTCCTATGATGCCTTTTTAATGTTTGGTAAACATGGACCTTCCTACTCAGTGAGATTCTAAGCAGGAAAAGGAATAGAAAAGCTGATGATCTAGACAATGTTGCCATTAGTTTCCTCCATATCGCAAGTTCAGAAGGAAGAAACAAAACACTGGGCTTGCTTATTTAGAATCAACTAGGAGGAGAATGTAATCTTGTATCTCAGGACCAACATGTAGATTTGGGTGAGTCTAAGACAATATTTAAAACATTATGTGTCTCTGCTGCTAAGACACATTATTCTAAGGCTGGGGTTTTTGTTGTTGTTGTTGTTGTTGTTGTTGTTGTTGTTGTTGTTTTAACTTATCTAATTGAACACCTCCTTTCAGTATCAACGTCTGCCCTTGGAAATGTGGGGAGCAGACCTAGGAATCTATCAACTGATTTACACAAAGACAGACATGAAACTTGAAACTTAGTTTTGTGTTTTAACAACCATGGGAACATATAGTTAAATAGTTAAATACTTATTGTTTTATTTGTATGTAATTACCAAGAATCGATAGAATTTGAGCAAGGATAAATTGAGATTATTATAGAACTCTTAACTCCTAACAATTTTCTCAATGTTTATGTGAAGATCCCTGTCAGATAGAGTCAAGCCTGTACTTGTCCATGGGTCAGGAGATCATTAGAACAGATGAAGCATAGAGTGGGTCCCAAGGATAGGTCCCTAATTCCATTCAATTTAGAGGTTTCATTTATGTAATCAAAAAAGGTTGTTTAGGTGAGGGAAAACAAGGCTCTTTAAATGAATAATTGGATAAAGCTTTTTTTTTTTTGGTTGGAATCACATTTTTTTATTATTTAATTCTTATTTTCTATATTCTATGTTTACATTCCAAAGGCTTTCCCCTTTCCCAGTTACCCCCCACCATATGTCCCATAATTCCTCTCCCCCCCAACTATTCCCCAATCATTCCCCCCACACATACACCATGATTTCTCTGTTCTGGGTCTACAAAACTGGATCCAATCTTTACAGGCCCAGGGTCCTCTCCTTTCTTCTTCTTGGGAGTCATTTGACTTGCTAATTGTGCCTTGAGCATTTAGGGCTTCTGGGCTCATTAATATCCACTTATCAGTGATTGCATTTCATGTGTATTCTTTTGTGATTGGGTTAGCTCACTTAGGATGATATTTTCCAGATCTAACCATTTACCTACAAATTGCATGGGTGGGCATGATCTTAATGCATTTAATTGAAATACTTGGAGGAAGAGGCAGCAGATCTCTGTGAGTTTGGGACTAGCCTGGTCTACATGGTGAGTTCAGGCCAGTCAGAACTACACAGTGGTACCCTGCCTCAAAAAAGTTGGATAATAAATTCCCAGTTATTAAATATTCCCATGCTAAAGTGTTATCCCATTGAAGAAATTCTTTTTTTAAAAAAAATTATTCTTGATATACATTACACCCTGAATAAAATTTCTCCTGTTCCTCCACACCTCCTAGTCATCCCTCTTCCCTAGGCACACTCCTCCTCAGTTTGCCTTCAAAAATAAAGAAAAGAGAAGGCCTCTCAGGAATATCAACCAAACAGGGTATAACAACTTATAATAAGACTTGGGATAAACCCTCATGTCAAAGCTGGATGAGGCGACCCAGTAGAAAGAAAATGATCCCAAAGATAGGAAAGAGTCAGAAATACCTCTATGCCCATTATTAGGAATCCCACAAGAATGCCAAGCTATGCAACCATAACGTATGTGCAAAGGATATAGCTCAGACCTATACTGGACCCATGATTATTGCTTCAGTCTCTATGAGCCCCATGAGCCCTGCTTAGTTGACTCTGTGGGCTATGCTTTCGTGGTATCCTCAAACCCTCTGGCTCCTAGAATCCTTCCTCCCTTTTTCTTTGGGGTTCTCAGGCTTCATGCAGTGCTGTGAGTCTCTACATCTGCTCCTATTGGTTGCTAAACTGTGACTCTCTGATGACAATTTGACTAGGAACCAATGTATGAGTAGAGCAGAATATCATTAGGAATCACTTCATTTCCTTTTGGGGTAGCAGTCTTACTTGTTTCTAATCCTGAGTCTCTGAGCCAATCTGTCTCTGGTTGCTATCCATTTACATAGCGTTAAGGTTAAGGGTGGGTTCTCTCTCATGGTGTGTTCCTCAAGTAGGACCAGTCATTGGTTGGCTATTCCCACATATTCTGGGTCACCATTATCCAAACACATCTTGCAGGCAGGGCATATTGTAGGTCAAAGGTTTTGTGGCTGGGTTGGTGTCCCTGTCCCACTGCTGGGAACTTTGCCTTATTAGAGAAGGTGGCTAGTTTGGGTTCTGTATCCACTATTATGAGGAACCTTCACTGGGTCACTCTTTTAGATTCCAGGGAATTTCAATTTCACTAGGTTTCTACACTGTTCCCCCAAACTCTCCCAATTCCATCTCTTGCAGTACTTTTCTCCTGTTCTCTAGACTGTTTCCATCCCACTTGCCCCCAGCCAACCCAGAAAAATCTATCCTATTTCCCTTCCCAGGGAGATCCATGAGTCCCTCTTGAGCCCCCTTTGTTACTTAGCCTGAGACTGTGAATTTGTAGCACGGTTATCCTTTACTTTACAAGTAATATCCACTTGTATATGAGTACACAAAATGCCTGTCCTTTTGGGTCTGGGTTAGCTCACCCAGGGTGATCTCTTCTAGCTCCATCCACTTGCCTATAAATTTCCTTGATACTATTGTTTTGAATAATTGAGTAATACTCCATTTTGTTAATTTACCACATTTTCTTTATCTATTGTTTGGTTGAGGGGCATCTAGGGTTATTTCCCATCTCTGGTTATTAGAAATAAAGCTTCTATGAGCATAGGCTAAAAAAGTATCTCATTTCAAGTGTTTGACATAGGTGTCCCTTAAATAGTGCCAATTGTTATGTATACTTACTGCCTAGGTGGAATCTTCCTAACACCAGCTCTTCTTCCTAGTTGCTCAGTTACCTAGCTGATTTCCCCGTGTTCTTAAGCACTCAAAAGATTGTTGGTTGACAGTAAACTAATCTTGTCTTTGTTGCCCAAATTCTACCAAAATGCTGTCAAGGATGACCTGGCTCATCTCATTGTCTCCTTGTACTAATACATAGAATTGTCCTAATCACATATCAGCCTACCTTGGAGCTGTGTGACCTACCCTGGTGTGAAAAAGAATGTCGCAAAGTTAATGCTCCTGGAAAGTTTCAGATGTCATTTGAAAAGCTCTCTCGTATTCCCCTTATGAAACCATTGTTTTTTAAGTTTATTATTTGGCATGAAGTTGTCCCTTGGGATGTTTGAAGTAGTGTTTCTTAAAGTAGCCTATGTGATGCCATCAACCCCACCTGGACTTCTCATTAAAAGTACCCAAGAATGTGAATTCTTACGAAAGCGTTGCAGATAATGTTCATTTCCACCAAAGAATAAAACTTAAGAGAATGAAGATAGCCAAGTTAGGAGAACATATGAATCCACCAATTCCCTCTCACTTTTTCACTACCTTTGTCTTAATGAGTCTTATTAATGATGTACTTTAAGCAGAATTAATTTATCTTATTTTATGTGTGTGAACGTTTTGGCTATGTGCATTTTTGAGTTGTAAACAGACATGTGGATACAGAGGATCAAAGCCTGAAGGAAGAAAAATTATCCTTAACCACTAAGCTATCTCCTCAGCTCATAATGATGCAATTTTGACTTCTACTTTTCCCCCAGGATACTTCCACTTTTAGGGTCTAGATGGCTTGGAATGACAATCTTCCTTAACTCTCATTGTATCCTATAAAATCATTCCAATACCAGAGTTCAGAATCAATTCACATGTTTCTGAAATTTTAAGATACTAAGAGGAACAATTTAGCAGATCTAATAATTCCAGTAAGGCAATCCTTATGTTCTCAAAAAAATAAAAAAAAGAAGGGATCATATTCTATAATGAGGAGCAATGATGCTTCTTTAGTGTTTCTAAGTTGCTGTGATAAAATACCGTGACCAAAAGCAACGTGGGGAGGAAAAGAGTTATTTGTTTTATAGCTTCTTGCCCATCATCCAGAGATATGAGGACAGAACCTTGATATAGGAACTGATACAGAGGCCATGAGGGAATGCTGCTCTCTGACTTACTCCTCAAGACTTCATTCAGCCTCTACCACCATAATCTAAGCCTTTTTATATCAATCATCAATGAAGAAAATATCTTACGGTCTTACTTACAGGCCAATACTATGGAGGCAATTTTTTATTGATATTCTTCCATCTCAGATGACACTAACTTGGGTCAAGTTGACATTAAAAACTAACCAGTGCAGAGTGGGAGGTGTAATAACTATGTCACCTGTATGCCCTGTTTACAAGGACATCTCAAATTTTTGAAAATGCTATTGCTTGCTCATTTGTTCAGAGAGCAGAGAAACTCTCACATAATTACTCCTGCCTTTGTGTCAGATCTAACAATCTCACAGGGACACAGAATTTTATTAGCAGCACAGATGACTGAACATACTAAGAAAAATTCTCCACAAACATAAAACTATCCCTGGATCCTGTCTTAGATGAGAGCTAACATGGTGACACTTTATTTTTGTCTTTTGCTTATGTACATTTCTTTTAAGAAAGGTTTTACATTTGGAACACAATTAGCACCAACAGTCAAACAGAGGGTTAGCAGATGTAAGCTTTGTTAAATCATGTTGTTGGACAAGCAAATGGGAAGGGACTGTAAAATCTAATTGGTCTTGCATGAATTGCAGAGTCCCAAATTTATGATGTCTGACTTAACATGCATCTGGAGGCCTAAAATAGGCTTCTTCTTTATAAGCCCCCCTTTCCTTTGGCATATGTATTGCACAGAATAAAATGCAAGAAACCTAAAAACGTAGTTTGATGACTTTTTAAATTTATATCTACCTTAGTAATAAGAATTCTAATCCAGATTAATAACACTTACATCACCCAAGAACAATCCCTGTGCTTTCTTTGCTGACTAGAACCTCCCAAAATAACTATCACCTCATTTTTATGGAAAAGATTTAATGTGATTTAAATAATTTAAAAAAATCCTCAGTATTATTTTGTACCAAGATTCAGAAAATTCCCTAAATACATTGGTTAAAAAAATGAAATAACAAAATGTAATAAATTTGGTGGATTTAACAGAGCCTTAAAGTACTTCATTTAAAATTCAAGTAGTCTTCCAAAAATTTCTGAAACTTAAATTACACATTAGCAGACACTTCTTGTAACATGCCAAATTCATTCTCTTTTCCATTACCTGAAATATTAAGAGCATTGTACCTAAAGCCAATGATCTGAGGACTGCCTGCTTTCCTTTGAAATTTGTTAATGAACTCATTTCTTAAAGCATTATCATTGACTGCCAATACACATATGCGTATGTGCATATTCAGAGAAGTACCAAGTCCTTTTTGTACAAAAAAGGAACAAAATTCCCAGAGACCATAGATCTTTAGTGAGAGTAAGAAGGCTGAGCAAGCAAAGAATAAAGCAAATCACAGAATCCCTGTTTCCCCACCTTCTGTGTGTTTTCCATTTCTTCTCCCAGGTTAGAGTTGGCTGGAACTAAGGAAAGTTCCATGGGTGAATAAGTCAGAGTTGCCTCCTAGGGGTACATAGAGACAAAGACTGTACAATCCTCAAAAGAATCTAGTGCAGAAGCCGGGCGTGGTGGCGCATGCCTGTAATCCCAGCACTCTGGGAGGCAGAGGCAGGCGGATTTCTGAGTTCGAGGCCAGCCTGGTCTACAGAGTGAGTTCCAGGACAGCCCGGGCTACACAGAGAAACCCTGTCTCGAAAAACCAAAAAAAAAAAAAAAAAAAAAAAGAATCTAGTGCAGATAGCCTATGATGATGAATAGCAGAGTTGAGTTGTCACAGTAGCAACTGTGTAGTCTAAACATTTTAGTTTTTCTTTTCAATTTGAAAATATATAATTGTGGGACAAAAGTGGTGTCAGGATATTATTATTATTTTGAATAAAATATAGAGTAATTAAATGAAACTAATTAATTTAGTCATCACCTCAAATACTCGTTTTTGTGGCAAGAATATGATTGAGTCAGAATAACTGATCACATTAAAGGAAAGAGAAGAGGCATTGTAACTCCTCCTTTAGATTAATTTTTCTTTTTTTTCTTTTCTTTTTTCTTTTTGTTTTTGTTTTTGTTTTTGTTTTTTTTGTTTTTGTTTTTTCCCACGACAGGGTTTCTCTGTATAGCCCTGGCTGTACTGGAACTCACTCTGTAGACCAGGCTGGCCTCAAACTCAGAAATCCACCTGCCTCTGCCTCCTAAGTGCTGGGATTAAAGGTGTGCGCCACCACTGCCGGTAGATTAATTTTTCTAAGTCATTTTTAAAAGTCTCCATGTTCTCTGTCCCACAAGGTCTAAAAGCTTGAAGAAAGACAGTTTATCTAATCTGGGACATAGGCAAGTGAAGGTGGGTCAAGAACGCACACTCAATACAGCTTTCCTGTCACTATGGTCAGGGCACTCAGCAAATTCACAGGACGGCTTTATCTTCAGCATGCCACACCAATCACTCTGGCAGCTAGCATGCTTCTGTAGCATGCTGTGGAAAAAACACAAACATGCCTTCTTCTCCATATTAAATAACTGATCAGGATCATGCCATATGCCAATAAGTGGATCCTTCCATGCCACCTAGGCATGAGTATGTCTAGTTGCAGGATGCTATAGACACTCGGCAAGGAGTTCCTTGGCATCCAAATTTTAAATTTTTCTTAAAAATATAAAAGTATAATTTAAATCATATGCACAGGGATATAATTTCCCCCCACCCTTTTTTTAAGGAAGATATTGTTTTAAAATTTCACAATATCTTGTCCTTGAGAATTATGAAGATTTAAATTGTTGTTAATTTGATGTCAAAACATCTCAAATGATGACTGTAATAAATAGCCAGTTCCATTATCTGTTTTAATCTGAGTTGCAACCCCAAGCATAGACAATAATGTAGGCAATGGCTATGCAAGCATAGAGAATAAATGTAGCAGTTTTAGTTGCTTTTCCTGTCAGAGAAGTTGCAGCTAGAAAGCCTGAAAATGTATCATTAGTCACATGCACATATTTTAATTTTCCAAAATGAGAAATATGAGTATCATTCATTTGTAATAATTGACTAACTCCTCTAGAATTGACACCATTATGTGGTACAGGTAGAAATTGAGTACAACAAGAACAAGCCTTTACAATTTTATGTGCACATTTTCTAAAAATATAAAATTATTCTCAAGCCATTACTATTTTGATTATATAAATAATATGATTGTATGGCCAATTGTTCCTATGTAAGGCCTATAATCTGCCTGGGAAACAAATGTCTTGTGGCTGTGCCTTAAGGAGATTTGTCCAGGCAATCTAAGATGAGCTCTTTTTTAAAGATTTATCAATATATATATATATATATATATATATATATATATATATATATATATTAGCTGTCTTCAGACACACCAGAAGAGGGTATCAGATCTCATTACAGAAGGTTGTGAGCCACCATGTGGTTGCTGGGATTTGAACTCAGAACCTTTAGAAGAGCAGTCAGTAGTGCTCTTAACCACAGAAGAACTCTTAAATGTCCAGAGGACAAGCATTTAAAGGAACAGTACCTTTTCTTTTCTTTCTTTTTTTTTTTTTTTTGTTTTTTTTTTTTTCCGAGACAGGGTTTCTCTGTGTAGCTCTGTCTGTCCTGGAACTCACTCTGTAAACCAGGCTGGCCTTGAACTCAGAAATCTGCCTGCCTCTGCCTCCCAAGTGCTGGGATTACAAGAATGCGCCACCACCGCCTGGCAAAACAGTACCTTTTCTTAACTTGAGTTGTATTGGCATAAATAATTGCAAAATTTAAGAATTAGCAGTATCTAAAAAAGGAACAATTTCAAACAATTGTAAGCCATGATATATATATATATATATATATATATATATATATATATATATATATATTGGCTATCAGTATATAAATTAAAAGCTTGATTTTTAAAATTTAGTAGCAGCTACAGCACCCAATTCAATTATCTGTGCTGAAGCAGGGAGAAACTAAAACGAACAAACATGTGATCCAATTACATGAGCTTCACTCCCACCGTAAATGCATTCTTTATGGGATGCATGTATAAATCTATAGGAAATATAAAAGCATGCATGGAAGCAAATTTTAACAACTTATATTTTGGATAACAATTATCAATTTTGCCTAAAAGGCTTGCCATGTAATAGACAAACTATCAGTACCCTGCAATGACCAATTTGATTGCTGTTTGAAACAAGGAACAAATGTTTCATTAGGTTCTTAAGACATTCCTTTCAAAATACTTTCATGATTTTATATTACAACACTTTGTTAACACACCAATAGCTTTATAACAGGATGTTAAAACTTTACTTGGAGATGAAAAAGGGTGACTCTATATTAATGCTCTCTTTTCCAAGGAATGGCTGTGAACACATAACATAAACAACTGATTACAGTAGCCTTCTCTACCATCTGTAAAGTTATTTGTCTTTCACTAGTTAATTTGCATCCACCTTGAGAACAGAGGTTTAAGTCCTCCTGCGGTAAGCTTAGAGCAATGTCTTAGCCAGTTAATGTTTTATAATTAACAGGATGCAAACCAAAAGACAAACTTTTAAGTCCATAATAATTTTGTATGGAGTAGTCAGGCCAGATTTTAATGCATTCATAAGTTCTACATAGCCTTATTAATCTTTCACAGATCTTAAATTTGAACTGTATTTTGAACCACACTGGATAGAACTGTCTACAACTTTGTTTTGGCTAGAAACTCCCTAGGTGGGGTTTGCAAGACAAAAGCAAGGCCTCACACACCTCCACCAGAGCAGCTTTGAGACTTGCATTAACTCAGATGTAAATATTTTCTAATCTGAGCCTATTACCCAAGGTCAGACCCAAAGCCTAGCCATCCTGCAAGGCAGCAGCCTGCAGCCAGACCCAATTGTATGAGGGTAGAATAACAAAAGGAACCTGTAATTTGAGGGTTCCAGGAAAAATTCTACTAGCTGTTTTTAGTAGATTTATCTACAAATTTTTTAAACAGTTCAAAAGGAGCCTCTTTAATACCAAATAAATTCCCACTGAGATCTCCTTTCCAATCTTTTCTCTTGCAATATTAGAGCATAACTACAACTTTGGAAAGCAAAAGACAATTTTAAACAATCTATTCGTTTTAAAATCAATGGCAAATGTATTACTTTCACATTACAAATTTTATCAGTTCTTATGTTTGAATGCATGACAGTGCAATTTATAATCCCTCATTAAAAGGACATTGTTTTAAATTTTATCCCCTATAAGTCTAATTTCTATGATAAGAATACATAAAATATTATGCCAATTTAAAAGTACCTTTAGAGGCCTGTTTTTTCTGGGTTGGGTAATGCCACGTGTAGTTTAAGATGACTTTAACCCTGTTACCAGTTTTTTTTATTGGATATATTCTTTAATTACGTTTAATTCCCTTTTCCTGGCTCCCTGCTCCCCCAAAGGTCCCATATGCCCTTTTCCCTCCCCCTGTTCCCCCATCTTCCCCTTCCCACTTCCCTGTTCTGGTATTCCCCTACACTGATGCATTGGCCTTTTCAGATCCAGGGGCCATTCCTTCCTTCTTCTCAGACATCATTTGATATGTGGATTGTGTCTTGGGTGTTCCAAGATTCTAGGCTAAGATCCACTTATCAGTGAGTGCATACCATGGGTATTATTTTGAGACTATGTTACCTCACTTAGTATGATGTTCTTCAGCTCCATCCATTTGTCTAAGAATTTCATGAATTCATTGTTTCTAATGGCTGACTAGTACTCCATTGTGTGTATATACCACATTTTTTGTATCCATTCCTCCGTTGAGGGACATCAGGGTTCTTTCCAGCTTCTGGCTATTATAAATAAGGCTGCTATGAACATAGTGAAGCATGTATCCTTATTGCATGCTGGGGAATCCTCTGGGTATATGTCCAGGAGTGGTATGGCAGGGTCCTCTGGAAGTATCATGTCCAGTTTTCTGAGGAACCACCAGACTGATTTCCAGAGTGGTTGTACCAGCTTGCAATCCCACCAGCAGTGGAGTTACCAGTTCTAAGCTAATTTCTTGTTACCAATGTAATAATCATGCCCAATAACTTATAAGCCAATACTCTATAGTCAAGACATGCAAAACATATTTATACCTTTAAGACCAATCAGATACAAAGATGAAACAACTACACGAATCTTATAAATTTAAACCATTTTTTTTCTTCTTCTAGCTATAATTTCAAGAAAAAAAAAGCACATCGGACCCAATAATCACATTTGCAGAAATTTTTCTAGGAGACATAACCATCAGCCTACTTGCCCTAGACCTTGAGAAGCTGCTGGCACTTTTAAAAGCAGCTTTTTATCCAGCTGTGCTTGACTGCTAGCTGAATGCAGGGCAGCTTAAATCAGCTTCCAATGTGTAAACTGAGACTGTATTAAGAGATGGACCCCCATCAGATAAAGTTTTTGCCATTTTTTTTCTTTTCAACATGATACATAGAACAAGTTATTCAAACAATGAAACAATGACCGACACAAATTTACATGTTGACAATTTGGTGCACCAAAGACAAACAATACATAGAGAGGGAAGAACACTTGTTGTACAGTACCAAAGGTCCATAGAGGAAACAGGACATCTCCATAGTTCCCCTTGTCCCTAGGAGAATTTTGAAATCCATTTTCCTTCTCTCTCTTTCTCATGTTTCTAAAATCTGGTGTTTTGTTGTTTTTTGGTTTTTTTTTTTTTTACATTTTATTTTATTTTATGCCCCATTCTTCTTACCTGATGCAGTTCTAGACTGCAGACAATTTGCCTAATAAAATTCACCATCCCAATTTTCTGTCACACCCTAGCTAATCTTAGCATTAGGCCTACACTGATTCAGTCTATCCCATATCCCTTTTGCACCCTTGCAACAACAGCCTTCAAAAGATGACATTTATCATGCTAATATTAATGCTGTATGTTGCTTACCATGCTGGATACATAACATTTTTCATTCCTGTTTTGCTTTACCCAAGACAGAGTCTCTCAGTTTGTCTCACCATTTCCAATTCCCAAGTTTAGGGGCCAATCTGTAATTGCCCTCAGTTACATAAAATGTGTTACCTGGATAGAAAGTTGGGGATGAAATTTTCAAAACAAGATCTTTTCCCAATATGTTGGTTGCCCTTCTGTCTTTTTGACAATGTCCTTTGCCTAACAGAAACTTTTTCATTTTATGAGGTCCCATTTGTCAATTCTTGATCTTAGAGCATAAGCTATTGGTGCTCGGTTGAAGAAATTTTCCCCTGTGCCCATGTCCTCAAGGGTCTTACCCAGTTTCTTTTCTATTAGTTTCAGTGTGTCTTGTTTTATGTGTAGGTTCTTGATCAACTTGGACTTGAGCTTAGTACAATGAGATAAGAATGGATCAATTTGCATTCTTCTGCATGTTGACTTCCAGTTGAACAAGCACCATTTGTTGAAAAGGCTATCTTTTTTCTACTGGATGGTTGTAGCTTCCTTGTCAAAAATCAAGTGACCATAATTCTATGGGTTCATTTCTGGTTCTTCAATTATATTCTATTGATCTACTTGCCTGTCACTGTACCAATACCATGCAGTTTTTTAACACAATTGCTCTGTAGTACTGCTTGAGGTCAGGGATATAGGGCTTGTATTCAAGATATACAAAGAACTCAACGTAGACTCCAGAGAACTAAATAACCCCCTTAAAAATGGGGTACAGAGCTAAACAAAGGATTTTCACCTGAGGAACATCGAATGGATGAGAAGCACCTAAAGAAATGTTCAACATCCTTAGTCATCAGGGAAATGCAAATCAAAACAACCCTGAGATTTTACCTCACACCAGTCAGAATGGCTAAGATAAAAAACTCAGGAGATGGCAGGTGTTGATGAGGATGTGGAGAAAGAGGAACACTCCTCCATTGCTGGTGGGGTTGCAAGGTGGTACTACCACTCTGGAAATCAGTCTGGCGGTTCCTCAGAAAACTGGGACTGATACTTCTGGAGGACCCCGCTATACCACTCCTGGGCATATACCCAGAGGATTCCCCAGCATGTAATAAGGACACATGCTCCACTATGTTCATAGCAGCTGGAAATATCCAGATGTCCCTCAATGGAGGAATGGATATCTAGAAGCTAGAAAGAACCCAGATGTCTCTCATTGGAGGAATGGATACAGAAAATGTGGTATATATACACAATGGCATACTATTCAGCCATTAGAAACAATGAATTCATGAAACTCTTAGACAAATGGATGGAGCTGGAAAACATCATCCTAAGTGAGGTAACCCAGTCTCAAAAGAACACTCATGGTATGCACTCACTGATAAGCAGATATTAGCCTAGAAGCTTGGAATACCCAAGACTCAATTCACATATCAAATGATGCCCAAGAAAGAGGAAGGAGTGGCCCCTTGTCCTGGAAAGGCTCAGTGTAGCAGTGTAGGGGAATACCAGGACAGGGAAGTGGGAAGGGGTAGATTGGGAAACAGGAGGCAGGAAGAGGGCTTATGGGACTTTCGAGGAGGGGGGATCCAGGAAAGGGGAAATCATTTGAAATGTAAATAAAGAATATATCAAATAAAAAAAGAGAAAAAATTCAAAACAAATCTTCACACAAGGGAAAATCTATAGATAGCTATATATTTATATCTGCAAATTAACTAAATAATTGCTAAATATTATTTTTATGTCTTAAGATTATATTTTAAGCCAGATGTTTACAACTCAAAGTCACCTTTCCTTTGCATCTATGGTATTTGCATTCTAGGTATGCCTTTCAAAAGACAGCCTATTCATTCAGTAATGAGGAACAGCACTGGATTTGATAAAATTATAATAAGAAAATACTGAATAATTTTTTTCTAATTTTACTTTTTAACTATTACCTTGAAAAGACACATTTTCATTTCCTGAAGATGAGTGAGCTGATAATGGATTTGATGAATATTTTAAAGCAGACTATACTTTTCAATACAAGACACCACAGAATAAATAAGGAATAAGCACAAAACTAAACAAAAAACCTACAAATATTTCCAACAGCTAGAAATATCTACTTTAATATTTTTTGTTTTTTCATTTGTTTGTTTGTTTTTGAGACAGGGTTTCTCTGTGTAGCCCTGGCTGTCTTGGAACTCACTCTGTAGCCCAGGCTGGCCTCGAACTCAGAAATCTGCCTGCCTCTGCCTCCTGAGTGTTGGGATTACAGGCATGCGCCACTACCGCCCAGCAGCTGAAATATCTACTTTTAACAGAGGATGCATTGGTTTACAAGCCTGAATTTATTTTCCCAGAATTGTTGCTTTGTGACATGCTTGTCTGCTCACTGCTCTATTTTAATGCATTTGACAACTGTCAACATGGACTACCTATTCTCACTTCAAATCTCAAATCTTTCCTTTCTTTAAAGTGTGTGCTGCAGTTTGTTTGTGCTTGAATAGACTACAAAATGAACCATAGGAAATAAAGAGAAGCAAATTAGGAGGGGAGTTGAGGAGGAGTATAATGTGAAGTGAGACTGGGGTAGTAATGTGACAGCCACACAAAATTTTGGATATGAAAGATAATTAAGATACAAAACTTGGAGCTGTTTACTTCTAGAATTAGAGTCAAATAGGAATAAACATCTTATATCCTACTTCCTAACTTGACCAGTGAGGAACAAGTGTTTAGCAAGTTTTAATATCTTGCTTCGGGTACAATGTAGTTATAGGCAGTATCAAGAAGGGAATCTAGCTCTGCTGATTATCAATTCTGATTAGTTTCCTTGAATCCTTAAGACACAAAGAATTTTACAAGAGATCTGCACTGTTCACATGAGAAATCAAAAAGAAAATGATCAGAAGGAGATGGTAGCTCAATACCCTGATTTAAGGTCCTGGTAGAGTTGGCTGGAACTCGGGAAAGTTCCTTGGAATAAGATGTCAGAGTTGCCGCCAATGAGTGCAAAGAGACAAAGACTTTACAATCTTGAAGTGTTTTTTTTTTTCACTCAAGGATTATTTGTTCTATAACTGTGGAAATCCTATAATGAATGGTGCAATAAGTTGCTAATTCAGCCATGTGGACTGGTAAATTAAAAGTCTGTGAACCAAGTATATGCTCACTGATGGAAGAAGAAACATTATTTGTGTGTGTGTGTGTGTGTGTGTGTGTGTGTGTGTGTGTGTGTGAGAGAGAGAGAGAGAGAGAGAGAGAGAGAGAGAGAGAGAGATGCAACTCTAAAACATCCCAAACTTTAGGTCTTTTTGTTTATCATTGTGGTTGAGAGTCCATTTTTCATATTATAACATTTTTACTTGAGATTAGCATCATTGTTAGAGGGAGTCAGAATCTGGAAGATAATAAATACTCAGAAGCTGGAGGTTGGAAAACAGAGAGCAATAGATTTTAATGAAATGCTAAAATATGTTGTAAAGTTATCAATGGATACTCTTCATTAAAACAAAGTGTTGTCCTGGGAGCTTAGTTTGCAATATTTGAATCAATATATTTGTTCATGAAAAGTGGACATTTTTGTCTCTCAAGGATTACACTGCACAGATTTTAAAGTAGGTTTCACATTCTTTTTTTGTTAAGACTCACCTTGACTTTATCCTGTCCAATGGACCTGAAGAACTTTCCAATGGATGTCCAGACCTGTACAATGCAGTTGGAGAGTTGTAAGTCATCACTATTAATTTACTACTTGCTGTCATAACCACTGAATTGCCTCTTAGTTTGTCAATAAAGGAATAAATACTTGTAAAGGTCATTCTCACCCAATTTACTAGCATCAAAGGTCTTATTGGAGGATCAGTGTTTAATTGGAGAAATTCATTACCAATACAGAAAGGCAATCTTTCAGTTCAAGATTTTAAATAAATTTCCCTTCCTCAAAATAAAGAAAAAAAGCCAGCCAATTCTGAGTTAGCAAGATTTTCTATGAAATAAATTTTTCTCACATAATTGTAGTTATTAGCCACCTCATCTTTATAAAGAATCACTATATAATAGAAAACTGTATTTCTTTCTGTCTTATACTCTTTGAGAGCAACATATCCAAAGGCATACTGGAAGGAAGAGATGATTGCTTTGAGAACAAAAAATAAAGCCCTTTGCCATAGGTGGACTCAAAAAGGAGAGGCACTAGGACTGAAGCTCAGCAGGAGTATGATTGCCTAAAGTGCTCAAGGCCCCGGATTTAATCCTCAGCAATACATGAATATAAGGTTGAAGGGCATAAGTTGACAAGGAATAAGAGTTGGCATCTTTCTTAGATCAGCAAAGGATAAACTCAGACATGATGAAGGAAATAGGGAAATGTCATCTACTTTGTCCCCTTTATCCTCTGACTCTGCTGCCACTGAGATCTTTGACATATACCATAAGTTACTCATGCCTTCAAGGTAATGGGATTTTCCATTATGAGACATGAAATTTCCTCTGGCTTGCTCTTGTCAGTTTCTCTGCTTTCAGAATCCTAAAAATAATAATAAGTACTACTGACTTACAGAGATTTTTAAAGGAGATTTAATGAGGCAGGGGGCAAGAAAGTATTTTAACTTCTTGGTTTAGAAAAATAATAAGTGTAAAAAGACTTATTGAATACCTTTTTAAAAAGAAATAGTAACAGACTTCTTTCTGATCATTTAAAGTCTGTATGTATGTCCTTTGACACCTCTGATAAAAATAAAGAAAATAGCAAATCACCTTTTGTTTTCAGATAGCAGAGATGAAGTGAGAATTTTTATTTATGTGTTATGTGTATTTATTTATTCTATGTTGTAACATCTTTTGAGAAGACTGAGAAAAACTTTTTTATACATATTGTCTCTTCTACTACTCTATAGCTCCCTAGCCTCTACCCAATTATTGCATTTTCTCTGTAAAGCAGGACCCAGATCTATTCATGGAGATTCTTCTAAGACATAAAAGCTTTAAATTGTAGATTTGCTTTGTCCCTTTATGTATTTGTTAGAAATAGTTAGGTTATAGTCATACAGATTGACAGTGGAACAGATTGGTTATCCATTGCTGTTAAGGACAATTAATATTTGGATCAACTTTCCAGTTTGATGCTTTCTATAGTTTCATTTTTGCCATTAAGTTGTTCCAGAGAATTTAGACACCAAATAAATTTGCCATTGATTTCTAGGTCGGGTTGGTATAGTAAGTAAGAACAGAGAAATGGTGAGGGGGGGTGATTGGGGAATAGTTCGGGGGGGAGAGGACTTATGGGACATATGGGGGGGAACGGGGAAAGGGGAAAGCCTTTGGAATATAGAATAAATAATAAAAAATAATAAGAATTTATAAACTTAATAATTATGCTACAGTTACTAGCCAATTCAATCTTCACAGATTATTCTTTGTCCTTATCAGTCTGATTTACATAGTTGAAATATTAAACAAAACAAAACATACAAGCAAGGAGGGAAGAGAAATGAGTAAAAATAAGACTAGCTGTCTATTTCTGGAATGGAGAAATAGGCAATTAAATTGACAAATAATGACCCAATTGGGCAGGCTCAGGGAGAGAAAGAGCTAAATTTGGTAGTAATTACTATACTTTCTATGATTTTAATGACTCTAGTAATATAAGAAAAGAACCTTACAAAATAAGGAACCTGATTTACTTTGTGCGAATAATGAGTGGGGCAATTTATATTTACATTAGAATTTACAATTTACATTAGAATATATAACTGTTCTTGTGGGGTTTGTTTTTGTTTTGGATATGGTCTCAGGCAGCCTTGCGTGGCTATGTAGTTAATGATGATCAGGAACTGCTGATCTTCCATCCTTCACTTCTCAAGTTCTGGGTCTACAGGCATGTATCACTACCTATTATTTTATGTGGTGCTGGGGATTGAAAATAGGACCTTGTCTATGTTAGGCAAGAACTGCATTAACTGGATTACTATCCCCAGCTTCTGTACCATTGTTCTAGGTTTACAAGGTCCTCTTAAATGACTTGCCCATAGCTCTTCACACTTGCTAAAATGACTGAGAATTTACTCTCAGTAATTAACAAAAGGCTCCTACAAGTAAAGCTAACACTCCAGAAGAGGCCAAATGTACAATGATAATACTTGCAGTCTGGCCTATAATGAATTCATTCTCATTAAACATTTCAAAAGAAGTGGTTTCATTGGGAACACTAAGACAGCACCATGAATTGGATTGTCTTATTGAACTGCCACAGACACAGTTCTTTCAAGTGAAGAAAATCTTCAAAGGGTTTTGGTGCTTGTTTACTTGTTTGTTCTTCAGAGAGAGAGAGAGTTAGTGAATACAAAAGGCAGAGATAACAGATTCCTTTCTCTCGTTATACACACAAAAATAATTAATCAGAAATACCTTGCTGTGTTCAGTTTCTCTGCATCTGATGACACGAAGTTATGATGACTACAGCAGCTCTTATTAAGACTGTAGCTGAAATGATTCCCCTGCTTGGCCACCTGTCACTACATTTTACACTTTCCCAGAAAAGATACATTGTTACTACTTCTTTCCTCCAGTTGGGTACACCATGAATGACCTGATATTTGAGTGGTTAAGTGATGGTCCTGTACAAGTTGCTGAAGGACTCACCCTGCCGCAGTTTATTTTGAAAGAAGAGAAGGAGCTTGGCTATTGCACAAAGCATTACAACACCGGTAAGGTTTTCTTTCATTTGTTAAACCTTAGAGATCTCCATTTGTATAAGAGATAAGCTATCCTATTATCTTAATAGTTGCACATTTATGAAGCAAACCAAACTTAAGAAAACCCTCAACATGTAGGGTCTCTGTACCCTGTGGAATAGACTTGTGAGTACAGCAGATCATCTGCCTCAAACATAGAATTAGCAATCTTTTGCTCTTCTCTTACTAAGAGCCTGCTGTCAAATGAGTCTAAGGAAAGGTGTAGAAGACCTCATTAGTTGTGCAGAAAACATAAACTCTTGGCTGTTCCTTCTATCCACTCTTCACCTTGCATCCTCAGGTCAATTTGCACTCCTGGCCTTAGTGGAAGAAAGTGATAATGACACAGGTTCATGGAAACCTAGAAATAGAAATGTGCTCAGCAGTCCCGGAGAGCAATACCAGTCTCAGTGAGCATCATCTGGAGAGAATTCAGCTGGCTCTAAAGTCAGGTGCTAACTTTAGCACTGAAAAACTTATAGGCTGGGCAAGCTTGAGGTAGTGCCAACAAGTGGGCATTTGTTGTTGCCTGGAAGATTATACCTGACCAGGAAAGCCAATGTCTTTTATTCTACATGCTCTGGTCTTTTGATAACATCAAGTATGATGGAAGGGAGACAGTTATCACAAATCACCTTGGGTCTCTTCTGAGTAGAACATTCTACAGCAGCCAACAGTGGCTTCCTATGAAGTAAATAAAACCTGATTCCAAGGTATTCTTCTAAGACTTCAACCCAGTCTTCTATCTTTGTAGGGAATGATACAAAGGATTTTCCAGTGTTTAACTCAAAGCTCAATAAATGGGAGAAAAATATAGACCAAGGCATGAACATCTACTTAATAATAATGTTAAAAGTTGTTGTACCTTCCAACAGACTTTTTTATTTATAGATGGAGCAATGCTACAGTTTCTAGGAAGGGATACTCTAAGATTCTTCAAGCAATTCCCAAAAGGCTAGAAAGGTTCCATAGTGAACACAGTGTACATATATTCTCTAAATGTACCCTTTGATTTTACCATTGCGACTACAAAGACATACAACTCTTCAAACAAACACTCAGGATATTCTTCTTGCTTCTTAGAAGGTACTGAGGAGTTAGGGAGATAGTTTAGCCAGTAAAGTGCTTGTCATGCAAGCATGTAGACATGAGTTCAGTCCCCAGGATCCAGGGAATGGTGACATGTGCATATAGGTTAAGCACTGTGGAGGTAGACACAGGTAGCCAGCCAAGAGACTACCTCAAAACTCAAGGTGGAAGGCATTTGAACAGTGACACTTGAGGGTGACCTCTGGCTTTCACGTACGTGAACACGCTCATGAAACCCAACAAAAGCATGCTCTCTGCCTCTCTCTGTGTGTCTTTTTCTCTCTTCATTGGTTACAATTGTTTCATATTACATGATATGGTATATGTTACATAGTATAAAGTATATGTAAATGGTGGTTGTACATGATGTCATATATATTATATATAACACAAACATCCTTGAAAATTTTTTTCAGTCTCAAAAATGGTATGGATCTATCTACAAAAATCTGTGACAGATCCAATCATAGGATTTCAGTATGAAGGCTCTTTATCCCTTTCATGCTTACACAATCATTTCCATTACTAGAAGAATTAAAATATTTGGAATTTATTGTGTAGGATGAGCATTTGTTTATAGTCTTTCCAATCTGCTTGCATTGTTCTTTACTTTTCAAAATAAAATAGGAGAGTAGAATGGGAAAAATGAGTTCAAATAAGATGTCAAGTGATTCTTTTTCTGCTTCCAGGCAAGTTTACCTGCATTGAGGTCAAGTTTCACCTGGAACGGCAGATGGGCTATTATTTAATCCAGATGTATATCCCCAGCCTGTTGATCGTCATTTTGTCCTGGGTCTCCTTTTGGATAAACATGGATGCAGCCCCTGCCAGGGTTGCCCTTGGCATCACAACAGTCCTGACAATGACTACCCAGAGTTCAGGCTCCAGGGCATCTCTGCCAAAGGTACGAAATAACCTCAACTGGCAACAAGTAACCTGAGAGGCTCTCCAAAGGTCTTGTGGGAAACAAACTGTGAGAACAGAAATTTTGCCATTCCACTATGCTGTTGGAAAGATGAGTCCATTAAGAAAATAAAATGCTGAGTTTTGAGAGTATCAAGGCTCTGATAATAAATCCTCAAAGTCAGATCTATTTTTATGTAGGAAAGGGCTTCTGCTTGAACAAATAGTGCTTAGATAATGAAAAATGTCCTTCTTATGAAATGCCCCAGTTCCCAAAAATTGTATGTATGTGTTTTCTCATTTTTGAAGAATACATTATGCCATTGGCTTCAGTTTTCTGAGAGTGCGAGTTCAACTTAGTATTCAGCATACTCAGTCTCATTGTGATTGAATGGTCTCACCAAAATCCAGTTCCATAAAATAATTGGGATACAATCCCTTCTCATTTTTTGGCCTGAGCTTGTGTTTGGTTGTGTTGCACTTAATGTGATGAGAAGTACCAGAGTATGTTCCAAGTTACCCCTGGTGTTTGCAACATAAGATCACAATATAGTTGAGGCTTGTAATTATAACATAGGTAGAATAAATACCAGGAAATTAATTGTGGAACTTAATTAAGTCTCATACTTCTGAAGATAAATACGAGGTTTTTATATTCAAATGGAAGCAGGTGACCTATCTCAGACATTTTTTTGAAACTTTTTGTGGAATAGCAAATAGAATAATGTACTTGTGTCCTATGCCTACTAAAATACAGATGTCAGAAATACTCATGGCTTTTTCAACTACATAATCACAGTTCCATTTTAGTTAATAGAAATTCTAATCTACTCCATGCCCTCATGCCAAACAGGTTCATCTGCCTATTTCTCTCAGGCTATTACTTATCACTATCATTGCACACCATTAAACTGAAGGAAACACAAACACATTTTACAATTTAATAGACAGCTAAAGTATCGGTGACAAATTGTGAGTAGATAATGTCAAAACATAAGACATTTAGCTTCCAACTGCCCGTTGCAATGAAAAGAGTCATCACTTATTTGCAAAATGAGATTTTCAGTTTTGTAAATGTGTTATCCACTCTATGGAGCTATTATGATTCTCCATCAGCTGACAAAATTATTACTAAGTAAATGGTCAGTGATCAGTGATAACTTTTCTATAGAGGCAATGAGGATCTCAGAAATATAAATCAAGAGGGTATAATTTAAAATAATTTTATACTTTGTTTTGAACACATAGTGGTTAACATTTTGTCATGAGTAGACGTCTACTACATTTTCTTTTCTTTTTCTTTTGGTTATTATTAAACATGGTCAACTCTCAACTTACCATGAAGAGATGTGATTCCTATGTATGATGGCGAGACACTAAAGTGGGATTAAGTACAAGTCATTGAAAATGAAAAATCCTGACCATATATATATACTTACTTATACATATACATAAATATTCATTGATTCATAAACACTACAGTTCCTGACCAGATGGTCCAGTTTTTACTAGTCCAGGTGCTCCAGGGCCTACTTTGACATTCTGTACTGAATACTCACATACATTTTACATTCTTATGGAATGACAGAACCAACATTAATATTAACTGTCCAGTACATAAGTTATTAAGAAATTAATGTTACTTTCTATTCTGTTTACATTTGTGGACAAATCTCCTTATATGCATAGTGAATTTAGGTCCAGATTTTATGTCATTCTATACTATATCATTTCTCATGGCCTTAAGAATCTATTATGAATATATCTTTATTGCAGTGGCAGAGACTGAACCTTGTCTTTCTTACATACATTAGGCAAGCACACTATCACTGTGCATATCCTCACACTATGATCAATCTCTAATGACTTGGTAATAGCCAACTTGACATTTCAATTGCTGTTTATTTTACCATCTTATTTACTGAGTGGCTTCTCTCCTGCTTATATAAATATGGTGATGATAAATGCATTTACATGTGACTATATAGAATGTTGTGAGCAGAGTGAATGGAGGAAGATGGACAGGATGGTAATCAACAACATGTGCAAACCATGTATGTAAGAAATCTCTCATTCTCTTGGTATTATCTCAGTGCCTGAAATATGTATGGCTGAAATTAGATGCTAAATGTGTCCTCACTACTGAGTAACAAATCAATGAACACTCATGGCCTTCCCCCATGTGACCATGTATAGCATAATGCACACCCAGTGTAGAATATAGGGATGAAATATTACATAAAATATTCAAAAAGGGTTTTTTATTAATTTTTGACAATTTTGTAATAAACATAAGAAAAATTTAATTATTGTCAGCTCCCCGGTATCCTCTTTCAGCACCCCAACCCCTCTTGAAACTAGTTTTCCCACAACAAGCCTAATATCTACTTTGATTTATTGTGTGCACTCCTGAGTTTCATTAGCATTGCTTGCCTTAGCATGGGTTAGAAGGATTTCATGAGGCTTGGGTAGCAGAAAGTTCATGAGTGCAATGGCTAGAATTTTAATGCAAAGGAAATGTAATAATATGACATGTACTATAAAGATATTTGACTTGTCTAATATCACAGACCATATCCCCTTTCCTAAAGTATTTCAGCAGACTCTGAAAAGTTTAGAACACATAAACAAAGGTACATTGTGAAATGTAGTCAGGCCTGGATTTCAATCCTGGGGCAAATATTCTTCCCCACATCGCTAAGCTTGTTTACCCATTTCTAAAATAAGAACATCTTTAGTTGCCCTTTTCAAATATTAAATGAGGACAAGATGAAGCACTCCCTGTATAAATTGTTTATTCCAGTTTATACATGGCAGGCACAGAACTCTTTCTGGTTATTTGTTATTTTTCTACTCATTTTGTCATAGAAAGAACTGTTTACTGAGATGGCAGATTGTATAAAAATCTTCATAAAGACCCTTATGAACAGAAGGTGCCAAAGTTTTAGATGACCCATTATTGGAAACATTATTCATGTTGCCAAAAAAGACAAACTAAGGCTGATCATAAGTATGACGTCCAAAGCATATGTTTGCATGTAAGCACAGTCTTGTGTTTTGATAGGTTATCTTATGAATAAGTTAATATCCGGAGGATTTCAATATGCAATGGTCTGGCTGTTTCACAATCATTGCCATGGAACACATTCATTTGGCTCTGTCCTCCTTGCCCGTGGAGGACACCCAAGGAAGACATTCTTATTTTCTGACATGCCACCTTTGCCTCACGTTTAGTTATCTTGCTCACCATTTATTTGGTTCCTACAAAACACAAGTTTTCTGACCCTGCTAAATACAAATTAACCAACTATTAACCTTTCTACTATTACCCCATTATGTTGGGTATTGTCTTCATATAAATTTCAAACTACTGAGGACACATGAGAGGTTCTCAGAAGAATTCATCCTTTCTGAACCTTGAAAACTTACTGTAATTTCAGCAACTGAGCAAAATAGGACAGTTGGAAAAGATATGAGTCTCTTCTTTCACAAAAGTGAAAGTGAAACACCTTTTCCCATCTTTAGGAGAATAGGAAGGATGCCATAGCAGTGACATCATCAAGGAATTTCATTACTTCAATTAGGTATTTTTGACCTTTAATTTTGCTATTAATTTTGGGATTATCATGTAATTACATCATTTCTCCATTCCTTTTCCTCCCTCTAAATCCTTTAATCTACACCTTCTTATTTTCTTTCAAATTCATGGCCTCAATTTTCTTTGTTATATGAGTATATGTTCATGCATATGCATAAATTTTTCTAAATATAATCTCAGTATGCATGATGTTACTTGTTTGTATGTTTTCAGGGGTGACCATTTGGTATTAGATAACAAATTGGTGCTCTCTTCCCCAGAGATAACTCTTTTTTTCCTACTACTAACATTCCTTAGTTGACTATAGTTCTTTGTGTAGGGATGAGGCCTCTTTAGAATTTGCCCCACCTACTTTGGCATATCTACTAGTGTTATCCTTGATGCAGAGTAGTAGGCATGACTGTGTATAGAAAGTGATTGTTCTTTGTAGAAAAACCTTGCCTCCCCAAATGTGAGCACTGATCCTCCAATATAACACCTTAGGATAAAATCTGAGGCAACAGAATTTTCTGTGGCTATACAGTCATGTCTAGAACTAAGCACTCTTAGTTTTTTACTTTATCCTTAGGAAGGCAAGAATTTCATTGATTTGGTTCATGTTCTTATACCTAAAACTTGACACAATACCTAATTTCTAACAGGAGATTAGTAAAGAGTCAGTAAATTAATGAACAGTAGTAGTAGAAATAGCCAAGTGGTATTCTTGGCATAATTTAAGTGGTGATTCATTCATCAGTTTCTTTATTTGATTAAGGCTGATGAATATTTTCTTTCGGCAATGAATTATACTAGATATCGAAAGAAGCAAATATGAAATATAATGTCATATCTCAAAGGATGTCTAAGATATTAAATGGCAGTGATGGAGAGAAGGAAAGGAGGGCAAAGAAAGTGATACAGACCAGTATTAGGCAAATAGCCTGAAGTTAGAAGACGATCCTGCTCTGAGTCTATGAAGCACACTAAGTAGGTAAGGGAGGAAGAGGTAAAGGTCCTTCCAAACAAGGAGGATCTTCACTGATTGCATTTGGGTAATACTTATAAAACATCATAACATTTTTAGAGTAAGAGAGACAGTCTGGGTAAGTTTTCCATCATGTTTCACAAATTTATAACACATTTCAAGTAACAAAATTGTGTTTAGCGATTTTTAGTTAGTTTCCTGACTTTTTGGCAACAGAAGGGTATGTGAATAGTTTGTGTGTGTGTGTGTGTGTGTGTGTGTGTGTGTGTGTCTGTGTCTGTGTGTCTGTGTGTCTGTGTGTCTGTGTGTGTCTCTGCCTGTGTGTGTGTATGCACATGTTTGATATTTAGTTTCATTTCTTTGTTTGTTTTAATTTTCAGATACTCACTCTCTCCCCTAAATACAAAGAAATCAAATAACATAGTTGACTTCCTGTTTGAAGCTATATAGTTGATTTGCCAACCTCTAAAAAATAGTTTCACTGACAATGCTCTAAACTTTTTGAATATGAAAGACCTGCAGGCTGACTACAGGCTCGGTGGATTATTTCCTTTGCAACCCACAGGAACATAGTAGTGTGAATTGAGTGGAAAGCTGTGAGATATCAGGAAGACTTGATATCCAGTGCAGGTTCAATAATTATTTTCCTTTATTTCATGTTTATGATTATAGCAGGGAAATTTGAATCTACACCCAACAGAGTCTAGAATTATCATGTGTGGCTATTGTCTAGAGACTGTAGAAGCAAAAGAACACTTCAGTTGGGAACTGGTGTGACGAACCCAGTATTCAGGGTCTCTAACAGATCCATAACTATCTCTCTGGAGCAAGGATACAAAGGAATTGCTTTAGCCATTATTAAATTGGGTACTTCATTTTCTACAGAAGTGCATTTCCCCCTTACTTTTCAGCCATCTGGGCCAACTAAGGCCAGATGGACCATTTCATGCATCTGCCAAACTAAGGACAAGTTTAGAATTTAAAACAAAAGTGACCATAGACTTGCCATACTTCGGTTTGCTTTATTCTCCATCAAAATGCTTCTAACTAGAAACTGCAGTTAGAGCAATGGAAGGCATTAAAAGAAATAGTATAGTTTATATAAGATTCGGCTGTATATCTGTATTAGAGTTAGGTACACTCTGAGATATATGGAATACTTGATGGTTAGGCCATACTAGTGTATTTGAGAGGGATTGGAAACAGTTTTGTCCAAGTAATCAGTAATTTTTATGTTCTTAGTTAAAATATTAAACAGGAATAATGTTAAGCTTTGACAAAATGATTCTGTGGGCCTTGCCAGACTTAGATATCGGCATATGTAGCAGAGTTCATTAACTTTCCCTTCTGCCATTTCTCAAGCCACAGCAAACTGAAGAATCATTGATGTAGGAAATATGTGATAAAAATATGCAAAGAGATGACGTGTGTGAATTCTCTGGGGAGAGAGCTGGAGTGCCATTGGCACTTTAGTTTAAGAATGTTGCTGACAGCCTTTGCAGGAAAGCTGACAATGGGAGAAGTTACCCAGGTTCTGCTTCTTCTCAAATTCTGCCAAGACTCATGCGGTTAGAGGTTTTTAAGGGCGAGGGCGTGGGGTGGGGTGGGGTAGTATACTGAGGTTCAAGATTCTTGTGACATCGTTCTCATTCTATTTTGCTAAAACGAGTAATTCTGGTTCATAAACTGTAAATGTCATTGGTTACTCTTTAGAGCACATATAAAAATGGACTATTCTGGTGTATACAAAATAATGTGAGACCCTGTCTTGAATGATAAGGGTATAAAAAGAAGGAAGGGGGAATTCTATCTTTGGCAACAGTATAAATACCAAGGCACAGACATTTTGCAAGAATGGCATGGTGGTACACGTCTTTAATCTCAGAACTTGGGAAGCAGAAGCAGGTGGATTCCTGTGAGTTTGGGGATAGTGAATTTCAGGACATCAAGGCATATATATATATATATATATATATATATATATATATATATATATATACATATATATGGAGAGAGAGAGAGAGAGAGAGAGAGAGAGAGAGAGAGAGAGAGAGAGAGAGAGAAAGAGAGAGAACAACTAACTTGTGCAGTAATTTTCTCCCTATATAAATCCTTCAACAATAGACTCCTCTTAGTTTATTGTAGCCTTGGCCATGTGAAAGATGAAACACTCACAAGTTATTTTAGTCACCAAAGTAATAGCACCAGAGAATTAGTGATGCCAGCACAAGAGAGTTGATATGATCACTTGTCAACAGACTGCAAAATAAATACAAAAATAAATGAGCCAACTGTTGGTTCCATGAAATAGAGCTGATCTAGCCCAGCTGACCCTAGACCAAAGTATTCATTCATACATACAAATAGACAGAGGACTGTTGTTTAAAGCCACAAAATCTTTAGGGAGCTTATTGTAGAGCCATAGTTAACTCAGATAGATATTGATGAAGTTGGATAGAGAGGGCTATAGCTGCTTAAAGAAGGATCCTTGGCCTACTTGGTAACATCTTAGAAAAAGAATAAGAAACACTCAAACTACATTTTCTTGAAAATCATGGAAATTTTTTGTTATAAACTACCCACCAACATTCCATTTTCATGGAAATAATGCATACTAACTTCAATGATTATAGGATAAGTCTGGAATACTTTATGTATAGTCTTTCTTCCTAACTTTCAAAGTACTCTTATCAGTTATTGAAAATAGATTCTTCTCTCATACAATGTATTCTGATCACAGTCTCCCCTCCCTCCGCTCTTCCCAGTTCCCTAACAGCTCTCCTTGTCCCCAGATCCAATCTCTTTCCATTTCCTCTTCAAACCACTCTTAAAATTCTACCTCTTTCTGGTTACTTTGTAAAGAACTTTGGAAAAGTTTCTTCATAGTTTTTCAAAATAAGCGCCAATTTGGCAATTTTTGAATGCCTACCCCTGCATATGAAATGTCTGTCACTACCCCAAAAGCAGCAGGATGTTGCTAACTGGCATAGCATTTTGAAGCCACATTAGCAGTCCCAGATAGACTTTCCTTTTTAGTACCTCACTTTGTAATAAGTATACATCTTTCTCAGAGAGAACCATGTGCTGGTTTATAGGCACTGTAATGTGTTCATTTATCTAAACGTCATTAAAAGTAGGAATCAAAAGAGATGTTGGTAATATACAATATCATAGAAAATACTAGGAAGCTATCAACTGATGCATGAATTTTCTCTTGCTGTGTAACCAACTTCAGAAGTTGGAATACTCATTTATCAGACTAGTTTTGCAGGTCAGACATTCGATATTGTGTGATTGAGCTGTCTGTTCATGTTTTTACAAGGCTAAAACACAAACCAGAAATAAATTATGATTAACATTTCTCTCTTGAATGTCCTTCTATAGATCCTTATCTCATGCAGAGGAAAAAAAACGGTGTCCTTATGATTGTGAACAAGGGCATTCATAATTTTCCCGTACTATCTTTACCTGACCCCTCATCCTTGCTCACTGCTCCAGACATACTGGTCTGCTTGCTAATTCCTGGTGATGGTACTTTCTGCCATCTCTGAGCCATTGCAATAGCTATGTGAGCCTTTAATAATGTACCCCCAGACCTTCCCACCACTAGATTTTTTTTCTGCCTTTTCAAAACCTTTATTCAAACTTTCTTCCTCCATGAAGACTTTTCTGTACATCACATCACCTTTACAGGTTTTAATCACCACTGTGAGGTAACTCAGTTTTGCAGAGTACATATTTTTCTCCACAAAACAGATCTCCAGATAGAAATACTGAGATTTATATCAAACAGTATCCTGGTTTATATTTATTCTATGCAATCTAGTCCCCTTGATATTACTATAATCCCTGTGAAATTCCCCATAGCAGAACATAGGTCATAGCATATGTTCAGTAAGTATTGGATAAAAAGTAGGCTTATACTTCTTTATGGTCTAGTCATTGAGAACTCTCCATATAAGCTTTTCTAGGACAGAGAACAAATTTAAAAAATGCACATGACCAAGGCACTATCTTTTACTGGCTATTCTTTATCACAGACAGCTATGCCTGTGTATATTATTCTAGTATAATAAAACTTTTGTACGGTTTTACCTCTCTGATAGTAAGGAATAGGGTTTTATTCAGTTTTCTTTAGTAGATAGTCTTTATACAGCTTTCTATCCTAGGAAATAATTAAATAATGGTTTAGATAAGAGAGCATCCAGACAGACTATTTTTACCTCAGCTTTGCTTCCTCAGCACTGTCACAAACAATTTGGAGGTTTTGTGGTCTGCTGACTCAAACACCCGTTATCATTTCTTCCTTGCCCAGTTTATTTGAATACATGCTAATGCTTTCCATTCTGATAAGGTATCCAGACACCTTCTCATGTGGACTTTCTACAGTAACTCTGATCCAAAGGAACAGATGCATACTCTTTCAAGGCAATTAAAATACCAGAAAATTAGCACGCTCGTTGTAAAATTTTGTTATAATATTATTAGTGGTATCTGGTGTGGGGACTGATACGTGTTTATTAATCATTTTGATGAAGAGATAGTGTTAAGCAGGTTGCCATTTCTCCTTCATATTAAGAATGCCTTATAATATTCCTGAAATTCCCACAAAAAGTTCTCACTTGTTGATAAAAAATGTTCATCCTCTGAAGAGTTCCTAACTAAACCCTAATGCTATTTATTTCTTCCACCACAACCCTCAAAACCACCATTTTCATCAACTCACAACATATGTGATTCTGTTACATCCCATCAAGAAGAAAATAGCTAACCAGACTATTATCTATCCATACAACAAAGTGAAAGGTGGTATGAGCTGCAGTCACAAACAACAAAATGGATCTCTCATAAGTCATAATAATGTTACCAAGAATGAAGAGAAATCATTGTGTGACTTTATGCTCTTAAGCATTTTAATCAGGAAAATTAATCGATATTGCTCAAGTCATCATTTTTCTGATCTCAAAGTAGCTAGGCTAATTTATATTCCCACTAAGAGCACAGGAGCATTCCAATTCCCTGAGAATACTACCCAACTTATTTTTCTTTTATGTTTTCTTGGTGATGGCCATTCAGACTGAGACAAGGGAGTCTTAATTTGAATTTCCACAACAGGCACAAGTAGTTTACACCTGTAAATTTACTGGCCATTTGTACTTTTTTTTTTATTGCATAAACTGTATTCTTTTTTTTAATTTTTATTTTCTATATTCTATGTTTACATTCCAAAGGCTTTCCCCTTTCCCAGTTCCTACCCACCATACTTCTCATAGTTCCTCTCCCCCCCAACTATTCCCCAATCATTCCCCCTCCCCCCTCGGTTTCTTTACAAAACTGGATCCAATCTTTACAGGCCCAGGGTCCTCTCCTTTCTTCTTCTTGCTGGAAAATATCATCCTGAGTGAGTTAACCCAATCACAAAAGAATACACATGAAATGCAATCACTGATAAGTGGATATTAATGAGCCATTTGTACTTCTTTTAAAAAGTGTTGACTTTCTTTACTCATGGGGTTTGTTAGGTTTTTGACCTCAGGTCTTTGGATATTTCCATCCTTTGTATTATTTCTGCTGAGAATGGCTTCAGATGTTGTCAGGTCTCTTTTCACTTTCATATGAAATTTGGGTTTGTTTTCTAGTTATGTAAAAATGTTACTGGCATTTGGATGTGGGTTGTATTAAGTTTTCAAATTAACTTTCATAATGTAGACATTTTCACCCTGTCAATTCTATGAATCCATAAGCATAAGAGCTGTTTCTTTTAATCTTTCTGTGCCTTCAAATTCATTGTTCTAATTGCAGTGTTCTTTCATATGCTTGTTAAATTTTATTTCAAGCTTTTTTATGTTTTGAAGCTGTTGTGAATGAGTTCTTTTTTTCCTGATATTTCAGCAGGTTCAATGTTGTTACATAGAAAAGCTACTGATTTTGTATAATTCATTGACTTTCTACAAATTATTTCTTTTATTTTTTGGATTATAATTAAAACATATCCTCTGTCCCCTTCCTCCCCTCAAAGCCTCCCATCTATCTCCCCTTGCTCTCTTTCAAATTCATATATTCTTTTTCATTAGTTGTTGATATATATATCACTGTGGTTCATAGGTACCATAGCTCAGTGACTCATGGTTGCTTCTCTAGCTTGAAAGCTTACATAGCTCCTTCTAACATTATAAAAGCAACCTAGTCCTCAGAAAGGACTCTTTATTTTTTCATTGCATTTATTTTTTTATAGTCAGTCCAGCTGTTGCCTACCTCCTGGTCTATTTCCCACAGTTCTTCATCCTCTTCTTGCTCCCCCTGTCTACAAGAGGATGTCTACTCACCCACGCTAGGCCTCCCCACTCCCTTGGGCCTCAAGTCTTTAGAGGGTTAAGAGCATCTTCTTCCACTGAGGCTAGGCCAGGCAGTCCTCTGCTGTATATGTGTTGGGAGCCTCAGACCAGCTTGCATATACTGCCTAGTTAGTGGCTCAGTATCGTGGAGATCTCAGGGGTCCAGGTTAGTTGAGAATGCTGGTCTTCCTATGGGGTCACCCTCCTCCTCAGCTTCTTCCAGCCTTTCCCTAATTCAACCACAGTGGTCCCCAACTTCAGTCCAATGGTTGGGTATATGTATCTGCATCTGTCTAAGTCAGCTTGTTGTTGGGCCTCTTAGAGGACAGCCATGCAAGTCATATGTTAGGTCCTCTAGGTCTTGTGTCTGAAGTGCATTGTATCTCTGGGAGACAACCAAGTGCAACAGCAACAACCCATATTGTCAATTGGACTCTTCTGCTAAACAATATGAATAGGGATATCTCATACTTGGTATTTGTGGTTTTGTTAGATAGTCTGTCTTAGGATTCCCATTGCTGTGAATGACACCATGACCAAGAGAACTTTTATAAAGCCTAACATTTAATTGGGGCTAGCCTAGACTTTCAGAGGTTTGGTCCATTACCATCATCTCTAGAAACATAGCAATGTGCAGGCAGACAAGCTGCTGGAGGAGTCAATAGTTTAACATCTTGATCTAAAGCAACCAAGAGAAGACTGGCTTTTTCACACTAGGCAAGCTTGAGAATTTAAGACCTCAAAGCCTCAACTCTACAGTCACAACTTTCCACTAACAATGCCACGCTTCCTAATTGTGCCACTCCCTATGGGTCAAGCATTTGACTACATGAGTCTATGAGGGCCAAACCTATTCAAAGCACCACATAGTCTATGGCTGTTTCGGGGAGCATTGTCAGCCCAAATTATGTAACTTTTTTTAATTTATATGTTTATATGGATCCACATTGACAGGTTTTTTTCCCCTCACCTTAGTTATTTTCTCATTTTCATGCTCCTTGTCAGCTGATTACTCTATAAAAACACTACAGAAATCTACAGAGCAATTTTTCCATTTTAATATGCTGATATGTAACTATAGTTTCTTTCAACCCACAAACCATTTCCTCAGTTCTAAGATTTGGTAAGACTACATTTAAATACTCCCTCAGTGTATGACAGTCAAGCTGGAACAACAGTAGGACAAACAGCATTTTCCATCTTTCAAAGATCATCTTTTTTCTGATATTTGACATCTTATATTAATTTTTAGTGTATTTCAAGGTTTTTTTTATTAGGATAAAGGGTAATATCTGTATTGATGGGATAGTGGAAAGCCTATTTGTCTTCTAGGATAAAGGGTAAATTTGACCCCTGTTATTCCATCTTGAGGAAAGGTAGAACTCACTGACATGATTTTGAATGTTTGATTTGGTTATGAAACTTGACACATTAATAGAATGTAAGTAAATGGAAAATTACAATTTAAATCATTGAAATAACTGTCAGAAACAGCAAGAACTTGTAAATGCTAAGAATGTGGTTGTTTTAATCAATGAAGATTAAATTTATTAAATACCCAGTCTTTGAACTCAATGTCTGAGGATAAATTTTTATTAAGAAATTAATAATTGGCATGCATAGACATGAATATTTATATCCTAAAGGAGAAATCAGTTTTACTCTAAAAATATTTCATCAAGAGATTTGTTTCAAAGTAACATATCCTAATGTGTTTAAACTTATAATTGCTTCAGATTATTTTTTTAACTTCATATTAACTGTTTTGAGGAAAGGAACTGTGTCTCCTGTTTAGTAATAGCTCTTTACATGTCAAATTTTCACACCTGCTCCTGTGGATACTGTGGTACATTGACAGTTATTCACTTTAATAAAGCTCAATTTACTTCAGTGAATACTCAAGCTACAAGTTCCAAGTTAGTCAATAATGTACAAAAATGCAAGATAAATCCTTTATGTGGGTGGACTTATGACCAACCATGGGTCTGAGCAAGCATCAACTGACCAAAAGAGCTGATTTAGGTTTGCAAGCCACAAGATGCCCTTTGCAAATACTTATCACTGTGGTAGTTGCTCAAGGGCACTTTAGAGAACATGTAAGCAAATGAGCACTGATGTATTCCAGCAAAATTGATCTAATGAGAAAAATAAAAGCAAAAAATAGTAGTATCAGAAAGATAAGAAGAAATATGGGGTATCAAAGAGATTTATGTGCCAATAGTTGTTTTGTATATACAATGAACAACTTGATATAAAAAGTAATATTCGAGAAGATATAAGCAGGAATGAGGGGGTAAAACATGCCATAAGAGATACATATATATAAATGATGCTTTTATTTCCTCAGAAGATGTGAGGAATGGTAGAGCCATACACAAGCTATGTAAATACTGAGCCCAGTGTGCTTCTTTCTCTGCTCCAACTATCCCTAGGCCTAGACCTGGAAGCTTCCAGTCTCCATACAATCTAACCTTTCAAGCTAATTGATTCAACTTGATTTCTCTCAGCTTCTGATCAAATTGCTCTTCTTGGTCTCATACAAACTTTGGCAATCTTCTAATATTCTAGCTCCTTCTCATTCTCTGCCTTATTCTGTTTTCACCTGTGTCTAAGCTTGTTCTCTGTCTGCAAGCTCTCTCTCTAAAACTATCCCTGTTATACAGCTATACACATACATCACCACCACCATTTTCTCTCTTGCTGTTCTCAAATCACCTATCTTGCCTCTCTGTTTTTTTTTCAAGAATTGGGCATATCTTATTCTATCAAATCTTTCTCTGATTTGTCACTTTGCCTGCCACAGAATTGGATATCACTTCCAAACATGGCTCCTCTCTTCTACAACTAACCTTACCTTCATTGTTAGGGTTTAAAAGTGTAAGCTAAGTACATGTCTGATATCAAGACAGATCATACTGCAATTCATGACATGTTTGCATTTTGGCCAGATCATATAGTCCCAAGTCTTTGTGTGTGATCTCCTGCCAAAGCAGCCATGTTGTTGGAATAAAATTCCTCTACAAGTAAGCACTAAAGATCTGGGAGAAGGGGAGGGGCCATTTGTTAAACTACAAGATTGATTGTATCAAGTTGTAATCTAGAAAAATAAACTAATGTAAACTCTTCACATCAACCCAGATGGAGGTAATGACTTCCTGTGGATCTGCTAGCCTCTTTTTTGGTCCTCTGTCACTCTTCTACTAGTCTTTGACTTGCCTTATTCTCCTGCTAGACAACTTTTCATTTTAGGTAGTTATTATGAACTAGTTACACCTAAATCCTCACTGTTTCAGAGAAAGTACCTCATAGTAGAGAAAAACATTCTTATAGGGTTAATGAATAAAAGCATCCACTTTACCCCAAATTATTGGAAATGGCCAGATAAATATTTAAAATTTATAATGGTTTGAAGACCAGGCTACTGACAAGAAATAGAAAGGTTCACTACTTAAAAGATTAACAACTTTGTTTTTCAGCAAGGCTTTGGTAAAACATCTTGCAATTATACATAGGTTAATTCTTCTAATTCTCTCATCATTTAGATTTGACTATAATTACTAGCCACTTGAAATACAACTTCTAACTTGCAGTTCTCCACCATCTATCTCAAGGAAAAAAATCCATATAGGTAAGTACCAGGGTATTATTTTTAATCAAAAGGTTAATTAAATGAATTAATCTTTGTGTTTGAATATATTTTTCATTGAATTTGGAATAAATAATTTAAATGAGTTTGAATCAAATCAGCATGATATTAAATGAATATTAAAGCTTAGGAAGTAAGTTAAAAACTTGTGTTCTATTAATTATGTAGCAAATTTAACCTGAGAAGACAGAAAGCTGAAAAAGACTCTAAAATCCTCCTAGAATTACTAGTACCTCATTATAAATCATCTTGTAAAATGCATAGTGTTCATACTGACAGTTTCTGAAAATAGAACAATGGTTAGCACTTAAGTAAACCTTTGGAATTGCAGGAAGAGAACACAACAGCAGAACTCTTAAGTCATCATTCTCACATTCACTAAGAAAATGAAGAAAGTCAGACATAGACTATACATATATATATATATATGTATATGTATACACACACACACACACACACACACACACATATATATATATATATATATATATATGTGTGTGTGTGTGTGTGTGTGTGTGTGTGGCAGATAGGAGAACCAAAAGTCTTTACACAGAGAGTTTTTAGAAGGAGCAAAAAGTGACACCATCCATCAAGAACTTTTTCCATTAACCCCTGTGGGTCTATAACATTGTGTAGGTAGGAGCTTATGAGTAGTATTGTTGTTTGGTCAACAAATAAAGAAAATATAAGAACCAAAGGAGTACATTATTGCTCAAAATCAAATATGCAATACAAGAGAACAATGTAGACTTCAAAGTATTAGAAAGCAAGTGCATGTACCTAAAATGCTCTTTTGTTCTTTATGTAAATTAGTTAAATTATATGAGATGTGTCCCATCTCTCTTGTTATGTCTATTGTAAACATCTCCTAAGGAATTGTTATAAGCATTCTGTCTCCCAGTCTCAAACCCCAGTTTGAATTAAGAATAAAAAGAAGTCTTCCCCACTCAAAAACATAATACAACACTGTTCCTGGTCCATTTGGACCCACATGAAATTGGCCCAAACTAGAGCAAACAACAAAACACAAAAGTGGTATGTATGCCAAAGGATCACAGAACTGAACTGAATGAATTACCATTGACTGCAACTGAAAATATTCAATAAATAAAGTAGTATCAGATGATAAACTATACAGTAAATTATATATCCTTGGGTCTATGCTGATTATGCATTACATATTAAATATTGTATATTACATCTTATATGTTAAATGACTGTGAGATTAGGAACAAGTATTTCAGGCAGATGGATGGAATATCAAATAGTTTGTAGACACATTCTGTTCCAAAGGAGTAAATCATATCTCCGCATTAAGTGAGGGCTTCGCATAACAACTTCATTCTACCCTGGAATGGTGATGTACACCTCTAATTTTCAGCATGCAAGAGACAGAAGCAGGCCTTTCTCTGTGATTTTGTGACCAGCCTAGTCTATATTAGTGAGTACTAGTCTAATTAGTGCTACTTGGTATGATTCTGAGAGGAAAAGAATGGTAAGACCTGGTACTGCACATACTACTTCCACTACTGGTAAGTCATACGAATAAGGTATGCTATGATGTGACAGGATTTTTTTTTAAAAAAATTATTATATATATACATATATATTCTTTATATTTCAAATGATTTTCCCTTTCCTGGTTGCCCCCCAAAAATACCATAAGCCATCACCACTCCCCCTGTTCCCAAATCAACTCCCTCCTGTCATGGTATTCCCCTAAACTGCTGCATAGAGCCTTTCCAGGACCAGGCGCCTCTCCTCCCTTTGGTGTCCAAAAAGGTGATCCTCTGCTGCATATGCATCTGGAGCCATGGGTAACTCCATGTGTATTATCTGGCTGATGTTTTTGTCCCTGGGAGCTCTGGGAATACTGGGAGGGTCATATAGTTCCTTCTATGGAGCTGCAAACCCCTTCAGGTCCTTGGGTCCTTTCTCAAGTTCCCCAGTTGGGGACCCTGTGCTAAGTTCAATGGATGGCTAAGAGTGTCCACTTCTGTATTTGCACTAGCAGAGCCTCCCAGGTGATAGCTATATCTGGCTCCAGTCAGGAAGTACTTGTGGGCATCTATAAGAGAGTCTGAGTTTTGTAACTGTGTATTGGATGGATCACAAGGTGGGGCAGTCTCTGGATGATCTTTCCCTCAGACTCTGCTCCATACTTTGTCTCTGTATCTCCTCCTGTGGGTATTTTGTTCCCCTGTCTAAGAAGGACCAGAGTATTCATACTTAGTTATTCCTTCTTCTTGAGCTTCATTTGATATGTGAATTATGTCTTGGGTATTCCAAGCTTCTGGACTAATATTCTCTTATCAGTGAGCGCATACCATGTGTGTTCTTTTATGATTGGGTTACCACACTTAGGATGATATTTTCCATTTCCAACCATTTGCCTAAGAATTTCATGAATTCATTGTTTTGAATAGTGGAGTAGTATTCCATTGTGTGAATATACAACATTTTCTGTATCCATTCCTCCATTGAGAGACATCTGGGTTCTTTCCAGCTTCTGGCTATTATAAATAGGGCTGCTATGAACATAGACACATAGTGGAGCATGTGTCCTTATTACATGCTGGGGAATCCTTTGGGTATATGCCCAGGAGTAGTATAGCGGGGTCCTCTGGTAGTATCATGCCATGTTTTCTGAAGAACCACCAGACTGATTTCCAGAGCGGTTGTACCAGCTTGCAATCCCACCAGCAGTGGAGGAGTGTTCCTCTTTCTCCACATCCTCACCAGTACCTGCTGTCTCCTGAGTTTTTGATCTTAGCCATTCTGACTGGTGTAAGGTGAAATCTCAGTGGTGTTTTGATTTGCATTTTCCTGATGACTAAGGATGTTGAACATTTCTTTAGGTCCTTCTCAGCCATTTGATATTTCTCAGGTGTAGTAGGATCTAATAACTTTTTGAATTTCCTCAGTTTCTGTTGTTATATCTCCCTGTTCATTTCTGATTTTGTTAATTTGGATACTGTCTGTGCCCTCTGGATAGTATGGCTAAAGGTTTATTTATCTTGTTAATTTTCTCTAAGTACCAGCTCCTGGTTTTGTTGATTTTCTGTATAGTTCTTTTTCTTTTTACTTGGTTGATTTCAGCCCTGAGTTTGATGATTTCCTGCCATCTACTCCTCTTGGGTATATTAGCTTCTTTCTGTTCTAAAGTTTTCAGGTATGCTGTTAAGCTCCTACTATATGCTTTCTCCAGCTTCTTATTGGAGGCACTCAAGAGTTATGCGTTTTCCTCTTTCATTGTGTCCCATAAGTTTGGGTATGTTGTGCCTTCATTTTCATTAAATTCTAAAAAAAAGTCTTTGATTGCCTTCCTTATTTCTTCCTTGACCAAGGTATCATTGAGTAGAGCATTGTTCAGCTTCTATGTGTATGTGGGCTTTCTGTTGTTTTTGTTGCTATTGAAGCCCACCCTTACCCCATCGTGATCTGTTAGGAGGCATGGGTTTAGTTCTATCTTCTTATATCTGTTGAGGTCTGTTTTGTGACCAAATATATGGTTGATTTTGGAAAAGGTAGCATGAGGTGCTGAGAAGAAGGTATATTCTTTTGATTTAGGTTGAAATGTCTATAGATATCTATTAAATCCATTTGGTCCAAAACTTCTGTCAATTTCACTATATTTATTTAGTTTGTGTTTCCCTGATCTGTCCATTGAGGAGTGTGTGGTGTTGAACTCACCCACAATTATTGTCTGAGCTATGATGTGTGCTTTAAGCTTCAGTAAAGTTTGTTTTACAAATGATGGTGCCCTTGTATTTGGAGCATATATGTTCAGAATTGAGAGTTCTCCTTGATAGATTCTTCCTTTGATGAGTATAAAGTTTCCTTCCATGTCTTTTTTTTTGGTGACTTTTGGTTGAAAGTCAATTTTATCCAATATTAGAATGGCTACTCTGACTTATTTTCTTGAATGATTTGCTTGGAAAATTAGTTTCTAGCCTTTTATTCTGAGGCAGTGTTTGTCTTTGACACTGAGATGCTTTTCCTATATGCAACAACATGTTGGGTCCTGTTTACGTATCCAGTCCACTAGTCTGTGTCTTTGTATTAGGGAATTGAGTCCATTGATGTTAGGAGATATTATGGAATAGTGATGGTTGCTTCCTGTTATTTTTGATGTAATTTTTATATTTGTGTAGTGATCTTCTTTTGGGTTTTTTGAAAGAAGATTAATTTCTTGCTTTTACTAGTGTGTAGTTTCCCTCCTTTTGTTGGTGTTTTCCATTCATTATCCTTTGAAGGGCTGGATTTGTGGAGAGATAGTGTGTAAATTTGTTTTAGTCATGCAATACCTTGGTTTCTCCATCTATGTTAATTGATAGATTTGCTGGTTATATCCACCAGCTCCTTGGTGCAAGTGGGGCCCTGGTGGAGCGAATCCCAACCTATCTGACACTGGGGTGTTCCCTGTGTTCCTGGCTGTAACAGCCCACTCAATGGCAGGAGTGAAGATGGAAGCCTCACCTCTAAATGTGGGACTCCCTCTAAATGAGGGACTCCCTGCAGAGCATATGTACCCTGTCAGGATAGGTGCACAGAAGTTTGTGGCACTGCCCAGCTCCTGGGTGCAGGTGGGGCCCTGGCAGACCATGTCCCAAGTAATCTTATACTCAGGTGTTCCCTGTTTTCCTGGCTTCACCCGTCTGCTCAGTAACAGAAGCAAAGAACGATGGGATGTTTTATATGGTGAGATGAGAAAGGCACTTATATCTTCAGTCTTCCTGTAAGTCCATAATCTTGGTTTAGACATGAGAAAATATTTAGTAACTCTGAATTGAGAAACATTCTAAAGAATTTCTGAGCAATATTCCTTAAATCTATCAAAGCCATCAAAAAAGAATATTTACAGGAGAAAAGTAGAGTCAAAAAACTCATAATGAAAAAAAAAACAATGATGAAATATCATGTAGTATTTTAGAAGAAACCCCTGAATGACTAAATCATAAGCTAATCTTAGGTCCTGTGTTCATTTGGAAATTGTTCTCAAAGGAACAGAGTCTCTCTCTCTCTCTCTCTCTCTCTCTCTCTCTCTCTCTCTCTCTCTCTCACCTTACACACACACACACACACACACACACACACACACACATACAAAGTAGAAATACACTCACCTGCCTAGAAGTCTACAGTGTAAATAATAATGTGGAAGTAGACTAAGGAAAAGAAAAAGTTTTCTTCATAATAAAGAATGATGAGCAGGGTAGATCAGTACCTATCCACTAGAGGTATAGGAATATTATCACAAAATATGTAAAATTGGCACAGGATATGGACTTAACTTGAAACACAAATACTTAGTAATTCTGAGAATTTGCAAGTTCAAAATCCCTTATCCACACTTCTAAAAATCCTCCAAACTCTGAAAACCAAAAGGTTTCCTATAGCTCAGCTGGCAGCAAAATCTGCTGGAAACTGATGGGAGACTAATTATAGCCTTTACATATCCCATTTAGTGTGAATATTCATAGTGTTTTCCAACGAAATATTAATGTGTTTGATTACAGGGTCTTCCCCAAGCCCCACTAGGAGTAAGTAATGTGTAATATATATTTATATGCTACAGTATTACCTTAATAAAATTTGAAAAACTCTGGATTGCTGTGCATAATAGCTCCCATGAGGTTCACAGGGGATAAGTTTATAATGTAAACATATTGAAGTACATAAATGTCAAATTGTATATAGCTTGAAAGCAAGAGCCACAAAAGTAAAAAGAAGAAACCAAGAAAAAAATCTTGGAAACACTGGGAGTGAATATGCCCACCTCATTAATAATACATTATTTTCGTATTATATCTTTACTTGCAAATTTCCTTTGCATTCTTTATTATTATTTTAACCACAAAATAAATTGTGGCAGTAATCATGGCCAACACTATTACAATTATTTTATAGAAAAGAGGAATAACTAGAGAAGGTTCACCAAATAAAGAATAGGATCTTGCTACAAGAGCTGCTAACCACTAGTGCCCTTGATCTCTGCATGTATTATCTCTGATGGTAGAGGGTTTATTCAATTGTTATTTTCAACATTTGGGTAAAAATATAACAAAGCTTATTCAGCAATGATTTCTTTGGTGTTTGGAAGGCTGTGTGAAAAACATTCTGTCAGAGATCTTTGTGAAGGTGGTGGTAAGAGTCAGGGAAATATCCAATGCAACTATATTCTACTTTTAGACAGATCTTTAAAATATGAGGATAGTTTTATGATTCATTTTACCTCTGCAACTTACGTCTTTCATGAGACAGATTTTTATCTTCCCTTTATTTATACAAAATCCATGTTTCAAAGTGTCATTCAAGTAAACATATAGCCATTAAGTGATGATTCATTTCATTCTGTTACTATCTAATTGTAATAATAATTTGAATCCTTTTAAACATAAATATATTACCTATAATACCAAGGTGAAAATAATTGTCTATTTAGTAATAAATTAATAGAAAATATCATTTCAGACTCATAAAGCTATTTTATATTAAAACATGGTCACACCAACTTTTATATGTATTTTATAATTATGGCATTAAATAAAAAGCACAGTATTTATTTATTCAATCTGCAATACTTAGCATTCCAGACTTTTTAAGGTCCTCTCTTTTGCAGTTGTACATTTTTATTTTTACTATCAAAATTTACTGGTATTAATAGTCAAATTTGAAAGATAGATTTCATACATAATTGGAATACCATGATCACAGTAGACTTAGGAGAGAGGTTCTGAACCCTCCAAATACTGACACTCTTTATTACAGTTCCTCATATTGTGGTGACCTCCAATCAGAAAATGATTTCTGCTGCTGTTTAATAACTGCAATTTTGCTACTATTATGTATCATAATGTAAATATCTGTATTTTACAATCGTCTTAGATGACCCCTATGAAAGGGTTATCCATCCTCCAAAGGTATCTAGACTTTTGGTTACAAACCAGAGCTTTAGGATAATGCCGCATGTATCATAGGTACTCATTAAGCATTTGCTAAGTGAAAAAAACTAATTCTATAGTATTTAGTGAGGCGATTTTTTTGCAACTTCTAAAAATTCCAAGGTTAAAAATACTCTTGAATCTGAGTCTCCTACTGGCCATATGTACCTATGGCCAAACCAGTTTCTATGTACTCTAGAAATACTCTTCTATGTTTTATATATAAAGTTTCCTATAACATATATTGTAAGAGCAATTTCCTTCTCTTTTCCTTTAAACTTCTGCCAATCTTCCTTGGTGAATTACCCAAGGTTTCTTTCCCATGGAGTGTTCATAGCAACCTTGACCCTCATGCTGAGAAATATATATATTTCACATGTCCTATGGAAGGAAGGAGCCTTTGTGTTCTTTGTATATAGCATAGAGATAGGCATGAAACAGAAGCTCATAAACAAAGAATTTTCACCAGAAGAAATTCAGATGGCTGAGAAGCACCTTAAGAGATGTTCAACATCATTAGTCATCAGGGAAATGCAAATCAAAACAACCCTGAGATTCCACCTCATACCAGTCAGATTGGCTAAGATTAAAAACTCAAGAGACAACAGGTGCTGGCAAGGATGTGGAAAAAGAGGAACACTCCTCCACTGTTGGTGGGATTGCAAGATGGTACAACCGCTCTGGAAACCAGTCCTCAGAAAATTGGGCATGACACTTCCAGAGGACCCTGTCATACCACTCCTGGGCATATACCCAGAGGATTCCCCTGCATACAATAAAGACACATGCTCCACTATGTTCATAGCAGCCTTATTTATAATAGCCAGAAGTTGGAAGGAGCCCAGATGTCCCTCAAAGGGGGAGTGGATACAGAAAATGTGGTATATTTATACAATGGAATACTTCTCAGCAATTAAAAATAATGAATTCATGCAATTTGTAGGCAAATGGTTGGATCTGGAAAATATCATCCTAAGTAAGTTAACCCAATAACAAAAGAATACACATGAAATGCAATCACTGATAAGTGGATATTAATGAGCCCAGAAGCTCTGAATAGTCAAGGCACAATTAGCAAGTCAAAAGATTACCAAGAAGAATGAAGGAGAGGACCCTGGTCCTGAAAAGACTGCATCCAGTTTTGTAGGAGAGTACCAGAACAGAGAAATGGTGGGGGGGGGCGGGTGATTGCGGAATAGGCGGAGGTCGGGGGGAGAGAACTTATGGGACATTAGTGTGGGAGACTCATCAAACTAACTAAAGTTAATCCTTCAGGTCCAGTACCCTCTGTCTCTGTGCCTTCTATCTCTCAGACACTATCCACTCATCCATTCCAAGGCTTTCATTGCTTTGTGTCTCAGTGTTTCTATTGCTGTGAAGAGACACAATAACCACAGCAACTCTTAGGAAGGAAAACATTTCATTGGGGCTGGCTTACAGTTTCAGAGGTTTAGTCCATTTAATCATGGCAAGTGGTATGCAAGCAGACATGGTGATGGAGAAGGAGCTGAGAGTTCGTCATATTAATCTGCAGGCAGCAGGAGACTGTCAGCCACACTAGGCATAGCTAAGGCATATATGAAACATCAAAGCCTGCCTCCACAGTGACATATTTCCCCCAACAATGCCATATCTACTCCACTATGAAGTGCCAGTTCCTATGACCCAAGCATTTAAATATGTGAGTATATGGGGGCCATTTCTTTTTTTTATTTTATTTTATTTTCTATATTCTTTGTTTACATTCTAAAGGCTTTCCCCTTTCCCAGTTCCCACCCCCACCATACGTCTCATAAGTCCTCTCCCCACCAACTATTCCCCAATCACCCCCATGGGGGCCATTTCTATTCAAACTACTTCATTGTTGTAAGATTGCAAATTTTTAAAATGCTCGAGAAATCCAACCATAAGGACTGTTTTATATAAACAGGAAGGAAGCTTGATATTATTTAAGTGAATTCTTATTTATTGACCTTTCACGTCTTTGTTTTGTGTGTTTTTTTTCTTTAATGCAAAGGTTTTTTATGTTGCTTTAAAAAAGTTATATTACTTGATAGAAATGTTGGAACAATAAAAAGAAACCCTATAACATGTGTGCAAATATTCATAGTAAAAACATGATATTGTCCAGACTTGGACATGCCCAGCCATTGTCATGACTTGTCCAGAACACCTTTCAAGGGGTAGCTTCACATACTTAGTGATCCAGCTTTCTTGGCAGGAAGAATACTTTGTAACTGCTTCCTGGCCAAAGCCCAACTTTCCTTTTGCATTGTCATGACACAGTGACAACCAGCCCATAGGAAGCAGAGACACATTTTAAGTGGCTATCAATTTGATTTTGTTTCAATTCATAATTTAGTTCACATAGTATCAACTGTTCTTGTGCTATTTGTCACATACAGTTTCTACTGATGCCCATGTTACTCTCCCCCATTTGCTTATCTTCAACATGTACATTGGTGGTAAGACAAATAGCTTTTCTTGAATGTTCAACTAGTTTACTGAGAGATAATGGATACAAAGCAAATATGCTTAGTGAAAGAAGTGGACAATTCCTTGTCATGTTTGTCTAGAAGGTACCTAACATGATAATCTGAGGAAATGCATGTATTATACCATATGGGATGGCTATTGCACACATGAAAAGAAGGAACATGCATGTTCTATCATAAATACTACATTTTCCAGAGAATTTTCTTCTTTTCCTTTTTACTGGAGAAACATATACAGGTATAAATTAAAATCTACAAATACCTTAAACATTGCATATAGTCTACATGCGCACAGTACAGAGCAGGATATAGAACATTTCTAGTGCCTTCCAAAAGTTGTTTCCCATTCAGATCAATACCTCCCCTCATATTTCTTAGGTAACATTTTTTCTTTTCTTCTCTTCTTCAATTAGCTTACATAATATTTTATAGCATGTATTCTTTCATGACTAGCTACTTTCAGGAAACCTCATTTTCTGAGATAGAGTCATAATATTTGTGTATATTTGTGTACTTACTTCTGTTTTTCCCTTCGTTCTCCATTGTTCTCTTCTTGATCAACACCACTTCCCAGTTGTAGGCTATTCTGTCTTGCATCCTCTATCAAATTTGGTGTGTAATTTTAATGGAAATATGCACTCCTTGAGAATCTATAAACCAAATCTATAAACCAAATATAAACCAAATTGCTGGGCATAGCATAAGAATATGTTTAGTTCCTGTGTATATTGAGAGTTCTCAAGGAGCTCAAGAAACTTGCTCTTTCTAAGCAAGATGCTAGAATTCCTAATACTTCCCATATATGCCAAAACTCATTATTGTCAGTTTTGACTTTATGTTCAACTACTCAGACTATTTTGGTAGCCTGTCCTGGTTTTACCTAGTATACCTCTGATGCCCAATCATGTGGAGATAGTATCTTTGTGTGTGTGTGGTATCCATTAAGTTATCTTTTATAAAGTGTTTGTTCTGTGTTTGTGCCCATTATTTTATTATGAAACACAACTACATTTGAATGCTTATATCCATATTTTATTCCCCCGTCCACTCTCCAACTGTTCCACATCCTATACTATACTATATCCAAGTAATCTGTTGAGTTCTACATGATTTACAAAACAATCTAAGAAGTTTTTTTATGAGCAATGGTTTGTGCTTTTTGTTAAGAAGTTCTTTGTGGTAACTGTAAAGCAGTGGTTTAAAAAGAACTATTTTCTTCATGATTAGAATTCTATATCTTAAGCTTTCTTTCCTGAAGATTTTATCAAGGAGCAATCAAATTCCACCCTGTTTATTGATTCAAATAAAGTACATGATATACATGTATGAAAATGTCATAATAAAGCATTATTTTGTATGCTAGCTTGTAACCTGAGTTTGAGCTGTGTGGCATTACTATGAAGATTCTGATGACATTTTGCCTCTATAAACAGGGAACATAAGAAGATTTGCCTAGTAATTTTTTACTGATCACTTAAACTACAGAATGAATGTTCCTTAATGCCACATTTAGGGCAAACCACAAGAGAGTGTTCATTATTGATATAATTCTTGAGCTATGGTATAAAGTTCTTATTGTATCTGTTGAATCAAGTGCAGAACATTAACAAATTTAGAAATAATTGACCTATTGATACATTTATTAGCCTATTGACTAGGCAATAACTGAGAGTTAAGGTCTAAATCACTAGGCATGGCTCAGTGAAATGAACACTGAAATGATTGTTGAAGCCTGTTGTAAATGTTCTGTCAGGTCCATTTGGTTTTGAGGACCCATAATACATATAATGATTCCATTAGTGTATGAGTTAGGAGGGCTCAGGCATATTATACATATTCATTATTAGCAAATTTTTATTCTAGTTCTGAGAAGGAACTAAAAAATATATATGAGAAAAAGAGTAGCTTATTTTCCAAACAGCCTCAAACACAGGAAGATTTTAATAGTTTTGGACTTGGGTTCAATGAGAATCATTTTGTAAAACCTATAGAATATTCCATAAAAGTTACAGATTCCAGAGCAACCTAATGGCTAGAAAAAGCAAGTCCAAAGTGCAGGAGAAGGAAATTGCCTAAATGAATATCCTCTCTGCCAGTAACTTATGAGAAACTATGAACTTTTTCTCTCATTAGTTCCATCTTCCTGGAGCAAGTACCTGGCAGTTCTTCTGCTAATGAGAATCTGCTCTTCCTAATACAGAAAGAAATAAGTCTTCATCTCTATCCCTTTCCATGTGCCAGTTGCATGTCAGAAACAATTTTTCAGGGAGCAGTCACTTTAAGTCACAGACAGAAAGGATCATGAAGTGGTCCAGATCTTTGCCCAGAAGATACAAAGAGGCCAGGAAGCATCCCAACTGCCTGCCCTTCTTCTGCTAACTAGTTAGATTTAGTAAGGAATTACACCTATCCTTTATCATAAATATTATTAAGATATTGGCTTCCAATAAATTTCTATATAAAATCTGTGATTTTCATTCAGCCATGATTTTTTTACAATGCATCTAATTATAGATATATGGATTTCTTGCTATAAGCTATCTTTCTACTGTATGGTTTTAAGAAAATGATCATTGAGAATTACTTAGCTATAAAGAAAATACAACTTAGGTTTTGTTTCAGATAGTCTTATTTGAGTGGTATAGGCAATAAAACAAATTTCTGCTTATATCTCTGTGATAGTTTCCTATAGAATTTATGGCCTGGTGAGTCAACATACTCACTATTATAAGATAATATATGTGATACAATATTACCTAGGTAGGCCAATCTAATCAATTGAGCCTCTAAAAACTAATAGATATCTCTAACTGGTAAGGAGAACAATCAGAAAGATATGGGGACTAGGCATCTATCTTAGTCAGTACATTGCTTGCCTATCACATATGAGGCCCTGGGTTGGAGGACACACCTTCTCTATGTATGGTGGTACACTCCAGAGGTAGAGGCAGGAGGGTTGGTAGTTCATGGTTCCAAATGAAAGAATACCACCATCACCACCCTAAAAAAACTAAGAGAATGTCAAAGCATAAGGGATATTGAGCTTTTATTTATAGATGGAGGAAGCTATTAGAGATCCATAGATACCTTTCATCATAAGGAACTGAGAAAGGTTCTCAGCCCACAAAGATCAACATAAAAAGTACTTATCTCCCACGAGAAATTATATTCTGCCAATTGGAATAAACCCTAATGTGAGCACAGCTTGCTGATACATTGATTTCAAAACTGGGAAACTATAAACACAACATTAGAACATGCTATATCGGGCTTCCAGCCTATAGAAATGAGCTGATAATTGTGTTTCTAAGCCACAAAACTTATGCCACATTACACATATGTTACAGAACAACAGAAGTTTTATATCCCAGAGTTTACTCAGTTTCTCTTCAATGACAATGAAGGAGCATGGGGTACAGAAACTTAAATGGCTGGTAAATACTCAAAGATTAGCTCAAGTTATCCAAGTCCATCTCGCCAGGAAAAGACTCCACTTATCATCTTGATAATAAGGGTCATGATATAATTAGGGCAGGGAACAAGAATACTGAGTAGGTCAATGAGAAGCTAACAGTTAACTAGATGCCAATATAGTTTGCTAATCATTACCATTTAAACGTGAATTCTAGCAGAAATGTTATTTTTCTGTCTGCTTTCTTCTTAGCTTATGTAGAACTCTTCTCCACTTTGGAAACAATGTGAGTAAAATCTAGGGAAGCTATAACAACTCTGTCTGTGAAAAAGAAACAAGTTGATATCACATATATTAACTACAAAAATGCACTATTAAAAGTTAGGCATCATAGGCAAGCTGTTATAAAAAGTAGAAAGTAGCAAGAGGAGACAAACTCTTAAGCCTTTCCAGAAATTTAGAGAAATAAAATAAATAAATGGGTCATTAAAGAGTAATAAAATGGGTCCTAATTCCTTTTTGTTGATAGTATAGTTTTAGGTGTGAAATGTTCCCCAATTGTTATCAGCTACAAGTTTGGCTCTTATCCTGTGGTACTATTGAGAGATGGCCGGGACTATTTGAACAAAGTTGAGTCATTGGGTTATATGTTTGAAGGTAATTTGGGGATTTTGACTCTCTATCTCTGCTTACTAAACAGACCACATTTACCATATCGTCCCACTATAATGTGCTTTACAAGCACAGTCCCCAAGCAAACAGGGTCAAATGACCATTAACTGAGACCTCTGAGTCCACAAGCTAAAATGTTTCTCTTTCTCTCTTCCCATGGAAATGGAGATTACTCCCAGACCCTTTTCTCCCTTTTAAGTTGATTTAAATCAAGTATTCTTTTTTTTAAAGGGAGAAATTAATTTTTTTATTTTTTTTTAATTTTTATTTTCTATATTCTATGTTTACATTCCAAAGGCTTTCCCCTTTCCCAGTTCCCCCCCTCCCTATGTCCCATAGTTGGGGGGGGGGAGAGGAATTATGGGACATAAATCAAGTATTCTTTAAAACAAGGAAACATCTCAGGGCTGACAAAAAGCTAGTTCAGTTGTAGTCATTCCACACTTTTAAAAACAGTCTATGCAAAGTATTTCCATTTTACTGAAAAAAAGAGTGACATTATGTCATTAGTGGGAAAATAGATGCAACTAGAAATAATCATAAGCAAATTAATCCAGTCTAAAAATTAATTACAATATATACATATATATGTCATTCATAGATTGCACATAGATACATAAATTGTGTGTGTATGTATATATGTATGCACATACTTATGTATGTGTATATGTCTGGCATAAGAGTAGAAGCAAAACTGCCCAAGACAGCAAAACGATATTAATGAGAAAGAGAGGGGCGGTAAGGAATAAAGATAATATGAGGAAGAATTGTTCAAAGTACAATATATATTTGTATAAAATGTAGTTACATAACATGTATAATAAATAGGTACAATGAAAAATTTTAAAGTTAAAAAAGTAAAAATTTAAATTACTTTGTATACTATAAGTATGTACAGTTATAATTTGTCAATATATCATATACATAGATAAATACAGTTCTTGGGGGGAATATACTTGTCTACCTTCTTTATATTTTAGGGACAGCTCTACAAGTCATTTTCCATTGTGTGGACCACACCCATTAGGCTCCTCTTCCCTAAATTTGTCAACAATGTTTCTCATCATTCCTTCCTTCCGTTTTCCTTTCTTCTATAGGGAATAGTAATGCCCTTCTAGTTCTTTTCTTAAAATTCACTGTTCATCCCACTCACTGCCCCTTACTGGTCACCCCCTCCCACAATCTTTCCCCCTTCTCTCACCCCTTTCCTCAGACAGGATTGGGTCCCCTGGGTATACCTCCACCTGGTATATCACATCTCTGAGGGGTTAGATGCTTCTCTACCACTGAAGCCAAACAAAGCAGTCCAACTAGAAGAACATATCCTATAGACACACAACAGCTTTCAGGATAGACCACCCCCCTCCAGTTGTTCAGTTGTTCACTGCTGTAAAGGCAGTGAGTGGGATGTGAAGGCCAAGCTACACAACTGCTGTATATGAATGGCGAGGCCCAGGTCCAGCCTCTCTATGTTCTTTGGTTGGTAGCTCTGACTCTGAGAGTCCCAAGAATCCAGGTTAGCTAACTTTGTTGGTGTTCCTTTGGAGTCCCTGTCCTCTTCAGTGCCCACAATCCTTCCCCTTGCTCCTCAATAGGTATTTCCAAGCTCCATCCACTGTTTGGCTGTGGATGTCTGTATCCATCTGAGTCAGATGCTGGGTGGAGCCTCTCATAGGACAGCCATGCAGGACTTCTGTCTGCTAAGAATTTAGATGATCTATCTAATTTTTTCTTTTAATTAGCATACTTTTAAAAATTAGAATGCTCAACCTACCCAGCAGTTAATTTTCTTACTTGAATAGTTATAAAAAGTCTAAAGTATTGCTCTAGCCTTAAACACTGTTGCTAGTCAAATTATAATGGTGATTTTAAGGAAAGGAATGAGCAGAAGATAATCTAGTTCATCACTACTGGCTTTTGGTTTTGTTTTGAAATAAGGAATCCTTTTTGCTTTCTACCTGTCTAGAGTGTTAAACTGTAGTACCAATGGTGGTGTTTAAAGGGATGTTGCAAAAGGCACTCAATGTTAATTCCTGAAAGCATACTTCATTTACACATGAAGAAGAATTTTGATGGTGGCATGAGCAAACTTGTGGCTGGCACAGTTTCTTTGTATGGAAATTAATGAGACATTGACAGGCACAGATGAGTAAACATGAGTAGTAAAGCCTTTTACCTGTTCTATTTGTTAGGCCTATGGTTTGATTAATCTACTTGAATAGAAAAAAATGACTATGGAATAAATAGTATATCTTAATTTGAGCCTTAGACTCTCCATATATAGCAAAGTACCTAATAAGTATCCTTATTATCTGGTAAAGATAAACATTTGCCTGATGCTTTCGTTGTCCCTTGTTCCTATCCTAATATCTATTCTGCTCCACGTTCTTATTGGAATGTATTTCTCATTTTCTTCTCTGAAAGAAAAAGTATACACAGTAAACTCTCTTTTCCTCTTTGACTTTACAACTTAACACTGTTCACAATTATGGAAAAGCCATTCTCTAAAATACTTTGAAGATAGGTACCAACAAAACATAACTCTCAATATATTATCTTGCATCTTTGTCATTAACCAATGAAAAACTAGAATAAGAACATAGAGCATTTGGAACAGTCTACCTGGGGACTTTGTGCATTATTATGTCGCTGAGTGAGATGGTTATTCTTTGGAAACCAATTAAAAGACTTTCATCTCTTGAGTTCATTAAAACTATTGCTTATTTGTGTGTTTCTCAAACTTTGCTGTCTTGTTTGCACAATACCAACATTGATCCTTTGGTAATTGGTAAACAACACAAATCTAGTATATTGCCATCCAGCTTGACTGTTCTGTTGTACCATTAAAGTTCTTCCTCTCAAATAAGTGAGGAAAGTTGGACAGGTCTATGAAAAGTCAGGATGAAATCACTGGGGAAATGAATTACAAAATACTTAGAAAGAAAACTAGCCATTTTACTACTGTACTTAATATTTATCAAAACCTATTAAAGGTGATGTATAAAAATATGCCACATTAAATATATATTTAACATATATTTCATGTGATGTAAATATGTATTTTATTTAATCTAAGTCTACATATAAATATCTATATATTTAACATATATATAGATATTTATGTATAAATTTACTTAATATTTAATGCAGTGAACTATATTAAAGATATTGTTTATAGATAATGGAATTTATACATACACACACACACACACACACACACACACACACACATTATAGATATACATTGCATGAATGGCCAGTAACTGGCAGAGGCCACATAAGAATATATACTTTTCAAGAGTCCAATGCCATGTACTTATGTGTATGTTTTGGGTTTCATTAATTTCCTTAATTGACACAAAGTATTATATTGACTACAATACTTGTTCCTTAAGTACTCTTTCTGAATTCCCTGAACAATTAATTTAATCGTTTGGCTTAATTAGCTCATTCCATCAATGGATGAAGTAGAGGCGCTGGCTCACTTTGTTATCCCATTGTATAGTTTTATAAACTGAGGTAAGAGAAGATCCCTGACTTGCAATCTTCAGAAAGGGGGTATGACAAGAATGGAATTTAATTCAGAAAATCTTTCTCCAGGGACTCTACTTTTTTTAATTTTATTTAAATTTTTATTTTCTACATTCTATGTTTACATTTCAAAGGCTTTCCCTTTTCCCAGTTCCCCCCCCATATGTCCCATAATTCCTCTCCCCCTCCAACTATTCCCCAATCATCCCCCCCCCACACACACACACACGATTTCTCTGTTCTGGGTCTGCAAAACTGGATCCAATCTTTTCAGGCAGGAACTCTACTTTTAACTGCAGCTTCTTTTGGTATATCAGATAGCTTTTTTAAAACCTTTGCATTAAGGAGTAGAGAGGGTTAATTTAAGATACAGTCACACTGAATCTTAGATGAGTATTAAGGGCTTAAGAGATGATAACAGGAATGTGTAGAAGGATGTGCAACAGAAAAAGGACAGATGGTATAACAGAGAGGAGGTTTGAGAAAATGCAGAGGGTTCATTATCAGGGAAAGTGAGCACTGTAGTCTTGTTATAACCACACAGCTTCACCTAGGTGTGCATGATCCCTTACATGATGTTGAAGATATTAAGTAGCTGTTTACTCTTGGCTTTTCTTTTGCTTCCTGCCATCTGTGTCCCAGGACTTTGTAAAAGGCATAATAAACACCTATAGTCTAGGGTTTTGCATGTTCAAAAACATGAGTCAATCGAGCAAAATAGGTCATTTTTCCCTTTTGCTTTAGCTGAACGGAACCCAACATGGTGAAGCATAAACAGATGTTGGACATCATACAAAGAGATTCAGAAGCATCTAATTAAACTCTAAGCAAAAGGCAAAAGGGGGGAGAAAGAGCAAGAGGAAGGGGGAGGGAACTACTTTCAGGAATTGCTTTGGGTTCAGGCAGAGTTGTGAGTCAAAGATCATTTTATACAATGTCAAAAACACACCTGACTCAGAAAGTGCTGCTTAAACACATTTGTCTTCATCTATGGGTTGTAGATGGATGGGTTCCAGTTAAAGTTGACTCCAATACTTTATATTTGTACAGCATGCTCTACTTGCTAATGACTTTACAATTCATTGTATTATGAATTTTACAGAGCTTTCAAAGGCAGGCAAGATTAGATCTCCTTTTCAAAAGAAGCAATAGAAGTCCCACATAGTACTTGTAGAACCTGTTAGAACCACAGCTGAGATCTCTCCAAACTCCCAGCCTGAATAAGCATGAAGCTGAACAGGGCAATTTGGAAGGAGGGGCCACAGTCAGAATCTACTAATAAAGAATGTGCTATGGCAGGAAATAAGAATGGAGAGATTTTTTATACAAGTCATGTTTATTACTACCCTAAGTCTTTGTGATATCCAGTCTCTGGTTCCTTCCTATCCAGGCAGTATAAAGCATGGGCTCCCTCTTATTGCATGGACCACAAATTAAGCCACACATTTGTTGGTCACTCCCACAAGTTCTGTGCCACCATTACCCCAGCACATCCTTCAGACAGCACAGATTGTAGATAGAAGGTTTGTGGCTGGGTTGATGTGTAGGTTTTTCTTTCCATAGCCTGCAGAATACCTTCTTGCTCCAAGACTAGAACATATTGGTGATGGTTCCGTGCAGGCAGCAGTTCAATCTCTTTGCATTCAATAACCTGTGTAAATAAAAACGGTGATTTTGAGACAGATAGTATATGTTTAGTAAGAAATGGGGTTGGGGAATTTGAAGATAGAAGAAAGAAAGATGAAAGTGAACAGGAAAAATGAAGATCACGAATGAAGAACAATGACTTTCAGACCAACTGTTAAAATGGATACATGAAAAGCAGTGGTGAAGGAAGCTCAGTATGTAAGATCGGAGACACCTTTGCATGGCAAATTCTGTGCTTGAATATTAATTCATCAGGCTTTGAAGAATAAATGACAGTTGTAAACACAGAAGTAACACAATATCTACTTCAAGGGTGTCTTGTGTGCTTCAAGTTTCTATTTAGACTGAGATTAAGTGTAGGTTTCTCATATATGGTTTTAATTATGTTGAGGCACATGCATTCCATCTACTCCATCTCTTTCTATAGCTCTACTAATGAAGGCATGATGAATTTTATCCAAGGCTTTCTCTGCTTCCGTTGAGATGATCATGTTATTTTTGTCTTTAGGTTGTGTATGTTGGTTTTTTTACATTTATTATGTAAATAATTATTATGTTTGCTTGTCGAACCATGTATGCATTGCCAGAATAAAACCAGCTTTGTCATGGTAGATAAACTTTGCATGTCTGTAATTTATTTGCAAGTATTTTATGTGGGAAATGTAAATGTATGATCATCATGACATTCAACTATAGTTTTTTTGTTTGGTTTTGTTTTTATTGTTTCTTTGACTGGTTTTGGTATTACAATGATTGTGGCTTCATAAAAGGAGTTTGGGTGTGCTAATTATATTTCTATTTTTAAAAAAATTATTTAAGGAATCTTTTTTATAGATCTCGTTTGAAAGTCTGGTAGAATTCTGGTGGGAATCCATCTGGCTCTGGATGATGTTTAAGTTGAAAGGCTTTTTATTACAGTTTCAATCTCTTCATTTGTTGGGGCTGCATATATTGCTGATATTTGGACTTAATTTTGGTGGTTTGACTGAATCTAAAATTTTATTTATTTTAGACTTTCCTTAATGGAATACAGGTTTTAAAATTATTCCCTCATAATGTTCTCAATTCTTTGGTCTCTATTGTAATATTTCCTTGTTCATATTTGATTCTGTTAAATTGAGCTATCTCTTTCTTTCTTTTGTTTACTTTGTGCAATAGCCTGTTGATCATGTTTATCTTCTTAAAAAACTTTTAGATGAATTGAATCTTTGTATTGTTTTGTTTCAGTTTTATTAATGTCTGCTATTTGTTTGTTTCTTTATTATATGTAGTGAGGTTGGCTCGCTCTTGTTTTTTCAAATTTTTGAATTGTAACACTAACTCATTTATTTGTTCTCTTTCTGATTTTAATGTAGGCATTTACAGCTATAATTCTATTTCATAAGACTTTTTGTAATGTCTCACAGAGGCTTTGTGATATCTTTTCATTCTAATTTAGTTAGTTCCAAGAATTTTTAAAGTTCTTTCCTGATTTCTTTTTGACATATTCACCATTCAGTAATGAGTTCTTTAATCTCAATGACTTCATGTATTTACTAGAGATTTGCTTGCTGTCAGCTTCCAGTTCTATTGCATTGTGATCATATGAGAGTCAAGAAGCTATTCCAATTATTCTGAACTTGTAAAGATTTGTTTTGTGTCTCAGAATGTAGTTTACCTTACAAAAGCTGCTGAGTGCTGCTGAGTACAATGTATATTCTTTAGGGTTTAGATAAGAATATTCTGTAGATATCTCTTAAGTACACATTTCATATGGTGTCAATTAAAAGTGTAGTTGCCTGTTGTTGTTGAGGTTTTTTTTTTTGTACAGGTGACCTGTTTATTGGGGAAAGTGGGGTACTGAAATCATCTACTTGTATTGATGTTAATTGGTGTCTTTAATTCTAGTAGTAGAAATTAGGTGTCACTGAGTTTGGTCCATATATGTTTAAAATAGTAATATCTTCTTGGTCTATTGTCTCCTTGATTAGTATGAAGTATCCTTCTTTATCTCTTCTCATTATGTTTAGTTTGCAGTCCATTTTGTTGGATATTAGTAAAGCAAGCCTACTTGCTTCCTGTTTCTATTTGATTGGAATGCTTTTTTTTTCATCTGTTTTTGTATTTTTAAAGCTAGGATTTTTTTCTTGTATATAACAAAGGGATGAGCTACTCTACATTTTGACTAGTGCATCAAGGCAATCAGTGTTTAAAGTTATTATTGAAAGGTGTGTGTTGATTGCTGTCATTGTATTCTTGATTACTGTTGTTGGAATTTGTGTTCTCAGCGGTACTTTGTGTTTTAAGAATTATATGGAGCTACTCATATTTCCTTTCTGTAGACATTTAGCTCTCCATATTCCTCTTTTCAGCTTAATGTGGTTCTCCTTGTATTTTCATCTCACTTAGTCTGTTGGATATCAAATGTTTAGGCTCTTTATGGAATGGAAAGTTTGGCTTTCTCCTTTGACTATAACAGAGAGTTTCCCTGGTTACTTTAATCTAGGATGCCCAACATTCTCTTTTAGGATGGGGAATGCACTGATCCAGGCTCATCTAGTTTTCAATGTTTTCATTGAGAAGTCAGCTTTTGTTTTGATAGTTTCTGTTTTGTCTGATTTGTGTTCTTTCCTCCTGAAGCTTTAGAAATGTTTTCTTTTTTAAGTCTAGTTAGGTATTTTAATTATGATATTCCATGGAGATTTTATTTTCTGGTCTTATCTCTTTGGTGTTCTGTGTGCTTCTTGTGTTTTATGGTTATATCCTTCCTTAATTTGGAGATATTTTCTTCTATAGTCTTGTTGAAGATCTGATCTCTCCTATTGAATCTGGATTCATCTCCCTCATCTATGCCTATAATTCAAATGTTTGATCATTTTGTGGCAACCCTCATTTCCAATATGTTGCTTTCCTGTGTTGTTTCAAATTTTCCACATCCTTTGCTTATTTTGATATATCCTCTACTTTGAGTCTTGTCATTCTGTCTTCTTCGGCTTGATCCATTCTACTTGTAAGGCTTTCCCTTGAGTTTTCTTGGATTACAGTGTTTTTCAATTCCATTTTTGTTTCAGCTTGAGTCCTTATTGAATCTACCTTCAAATCCTGGACAAATGTCTTTGTTATTTCCATTACCCTTATGTTTGTGTTTTCTTGAGCACCACTCATGAATTTATTGTCTTATACAAACTATAAATTATAAAGGTAGTACCTCCTCCCCAAACCTACTAATGCTTTAGAAATGTTCACCTATGAGAATTATGTAGATAAACTCTAGATCCCAGAATATACAAGAAAAACACAAACTTCATTATCAACTTCAAAGACTCTAAAGATGACATAAAATTGCTAAATATACTTAAAAAGAATTTTTATGTCATCTTTAGAGTCTTTGATAATTTATAGTTTGTATTTTTCTGATGAGATCTGTGCATGTTGTCTTTTTTGTTAGTTCTGTATCTGAAATGAATAAAGAAAGTTGGGAAAGAACACAGAATGTATACAGTGGGTTGGGTTTATTTATTGTATGTATGGCTTAGGTGGAATGAAGTCAGGTGGGAAAAGGGGGCCAGTCTGGCTTGGAGGATGTACATTCTGGACCAATTCTGGAGTTTGAGGATGAATCTGGATGTTGGGGAGTGTATACTGAAGGGGGAGAATCAGTCCAACTCACCCAGCTACACACAAACAAAGGATATGCAAGATCTGTCTGGGTAGAGAGATTGGAATGTGACACATGAGAGGCCTAAAGTTTGCAGGTGGGCAGGTATGTCCAAGCCAGAGCCTAGATTTTGGGAGATGTGTAAGCATGGATGGTCAGACTAGGCTGTTCACTAGATGTGGGGCTTGGACTAGATAGGGGGGTTGTATTAGTCTGGGTTCTCTAGAGTCACAGATCGTATGGGCAGTCTCTATGTAGTTAGGGAATTTGTCGATGACTTACAGTCTGTAGTCCAACTCCCCAACAGTAGTCAGCAGCAGCTGTGGATGGAAGTCCAAGGATCTTGCAGTTGCTCAATCCCACGAAGCAAGCCGGCAAGGAAGAATCGGTCTTCCTTCTTTCAATGTCCTTATATATGTCTCCAGTAGAAGGTGTAGCCCAGATTAAAGGTGTACACCTTTAATCCCAGATGAACTTGAAGTCTGGGATTAAAGGTGTATGTCTCCACACCTTTAATTCCAGATGACCTTGACTGGAATCCATGCTTCAAGATCTCCATGCTAAGTCCAGGTCAGAAACTTATGTCTCTGAGCCTCCAAATTAGGATCATAGGTGAGCCTTCCAATTCTAGATTGTAGTTCATTCCACATATAGTCAAGTTGACAACCAGGAATAGCCACTACAGGGGTATTGAGGGAAGATACATGGTGGGGAATACAGAGGATTCACCAGGGTCAACCTTAGTGAAAGATGTGCAGGATGTGGCTTGGCATGAAGATAGCTATCCTTAATAACTAATTTTTCCCATATCTACCCAATTAAATGACAAATATATTATTGGTAAAATCTTCTTCCTTTTTTTTTTTTTTTAGTTATTTTTATTTTCTATATTCTATGTTTACATTTCAAAGGCTTTCCCCTTTCCCAGTTCCCACCCACCATAGTTCCCATAGTTCTTCTCCCCCCCAACTATTCCCCAATCATTCCCCCTCCCCCCTCGGTTTCTTTACTAAACTGGATGCAATCTTTACATGCCCAGGGTCCTCTCCTTTCTTCTTCTTGGGAATCATTTGACTTGCTATTTGTGTCTTGAGTATTTAGTGCTTCTGGGCTCATTAATATCCACTTATCAGTGATTGCATTTCATGTGCATTCTTTTGTGATTGGGTTAGCTCACTCAGGATAATATTTTCCAGGTCTAACCATTTACCTACAAATTGCATGAATTCATTATTTTTAATTGCTGAGTAGTATTCCATTGTATAAATATACCACATTTTCTGTATCCATTCCTCCTTTGAGGGATATTTGGGCTCCTTCCAATTTCTGGCTATTATAAACAAGGCTGCTATAAACATAGTGGAGCATGTGTCCTTATTGCATGTAGGGGAATCCTCTGGGTATATGCCCAGGAGTGGTATGGCAGGGTCCTCTGGAAGTGCCATGCCCAATTTTCTGAGGAACCGCCAAACTGATTTCCAGAGTGGTTTTACCATTTTGCAATCCCACCAACAGTGGAGGAGTGTTCCTCTTTCTCCACATCCTCGCCAGCACTTGTTGTCTCTTGAGTTTTTAATCTTAGCCATTCTGACTGGTGTGAGGTGGAATCTCAGGGTTGTTTTGATTTGCATTTCCCTGATGACTAATGATGTTGAACATCTCTTAAGGTGTTTCTCGGCCATCCGAATTTCTTCTGGTGAAAATTCTTTGTTTAGCTCTGTGCCCCATTTTTTGATAGGGTTATTTGTTTCTTTGCGGTCTAACTTCTTGAGTTCTTTGTATATATTGGATATTAGCCCTCTGTCGGATGTGGGGTTGGTAAAGATCTTTTCCCACTTTGTTGGTTGCCTTTTTGTCCTTCGGACAGTGTCCTTTGCTTTGCAGAAACTTTGTAATTTTATGAGGTCCCATTTGTCGATTCTTGATCTTAGTGCGTACGCTATTGGTGTTCTGTTCAGGAACTTTTCCCCTGTGCCCAAGTCCTCCAGGGTCTTCCCAAGTTTCTTTTCTAATAGTTTCAGTGTGTCTGGTTTTATGTGGAGGTCCTTGATCCACTTGGAGTTGATCTTAGTGCAAAGAGATAAGAGTGGGTCAATTCGCATTCTTCTGCATGTTGACCTCCAGTTGAACCAGCACCATTTGTTGAAAAGGCTATCTTTATTCCATCGGATGGTTGTGGCTCCTTTATCAAAGATCAAGTGACCATAAGTCTGTGGGTTAATTTCAGGGTCTTCAATCCTGTTCCATTGATCTGTTTGCCTGTTGCTATACCAATACCATGCAGTTTTTAACACAATTGCTCTGTAGTACTGCTTGAAGTCAGGGATATTGATTCCCCCAGAAGTCCTTTTATTGTTGAGAATAGTTTTAGCTATCCTGGGTTTTTTGTTGCTCCAGATGAATTTGAGAATAAGGAGAGAGATGCCCATGAATATACAAGAAGCCTATAGAACCCCAAACAGACTGGACCAGAACAGAAATACATCCCGTCACATAATAATCAAAACTCCAAATGTAATAAACAAAGAAAGAATACTAAAGGCAGCAAGAGAAAAAGGCCAAGTAACATATAAAGGAAAACCTATCAGAATAACACCAGACTTCTCACCTGAGACCATGAAAGCTAGAAGATCCTGGGCAGATATCATGCAAACTCTAAGAGAACACAAACTTCAGCCAAAACTACTTTACCCAGCAAAACTCTCAATTGCCATTGATGGAGACATCAAGGTATTCCATGACAAAACCAAATTTGCAAGATATCTCTCCACAAATCCAGCCCTACAAAGGATAATAGGGGGAAAACACCAAGACAAGGACGGAAACTACACCCGGGAAGAAGCAAGATAGAAACCTCCTCTCATCAAACCCAAAAGAAGATAACCTCTCGAATATAAAAAATAAATAAGATAAATAAATATAATTTCAAAAATGTCTGGAGGTAATAATTACTATTCCTTAATATCTCTTAACGTCAATGGACTCAATTCCCCAATAAAAAGACATAGATTAACAGACTGGATACGGAAACAGGACCCTACATTTTGCTGCATACAGGAAACACATCTCAGTGTTAAAGACAAACACTACCTTAGAGTAAAAGGCTGGAGGACAATTTTACAAGCAAATGGTCTCAGGAAACAAGCTGGAGTAGCCATTCTAATATCAGATAAAATTGACTTTCAACCTAAAATCATCCAAAGAGACTCAGAAGGTCACTTCTTGCTGGCCAAAGGGAAAATCCACCAGGAAGAGCTCTCAATACTGAACATCTATGCTCCAAATGCAAGGGCACCCTCCTTCATAAAAGAAACCTTACTAAAGCTTAAAGCACACATTACACCTAACACAATAATTGTGGGTGACTTCAACACCCCACTCTCCTCATTGGACCGATCAGGAAAGCAGAAACTAAACAGGGACACAGTGAAACTAATTGAAACTCTGGACCAATTGGATTTAACAGATATATATAGAACATTTCATCCTAAAGCTAAAGAATATACCTTTTTCTCAGCACCGCATGGTACCTTCTCCAAAATAGACCATATAATCGGTCACAAGACAGATGTCAACAAATACAAGAAGATCGAGCTAATCCCATGCCTCTTATCAGATCACCATGGAGTAAGAGTGGTCTTCAATAGCAACAAAAACAACAGAAAGCCCACATACACATGGAAACTGAACAATACTCTACTCAATGACACCTTGGTCAAGGAAGAAATAAAAAAAGAAATCAAAGACTTTTTAGAATTCAATGAAAATGAAGGTACAACCTACCCAAATCTATGGGACACAATGAAAGCAGTGCTAAGAGGAAAACTCATAGCTCTAAGTGCATCCAAAAAGAAACTGGAGAGAGCATACACTAGCAGCTTAATGGCACACCTTAAAGCCCTGGAAGAAAAACAAGTTAATTCACCCAGGAGGAGTAGAAGACAAGAAATCATCAAACTCAGGGCTGAAATCAATCAAATAGAAACAAAGAGAACCATACAAAGAATCAACAAGACCAGGAGCTGGTTCTTTGAGAAAATCAACAAGATAGATAAACCCTTAGCCAGACTAACCAAAGGACACAGAGACAGTATACAAATTAACAAAATTAGAAATGAAAAGGGAGACATAACAACAGAAACTGAGGAAATTCAAAACATCATCAGATCCTACTACAAAGGTCTATACTCAAAACAACTGGAGAATCTGGAGGAAATGGACGATTTCCTAGACAGATATCAAATACCAAAATTAAATCAGCATCAAGTAGACCAGCTAAATAGTCCCATAACCCCTAAAGAAATAGAAGGGGTTATAGAAAGCCTCCCAACCAAAAAAAGTACGGGACCAGATGGTTTTAGTGCAGAATTCTACCAGACCTTCAAAGAAGACTTAACACCAATACTCTCCAAACTATTCCACAAAATAGAGACAGAAGGGACACTGCCCAACTCATTCTTCGAAGCCACAATTACGCTAATACCTAAACCACAAAAAGATCCAACAAAGAAAGAGAACTTCAGGCCAATTTCTCTGATGAATATAGATGCAAAAATACTAAATAAAATTCTTGCTAACCGAATCCAAGAGCACATCAAAACGATCATCCACCATGATCAAGTAGGCTTCATCCCAGGGATGCAGGGATGGTTCAATATACGGAAATCCATCAATGTAATCCACTACATAAACAATCTGAAAGAAAAAAACCACATGGTCATCTCATTAGATGCTGAAAAAGCATTCGACAAAATTCAGCATCCTTTCATGCTAAAAGTCTTGGAAAGAGCAGGAATTCAAGGCCCATACCTAAACATAGTAAAAGCAATCTACAGCAAACCAGTAGCCAACATCAAAATAAATGGAGAGAAACTTGAAGCATTCCCACTAAAATCAGGGACTAGACAAGGCTGCCCTCTCTCTCCATATCTTTTCAATATAGTACTTGAAGTTCTAGCAAGAGCAATTAGACAACATAAGGAAGTAAAAGGGATACAAATTGGAAAGGAAGAAGTCAAACTATCATTATTTGCAGACGATATGATAGTTTACTTAAGCGACCCAAAAAACTCCACCAGAGAACTTCTACAGCTGATAAACAACTTCAGCAAAGTGGCAGGTTATAAAATTAACTCAAGCAAGTCAGTGGCCTTCTTGTACTCAAAGGACAAGCAGGCAGAGAAAGAAATTAGGGAAATAACACCCTTCACAATAGCCACAAACAACATAAAGTATCTTGGCGTAACTCTAACCAAACAAGCGAAAGATCTGTACAACAGGAACTTCAAGTCCCTGAAGAAAGAAATCGAAGAAGACCTCAGAAGATGGAAAAATATTTCTTGCTCCTGGATTGGCAGGATCAATATAGTAAAAATGGCCATCTTGCCAAAAGCAATATACAGATTCAATGCAATCCCCATCAAAATCCCAACTCAATTCTTCATAGATCTAGAAATCTTCTTCCTTTTTATCTTGTCAAGGATGTGTGTATTTCTAGTTAATACTCTAAAAATGTTGAGTGGATATAAAAAGTATATTTTTAAAGCTGACCTTTGAAATAAATTATTACATTAATTAGCATAATTGACAACTTTGAATGCCAGAATAAAGCAAAAGCAACATAAAAACTTGTAGATTTCGTATCATATATTATATTCTAGTTCAGGTGATATTATGTTGCATGTATTAAGACAAGAGTGTTTTAGTTACTAATTTTTCAGGACCACTGTGGGAATCACCTAATAAAACATTGGAGTAAGAAACAAATTCTATTCACATCATAATTACTATGGGGAAATCTTTGATGAAATATTATTGTATATAATAAATGATGATTTTGAAAGCTTCCTCAAACTGCTTTAATCACCTTTGTCTCCATTAAGCTGCTAAGTTAATTAAATAGGCAAACCAACTTGAGATGAGAAAATTGATTTTCTACATAGGACACACTCAACAGAGTAGCAGGCATAAAAAAAAGATCAGTTTTTCTTCATGATGTGAAAATTAAGCTGTATTCAGAAAAAAAGTAATAAAATCCCTGTTCCCTAGTTTCCTGCTGATCCTTTGTTCTTTGATGATAAGTTAATCAAGTTTAATGGCAAAAATGGGGAATACATCAGAACGTTCCTTGTACCTTTCACCTTCAGGAAGGCTTCTGTCTCATTAAAGTGAGTTTGCAACTAGTGTTTTCAGCACCTTCCCTAATGAAGCCTGTGAGATGAATCATACTGAGTGGATACCAGCTACTTTCTACCCACAAAGGAATCCCCATAGCAAGCTATTTCACATAGACTCAAAGTAGAAAATATAATCTGTATATTGCTTATCATCACCATCATCATTGTCATATTTCCATTATACAAATACCATTTCCTTATCTCCCCTTTTATAACAATCTTCCTATCTCATACACTGCCTAAAATTGTACAAGACTCTCATTTTATGTACATTGTAACAGAGAAATTAGAAGACTCTCACCTGTTCTTATTCCTAAAGCTGAAGAGAGCTTACACACAACATCTGACGCTTGATTTCTTTGACATATTTTATTCTTTAAAGATTTCACCGACCTCCACTTATCATCTTAAACTAGGTAAGGATGAAGCCTTACTAAGGCTCCTTAACTGAGTCAATTTCGACTCTCAGAATTGTGTTCATGGATGTGAATTAAAAGGGAAATTATTTTTCTTTTTTTCTTTTTTTTATTATTGGATATATTCTATATTTACAATTCATTTCCCTTTTTCTGGTTCCCCACCCCCCAAAGGTCCGACATGCCCTTTTCCCTTCCCCTGCTCCCTCATCCACCCCTTCCCACTTCCCTGTTCTTGTACTCCCCCACACTGATGCTTTGATCCATTCCAGCACCAGTGTCCACTCCTTTCTTCTTGTCAGACATCATTTGGTATGTGATTTATGTCTTTGGTGTTCCAAGATTCTAGGCTAATATCCACTTATCAGTGACTTCATACCATGGGTATTCTTTTGAGACTGGGTTACCTCACTTAGTATAATATTCTCCAGCTCCATTCATTTCTCTAAGAATTTCATGAATTCATTGTTTCTAATGGCTGAATAGTACTCCATTGTGTATATATACCACATTTTTTGTATCCATTCCTCTGTTGAGGGACATCTGGGTTCTTTCCAGCTTCTGGCTATTATATATAAGGCTGCTATGAACATAGTGGAGCATGTATCCTTATTGCATGCTGGGAAATCTTCTGGGTATATTCCCAGGAATGGTATGGCTGGGTCCTCCAGAAGTATCATGTCCAGTTTTCTGAGGAACTGCCAGATTGATTTCCAGAGTGGTTGTACCAGCTTACAGTCCCCCCAGCAGTGGAGGAGTGTTCCTCTTTCTCCACATCCTCGCCAACACCTGATGTCTTCTGAGTTTTTAATCTTAGCCATTCTGACTGGTGTGAGGTGAAATCTCAGGGTTGTTTTGATTTGCATTTCCCTAATGACTAATGATGTTGAACATTTTTTAAGGTGTTTCTCAGCCATCCAAATTTCTTCAGGTGAAAAGTCTTTGTTTAGCTCTGTACCACATTTTTGGATAGGGCTATTTGGTTTTCTGGGGCCTAACTTCTTGAGTTCTTTGTATACATTGGATATTAGCCCTCTGTCGAATGTGGGGTTGGTGAAGATCTTTCCCAATTTGTTGGTTGCTGATTTATCCTTTTGACAGTGTCTTTTGCCTTACAGAAACTTTGTAATTTTATGAGGTCCCATTTGTCTATTCTTGCTCTTAGAGGGAAAATTATTTTTCATATCATGATTTGCTATTATCTATATAATGATATTTGTCAAGATCTACTCATGTCAGACATGTAATCCCTGTGATAACTTTGTACAAATATAATTTTATTCCTTATTAGTTTGTTGAATCTGAATAACATCAAGGTTTCTATCACTTTTGAAAATAGAATTTGTTTATTAATAAAATTTAGGCAGGAACAGTTACATAATTTCAGAAAACCATTTTTACCTAAACTGATTAAAGACAAATGTACTTTCCTTTAAACAATGAATTGATTTATCAGAGATTTCAGTTTTACTGTAATATACATATATATTACAGTATGTATATATTATATTTATTATATGTATTATATATCCCATATATAGTCCCATAAAAACATTGTCTAATTAATCTTACTATACCAAAGAATTAACTATTTTGTATTTAGTGTTTGTATTCTTTTAAGATTTCTTTATTTATGTCATATAAAACCCTAATGTGGTAGCATTTGAAGATGAAGACTTTAAAAGGTGGTTAAGTTGAGTTGAAGGTAGGAAGGGAAAAACCACATGATGAGATGCGGTTAGTGCCCTTACAAGAGGTGAACAACAGAGCTTACTTATGATGCTTCTCTCCAGTCTTGTGTGAGCACATAGTAAGAATGCAGTCATTTGTTGCCTATTCAGAACAGAGCTCTCATCACACATCTCTAGGAACCATGCAGTTGCATAATGATCTAAGCACAATGGACACCGCAAAAATCTGGGGCTAAAATAAAGGAACCTTGTACATCTACAGTATTCAGAATGGAGCAAAGTGGAAAATGTTTAAATAAAAACGAATAATCCACTTGTAATAGCTGTACAGAGCAGGGACTGAATGCATGTGGGAAATTCTCTAAATATGGAAATGGGAATTTGCTTGAGTAAAAACTTAGAATATTGAAGATTTATTCTATACATAAGAAGAATCTGAATTGAAGTAAATAGCTATAAATATAAACAGCCAGAAGGCAAATTGACAGCACGATAATATAAAATAGCCAAATAGCAATAATAGGCTCTAGGGCAGTGATTCTCAACCTTCCTAATGTTGCAAACTTTAATACAGTCCCTCATGTGGTGACCCCCAACTATAACTATTTTCATTGCTACTTGATAACTGTAATTTTGCCCCCATTATGAATCATAATATAAATAACAGTGTTTTCTGGTGGTATTAGGTGAATCCTGTGAAGGGGATATTTGACCACCCAAAGGGTTGCAACCCACAGGTCTAGAAGCACTGCTCTCAGGCCAATGACTTCTGAAACATGGCTTTCAACCAGGATTACTTTATCAAGAATTAAATTTCTTTCTGGGAAGCAAGCTACAAATTCAATCAGAGAGAAGTTATTTACCCATAAATTATACCAATAAACTGTTAAAATGATATAAAATTGGAGGTGGCTGTTTGATAAGGCATTGGAGGAGTTGTGGTTACATGGGATATGCATAATCATACATCATTGTATGTTTCTTTTAAGTTATCAAGAATATATATACAAAATAAAATCAGTGAAGATTTGAGCCAAGCTGGATTTTATACAGCATCTGTGTAACATAAAACTAGGTACTCTCTGCTATTCTCCAATATCCTCATAGAAGTGGGCTTGTGTGCTCCATTCTGCTCTCTAGAAAAAGATGTCTTCATTTTGCTCATCTATTCCTGATTTGCATCCTGCTGTAGATTAGGAAAAGTGGCAGTCACAGTGTATTTTTATGTAAAGTCTCAGGCATTCTGGATGGCAACCATCCAAACCGAGTGTATCCTTACACATCCCCTGGAGGAACTTGCAGTCATATTCTACTGTGGTCCTTTGTATTTTCTTCTACTTCCCCCTTCTAAGTTCTGGAAGTTTTTTTCTGCTTTGAACCTGTGCAAGTCTTTCTTATTAGATATATTCTTTATTTACATTTCAAATATTGTTCCCTTTCCTGGTTCTCTCCCCCCCAAAAAAAATCCCTTACCCCAGCACCTCTTCCCCTGCTCATCAATCCACCCACTCCTGCTTCCCTGTCCCGGCATTCCCCTATACTGGGGCATCTAACCTTCTCAGGATGGAGAGCCTCTCCTCCCTTTGATGTCCAATAAGGCCATCCTCTGCTGCCTATGCATCTGGAGCCATGGGTCTCTCCATGTGTACTCTTTGGTTGGTGGTTTAGTCCCTGGGACCTCTTGTGGGTAATGGGTAGCTCATATTATTGTTCTTTCTATAGGACTATAAACCCCTTCAGCTCCTTGGGGGTCTTTCTCTAGCTGCTGCATTAGGGACCCTGTGTTCAGTTCAATGGCTGGCTGAGAGTGTTTCCCTCTGTACTTATCATGCACTGGCAGAGCCTTCCAGGAAACAGCTATTATCAGGCTCCTGTCAGCAAGCACTTGTTGGCATCTACAACAGTCTGTGTTTTGTAACTGTATATGGGATGGATCCCTACATGGGACAGTCTCTGGATGGTGTCAGTCTCTGCTCCACACTTTGTCTCTGTATCTCCTCCTGTGGGTATTTTGTTCCCCCTTATAAGAAGGATCAGAGTATCCTTACTTTTTTCTTCCTTCTTCTTGAGCTTCATTTGGTCTGTGAATTGTGTCTTGGGTATTCCAATCTTCTGGGCTAATATCCACTTGTCACTGAGTGCATACCATGTGTGTTCTTTTGTGATTGGGTTACCTCACTCAGGATAATATATTCTAGTTCCATCCATTTGCCCAAGAATTTCGTGAATTCATTGTTTTGAATAGCTGAGTAGTAGTATCCCATTGTGTAACTATATCACATTTTCTGTATCCATTCCTCTGTTGAGGGACCTCTGGGTTCTTTCCAGCTTCTGGCTATTATAAATAAGGCTGCTATGAACATGGTGAAACATGTGTCCTTATTGCATGCCGGGGAATCTTCTGGGTATATGCCCAGGAGTAGTATGGCAGGGTCCTCCGAAGTGTAATGCCCAATTTTCTGAGGAACCGCCAGACTGATTTTTTTTTTTTTAGGTGCTTCTCGACCATTTGATGTTCCTCAGTTGAGAATTCTTTGTTTAGCTCTGGACCCCATTTTTAATAGGGTTATTTGGTTCTCTGGAGTCTAACTTCTTGAGAACTTCAAGTCTCAGAAGAAAGAAATTGAAGATCTTAATCCTCTGCCATATATGTGTTGTGGGCCTAATATCAGCTGGTGTATGCTGCCTGGTTGGTGGTCTAGGTTAATTGAGACTGCTGGTCCTCCTACAGGGCTGCCCTCCTCTTCAACTTCTTCTAGCTTTTCCCTAATTCAAGCGCAGGGGTCAGCAATTTCTGTCCATTATTGGGTATAAATATCTGCATTTGATTCTTTCAGCTGCATGTTGGGTCTTTTGGAGGGCAGTCATGATAGGCCACTTTTTCTGAGTACTCTGTAGCCTCAGTAATAGTGTCAGGCCTTGGGACCTCCCCTTGAGATGGATCCCATGTTGGGCCTGTCACTGGACCTCCTTTTCCTCAGGCTTTTCTCCACTTTTGTACCTACAGTTCTTTCAGACAGGAAAAATTATGGGTGTGATTTTTGAATGTGGGATGACAACTCCATTCCTCACTTGATGCCCTGTCTTTCTAATATAAGTGGGCTCTACAAGTTCCTGCTCCCCCCACTAAAGGGCATTTCATCTAAGGTCCCTCCCTTTGAGTCCTCAGAGTCTCTCGCCTCCCAGGTCTCTGGTATATGCTGGAGGGTCCCCCTACTTCCTCCGTCCCGAAGTTGCCTATTTCCATTCTTTCTGCTGGTCCTCAGGGCTATTTCTGTAGAGCATTCTTTTGTGTGTGTGTGTGTGTGTGTGTGTGTGTGTGTGTGTGTGTTGGATTTAAAGATAGTACTGCATAACTCAGATTTGGAATTTTTTGCCAAGAAAATAGGAAGTTCTCCACAAACTTACAGCAGAGCGCCATTGCTGAAGACCACACCTATACAACTCATTGACTATCAAGCTGCTACCCACATAGAGCATTCACACTGTGTTCCAGTGTCTCAGGTAGAGGAATGTCCTCTGCATGCTATTCAAAAGAAAAACATAAACATCAGGCTAGCTCAAACCCTTTGTCTACAGTGGTGTTCCTCCTGCAAGATATGCTAGGTCAATGGTGGCATACAGCTTGTGGGTATAACCCAACCAATAACTGATTTGACTTAAGGCCCATTCCATGAGATGGAATGCATACCTAACATTGCTTGGATGCCCAAGAAACCGAGACTAGATAGCCCAGGGACCTAGAGTAAAGGCAAATAATGCTGGTCTATAAAAGGATATATATATATATATATATACACATATACATATATATATGTGTGTGTGTGTATACATATATACTCAATAATATTCTGCTGTACTCATAGATCAGTGATTTTTTTCAGACATTATCAGAAAAACTGCCTCCTGAAGCAGATAGCGACAAATATAGAGACCCACAGCCAAACATTATACAGAGAATGAGAGACCTTGGAACACGCAGCTCTAAGTGGGATGTCTCTATCCAATTCCTCTCTTCAGACCTCAAGGGACCCCATGGAAGTAGAGACAGAAAAAGCATAAGAGCCAGAGGGGATAAAGAGCACAAAAAATCCCAATGCCCTCTAAATCAACATTAGCAAAGTTCATATGAACTCACAGATACTGAAACAGCATGCACAGGCCCTGCATAGTTCTTCACCATGTTCTGTGCAAAGATGTACTAGCTTCCAGTTTAGTGTTTGTATGGGATTCAAGAGTATGAAAATGTATGGGTCTTTGATTCTGTGTCTTCTCTTGGGCTGTTTTCCTTCTGTTGATTTGTCTTGTCCAACTTTGATGTAATGATTTTTGTTTTGTCATATTTTGTTTAGTTATACTTTTGAAAAGTAGATGGAAGGAAGGAAGGAAGGAAGGAAGGAAGGAAGGAAGGAAGGAAGGAAGGAAGGAAGGAAGGATGGATGGATGCAACCTAGCCATAAGGGCAAAGGTTAGCAAATGAACCCTCACTTAAATCAGCTGGGAGAGTGAAAATCAGTTTTCTTCAATGGAGTGAAACAAGGTATATCAAACACTCTAGGGTGTTTCATTGTTGAGAGTAGTTAACCAACATATAATGGAATCCACAGGGTTTTGTGTTGTTTTTTTTTTTTTTGCATGTGTTATTTGGTTAGTTTGGTGGGTTTCAATTATTAGTTTGTTTGTATTTGGGGTGTGGTTTTGTTTCTTGGTTTTAGGGGATTTTGTTGTTGTATTGAGTTTTTGCTTTTAGAGAGAACTTAAAATTGGATGGGTATTAGGGAGGGGAATAGGGTCTGAAAGGACCTGGGGAAAATATGATCAAGACATATTTAAATTAAAAATATTTTAAATAATAAAATAAAATATAATAAAATGGAGGAATGCCAAAGTTAGATCACATTCATAGTCTGATAGACCTGGTTTGAGGTAGAACCCAAACATGGGCATTGTTTTTAAGTTCTATGTTTTCAAATTTCTACAGGTATTTTATTTCACAGTTGAGATATAGTTCTGTAGAATAATTATGATTGGTGATCATGTGATATCTTTCATCTGTAATATATATTCCATGTTAGAGTGGAAGACCTTTGAGATTCATCTCACAATATCTATTTTAATATATTATTTAAATTGTCCTTAGTATAGTTTTTAATATATAGTGATTGCCCAATGACATATTCATAGCTGATAGGGTACTAGGGCAGAAGATAGGTACCAAGGCATTACAGTTTTCATGTTCTGGCTCTGTGAACAATGATATTTTTATCCTAGGATACACCACTGAATGTCTTGAGAAGTTAACTCTCTTTGCCTGTTAAATATAAGTGATATTCTCTAGTTGCTTCTTAAACATATATTAATTTGACATATAGATAAAGGTATGTATTCTCTTTTGAGCACTGAGGCTATAATGGTAACTAAAAGAGAATACTCCTGGCCTTCATAAATTTATAATGAGGTTTGATAACAAATATAAGGTAGAATAGCAGCATGGATAGTATTGAACACTAAGAAGAAAAATAAATGCCAGTGATGTGCTGCAATGTGTGGGGGTAGTAGTAGTCAGGAATGGTCTGATTTTAACCAGCTGATTATCAAGGAAGAACTCTCTGAAGAGAGGACAGGTGAACAGACTTGCAAGATATCAAAGGTGGTCCAGAGCTTATGATTCCAAGAGCTTTTAGTCATAAAAGCCCCAATGTAAGAACAAATGAGGAATAATGAAGGGCTAGCTACAGGGCAAGAGTGCTTGCAGCAGCACTCAAGTAAGTCGCTCAAGTATTGAAAGTACCTAAGGCTTAGAGTACTTAAGCGAAATATAAATTACGCAGAGGTAAAAATATTCAACATTTGAAACCATAGAAAAGTAAGCAAAATTCAGTGACAATTGGCTCAACGTTTCTACTTGTCAGTATAGATCTATGTGTATGATGGCACTATCTAATAAAGAGATAGCATGTATGGTAACAGATAATACATTGGTTGTGCCATATTTATCACTGCTCTCTTGTATTGAGGAAAGGTCCATATAGACATACTCCTCTGCTTCTCTCTTTGTATTTATGTATCTCTCTAGAATAATGTGTGAAATCTTCAGAAAAACACAATCAGGAGAAAAAGCAACTGTCTGGATCTTGTTTCCTGAGTACTGCAGCATGGCTCAGCAGTTAAAAACACTGACTTCTCTTCCAAAGGACCTGGGTTCAATTCCCAGAATGCACAGGGCAGCTCACAAGTATTCTGTAACTCAAGATCAGTGGATCCAATTCCTTCTCACAGACATACATGCAGGCCAAACACTAATGCACATAACATAAAAATAAGTAAAATTTAAAAATGAAAACAGAAATCTTAATTTTTAAAACCTTAGAATATCAGTTCCTAAAAAGAGCTTAAAATTATGACTGATGTTCATGATATTGACAAGTGTGTCATCATAATGTATAATTTTTATACATTACTTGGTTAAATATTTACACTATAAGTAACATTAACTAATATAAAGGAACATTAATTTTATTTCATATCTATGTTAAGTGTTTTCTTTTTTGTCAAATTTAGTGTTCCTCGTACATTGAGTATTATATTCGTTGTTAACAGGAAATTGTGTCACACATAGTTTGGACAATTTGTCCAAAGTCAAGCAAAAGCAACTGCACTAACCCTTAAAAATCTAGCTCTTTTGAATCTACTATGTGAGCCCAGTTGTGTTGCTTCTGTGTGTAATGAAACATCTCCTTATCCCACAAAATTCTGCATAATAGCTCACTTTCTATGAATCTTTTTCTTATATACCCCTCATCAGGTTTAAATACTACCATAAAGACTATATAGTTACTATTTTGAATTCTCATTCTGTATCAAGCTCTGTGCTCACTGACCTTATATAATTCCTATAAAATTAGACTGCCTACTGGCCAAGCAATAAAGTGATTTTATTTAAAGTCCTACACTGTGAAATTAAATTGTAACTTTAGTCTTTATTACATTCATCCTAAAAGTTCCAACAGAATTGCATATATAACACAGCAGTGTTCTTTGGGACCCTTCCTCATCTTTCTGTACTGCTACCCACATCTCTCCATCCAGCCTTCAAAAGCAATGCTTCAGAGTTACACCCAATCTCACATCTTGCTAGAGCTCACCCTAGGCTGGAATTTTTCCTTTCTCTAGTCTGATTTAGCTCCTTTCCTCCTTCTTTCCGAATCCTCTTCTGTTGCTCTAGAATAGCTACATATCATTTCTGGTGCAAGTCATTCCACTATGTTTTGAGAGTCTTGCAATTCTCCAAAGACAACATGGCAAAAGCTGAATTCGCTGACTGTATCAGAAGAGCTGGCTACCCTAGCAACAGAGAAATCTCATTCTTAGAGAGAAGAAAGCAGGTGTCATTGCTGTGTTTGTATTTACCACATTGTATACATTTTCACAGTCCACCACTATTCTGGTTTTTTGTTTTTTTGGTTTTTTTTTTGTTTGTTTGTTTGTTTGTTTTTGGTTTTTCGAGACAGGGTTTCTCTGTGTAGTCCTGGCTGTCCTGGAACTCACTCTGTAGACCAGGCTGGCCTCGAACTTAGAAATCCACCTGCCCCTGCCTCCCAAGTGCTGGGATTACAGGCGTGCACCACCACGCCCGGCAGTCCACCACTATTCTGAAATGCAGTTAAATTTGGGGCATTTTAAGATGAGAGAGTAATCAAATATAGGAAGTGTAGTTAACTTCTTTAACCAATGGGATAGGGTAAATGAATACAGACTCAAAATTTGAATCCAATATAAGTGAATAAAATCTCCCATGTAGCCAGGCTAGTCATTTAATAGGTTACAATCCTATCAATTTCCCATAAAGCCCCATGAGTTTTGTACATTATGGATCAGAAAAGGATGAACCAATGTCCAAATCAATCCATTATATAATTTTTGGACTTAAATTCTTCTTGGAACATAATCATATTCATTCATTTACATATGTCTATGACTACTTTTTTCATTACAAAGATAGGATTTGTAGCTATGAAACAGGTTGTATGACCCACAAACTTTAAAATATTTACTCTGTATCCCTTAGCTGAAAATGTTTACTGGCTCCTACTAATTGAAATCTTAATAGCACCTGTAATAGTTAAGAAGAAACAAGACAAGTTGAAACAAAATGTTTTGATTACTTGCAGCAATTATGTAATATTTATCAATACACTTAACATATATTTTAGTAACTTGATAACTTGATATGCCATACCAAGGAAAGCTAATTATTGTCAACCTACAAAAATCTTTTAAATAGCTGATACTTCTAAATTTTATCTTTATTATATGAGTGTCAGGATGTCTTCCTGTCAGACTGCATAGAAATTAAAAAAAATAGTTTGTTGCTGTTGTTTTAGCAACTGCAGTGCTTCTGCTACTAGCCAACAAAATGATGAGGAATAGTAGAGGAGACTGGAGGAGTGTAAAATTTCATGAGACATTGGAGTTTTCAGGTGAGACAATATATGCATATGACATTAACTCAAGTTCTTTGGTGAACATATTTACTTCATTGACTTAAATACAGCCCCTACCACTACAGCAAAGCACAAGGTGTGAAAATACAGAGAACCACTGACTGTGGCTTGTCCATCACAAGCTGACATCTACAACTCAGACTCAGAAAACACCATGGAATAGGAGGGCAGATATTTGAAAGAACTAGAGGGCCAAGAAAACTACTGCAGCATTGTGTCACCTATATATGACAGGGAAGATGTACCCATGGAATGTCAACAATAGGGTTACCTAAACAAGACCTGAATAATAATGAAAACAGTTGGCACAGCTAAGTGGTTGGGGGAAATCTCACAAGGCCTGACCTATAGAGGAATAGCTAGTCAATTAATGACTGATGAAAGGCAGAATGTGCTTTTTTAAATTACAGGTATGAACATCCTAATATGTTATCCAACTACAAGAAGTTAGCTTCAACACAAAATAAATCCAGCATGTTCTATTTATACATTTATATATTCAGATATATGTACATGTACATATATATATACATAAAACAATAATAATTAAAGAATAAGAAGCCATGAATAAAAGAAAATACAGGTCCCCTTTCATTTTCTAGACTAAATTCTTTAATGGCAGGACTACAACTTATTTACATTTTTATCCCTATCCCTAATATCAGAGTATAATAGAAATAGTGTATTTTTACTAATCTTCAATGATGGTACACAAAAGAATGATCCTTTAACTTCCAGAGGTCAGTTTATACATTTTGAACTTACTTAGAAGCTAACAACTCTTCTTTGGCCTTATAAAAAGAAGACCTCAAATTGTTCAACTTTAAAGGTATTTAAGAGTGTTTAGAAAGCTTCCATGTTCAAGCAAATATCTACCAGTTTAAAGGATCAACTCTGATCTTGAATTCTTGGCACTGAGCCCATCTTTTCCATAGTTTTAGCTCTACACACTAGCTTTGGTTACACTTTCTTCAAAGGAATGACTCACATTGACCAACAAAATTTGCAATCTTTTAAATAAATTAGATTAACAGATAAACTGAAATCAAAAGAAAATAGACAAGGGTATTCTTCCACTTGGGAAGAAATCTACAAATGTCAGAGAGACAGCTAAGGGAAACTAATAAACTCTAAAGACTAGGTAATTTTATTAGCTCTTAATTGGAAATTGGAAAAAGATTTGTCAAGTTCATCCACAATCTAAGAATTCTATATTTTCTCAGATACCACCAATAATTTCTAAGTCTATTATCCTAAGATAATCGTTCATTAAAACTAGTTGCCCTGGCCAAACAAACGTACTTCTAATATAAATATTTACATGCTTTTTAATATTATGATGTTTAATATTTTATGATTTTTAATTTTCAGAACATATTTATGTGAGTGGGGTAATTAGCAAATAAAATTAAACTGTAAGAGCACCTGACTATTCTCCAGGTTGTCACTATAATTCCTTCTGTTGTTTCATGATAAATGAAAATGAAGTATACATTCCAAGATCTTTCTCAAATTCATTAATTAGAACAAAACACATACACTCATGCAGACACATATACAGGAATTATCTACTAATGAAATTTTACCATCAATGAGGTGCTTTTATTTGAAAGAGGAAGTCTTTTGTTTTCAGAATCCAGAAAGCTTAGTTACTATTTTTTCTTCACTTCAGATTGTATATTATTGCACAGAAAGATGAGCAACACAATTCACTTAAGCTAATTCATTTTTAATACTGCATTTCAAATGTGACTAGAGGCAGAAAGCAAGTTTACCCTGCTAAGAATTTCAGCCCCTGGTCCCACAAATATGAATGTTCAGATTTTAGAGAGGTGCAAGAGATTTATAAAAATACTTATTTTCTTGTATATGTAGTCAATATATTAACATGAATAGCCACATGAAGTATTTTTAACTTTCCCAATTATATATTTTAGAGGTCAAGCTCCTAAATTCATTGCTCTCAACAGTAAACATTTTATTTATTGATTACAAACACATTAGAGCAATGCTGGCCTACAAAAGAGCAACACTTCTTATAATAGACTTCCCAGTGTCCAAATAGGAACCATTTTTATTTGATAAAACCAACTTTTATGTGTTTGTAGATGTTCTGTTAATTCAAGTTGTTTGTTATTTTAAAATTTGTATTATTACTAATCTATTGTCCATTACATTTTTATAAACAAAACAAAAGTTATGGATTCATATTTATTAAAATTTTATACGTTGCTATGCTAAATTATCTTAATGGTGTAGATTGTTGTGTTTCTTGATTTTTCTGGATAGAATGACATAATGATTATAATAGTATCACTTTCTTTCTAAATTCTATGCCTCAAGTAAATCTGGATTGTCTAATTGATTTAATTACAACATAGGCACTCCAGTCTTAGTCCAGATATTATTTGTAATTGCAGGAGTTTTTCTCCATTAGACAAAAGTCCCAATTTCTGTGAACATCATACATTTACCTCAAATTAATAGTGTTGAACTTTTTTAATCAAGAACCTAGGTCAAATTTGATAAGCAAAAGCCTAGCATATCAGGATATTATCATGTTATGGTTTTCATTAGACTGCGGACCAAGATTAGTTCATAGCAGACTTCTACCTTGAAAGAACAGATAATTCAAATTTGGTTTGTGCTCAATCCTAGTGAAAAACTTCATCCCAAAGCAAATGTAAAAATGACATCAAAATTCTCCCCACAGTTTGCACATACACAAAATATAATTGCACACAAGTCCCCAGTCTCACTTAGGAAAATGAACAAAAAACACTATGCAGGAAACAGTGATTTTTCTACCTGGTCCTAGTCTGAGAATTATTACAGCCCAGGACTGGGAAGACAGAATGGGACCATGACTAGGAGTGTGCCACATGTCTCAGAGGAGACTTGGACCTTTGAAGAATGTGGGAATTAGGACTTTAGGAACTCTTAAAAATGAACTAATTGTGTTTTGCATTATAAGATAGCCAGGAGCTCTGGGACTGGAGCAAGGTTGTAGTTATACATAAAATGTTCCCCGCAGGCTCCTGTATTGAGCACTTGGTCCAAGTTGGCTATACTATTTGGGTTCTATGGGCTAGCTGGTATTGGGAGATGATGAGAAGGTTAAGATATAGGGCCGAGTTGGAGTAAACAGGTCACTGCTAACATGTTTTTGAAGGTTATTCTTTGTCCCCATTCACTTCTTCAACAAGCTCCTATTACCCTGATATCCTACCTCACTACAGAAACAAGAAGCAACAGAGTCAAGGATTATGGACTAAAATTTCTAAAACACCAATATTCAGTCCTTAGACTGTGAGCCATATGCGGGAAAGAGCTTTCTAGTGATGATGCTGTCTTCTCAAAATTCTTATTTTCAAGCCCCAGTTTCTCAAATTCAGCTTTTTTATGGATCTAATTAACATTTAATATCAAAAGATTCTATAGCCTTATAGGAAGAGCACGAGTCACCAAAGATCACTTTCTCTCTGCATGCACAAAGAAACATGGAAACAAGTTGAACAGAAAAATGTACCAGGAAGAAAGACCTTCATAGAAAATAAATCGCGTCATAATTTTGCCCTTTTACTCCAAACTTATAAACCCTAAGAAAATAAATGTCTGTTGCTTCAGTCACTTAACTATCATGTTTTGATATGGTACCACAAGGTGGCTAACATCAAGACCCTTCTAGTCTTCTTCAAATGTCTCAGCATTTAAAATCATGACTGGCATACAGGAGATCTTCAGAAAATGTGGACTGCTTTGAATTATAATAGTCAGTTGAGTGAACAATGGGCGAGCCTGCTTGGACACTAGACATAGAATCCCCAACAGAACCCAAGGCTGGTGTAACTACATACACAATGTAGGAAAACATTCTAGGCCAAACAATGCCTCACCTACAACTTCGAAATTCAAACTGTTCAAAACCAAGAAATTTCAAAGACAGACCTCAGCAGCAAAGCTTAAGATGAAAGGGAATCAAACTATTTAAAATTATGTTATCAGATTTTTGTCAGAACTCTGTTACTTTTGATAACCAGGTACTTACTGCCTCAGCTCTGGTTGTTGTCCATCTTCTAAAATCTAAAGCTTAGGCATCATGCTACCTTGTATATAATCCAAAAATTCAGAATTCCAAATTGTGTTTAGTCCTAAGAGATCTGAATAGAAAATCAGACCAATACCAACTTCACAGCTACCCACTCAAGGAAGACCTTGGGAAACACCAATTATCTGGTTTGTGAGAAAATTGAAAATGATATTGGACAAAATGGGAAATAAACATGGGAGGTTCGTAATTGGAAATATACATTTTAGCAAACAAGTCAACAAAGTATTAAAAATAAGTCCCAAGTAACTGAAATTTAATTAGTAGTGTTAAGATAATTTGTTATAGAAAAATATATTACTACAATATTTAATATTAATATATCTATAAAAATAATTATGCAATTATATTCTGAAAAAAAACCTTTGAAGAAATGTCATTGCTTCTTCTAAGAATCAATCTTGGGTTTTTATCCAACTATTAATTCTCATGGTAAACCTACTGAAATTTTAATATTAGTGTACTTTAATTATATAAAAAGGGTTTCATTATGATGCTTCTGTACATAAATATAATATACTTTGACTCTGTTCACCCTTTCTAGCATCATTTCATCTCCCATTCAACCTTTCACCTAGTTTCACCTATTTTTTTCTGTACATGACATAATTTTATTCTCCTTAATGACTGAATAAAACCTCTACATATATGTATATGTGTATATATATGTGTATATATATGCAAACACACACACACACACACACACATATATATATATATATATATACTATGAAGTATAAATTATGGTGTATGTATCAAAATTCCTTTATCCATTCACCTGTTGATTGACACCTAAGTTGATTCCATAACTTGTTGTGGATAGTGCTAGAACATTCATAGATACTCAACTTTCTAGAGCAAGCTGATTTTGATTCTTTCAGATAGGTACTCCCAAGTGTATAGCTAAATCATATGCAAGTCCCATTTTCAACCTTTGGAGGAACTTCCATACTGATTTCCATAATGTCTAAACTAATTTACATTTAAAAATATCTTCTGAGATCAGTTCATATAAAATAGAGTTTTATTTTGTTGTTGTGTTTTGCTTTTTTTTTATTAACAAAACTGCCAATTTTATCCAGGTTCCCAAATGTCTTATGTATAAACTAATCAAAATAATATCAGTCTTAATTTTCTTTTTTGGTGTTCCTTACCATTATTATTTTAGTGTTTTTATAACTTTAATAAAGTTTGTCTTTTGACAATTTCATATACCTGTACTATGCATTTTATTATTATAACCCCCATCTCTCCCCTGTTTCTATTACTTGCCTCCCTATAAAAACATTTTCCATATTCATAACTTTTTTGTTGTTTGCTTTGTGGATATCTTTGAGATAGGATCATACTTTGTAGGCAGGTCTACCTCAAACTGGCTTCAAACTCACAATATTTTTGTCATAGATTCCTTACTACTGGAACTATAGGCATGTACCTCTCTACTTAGCTTACTTATTCTAAATAATTATATTATTCCTTTTCTCTGAATTTATCTTGATATGCATTTAGTGTAAAAAATACCTTTTATTGAACTTATTTTGAAACTGACTTTTCTAACTATACATTCTTGTTTTTTCTTTATTAATTCCTTCTATTTTAGTATAGCAAACCATATTGTACAGTAATAGACATATTGGAGATAAATCTTATTCAGAATACTGCTATATGCAGGTTTTATGATACAAACCATTTAATTACCTCATCCTTTATATTTCTTGTTTAAGCGTTAACAAATTAATCTCTTATTCCTTAGAAATTAAGAATTTTACTTTTAGCGTTTCGTTGCTCTTGTTTCTTTCAAGCTTTCTCATATTCCTATGAGAATATTATTTCCAATTTTTAAATATTTGGAGTTGTCTTTATTATGTTACTACATGGTTGATTTTTGTGAATAGACCACAGGTACTTGCAAACAAGATTCTCTCTCTCTCTCTCTCTCTCTCTCTCTCTCTCTCTCTCTCTCTCTCTCTCATTCCAGCGCTCAAAATATCAGGAGATATTCTTCATTAATTGTGTTATATGAATCATCTGTTTTCTCTCAATTTGTGTTCACTTAGTTTACTAGATATGTTTTGAAGATATTTTCTCCCATCTAGCACAGCCTAAGGTCAGTCAGGCTCCCTTTGTCTCTGCTTTTCTAACAACTATATTTCCTGCTCGTGTTGCATTGGATTATAATTACATATTTGCTCATCCATTCATATAAGTCCCATAAGAACAGGTGCTATGTCTTATATGCTGCAGCATCCTCAGAACATGCCAGCTCCCCACCCTAGAAGGACCTCAGAGTCATTTGTTGAGTAGCTAAATGAATATGTCCTTTGATTTTCCTACTTTAGGATTTCCCTTGGTCCTGGAAAGAATTCATACCATAGTGTAGAGGAATACCAGGACAGAGAAACAGGGGAGGGTTGATTGGGGAAAGGGGGATGGCTTATGGGACTTTTTGGGGGAGGGGGGGACCAAGAAAGGGGACAACATTTGAAGTGTAAATAAAGACTATACCTAATTTTAAAAAAGGATTTCCCGTAGAAAAAGACAACTGGTCAGAGAGAGAAAATGGTTGAAAATGTTAAGGGTAGGTTAGAGATATCTTCCAGACACTGGCAGGCATCATGTTAATAGTCAGATGTGAGTCAGTAGCACAGCATCAACCCACATATAGTAACCAAAATGGCAAGGTAGATAATATTCATTACCAGCAATCCCTATAGGCCTTCCACCCCAGCCCCAGCTTCAGTGCCCCAACTCCAGAGGCACAGGAATTTTATATTACTTCTCTGAATCCAATATGAAGACAGTTCCTTAGTCCTTTTTACCTTCCCACTATGAAGATTTCAATTGATTAGGTGGATCCCAATTGAATATCGAGTTTGTTAAAGTACTTAGCAGTAAGCTGTCACTATCAATTTAATTTTTCATAATATATGCCCCAAGGAGAGCTTATTCATCTAAATAAATCTTCTAAGTAGCTCTTCCACTTCTGCGCCTCGTTGTGCTTTGGGAATTCATGCAATCAGTTTATAGCAGGCATCCAAACTCAGCCACGAGCTTTCCTTTCCTTTCTTCATCTAAAGAAATGAGAGAATTCCATTAGCTGATCTAGATGTGCCTCCACTCTGGAGTTGTGTGATTGCTGTGGTATTACCTAGTTTCAAAACCCAAAAGCACCATAGGAGAATTAGTGGGAATGAGCAAGGCAGATGTCGAATCTCATATAAATCCTCATATCATACAATGCTGAGAAGAATAGAAACAATTCCAACATACAGGACTAGTATCACAATAAGGCTGAGTTCAGTTCCACAACTAACTTTGCTTTTTCCAGTTTCTTTAATCCTGGGTGAATTGCTTGGTATCTCTGGTTCATTATGATCACAATCATATTTAAAAGTCAAATGAGTAATATACTATTTTTTTTCTAAAAAATGAGTGTACCCTGGGCAACATATACAATAACAATTATTTGTGGTGTGAAAATTATTCATATAGTTAGAGTGGATTGTTTAAAATCATACAAACTTAGTATTTTCATGTTGTTCATTATTAGTTGCATACCTTCTCTTTTATCCACATCACTTATACATGTAGAGAAAGTCTAAGAATTTTAGGAAACACCAAAATTAATTATGGATTGTAACAGTATAAATTTACTTCTAATGACACTTAAGAGAATATAAATTGGAATTTATACCATGTTTGTTGAAAATTCTGGAGGCATAATGCTGTTCAGTTATTCTAAAAATTAATAGTTTGAGATTTAAAGGTGAGCCCCAGCTGTTTCAGGCCAAAGGGTAATTTTAAAATAAAACTCTTTGGAGGACAATTATCCCCCTGCCCCCAACACTGACAGCAATGACTTCAGGACAGAACAGTTGCTCCTAAATCTCCTATGTGCTTCCATCCAGGAAGCAGTCACATGAGACTGACTCTCACATTTAACTTTAATGAAGATCTTAAATTGGATGAAACTATTAATTAATCTTACTAATTTGCAGTACTCAAGGCATTGACTCTAATGATATTATAGAAACGTAAGGGTAATTTCACCATGATGAGAATTAACATGCTTGAGCACTTAGAAGATACCAGGCCTAGTTCTAAGGATTGCCTGCTTGCTATTTCATGTGTACTCAAGCCCTTACTGCAAATCTATTAGGTGGGCTCCATTTATTTTTTTTTTCCTTTGATAAGTCTGAGGCACAAAGCCATTATATGCCGAGTAATTCAAATAGAAAGAACCAAGGCACGAATAGGATATCCAAAGGCTAACACTTAAAATCCATTTTATCACTGTGCCTCCTTATCATCTGAGATTCATTATGGTATTACATGGGTATTTTTCTTTAATCAGTACCGTTTGCTTTTTAGTGGCTAGTTCTCCATTTGTGGCAAGTTCTAACCTGCCACATAGAGAGATATTCAATGAAAGTATATATCAGATGTCACTGAAAGCATTAAGAGGGCAAAGAAAGGGGCCTGGAGGCTATTTCTAAGACTGTCAGGTCTCATCATCTTAATATTGGAGGAACTCCACCCTACTATTGACTTGGTTTTCTCTCTCCTAACCTTTTCTTTCCATTGAGTCACAAAATCTTACAAAGGAGAATCTCAGAAAGGACAATTGGGCCGAGACTGGAGAAAGACGGTGGCCAAGTTTGCAAACTCCATCAGCGGCTAAGCTCAAGCCCGTATGTCTGGCATCTGCTCACTGCTGCCTCCTTCATAACTCTGCTGTCCCCTCTTAGTTTCTATCCTACCCAAAGACTCAAATTGATGTACACGCTGAAGCAGATGGATGTAACTGCTATATTAGGAAGCGATGTGCTCAGTGAGCCCAACAAAATCTTTTGACACTTCCAGTTTCTCTTTCAACTATGTGGTATGCTTTTTGGACTGAAATAATAATAATAATAATAATAATAATAATAATAATAATAATGTCACCTGATGGCGTGGTATTTTCTTCATTTCTTCAAAAGAGCTTACACATTTATTTATGTCATTTTACTCGGGAAGCTCTAGGATTTCTTTTTAATTACTGACAGACTCCCCCAGGCTAGTGTCTATTGCAAATATGCATCTAATTATTAGGGAGTCATTTGTGCTTCTGGTTTTTCTTTTCTTTTCTTTTCTTTTCTTTTCTTTTCTTTTCTTTTCTTTTCTTTTCTTTTCTTTTGCTATGGTTTGGTTTAGTTTGGTTTGGTCGTTTGGTTATTTGTTTTTTTATGGTAAGCATGGAAATATGGAGCTGAGTTGCATCAAAGTGCTGTTTAGCTGCAGGAACTGGGCCCAGCTGAAACATGATCTTTAGTAATTTCTGCTTCCAAAAATAAGATCAGCAGCACAGCCAGGGGGCTTTTGTCCCACACTCATTCCCAACCTCTGGTTGACCTGTAGCTCTTTTTCTGAGTTTTTTTTTTTCTCTCTCTCTCCAAATGGAACCTGGAGTATGGTGAGGCTCTGGAATCTTTCCATTTCGGTTTTACTTAGGAAGGCACTGAAACAGCAAGTAGCTGATTAGCTTCGAGAGCTTTAGTTTAGAAGACACTAAGCTTGAGTGCCCAGAGTCCAAGGCCAAGAAAGTAAAGTTTCTGTCAAGTAGGCTCCTGTGGAGATAGCCTTGCTGACCTGGAACCTCCTCTGAAAGTTCACATTTAAGTCTAACACTGATGGTAAACGAGGCCATGGGAGAGACACTGGATAGGGAAGCTTCTTGACTGCCACTGACTCTAAATAATGTTTTGTATGTGACATACTCTTGAATATTACACTGTAGGAGACTCTGTCTTTATCTCTGGGCTGCCACATCCCAATGGTTAAAAGCTTCAAGTGCATTGTTGGGAATCTTATTACAAAAAGAGGCTATTGTACATAAGATTCAAGGCAGTCTTCAGGAAATGGCATGATTGTGTTCGTTTGTTTCTTTGTTTGCACTATAGGTTAAACTGGGGCTTCTAATATAGGCCTGGATTATAGCCTGCAATCATCTACTCTCCACAAAACTTACCAATCAGTCATCTCAAAAAAAAAATAGCTAGCATTGTGTCTGATTTTTCTATTGATGTGAGAAAACACCATGCCTAAAACAACTTATACATTTAGTGGAGCATATGGTTTCGGAGGGTTAGAGTCCGTAATGATTGGACAAAGGCTTGGCAGCAGGAAAAGCAGAGTGTGCACATCTTGAGCTGCAAGTGGGAAGCAGAGAGAGGACCACTAGAAATGTGCAAGTCTTTTGAAATCTCAAACCCTGCCCCCAGCAGCACACCTCCTAAATTCTTCCCAAACAGTTCATCAGCTGAGGACCAAAAACTTGAAACTACGAGCTGATGGGGCTTATACAGACTACCCAACACTGTGAGCACACCATCACTGCAGGATGCTGGAGAGATTGTGTGTGTTCACTTACTTAGCGCATGCCCATCTACTCAGTCTGGTAAGGTTCTGAGATTCAGAAAAATGAGAAGTATCACCAATGCTGCCCTCTTGATGTGGCCGACTCATCTCACTGTAGGAGCACAGAATTGACTTTTGAATCCCGAATCAATAAGTACATTTCGGGAAATGGAGACTTCTCAGCTCTTCCATGCTTTTCTTCTGATCAAGTCCCCAGTTTAGGGGCTATAAGATGGAAACCATTTGTAATCACCATACATCTAAAGTGCCATTCTAAAATATTTCTTTTAGTATAATCTAAAGAAGAGGGCTGAATTACTTTTTAAGACAGAATCCCCTGAACTTCTGAACTTCCTATGTCTACCACCCAAGTTGGGTGAGTGTAAGAATGTGCTACCCATACCTTGCCTTGGGTGATGAAAGCCAGATTCATGATTAGACTTGGGGCCTTGCATATAGTATGCAAGAGCCTACCAACTGAGCTAGATCACCAGGCCCAAGAGTGGATGTATTTATGTGTTCATTTGTTTTTTCAGAATTAATGTTATCTTCTGTCCTCCTTTGCTCATAAATGTAAAATCAGAGCCTAGGTTCGAATAGAGATTGTGAATGAATGAATGAATGAATGAATGAACAAATGAATGGAAATTACAGCCAAAGACCATGTGGCATGAATGTGTAGACAGCAAGTGAACACTGCTTATCTTTCAATATTTATCATCTTCTCTGGCTGTAGGTTAACAGTTCCCTTACTTCTTACATGTTTATGCCATCGCGTGTACCCTCTCAGCTTTTTCCACTGCAGATGGTATCATTGAGTGAGACCACAGTCGTGAGTAATACAAGATTCACCTTCAGAGAAACAGAGGGTTCCCAGAGGTCAATGAACTAGAAAAACATAGTTTGAGGTCAATCAAGATTAATTGTGAATTTCAGCTAAAACATTGGCTGCCTGATTTTGGTAAAGTTAAAAAGTAAACTCACTTATGATTATAGTAAAAGATAACTAAATCTGAACTGAGTGATGAAAGTTCTTTCCTGATGATAATTTTCTTATTTCTCTGTAACAGTATATCAGGTTTTATGACATCCAGCATGTCACTACAATGAGATTCACCTCTATATGAACTTAGTGTGATTTTTAATAGGACAAAGGAAAAATACTAATAAAGTCTTGATGGATACATAGAACATGAAATGAAAGAGATTCAACTTTACATTTATTCCCCTTGGGGATATTGTCTTGAATTATGCAGGTTTTAAATTATACAATGACATCAGATGGTCACACCTTGCAAATCAATGCAAAAATGAGCATCTACAAACTGCCAAATGAGTGTCAAGATTTACAGAAAGCAACTTTCTCAATCCTTTACAGACCCCATTGGAATGAAACCTATACCTCAATATGAAGAAACTGAGATACCAAAACGTTAAGTCATTTTCCCAATCCATTGACCATTCAGCTAGGATTAAAATACAAATTGGCTTAGCCTCATTATGCTTATCCCCCACAACACACACACACACACACACACGCACACGCACACGCACACGCACACGCACACGCACACGCACACGCACACGCACATGCACACGCACACACACTGACTGAATTAGTATCATATTTAAAGGAGCACCATCTTGTAATACCCTAATATCAACTTCCTAATATCGACACAAAATAGCTAGCTCTTTTTAATCATTTTTCCCTTTGACTTTTAATAGTGGTCATCTGGCTACTGACCTCCCACTAACTTCTCATTCCTGACCAACTAGAGAAGAAACATCTATCACCTTTGTGTCTGAAGTTCAGCCCTAGAAAGGAAACAGTGGTAGTATTCCTATTAGCTGATAATGGAATGTAGTGTGGCAGATTCAAGCACCAGGAAGATGTTTTCTTGAGTCCTGCTTCTTCCCCTTTCTCAAGATGCAAATACTTCCCTGGATTTGGCTTCTCCAAAAACCTTATTTGTAGAAAACTTTAGGGAGCATTTCTGCAGAGTGCAATTATATTACAGGGAACATTGCCTGGTATTGATTGTATATTTGGAGGGTAGACAGTTGTTCTCTTCTAGTACCCCTTCCCTCTTTAATACTTACATGAGCATATGGCTTTGTTACACCACTTTGAGTAGTTTTCTGACTTCTATAATGAAGAGATGTGTTCATCTTATAAATAATACCAACTAACTAGACCTGTGTAGCTCCAAATGCAGAGCAAAGAAACTGATTCCCATGGTTTTCAGGACCATTTCAGAACTGGTTGGTTCATTCAGATGCCAGGCTTGAAGGTACTGCCACCCAATGGCTATTTATGCAAACAACACTTTCATGAGAGCTGTACTGTTGTAAGTTACTTTGCCCAGACTCCAACAAGAGTATCAGCTATGAAGAGAAAATGCAGGAGGGCTGGAATACTGGCATAAACCAGATAGTCAGCTCTGCCACTATATATGTTTGCCAAGGAAATCTAATTTCGCTGCATTAAGCAGCAGGTGTGAGCTGTTTTAATTAGGCAATAAAAATCACAACTTGGCCCTGAAACTACAAAGGCAAAATTGTACAACACCATGAATCTTTGGCATCACAGTTAATTCAAATGTCTAGTTTGGATGATATCATGAATGAGTATAGATAAAAGACAAAAGCAAAAAGCAAATTAGATTTTGTCTTTCCAGATTTGTTGATTTCTTGCATTATATGATTTTGTTGCGCATTTAATAAATTCATCTCCGTTCTTGAGTGAGTTTCAGTCTCAGTGAGAGACTCCTCAAAAGAATAAGGTAAAGAGTGATAGAAAAGTATCCCTGACTTTCTTCTCAGGCCTTCACATGTGTCCACACAGCCATGTGTATCTCTGACACAAGCATACACATATGCCTTTTATCTTCTCACACAAAAGAAAAGAAAAATAGCTGGGCACATTAAGATTGTCCTATCACTACCGTTTTGTTATTCTATTAAAATGAATGTTTGGTTGATCATATTCACTTATGAATCTTCTCCACTATAGAAAATTTCTCTCCTTATATGTTCATAAGCAATCCCTTTTATTGACTTGTAAAGGAATGTCACAGATCTCTGGGGTTATCCTAGTGGCTAGGCATGTACTTTATTTGGCACACTGTCCTATGCGAATGCTTGCTCAAGGAATAAAGAATAGTCCTTGTGAAATGATTACCCATAAATTGTCCTGGGGATCAATGTGGGATAGAAAATATCCCAACTCATAAATAAATGACCTCTTGTCTTGAGAAATGTTGTAGCATCTGAATATAGAAGACAAATTGTAGGAGTCAGGAAAATAAACTCAGAACTTGGTTTCCTACTTTGAAATTGAGTTGAGTGGGTTATCAATGAAACACTGGCTCTAGAAAATGTTTTCAAGTTTTCAAAAACATGGAGAGAATTGAAAAGCCATCAATGACAAGTACCTCTAGAGAGTGTTGACATGATGCCAAAGCAATGATAATCACAACAAATAGGTGCTTAGCTAGCACCATGAAAACCTAAGCCACCTGATTGGCTCTACTTTTCCACTAGATAGATTTGTAAACTATATGAACTGTAAAGATATAAAAGCATAATAACTCTTCTTTCCCATAATGTAAATAGATCCAGAGTAACATGAACACCATTAGCAAGCAGCTCTAAAATACATGACCTACTACTGGCCAGCACAAGAAGTATGACCTGCTCTATTTCCATCCTGGGCTATATCCTCCTTAGACTATCTAGTGGTCCACAACCCCAGGTAACTGGCACTTGGTGGCCTTAGCACTCTTCAACCCAGAATTTCTGGACTGTTGGTTTTTCTGTCTCAGCCTGCTAAGTAACTGGCGGTGACATGGTTCTAAAATAATAATAAATAGTTTTTAAAAGTTCTAATATTGTCTTTCATTTAGATATCTTCTGTAGTTGCCTCTTCATATAAAATTGTGAAGGGAATTCAAATTTCTGTAATTTTTGGAAATGTTGTTAATCAAAAACAACATATGCGACACTTACTAACAGCTGAAAGCCTTGCCCTCACTGGCATAGATAGAAAGGTATTGAATTTTTAATCCTGAAAATATTCTATACTTGAGTCTTGCAGATGCAACACGTATGCATGAACACTAAACTGGGTCAACTAACTATAAATACATTATAAAACCTAAATATGAGTGAGATGACAGTGGACAGAGAAAGCATCATCTTTATGATAGAATTTGAGCTACTCCTGAAGCAATTATCTGGAAACAAATAGAAGTGTTAGAATTATACAGTGGGCAAAAATGTTAAACAAGATTTCTGAATCTAATAAGAGCATTCACATTTGGCACTAAATTCTTTATCCTGGGCTCCTCACTTCAGCTTCAGATATCCCCAAGTGTCCTGATTGGAGCTCACTGGACTAGAAATAGGTACTAGGAGGTTGGGAGCATTTATTTTCTTTCCTAACCTTGAGGTTATTGAACTCAAAATTACTAGCATTTGGACTGGAGACCATGTGGCTGTGGAAATCCTGGTCATTATAGGATGTCTAGCAGCATCTCTGTTCCATACTTGTACTGCCTCCCAGTGGTTGTTACAAGTTAAAGTATCTGCAGATATTGCCAGGTTTTCCCTGAGGTGCAAAACATCACTCCCTAGATTTGGGAACCACTGGGGTAAACAATGAGTCATAGCAGGAGTGGAGTTGGCTTCCTGTGGGGCAGGGCAGTGAGTAGAATTGCTTAAACAAAGAGCAAAGTTTCTGTTAGGAAAGAGTAGGACAAAGTTAAATAACTAGGGCAGACACAGAATGATGGTATCTTGAATACGAGAGCCTGCAAGAAGCAGCCATAGTAATGCTTAAGCCCCTGTGTTCCTAATTGAAATTGGTGTTTTGAAATTTATTCCACAGAAGCAAAAGGGCAAAGTGCCACTAGGAGGAATGCAAAGGGACCAACTGTTAGATTAGCCAGGTCTACCTGTTAATGGCTGAGACCATAAAGGCACCTTTGGAAAGAAAGTAAAGCATAAATGCAGGGGAAACATTGCAGATAGAAATGTGATAACCCAGAATTGCTCCTTTCTAAAGGAAATACAGGGACAAAGAGTGGAATGGAGACTGAAGGAAAAGCCATTCAGAGACTGCCCCACCTGGGGATCCATCCCACATGTGCACACCAAACCCAGACACTATTGCTGATGCCAAGAAGTACTTGCTGACAAGAGCCTGAAACAGCTGACAACTGAGAGGCTCTGCCAGATCCTGACCAATACAGATGTGGATGCTCACAGCCAACCATCAGACTGAGCACAGGGACCCCAATGGAGGAGTTAGGGGAAGGACTGAAGTAGCTGAAGGGGTCTTATCTGGCATCAGTGGGAGGGAAGGCACTTGGTCCTGTGTAGGCTTGATGCCCCAGTGTAGAGGAATGCTAGGGTGGTGAGGTAGGAGTGGGTGGATGGATGGGTGGGGGAGCACCCTCATAGAAGCGTGTAAGGGGGATGGGATAGAGCATTTGCAGAGGGAAACTGGGAAAGGGGATAACATTTGAAATGTAAAATAATAAAATTTCCAATTTAAAAAAAAAGGAGAAAAAAAGAGAAATGTGATATCTGAACAGACTGAACACAAAAGGTGAAGGCAAGAAAAGAGCCAATGGGGAAAGCAGAGTTGCTAGCGAGAGAACTCCAGTGAAATGAAGGAAAGAGGGGACCTTTCATTAAATTGACTCTGCAAAGGATAACTGTAGACATTTTAGAATTAGCACAAGAGCAAAGGAGATATCATGCCTCTGAATGGCTTTGGGATTACAAAAGGCCGAAATCAGTGGATGAATGAGTCTCATTTACATTACACACTACTCTGAAGGAAGTGGGCCCCAGCTTTTTTGAGAGGGCTGGCTTCTACCATCTTATGGTACTGCTGTCTTGAACCCAGTATGGATATCCAGTGAAGGGTTAAGTCCTCAGCAATATTTTCGAGGCCCTCAACTAGCATGCATAGTTTCTTTCAAATCCCATTTTGTATTCAACTGGACTAGAAAATCTAGTTTTACTGGTCCAGCAAATGAGATTCACAAGAAGTTGGTCAGTCTTTGCTGTAGGGTATACACCAATAAAAACAATCACTGCCTTTCTGCCCCCCCTCAAAGACACAGAAATAAGAAATCTATAGAAGATGGTGGATTTATTGAGGGTATGAATGTAGAGTTTAAATTAAAGCAGAAAAGGGTACAGAAGACACAAGACATAACTCCACAGATGAGTCATAGATCTGGTCAAAGAGAACTAGGTCTGTGTGGAAGTTGAAAATATCAAGAGGAGAGATATTTCCATTAGGAAGGAAAATGTTGCCTTTTGATAAGATCTATGCTTTTGGACACAAAGAACTGTATGGAAATTATGATAAGGTTTATATGACTGTACCTCATTTGAAAATGGTTATTAACGTATTTATGAAGATACAGAAACCTTGACTCTGCCTGCCTTCAGTGGCTTCTCTGTTTGGAATCAATACCTATCTGTCTGTCATCATGCCCCATCCCTAAAATACACCACATATGCAAATCACTGGATTCCCACCATCTTCTATTTTCAGAGTGTTGCCTTCTTCTACCCATTAATCTCCTATAGGCTAGAGCCTGGCAAATAGTTTTCCATAAATAATCAGTGTTTTAGGCTTTGCAGGCCATTTTGTTTTTTGTCAAAGTTACTGAACTGTGCCATTTTAATATAAGTGTAGCCATGAGCAATATGTAACTAGGCAAGTATGGCTGTATTTCAATAACATTTGGAAGATATTCAGTGAATGAGATCCGACCCTTGAGCCATGATTCACTGTTCCCTGGTCTACTGTGAACAAAGTCCCCAGAAGTGTAATCAGAGAACTTCTGGGATCAATATACATCTTAGTCATCTTGTATCTTTTGATTTACCTTTCACAGACACTACTACAGGGCCTTTCATATATCACTATGGTATGAATGTGTCATGCTTTTCATTTCATCATGTTGTTTTTGAAATTGCTTTCTTTAAAATATGTGTTGTGCGTGCATGTGTGTGTGTGTGTGTGTGTGTGTGTGTGTGTGTGTGTGTAGGGGTCAGAGAACAGCTTTGGGTGTTGGTTCTCTCCTTTTACTATAGGGCTCAAACATAAAATTGAGGCTGTAAGGCTTGTACAATAGGCAGATTTACCTGCTGAGACTACTGGCTGGCATAATTAGATATTCTTAAAAGGAGACTTGCAGTGATCCCAATGTTTTGAAGACCAAGGCAGGAGGATGGTGAGATTCAAGCAAGCCTAGCTATATAGCAGAACCCTATCTTAAAACACTAAATCTAAAAATACATATAAAAAATAAAAATCCCTCTAGAGTATCCAAGTCGCTGAGTCACCACAGCATTTTGAGAGCTTAATTACCACTGAAAAACTATCTTGCAGACTTGTAGTAAAGTAGTTCAGGAAGGGATCATGTAAGCCTAAGAATCATAAAGAGAATGTGACAGGAAAAGATGTGAGCTACAGACTTCTAAGGCTTAGCCACCAAAGGGAGAGAATCTGACATTAGAACTGGTTAAAAGCAACAAAAAGGAACCTCAGTCCTGAGAGAACACCACCAAGGGACACCACATCTTATGGAGCAGACATCTCCTGCCAGTTTCTAACTCCATGTATTTAATGCAACCGCTGTAATACTGGAAAGAGGGTCATAATTTGAAGGAAACTGAAAGCCCAACCAAAATGATTAAGAAAGGGAAAGAATTCATTCATGGGCACCTATAAAAAGAAAAAAAAAAGCAAATGTGTGCTGAGCCTGCTGATGATAAAAAAGGAGATGAGAAGAGGGTTTAGAAATTCCTGAATGCCGTGAACACCATGAAGGGGAGAATGAGTTATGGTCAACTCAACTAGACCTTCTTTACGTGAGTATGTCTCAGGCATTGACAAATTCTTCTCATTCTGAGATCTGAAACACTTACAGGCAATCTGAATAATATATAACAGGGGATATTGTGATTAGTAATGTTCTGTTATCATAGAATATGTTAGCTTCAGAAGAGCAAGTGCAAGTCAAATTATTGCTTTACTAAGGAAGAACATTCCAGAATTCTAAGTATGCTAAGAGAATTTAAAAGATTTTTTTATATTCTGCTCTTACAAGCATCAAATATATGAAGTTGTAGATAATAGATGATAGTTTAAAATTATCTGATTTAATGTAAAACATACAAAATGGCTAGATTATTCCTTATTCTTGTCCAATTATTCATTTATCCATCTATTCACCCCACATAATTCATTGTTTGTTTTTATTTTTGAGATTATAATTACATTTCACCCTTGCCTTTCTTACCTCCATAAACCTCCCATATAGCCCTCCCTACTCTCCTTCAAATTCATGGTCTCTTTTTCCACTAAGTGTTCCATACATACACATATATGCAAAATTTATTCTTACCCATGACTTATTTAGGTTCTGTGTCTGGATAAGTTGGTTGTTTTGGGACACAAATACAAAGCAAGCTTTCAGTCCATTGACAAGGCTAAGGAAATAGGCAGCTAAGAAAGAACAGATGAATTAGGTAGAGCACAATAAGAAAATAAAGAAAGTATCCCCTAATCCAGGTGGGAGAAAGAGGAAGCTTCCTAGGAGAATGCATTTCTGATGGATTTTGAGAGATTCTGAAAAGGTCCCAATCAAGCAAACTATGAATGATCATGCCAGGTAGAAATAGTGGTATATTCCAGGGGAAGAAGATGGCAAAGCCTTAGGCCAATTTGCAACAATATATGGGGGGGGGCTGGCAAGTAGTTCCAGTTGTTTAAACTAAAAAGTGTAAAGCAGATAGCAGCTTTCATAAGAGTAGATACACTGCCAGGACATCCGCTCTAAGACAGTATTTTCTAGACATGATAGGAAAGCCGTACTTATGAACTCTCAAAAATATGGTTGCCCTAAACAATGCCTACATCATGCCAATACCAGTTGATATACCAACATGGATGAGGGAAATTTCATGAGGCCTAACCTTTAGATGAAGAGCTCCAGGGAATCAGTGACTGCTGAGAGAAGGGGAGGCAGTCTTCTCCAAGGACCCATCCCCCTGATTAGTTATTCAATCCCAAGTCCTCATCTCTAAACACACCTAAATAAGCAAGACTTAATGGACACTGTAGGAGAATGTGTGTGTGTGTGTGTGTGTGTGGGTGTGTGTGTGTGTGTGTGTGTGAGAGAGAGAGAGAGAGAGAGAGAGAGAGAGAGAGAGAGAAAATACAGATTAAGGAAGAAGAGGTCATAAAATTAAGAGAGGTGGGTCATTATATATACATATATTATTAATATATATAATAATCATATATATATATATGTGTGTGTGTGTGTGTGTGTGTGTGTGTGTGTGTGTGTAATGATTCTTCACAAAACTACTCTGCAAGATACCGTAGTACTATGACTGTTCCTATTTGACCGTTGAGGAATGGAAACAGTGAAAAGAAGCAATTTGGAGATGTTATCAACATTTCTTAACAATGTACTTCCTCCTCACTCTAGACCAATGATTTTCCACCTTCTTAATGCTGTGACCTATTCATACAGTTCCTCATGTTGTGGTGACCCCCACCCAACCATGTCATTATTTTATTGCTACTTCATAGCTGTAATTCTCTAATGTTCTGATTCATAATGTAAATATGTCATATACAGGATATCTAATATGGGACACCCAAAGGAGTTGTGAGCCACAGACTGAAAACCACTGTTCTAGACTTCGTACCCTTGTTCTCTGAACTGCTCTTAACTTTCTAATGCAAGAGATTAATTTTTTGTCATTCCTTAATGTAATTCACCCAAAACCAATGCAACAAATATGCACAGAGACAATCAAATACTTGGGAACAAGGAAGCTCACAGTAGCAAAATTTTGTAGTCAGAAAACTGTTATGGAAAATAACCTAAATGTCTTATAATGTGCACACACATTGGAAATGATGAATTAGAAGAAAGTTAAATGCCATGAGAAATGCCAAAAATGTCTAAAGGAAACAGAGGCTATAAGCCAGGTGACTCTAGGAACCATATTATGTGTGGTTAGAAAAGAGACACAGTACTCAACATTGTCAATCTTGCCTTTCACATTTTAGTTTTATGCCTTTAGTTAAAAAGTTAACCCTTCTTTATAGGATCTAACAGTTATATAGATATACAATACCGAAAAGGGTAGCTAGCAAGTACTTATAAACAAAAAAGGAGAAAAGCTTACTAAATAAACTCATCAAAACTTGAACTGAATATTACACATTCACCTGGAAGTTTGATAAGGTCTTTGCAAGTCTGGAATCTGCAATGTTAAAATACTCCTACGTGGTTTCCCCTGTACCATAAAAATGTGTATAGAGATGTTGACCCTTGCTGTAAAGTGACAGTCACAAGGCCCCTCTCTCTAGGCTTGGCCAGTCTCATCTCATCTGTCTCATATTTAGTCTTCTAAGTGGTACTAAGGCATGACTTTTGTACAATAACACTTTTTATTGGTGTATACTTATGATGTTTGGCAATTTTTTAACTCAGAAACTTGAACCCAAAGTCCCACAGGTGCTGAATGTGACTCATATTACTGACCTGTTCACCAGATCCTGATATAATATTGTGATTCATATCTGTATTAAGGAATGGTCAGCTCAGTAATTAGCATATCCACCATCTTAAATTTTTACTATTTCTTTCTTGCAAGTTGATTGAAAATCCTTTTTTCTAACTCTTTTGAAATATATGATACAGTTTTGTTAATTATGCTCATGATTCTGTGCCACCTAAAATTAAGTTTAATTCCTCCAATAATAGCATTATATCCATATGCCCATCTCTTCCAGTCTCTGGAAGATTCTGTGAAATAAACATTTTCTATTCTCAAAGTCTATGAGAGAAACACTTTCATATTCCATATAAGTGAGATTGTGTTTCACTTAAGATAGTGCCCTCCCATCCCAATCACACAATTTCTGTATATCTACTGCTGCTGGTAGACATTTGTTGCAGCATTAGCTGCATTAGCATTCTAAAGTAAAGAATAGAAAGTCTTTGATCATTATGTGTGACATTCACATAACTATAAAATTGGGTTTTCTAAAAGCCTTCATCTCTCTCTCTCTCTCTCTCTCTCTCTCTCTCTCTCTCTCTCTCTCTCTCTCTCTCCGTCCCCATCCCATTCTTCAGGTCTCCTATGTGAAAGCGATTGACATCTGGATGGCAGTGTGCCTTCTGTTTGTGTTTGCTGCCTTACTGGAATATGCAGCAGTGAACTTTGTCTCCAGGCAACATAAGGAGTTCCTTCGTCTCCGGAGACGACAGAAGAGGCAGAATAAGGTAGAATTGTCTCTCAGTATGGAATCATTGGAACTTTGGGTGGTTAACTAAGTAATATAACTCAAGAAACAGACTATATGAGAGAGAAGATGAACTTAATTCTTGTCATAGTTATTCCTCGAGGAAGTCATCTAAAATGTTGGGTACGGTTTGAGTAGATAAAAATTACAAGGCATGCAGTTAAACTTGAATTCCAGGAAAATGCATTTAATATAACTATATCCAAAGTAATGCATGATTATATATATATGTGTGTGTGTGTGTGTGCGTGTGTGTGTGTGTGTGTGTGTGTGTGTGTATGTATGTGTGTGTACACATATATATGTATATATACTAAAATTATTTATTGTTTATATGAAATTCAAACCTTACTGGGCTCTCTGATTTTTATCTGACAATTCTAATCAGGCATATAGATTCAAACTGACAGTCATTTTAGAATCTTGGTTGAATAATTATAATCATTTGTGTGACTGAATGTACATAACTGATTTTATGTTGTCCATCAGTTAATCTGTATTTATGTCAGTGGTTCTCAACATTCCTAATGCTGTGACCCTTTAATACAGTTCTTCATGTTGGGGTGACCCCCAACCATAAAATTATTTCATTACTACTTCATTACTATAATGTTGCTGCTCTTGTTAACCATAATGTAAATATATGGTATACAGGACATCTGATATGCAGCCCCTGTGAAAGGGTCATTCTACATCAAAGGGGTTGCCACCCAAGGATTGAGAACCTTTGCTTTATGTGAACAATTCCCTACAGGGGCACAATCCATGCTGGAAAATTCAGTTAGGCTAATTTTATTGTTTGACCTCAACATTTGCACAGAAACCTTAATATTTACCTCATTCAAAGGTTTACATTTGACCTTTGTTGTTCAGTATATCCAGTTTAGTAGGTCCCAAACTTGCCTGCACATCAGAATCACTTGAATACTCTTCAAAACTCCCAAACCTTGGCTGCAACCCACCAACAATTACATTCCTATTTCAGGGTGGGGTTCAGTATTTTCACAGCTCTCAAGCAAATCCAGTGTGTGGACATATTTGGAAAGCAAGCTTTGGTTTATAATCCCAGCCCCATGAAGGATACCAAAAGCATTGTACCTGGTTTTCTGTCTCCAAAAGAATCGTGGCTCTTGATATAGAGAGTGTTACCTTCTATAACAATACCACTACAAAAAAGTCAAAATTTATCAGTGACTGCAATCCATGTTTTGATGTGTTCTTGGATTTGGTTGGCAAGAATTTTATTGAGTATTTTTGCATCGATGTTCATAAGGTAAATTGGCCTGAAGTTCTCTTTCTTTGTTGGATCTTTGTGTGGTTTATCAGCTTAATTGTGGCTTCATAGAACGAGTTGGGTAGTGTTCCTTCTGTTTCTATTTTGTGGAATAGTTTGAGGAGTATTGGTGTTAAGTCTTCTTTGAAGGTCTGATAGAATTCTGCACTAAAACCATCTAGTCCTGTTCTTTTTTTTGGTTGGAAGACTTTCTATGACCCCTTCTATTTCTTTAGGGGTTTGGGGACTGTTTAGCTGATCTAATTGATCCTGATTTAATTTTGGTATTAGGTATTTGTCTAGGAAATTGTCCATTTCCTCCAGATTCTCCAGTTGTGTTGAGCATAGGCTTTTTTTGTAGCAGGATCTGATGATTTTTTTGAATTTCCTCAGTTTCTATTGTTATATCTCCCTTTTCATTTCTAATTTTGTTAATTTGGATGCTGTCTCTGTGCCCCTTGGTTATTCTGGCCAAAGGTTTATCTATCTTGTTGATTTTCTCAAAGAACCAGCTCCTGGTTTTGTTGATTCTTTGTATGGTTCTCTTTGTTTCCACTTGATTGATTTCAGCCCTGAGTTTGATGATTTCCTGATTGGGGAACTGGTGGAGGGAAGAGGACTTATGGGACTTAGTGGGAGGGGGGAACTGGGAAAGGGAAAATCATTTGGAGTGTAAACAAAGAATATAGAAAATTTTAAAAAAGGATGAACCAAAAAAAGAAAAAAAGTCAAAATTTAATGTAGACTACATATACTGTTCTACAAAATCTGCCGTCCAAGACCTTATAAGCTAAACCTGCTGGTTCAGGTAAATCAAACAGTGACTCATGCTGTTATGCTGGAGTTTAAAAATGTGCTTAAACCTTATTTCTTATAGATACCTAGATGTAAACCTCAAACACTGTTAAATGCTGTTTACTTTGAGGAGTCTATACGTGTATAAGTTTCTTGCATCCTGGCTGCGGAACACACACACACACACACACACACACACACACACGTGCTCATGATTTTTCTCATCCTTTTTTTCTTTTCTTCTTTTTTTCTTTTTCATTAATCATCTTTTTCGTTTACATTTTAAATTATATCCCCCTTCCCGGTTACCTCTCCACCAAATCCCCAAACTACAGCCCAACCCCCTTCCCCTTTGCCTCTATGAGGGTGCTCTTCTACCCATTCAACCACTCCCTCACCTCACCCCTCTAGCATCCCCCTACACTGGAGCATCAGCCTCTCCCTTCCCATTGATGTCAGATAATGCCATCATCTGATACATATGTATCTGGAGTCCTGAGTTCTCCCCTCATATGTACTCTTTGGTTGATTGTTTAGTCCCTGGGAGCTCTGGGTGGTCCAGGTAGTTGACATTGTTCTTCTTATAGGATTGGAATCCTCTTTAGCTCCTTTGGTCTTTCCCCTAGCTCTTCTATTGGGGTCCCCTGGCTCAGTTCAATAGTTCTCTGTGAATATCTGCATCTGTATTGGTGAGGTGCTGGTTGAAACTCTCAGGGAACAGCCCTATCAGGCACCTGACAGAAAACACTTCTTGGCATCAGCAATAGTGTGGGGGTTCTCAGTTGAGCCTTCTTTGTTTAGCTTTGTACCCCATTTATATAGGGTTATTTGGTTCTTAGGAGTCTGACTTCTTGAGTTCTTTGTATATTTTGGATAGTAGCTCTCTATTGGATGTGGAGTTGGTAGATTTCTTTTCCCAATCTGTGGGTTGCCATTTTGTCTTATTGACAATGTCCTTTGCCTTGCAGAAGCTTTTCAATTTTATGAGGTCCCGTTTGTCATTTGTTGATATTAGAGCATGAGCCATTGGCGTTCTATTCAGGAAATTTTCCCCTGTGCCAAGGTGTTTGAGGTTCTTTCCTAATTTGTCTTCTATTAGATTTGGTGTATCTAGTTTTATGTCGAGGTCCTTAATCCACTTGGACTTGAGCTTTGTACACAGAGATAAAAATGGATCAATTTACATTCTTTTACATGCTGACTGCAAGTTAAACCAGTGCCATTTGTATAAATTGTTTTCTTTTTCCAATGGATAGTTTTGGCATCTTTGTCTAAGATTAAGTGTGGGGGTTTATTTCTGTGTCCTCAATGTAAGTACATTGATCTACCTGTCTGCCTCTGTACCAGAACCATGCAGTTTTTATCACTATTGCTCTGTAGTACAGCTTGAGGTAAGAGATGGTGATTCCCCCCCAGATGTTCTTTTATTGTTGAGAATAGTTTTAGCTATTGTGGGATTTTGATATTCCAGATGAATTTAAGAAGTGCTCTTCCTGTCTCTGTAAGGAATTGAGTTGGAATTTTGATGGGGATTATATTGAATCTATAGATTGCTTTTGGCAAAATGGCCATTTTCACTATATTAATCCTGCCAATCCATGAGCATGGGAGATCTTTCCATCTTCTGAGGTCTTCCTTGATTTCTTTCTTCAGAGACTTGACGTTCTTGTCATACAGATCCTTCTTCCTGGCTTAGAGTTACACCAAGATACTTTATATTGTTTGTGACTGTTGTAAAGGGTGTCATTTCCCTAATTTCTTTCTCAGCCTCTTTATCCTTTGAGTAGAGGAAGACTACTGATTTGTTTGAGTTAATTTTATATCCAGCCACTTTGCTGAAGTTGTTTATCATGTTTAGGAGTTCTCTGGTGGAATTTTGGGGGTCGCTTAAGTAAAATAGTGATACCTTGACCTCCTCCTTTCCAATTTGTATCCTTTTGATCTCTTTTTGTTGCCTAATTGCTCTGACTAGAACTTCAAGTAATATTAAATTGATAGGGGGAGAGTGGGCAGCCTTTTCTTGTCTCTAATGTTAGTGGGATTGTTTAAAGTTTCTCTTAATTTAATTTGATGTTGGCTATTGGTTTGCTGTATATTGTTTTTATTATGTTTAGATATGGACCATTAATTCTTGATCTCTCCAATACTTTTAACACAAAGTAGTGTTGTATTTTGTCAAATGCTCTTTCAGCATCTAATGAAATGATCATGTGGTTTTATTTTCCTTTGAGTTTATTTATATAGTGGATTACTTTGATGGATTTCTATATATTGAATCATTCCTGCATCCCTGGGATGAAGCCTACCTGATCATGATGAATGATCATTTTGTGGTGTTCCTGGATTCAGTTCATAAGAACCTTATTGAGTATTTTTGCATCCACTGCCTTTTTAGATTAAATTTATATACATTTTCTGTGGAAGCTAATTATCTCTTTTTTTCTTTTTTCTTTTTTTATATTGTTATATGAATTATCATTCAATGGACTTCCAATAGTTTCTCTTTTTTTAAGATTTTCTTTATTTCATTTATATGAGTACACTGTAGCTGTCTTCAGACACACCAGAAGAGGGCATCAGATCCCATTACAGATGGTTGTGAGCCACCATGTGGTTGCTGGGAATTGAACTCAGGACCTCAGTAAGAGCAAGCAGCCAGTGCGCTTAACCACTGAGCCATCTCTTCAGCCCCGGAAGCTAATCATTTCTTCAGAGGAGTCTAGTCTAACAGCACAAGTTCAGAGTCACTGTTTCTGTCCAAGACCTACTGATTTGTAATGATATTTCAGCTCATAAACAGTATAGAGTTTAAAACATGTGTGTATGTTACTGTGAAGTAATTGCCTGTGAATGGCTTAAGTCACTCAGCAACCTCTTTTAGGAGCTAATATTGTCCAAGCTCACCAAATTTTTTCTTTATGGGATTAACTTAGGTTTTACAGAAAATGTTAATTCTATGTGAACTCCTTTGAAGACTCAGGAGATTTGGAGTGAAACAAAAGAATCTGCAGCATTAACTAGCACTTCGGGTGATTCTGATAAAAAAAAATTTTAAATTTGCTATATTGGATCACTGCTTGTGGCCACAGATGGAAAGTGACTTTTATTTTCCTTCAAAAATATGAATAATTGGCAATATATTTAGGAAGTCAGTGTAGAAGATCTTTAGGCTCAGTGGAAATGAATTCTTTGTTTTCTTGACAATAGTTGGCATAATAGAATAACAGCCATTAAGTACTAGCTCAATTTTAAAACTATAACTCATTTATGAAAAGAGAGGAAAACACAGAGTAAAAAATGCAAGTAGAAAGAAAAGAAAGGAAGGGTGGAAAAGAAGAAGGATAAAGAAAATGAAATGGCAGAGTGACAAATACATCAGCAAATGTCACAAAAGAAAACAGACGAATGCCTTAATTAAAAGACAAGGATTGTCAGATGAAATAAAAGCTCAAATAAAAGTTAATTCCTTCTTGCCTATAATAGATACAGTTATAAGGGCAATACCAATACCTAAAATTAGCATTCTCCATCCATCTGTCAAGATATCATGAAATGCTAATCAAATAAAGCCAGTTGAGGGCCTGTAATAGTTAAGAAGGAAGACTTTCAAAATCTGCTACCAAAGCCAGGTATGTGCACTCACAACAATAATTCCAACACTTAAGAAGCCCAGATAGAAGATTTCTGTAAATTTTAAGGTCAACTTGGGCTACACAGTGAGTTCCAGACCAACATGCTACAGTGATAACCTGCATCTAAAAAAAAAAGCAAATACACAAACCTGTTTCTTGTATGCAGCTAATAGAATGCTCTTGGATATACAATGATTACATTTCCAAAAGAAATGCAGATTAAACCCATAGTCATAGTGATCATTTTTAATGATCTTTCAATATTGACAAAAAATAATTAAAAGAACAATAGAGTGTAAACTTAAGCAATAAGATTAATAAACTCACTGTACCCACAACAGAAGAAAATACAGACAAGCACAGAAGGAACATTATGTTAAGTTTACCATGAACTGAACAATAAAATAAGTCCCAACATTGTTCTAATTTGCTTTTCTTTTGCTATAATAAACACATTGAATGAAAGCAACTTTGTAGAGGAAAGGGTTTATTTGGCTTATATGTCCAGGTCAGAATTTATCACCAAAGGGAGGCAGGGTAGAAATCTAAGCAGGAACTCAAATCAGAACTTATGGAGAAATGGTAGGCAGCTCATGCTCAGCAAGCTTTCTTATACAACACTGGGACTACATGCTTAGACATGATGCCATCCACAGTGGGCTTCCCCAACCACCAACCTCTCATACCTATCATTAGTCAAGACATAACCAAAGGCCAATCTGATGGAGGCAGTTCAGTAGACTGCTCCTCTTGCCAGGTGAGTCCAAATTTCATCAATTAGTAACAATTCCCCAGAGCATCAAAGGATTGAAAAAAGTTATAAATAACTACAAAATATGTGCTCTAATCTCATGAACTTAGACTAAATATCAATAATACCATGATGACTATAAAAATTAGAAAATTAGAAATACTTCTAGGATCATCTTAGTCTTAAAATTGTTCTCAAGAGGAATTATATAATATTTTAATTGAAAGATCAACTATGCATTTCAAAATATATATGGAAATAAAACCATATTTAGCAAAAATGCATACTTCAAAAGACTATTTTATAAAGACAGTTTTGTAAATCAATTATCTAAATATCTATCTCATGAATATGGAATAACAAATGGGAAGTAAAACATGAAGTGTGTAGAATAGCAAAATAATGCCAAGGACAACTTTGAATTAACTAGAAGAATGGTCCATTTAGTTTACTATATAGCCATGAATATTTTAGCTCAGTAATTAGAAAGATACTAGAGTGTAGTAGTTTAAAGTTTAACTGGTAGGTGAGAATGTTGAGAAATTAAAAGTACTTGATAACTTATCATTCAAGGGAAGAGATAGGGCAAAATGAACTTTTATATACCTTCACTTCTTGACATGACACATGATCCCACCACTCACCTACCATGTACTCTTTCATTCATTTGGTGATCACCTATTATGCTAAGCCAGGAAATGTGGGGCTGCAATGGAGAATGAGACAGCGAAGTGGTAAATGAAATTGTAGAAATAGCTGCAAATAAGCTATTGAGTTATGATATAAAGATGAAGAGTGACATCAGGGATCTGTAGAGAGCTTCTCTTGTGTGCTATATGGAAGCACCACCTGCCAATAAAAATATGATGGCCTATTAACTGAGGCAGGAAATAGGAAGTGGGAATTCCAGTAGAGAGAGAGGAACTCTGAGATAGAGTCAGGTATGCAGAGGTAAAAATTTCCCATGGACTCTTGAGGAGACAGATGAAATTCCAGAGAGGTAACCAGCCATGTGATACTCATAGAATAGGCAGAATAATTAAGTTGTAAGCTAGCGAGGGAACAAGCCCAAGTATTTATTCATAAATAATAAGCCTCAGAGTCATTATTTTAGGAACTGGGGCATGAGTGGGAAAGCCTACAGATATCCAGATTAGTTAGAAAAAAAACTGTATATAAAAGATGATGGTGACTTTAGACTACAGTGTTGGTCCTGAGAACAGATGGAAGTGGCCAGACTTAACACTAATGTATCCATTCATTCACAAATATTTATTTGCTAACAATTGTGCACCAAGCAGTATCTGGATATTTAGACTTCCTTGTAAAACAGGATAGAAAAAATATAATTCTTTGATGAAGCTCACATTGTAGTAGTTATGACTTGAAGGTAAAATCAATGGGCCATGATGCTTTTATGTGAGGATGTGAGCAAAAGAAAGAAATGCAACATGGCATAAATATTTGGCTTAAGCAACTATGTAGTTAGAACTGGGTAGTTATTAAATTAAGATGAAACTTACTGTAGTAGATGCAAATTTAGAGTTGAATTCCAGAATCATATTTGATATGATCAGATTTAGATGCCTACGACACAGCTCAGTCAAGTTGGCAAACAATTAGATAGATGTCTGTGTTCATGAGAGGGATAAAACCTGGACAGTGATCAGGAAACAGATAATGTTTGATCTCTGCAAAGGTGAGTGAAATCACCCAACAAGAGAATGAAAATAAAAATGTCCTGAAAACGAAGCACTCCCTCACTTAGAAAGCATGCCTGGACAAGATTGAACAGAAAAAAATAAATAAAGAAACTAGTGGCAGATTTTAGCTAGCATTCACAATTGCCTTTGTCAGGTAGGGAAGATGGAAGAAAAAAAAATGTTCATGAAAGATTTTTCTCCACTAAAATAGAAGATAAAAGAATATACCTGACAAAGGGTATACTCAGATGAAAAGGAAGGTATCAACTCCACATTGACGAGAAAGCATAAATTCAAGAACAAATGTCTTAAGAAGGTTCAAAAGAAAGAGAGAGAGAGAGAGAGAGAAAGAAAGAAAGAAAGAAAGAAAGAAAGAAAGAAAGAAAGAAAGAAAGAATGGAGGGAGGGAGGGAGGGAAGGAAGGAAGGAAGAAAAAGGAAGAAAGAAAAAAGAAAGGAAGGAAGGAAGGAAGGAAGAAAAAGAAAGAAAGAAAGGAAGGAAGGAAGGAAGGAAGGAAGGAAGGAAGGGGGAGAGAGAGAGAAAGAAAGAACAAAAGAAAGAAAGAAAGAAAGAAAGAAAGAAAGAAAGAAAGAAGGAAGGAAGGAAGGAAGGAAGGAAGGAAGGAAGGAAAGAACTGTAGAATCCAAAGCAAAGGTGTTGGCTTCATATTGAAGTATATATCTCATTTTATCCCTGATGTCATTGACCACCATCTCATTGAAGAAGATATTAAAGCACAGAAAAGTTCATTTCTCCATGTTTGTGACTCAGAAAATGACATAGTAGAGTCTACTGTCTCCTGAATCCCCATGTCTCACCATTATGCACAGGAAATGGACAATAACTGTGATTGTTAATCAATTGGTAGGTTCATTAGTGGTAAGGTGAAAGCTTCTCCTTGAACAGAGTTGCCCATGAACTCTGAGGTTCATAACTGGCTCCAAGTGTGGTGCAAAGAACAGATGTAGATACTTTGAGAAAGAAGGGAAAAGCGTTCAATAGCAGTTTGGGAGAGTGGTAGAACTAGTAAGAACTGGACTGCTGAGGCAGAGACAGTATGTACCCATACAAGATCAGTGATTATGAAGCTGAAGTAAGACCAGTCAGTATGCAGGTGTATGTCTACACACAGGAAGTTACCCGGCTCAGGTGCCAATAACAAGATGCCAGATGCCTGAGTGTAGTTTCAGATGCTTGTGTGAACAAGGGTAGTTTTTCTAGGTGATTACCAGTAGGTAGGAGATAAGGAAAACATGAGGGCAGAGTTGGAGGAAGAGAGAAAGGAAAGAAGAAAGAAAGGGAAGAAGGCAAATGAGGAGCTAAGAGTACTTATAAGAGATCAGTTGTGCCGATGTGCCAGGAATCAGGTAGTTAAAGCCAGGAGAAAATGAAGGAGACCCTAACTACTCACATGAAGTCACATGGTTTAAGGAAAGAGGATTTTCATAGAACATGTTAGGAAGCAAAAAGGATACTTTGAGTTTTAAACATTTTTAAATTCTTGTATTGCTTCTTTGAGAGTTCCTTATATGTATATGATGTACTTTAATCATACTAACTCCATACTTCTTCAACTAATACCTCCCATGTAACCCACATAGTCCAATTTGTGTTGCCCATATACTCAGGGTTTTAGGGCTATCCACTGGAACATGGTCACCTTATCAGAGACTGCACCTTCAAAAAAATACTATCTCTTTTTTTTTCCCAGAATATATCCTTTATTTCCTGATGTGCATGAAATGAGTAATTATGCTTGAATATGCAAATTTAGGACGACTACATTAAAGGGGTGACTATGATCTTTTTAGATGGCATGGGATTTTTTTTTTCTATATTCTATGTTTACATTCCAAAGGCTTTCCCCTCTCCCAGTTCCCACCCACCATAGTTCCTATAGTTCCTCTCCCCCCCAACTGTTCCCCAATCATTCCCCCTACCCTCTCGGTTTCTTTACTAAACTGGATGCAATCTTTACAGGCCCAGGGTCCTCTCCTTTCTTCTTCTTGGGAATCATTTGACTTGCTATTAGTGTCTTGAGTATTTAGGGCTTCTGGGCTCATTAATATCCACTTATCAGTGATTGCATTTCATGTGCATTCTTTTGTGATTGGGTTAATTCACTCAGGATGATATTTTCCAGGTCTAACCATTTACCTACAAATAAAAATACTATCTCTTTTCCAGAAGCTATCAACTGCCAATGGGTCCTTATCTAGAGATCTTGTGATCTTCCTACCTCATGCTAAATAGCTGACTGGCTTGATCCTGTTTAGGTCTTGTGCTGATCAACACAGCTGCTCTGAGTTCATGAGTTCATAGCTGCTCTGCATTCATGTGTGCAGCATTTCTGGCATAGGCAGAAGGCACAGTTTCACCCTAGCATGTCTGACCTCTGGCTCTTACAAATTTCCTACCCTACTCGTCTATGATGCTTCCTGATCTTTGGGGGAAAGGTACAAAATATGCCAAATGAGAGTTCCAATTACTACTTTACAAAATGTTCTATTTATTTAAAACTGGAAGCTTCGTGTCATTAATGAAGATATCCTGAAGTCTATGCATCTTAAAATTGGTAGGTATTTAAACAACCAAAGTCATGGATTGAGTGAAATGCTATAATGAAGAAAAAGGCAACACTATTTGTACATTTGGAAGGGTAGGGTTTTTTTTCTCTTTATGTATAAAACTGCATTCATTTCCCACTCTATGAAATAGTGGTATCATAAAGCTCAGCTTATTTGGAAAATTCCTGATTTAGGCCCATTATCCCAATGTCTTCTGTGATTTAGCATTTGTCCTAAATTAATCATTTTAAACAAAATAATTACTGAATTAAAATAAACTGAAATGTTTTTAACCTCCATTCTGTGTATGTAATTTAAACAAATGAAAACTTTAACACATAGTTAAAGCTAAAAAAAAAAAAAAAAGATAAAAACTAAAATAAAAACACTATCCCAGGCCTCTTAGGACATTTTTCAGTTACACTGTTAAAACTAACATGGAGCTCGCTGGATTATCAAATGAAGTGCACTCAGACAGGAGAGGCTGGCAACAAGCCACTGTCTTGGTCTCCGAAAGGAAAAGGAACTGCTGCCTCTACTGGCCACTTAGGGTACCAGCATGCAAGATTTGTGAGGCTGCTGCACCAACCACTTGGCAGCAGAAGTGAACAGAAAAAGAGGATGAACAGTCCTGTGGTTGAGACTCTGAATGCTTAGGGTTGACTGTTTCACCATTTTTAGGTTATAAGTCTTTAACTGGTTCATTTAATTTTTAAATGTGCAACATTCAATATTATAGACCTCTAAGGTCTGTTACTGCCCCTTTCCATTATCAAGAACACCTTTATTCGAATAAAATATTATTCTGGCAGTAATGAAGGTAGTGCTTTATTCCATTTTACAGATGAGAAGGCCAAACTAAGATAGTTTAAATAGTATCATCAAAATCACAATGCAGGCATTCTTGGCCATTTCTAGCTTATTGCCTCAACATCTTAGTTTATTATTTAAAGCAACATATATCCTTAAATATTTTGTAATGTATGCCACAATTTTTATGCTTTTTTAAATATAAAGTTTTCTTTAATTTCTTTTCCATGTGAGTGGATAGTTATTCAAGTTAAGCCCTTAAGATTTTGGTAGCAATGTATTAATAAGCACACATTTGATCACCTATAAATACATTTGTTTCTCTTAAATATGAATGCATACACATACTTATGTATATTTCTGTAGTCTTCTTTGCTTGTTAATGTAGAATTTCTTGAAATTCCTTTTGTACTTGCAGATATACCTGTCTAGAATCAAGACTAAGATAGGATAAGTAAGGCAAATCATAAAACTATGGAATCATATCTTGATTTTTATTCTAAATTTTACTTTTTCCCCTGTGGGTTTTTGCATTCATAATGATTTTAAGTGAGACATGAATAATCTCACTTCTCTTAAATCCTGGAGTATTGTCCATCCTCCTCCTCCCCTCAGTTCTGAACTGAGAGCATCCCTTGTTTTTCTCTAGTCAAGTGCTACCAAACTAATTTCCACAGGTCCCAATCAACTCTAACCCAAATTAAAGAGAGCAAACAAACAAAAATTCACCATTGTCAATGTTCAGCATTCCACTCATAAAGTAATCTCTTTAATTTCTCACTGAGAAAATTGGCTGCTGCTGAAAACGAGTACTGGTTGATTCCATTGGAGGACTTAGAATAAAAAAGAACATGGTTCTGAAAGGACACAAAGACATTATTGTTCATTCCTCATCAATGGAGTCAGTCCCTGAGATTACACTGGCATGTGTGGGAAAAGTTGCTTGGTGTTGACTCACAGTCAGGTTGTGAAATAGAGGCACTCTCAAGAAGAGGCCAGACAATTTACAGCAAGGTATGTTTGCTTTGTCTTTTGCGTGTTTTGCAAAACACCTACTGTCTCTTTTATCAAAGTAGAGTATCTCACAATCCAACAAATTCAGATATTCACTGACCGAATTGGCAGAACTCAGTCTATTAGAAGTTGACACAATAGATGTATGTGACAACCCCAATTTTATATTACCTGATCTTTGCCAACAAGAAGTATTTAGAGAATAGGAGGGTTATAGTGCCTTCACTACATGAACGTTATAGCTTCAACTGCATTTACCTACTTTGTTCCCTGATGTCAGAAAGCTCCAGTCATTCAGATAGTTCTGATTCCTTTGAGCGCTGTGACCAAACAGAAATAATGACTTCTTGAAAATGTAGTTAAGGCTTTAAGAGCATATAATGACAAGGTGACTACTTAGACATCTATTCTGTACACCCAGTCCCTAGAAAATATGTGCCAGCAAGATGTCATGGTGCTTAAAGGCACTCACCCCTCAAACCTGATAAACATGAGTTTGATTCCCAAAACTCACAATAAAACGAAAGCTGGACCTCCTGTCCCTGGCCAAAGTCCTGATTTGCACATTTTGGCACATGAACCTGTACTCATCTACACACACACACACACACACACACACACACACACACACACACACACAGAGAGAGAGAGAGAGAGAGAGGGGGGGGATGGAGGGAGGGAGGGAGGGAGAGACAGAGAGTGAGAGAGAGAGGATGATGATGATGATGATGATGATGATGATGATGATATGATTGTGGTGGCGGTGATGCTGCTGATGATTGATAATGATGATAAACAAATAATCACATTCAAAAGAAAATACAAGACCTCTTTATTTGACTAAAACAAGATAAGGAAATTGAGCTCTAATCAGATATCTGAAATTATAGTAATTCAAAGATTTCAGTATTCACGTTTTTGAGATTTTTCTCCTTTTCTCTACCCATCTTTTAGTATTAGCTATACTGCTAAATCCTCAAAAGACCATTTCCTGTCTCTATATGACAGAAATAGTTTCACTCTTTTAAGGAGCTGATTTGTTCCTTTTAATAACAACTGTTACATTTGACTCATTTGTTGTACATATTTTAAAAAGGAATATAAAATTGAAATGACACAAAGACATAGCCTTTTGGACCTTTCATCTAAAAATACTTTGTCTTTTACCCAAACATTTTGTAATTAATCCATTGGAGAGATATAAACAAACACATTACATTCATACTTTTATTTATAAGACTTTAGCCTTCAATCCTCCAGGGCTCCAGGCTGGTGAACAGTTTAAGAAGTCTTTTGCCCTTCAAATGCATAAACCAAGAATCCCTACACTGCCTGTTTCTTAAACACCATTCCAAAGTCTTCAGTCTTCCAATTCCACTGGGACAGTAGGCCTCACCAGTTAAGGCCAGAGCAGAAGGACCCAGCATCCATGATCACCTAGAAGTGGCTTATTAATTTGGTTGGATTCACTCCAGAAAGTATGACGCATTGTCTCAGAATCTCTGCAGATACATTAGACTTTTTATATTTAATTAGCATGGTGTCAAGAAACTATCATCCTGAGTGAGGTAAACTAGACTATGGTAGAAACCTAGCATGGCTGTCCTCTGAGAGGCTCTACCAGCAGCTGACTGAGACAGATGCAGATACTTACAGCCAACCATTGGACTGAGGTCAGGGACTCTGTGGAAGAGTTAGGGGGAGGATTGAAGAAGCTGAAAGGGATGGCAACCCCATATGGAGACCAACAGTATCAATGAACCTGGAACCCTGGGAGCTCTCAGAGACTGATCCACCAAGAAAAGAGCATACACTAGCTGGTCCAAGCCCCCATGCCATATATGTAGCAGAGGACTGCCTTGTCTGGCCTCAGAGGAGAGGATAAGCCTAATCCTGTAGAGACTTGATACCCCAGGGAAGGGGGATGCCTGAGGGTAAGGTACCCTTTCAGAAGCAAAGGGGAGGAGAATGGGGTGAAGAACTCTGGGAGGGGATCTAGGAGGGGGCAACATTTGGGATGTAAATAAATAAATAAATAAATAAATAAATAAGAAACTAACCAAATTCATCAGCATGAAATTGTGAGCATTCATTCACAGGCTAGCGTGGTCCTGTTAATCAAATAAACCTTCTCAGTTTCTATCTGATTCTGTAAAGAATCTCATCTTTGATTGGTTAAAAAAATTATCTTCATACTTTCCAATCTCCTAAAAGGTTGAAGATGAACCTTTTTAAAGAAATGTTTGGGGCTATTAAGATGGCTCAGAAGGTAGCAGCACTTCGAGAGGACTGGGGTTCGCTTGTCAGCACACACATGGAGACTCATAACTGCCCTCAGTGGGCTCCTGCACACATGTGATGCACATAAACTCACACATGCTCACAGGCATATACATAAATTTTTAATTATAAAAAGAGCTATTTTGAAAAGAAAACAAGTTTATGTGAACAGATATTAGAAGTCAGTTTCTTTTAATTGTTTCAGAAACATCATGGTCTGTCTGCAAAAGCAGTGGTTCTCAATCTGTGACACTCAAAGGGGTCACGTATCAGGTATCCTGCATATTGGCTATTTTTATTGTGATTCATAGTAATAGCAAAATCATGATTATGAGGTAGCAACAAAATGATTTTATGGTTGGTGGTTGACACTACTGTATTAAAGGGTGCAAATAAGAGAAAGGTTGAGAACCACTGCTTTAAACCCGGAAGGATGATAAGCTAGCTAGTCTTCTGAAATCTTCTGTGCTAAATTGGCTTAGTCCCTTCTGTGATATGACTGACAGCCACTCACCATTGGAGTCATCTTTTCTTTCATTTACTAATGAACATCTTGAATATGATTCACAGAAAAATAGTGTAGGTGTGACCAATATGTAACTCCAATTGGTAGTAACATGCCATCCCTTTACCTGAAATTTTGGCTCTTTTAAAGAGAACACCAGATTGTAGAACTTTATTCATAGAATATGCATAAAGTACTCGTGTCAATCTTGTAAATGCTTGTTAAATTCCCAGGTGTTTTCTATTTATTAACAGAAACAGCTCTCATTATCTCTTGATTTTATGGATAATATTTTCTGTCCAAAAAGAATTTTATATACATTCCTGTGTGTAAATTTTCATCTTATTAAATTCATCACAGTTTTCTCCCCCACTCTTTTTTCTCTCAGTCCCTCCCTCTCCATCCCTCCCTCCCTCACGCCATCTTGTGTTCCTGTGAGTGCATGTGTGTATACATGTGTCTCACTGTCTCTCTTTATCTCTCTGCCTGTCTCTGTCTTTTTCTGTCTTTCTGTCTGTCTGAATCTCTCTCTCTCTCTCTCTCTCTCTCTCTCTCTCTCTCTCTCTCTCTCCCTCTCCCTCTCCCCCCCCTCTCTCTCTCTCTCTCTGTGTGTGTGTGTGTGTGTGTGTGTGTGTGTGTGTATATGGTGGTGTTGGTGGTGCAAGAATTCAGGTCCTTATGAGTACTAGACAAGGACTCTACCACTGAAAATTATCCTCAGCTGTATTAATTCTTTTGACACAAATTCAATCATCTGGAAAATTACCAGCTATATCTTGCTCCATACTTCTTTATAGAAAAATAAACATCAGTTCCCTTTAGGCCAAAATGACCAACAAGAAGCCTATATTCTTTCGAGTTTATTGTCTTCCTATTGTCTGATATGAATAGCCAGTTATGGAAGAATGGGCCTGGTTTCCACAAGTTGAGCAATGTGAAGGACATTTCACTTAAAATGGGAATTTATTCTAGATGGTGTCCAAAACAGGAGGGGAAATTCTCTAATGGCATCTTAACAAATCTTCTCTATAAGGTGACAAACTCACAATAAAATTTTCCTGTAATTGGTAAAGAAGTAGTAATCCATGTTTCAACAAATACCAAGGAGCATTTAGTGTTTAATCAGTGTTTTGACAAAATTTGAAGGGGCCTTGCTTTATCTCACTTTACCATGCATGCTCTCAGACTAATGTTGTGTGAGGTTGGTACTTTGTGAGATGGTTTGATATTTTAGGGATGTCATTTTGCTTCTCTTAAAATGAAAGACTTTAAGTTGTCAACATTGACTATGATTGGCAGAGTACTTAAAAACTAATCCCCCAATATCTAAAATCCTATGCCTCTTTTCCTCACCTTTACCAAGTGATTCAAATTATTCCCACAACAGGATTGTGATAACTATTAAATGACTTTACTTGAGTAAAATCTATGAAACAGAGTCAGGGGAGATGGCTCAATGGGTAAATGGGCTTGAGACACAAGCACAAACACCTGAGTTCAGATCCCTAGAAACCATGTAAAGCCAGGCACAGGAATACAGCATCTGTAATCCCCGTACTTCCTGGGCTATGGGGAGTAGAGAGAAGAGAATCCTTTGAAGCTCCCTGGTTAGCTAGTCTGGTGTATGCAAACAGTGAACAAGAAGAGGCCATGTTTCAAACAAGGTAGAAAGCTAGGACTAATAGTCAAAGTTGCCCTCTGAAGTAGACATGAATTAGGTTGTGGGATGAATGTATTTGCACTCATATGCACATACACAAATAAACACACATGCATGCAAATGATAAGCATGATCTATGAACAGGCCCTAACATGTGAATAGCACTATATTCTCTTTTCCACAGAAACAGGTAGCAGATTCTGGGTGACAAAACTATTGATCAGCTTATTGGGGCAACTTGTACCAATACATCATTAAATAGCATAGCTGCAATTGCCTGCCCATGCCCTATTCCTCTTGTGGCTATTCTATCAAAATGAACTACATGGGAAAATGTGGCCTGCATACATCATAGGAATGAGATAATGTGTTTGTATTTTGTATCTAAAGAAGGGCAATGGAAAGAAGCAGGAGGAAAGTTAATTTCTTGGCTTTAATTTCCATTGATATTGTCCTGGTGCTAGGTCTTAAGTAGATTAGAACTTTCCCCACTTTAAGACCCTTCAAACCCAATTGGAATGCTAAATGATTTTGAAAGAAGGCTGCTGGAATGCAAATATCATCACCACTAAGTTGAACCTGCCAATAAACCTCAGCAAATGAAGAACTCATTGAAGTATAATCAGAAAAGGATCATTCTTGAAGAGCCCTACTTAAATTCTCTATTTTTCTATTCCTTTTCAAAAGTTTAGTCAGAGCCATATTTCTCAACCTGGGGTCAATTTGTTTCCCAAAAGGCATTGAGCAATGTCTGGAGACTTGTTTGATGGTCACTCATATAGAAAACAAGGTTCTTGCGTCATCTAGTGTGCAGTGATCAGGGATCCTATAAATCTCACCACATCCAGGGCAGCTTCCCACAGCAAAGGATTGTCCAGCCTTAAATATTGCCAGTGCTTGCAGTGGAAAAACCCAGTCTTTCAGCATTAGAAGGGGTTGTATTTCTCTATATGCAACAGCCTAATATGTTTCTGTATCTCCTCTAAACAGAACATATCAGCTACCTATCAAGAGGGTGTTTTCAGTACAGTTAAACCAAACATAATTTTCTGAAAAACAAAAATCACACATATGGAAGAATTCCTTGGGCAATGTGTAGATGTCTTTCCCTCTCATCAGTGAAAGACATAACCAGAATGCATCCCCTACCTATCAAGACAGTGTTTTCACTACTGTTAAACCAAAAACCAATTTCTGAAAAATCACACATATGAGGATATTCCTTGGGTAACAGCTAGCTCTTTTCCTCACATCAAGGAAAGGCAAACTGTGCACAAGAGACTACATTGAAAAATGGATTTTTGCACACTCAACCGAGTATGAAAGAAATCTCTCTTTGATTAGATTCACTTAGTAAGAAATATGTTAATAATCTGGATTCAAATGCTACAATCACCATGAAAACAGATTTATGATGTTATGTATGTCTTTATGCATAAATTCAGGTAGCCCCCATTCCTGGAATTTCGATCAGGCTTAGAACAAACACTCATATTTTTTCCAGATAGACATGTTTGTATGTCAGAAACAAATAATCAAGTTCTTAATCACATATGCTTAAGAGAAGGTCAGGAATCTAATGCCTCACAATGAGAGCATACCTTTTAAATTAGTTCATTCACTTTTAATGTTTTCATGCATCTCAATATTTATGTTGAGATTAGAATGAATGTCTAGAGAATATGTGTAAATCAATTGATTTAGTGAAATTTAATATAAGAGATTATTATTAGTCTACCTTTGTTTCATCTAGTCTACAAACCCAATGGGAACATTAATGATTGTTTTATTACTAAAGTTGTTTAAGAAAAGCTCACCCTTATACTAGCAATAAGAATGAGGTTTCGCTCTGGGACTGTCTGGCTGGTTGATATTGTTCTTCTGGTTGCAAACCCGTTCAGCTCCTTTGGTCCTTTCTCTAACTCTTCCATGGCCTTGTCAGACATCAATGAGAGTAGAGGTCCTTGGTCCTATGAAGGTTTTATAGATGCTCCAGTGTAGGGGAATTGAGGGCAGGGAGGGGGAGGGGATGGGTAGGTGAAGAAACACCTTCATAGAAGCAGGGGGAGGGCGGTATGGGATACGGGGTTTCTGGGAGAGGGGGAAACCAGGTAAGGGGATAACACTTGAAATGTAAATAAATTAAAATTTAAAAAAATAATAAGGTTTAGCGATAAATTGTCACAAGTATAGTTGTCCAGTTGCTGGACAAAATAAAGGGTTCACAGATTGCTGCTGACATGATAGCACTTTATCCGTCTCTAGGCCATGCTTCTCAAATGTACATGTGTCTGAGGATCCCTGAGAGCCCAACAGAGAGCACAGATACATGCCCTTTCTTCTAAGAAACTTTAAGTTAGTGGATTAGGCTAGAACCTATGACTATTTTGTCTAACAAGTGTCCAGTGAGTGGAGACAGTCCATAGCATCCCAGCATGCCTTTTAGGAACAGCAGTACTACAATTAACTCATATCTTGGCTACTAATGTGGCCATGTTCATGCCATTAAACCATAGGAACTGGTCCCATGTTGGAAAACAAATCACTGAAAAAACTAACAAAGAGATAATATGCAAGACATGTTTAGATTTTAAATCCCTCTAGACTTCCTTTACCTTGTCTTTGGAAAGGAAATCCCTTACATGTGATTTCCTAATTCTCTTTCCTTTCAGGAAGATATAGTGAAATTGTGTGTGTCCCCTTTATCATTGTGAATATTTTCACATTCTTCCACATGTTTTTAAAGTTGTTAAAAGATGATTTTGTAGATTCTTAATGAAGTTAACAACTACTTCTTAAGCAAGCGTGTTCTCTGTTCCCCAGAGCAGAAGTCCTACTTGCTTTTTACCTGAAAAAAAAGGAGAGTTTAGACAAGGTTTCGACAGAACTGCCTGGATTAGAAATCTAAACTTAATTGCAGAAGACATCCAGAATAACTGTCATGCTGCTTTGTAATTCTCTATATTATCAGGGTACAGAGCTGGTACTTGTCAGGAACATGGTGACCTTTTACATTGAAGAGAATTTTCTTTTGAGCTTTTTCTATTTTGTTATGTGTGATGGCAGGCTTGTGATATTGTAGGGCTTATAATAAGGAACTCATTCATACAAGATGCAAGTGATTAGCAGAATCAGCCTTGCAGAAGAAGATTCCTGCCCTTTTCTTGTCTCCTTCCAATTATTTCTTGCTTCACAGGTTGTGATTCACTATCTCTTTTGTCTCTACTACTTACCTTCCCACTTCAGCATAGCTGCTTTTTTTGTCTAGTTTTCTATTCTTCAAATTTCTTTTTCTTTTACCTTCAATGTATGTATTTATTCATATATTCTATATAAATATAACATATAAAGTCCAATGGCTTTGGGATGTTCACAGTCCCTGGAAAGCTAGATTAATGAACACAAACATTTCCTATGTAGATAAGACATGTTCATGACAGAGGCTATAGAAGTATTATGGAAATACACTGAAGAAGCCACATGTTAGAAATTGTTGATATATCAATTATCACTGTGATGCTTCTATGCTCTAATGGCTTCTTATTACAGTCTATACCTTGATTTAAGAAAAGAGAGTGCACTTTACTCTGGTCCTAGCAGCATGCTCATTGTTTCTCAAGGTAGGCTGAAAATGCAGAGAACTTACACTTAAACAACCTTCCACCAATAACTGTTGGGGACTGAGGAAAAATACTATAGTTGATTTGTTCCTTTTATAGAGATTCTCCATACCGGCTTCCAGCTATTCCTGTGGGATTGAGCTTTGGATGTTCATAATAATTCTGCTTAGAGAGATGGTTCTTTTATCACCCCCTCTACTAGCATTTGATAGCACCTCTCAGACCACTGGCACTCATACCTTTATTTCAGGTCATCTAGATAAAACTAACAAAAACAAACACCAAGCTAGTGCTGGGCCTCCCTCAAATGAGTAAGAAAAGAGGAAGCTGGAGAGGTGAGCATTTTCTGTGCAAAGGAAGGTTTTGTATCATAACAAAGAAATTTAGCTTCCACCTGGAGGTGATAGGGAAACATGAAGGGTATTTAAACAGGAGGATGGCATGGTAAGATTTGCATTATAGAAAACTTAATTCACATGGAGACTTGGGTGAATTCTTCAAACAGAAAATGATTGGATACAGGAGAATAACCAAAGGTTCTTTTTATAATCAAAGCTAGAATGTAAAGTGGCAAAAAAAATTAAGGAAGATGAAAACACTCAGAAAGCGAAATTAATATGTCATAGATTAACTGGACATAAAAATTTCAAGAAAATGGTTAAGCTGACTTGGCAGAGTGTGACTTCATCAAGAGAAGGATTGTGAAATTACATGATAAAGAACAAAGTGTTGAGATATGAGCTCAGTGTATAATAAGCCAAAGTTGAGACAGCACGGTAGAGAGATCCAGAAAGTCATAGTCTGTCCTGAAGAAGAGAGATCAGGGCTGGATGGACATGCTAGAAAATCAGCAGAAGATAGAGAGGCAAAGTCTATGCACATGGATGAGAACTGACAGGGAAGGTGAAAAACTGAGAAGAGGAGATAGACTGACAAAAATCCCAGGATGCAAGCAAATGAAGAAATGGGGAAAGAAATGACAGGAATAAATTCAGGAGGGGGTAGAAAAAGAAGGGAAAAGAAGGAAGAGAAGCTGGAGGGCAGCATTCTATGCATAGCAGCATGTCAGAGACAGACACAGGGAAGAGAGCCTACAAGTCAAACAATGTGATGCTTTCACTCTATCACGCAGACCTGGGTCCAGACACATGCTGAGAACACAACACCTTAGGGGCTGGAAGATTCTCATTGCTCATGAAGTAGAATTGTCTGAAAGGCTTTAGAGATGGTTCATTGTGATTTATAGATTAGAACTATAAAACTACCCTTCCATATGGGTAGGGCCAGATTAGAATGAGACATAAAACCAAGAAAATGGCTGTAGAGTTTTTTAAAGTAACCATCCCCTTAATTGCTCAGTTGGCAAAGCTTGTCTTAAAACAGGTGTTGCTTGAATTATTAGAGTAAAAAGCATTTCTAGTCATTGTCATAACAAATCACCAGAAACTTGGTGGCTTAGAAAAAGACAAATTCTGTCTAAACTCTGAAAGTCAGACACCTAACACAGATCTCACTGGGCTTCTCAGCACATGTTGGAAGGGCCATGTTGCTTTTGGAAGTCTGTGAAGGGGGCTGACATGTGGTGACTCATCAAAGGAAAAGAGAGGGCTGTGGAGGCAGTCACATGCAGTAAACTTAATGTGGCAGTATTTGTCTAGCATTACCTGAGAGACAAGACCCTTCAGAACATGAAGTCATCTTAAACTACCGGGGCCATTATGCAGGAGGGAAGACAAGGATATTTGTAGGGAAGGAAGAGGTCAGAAAAAGGGGAACTCAGCCGGGCAGTGGTGGCGCATGCCTTTAATCCCAGCACTTGGGAGGCAGAGGCAGGAGGATTTCTGAGTTTGAGGCCAGCCTGGTCTACAGAGTGAGTTCCAGGAGAGCCAGGGCTACACAGAGAAACCCTGTCTCAAAAAAACAAAAAAAAGGGGGGGGGACGCAATCCTGTAGTTGACAGTGAGGATGGTTTGGCCTTTGAAAGGCAGCAGCAACTTGGGGACACCACAAAGCCCCTGTTAGTGACCAAAACATGCTGTATACAGTTTCACCAGCTATATGAAAGCAACTCCATGTGGTCAAAAACAAGTTAAAGACAAACAGACAAACATAAAAACAATGTTTTTTTGTTAGTAGACTTTTGAGCTAACATATATTTATCTAGAATGAAATAAAAATAACACGACCAATATACAAAAGCAGCCTGTGTTACTTTCATGTCACTGTGAACAAAACACATGACGGGACAGCTTAAATGAAAGCTATATTTGTTTGGGTTCATGGTTTCAGAGAGCCTACTCCATTGTGACAGGAAGAGAATGTCAGGGTAGAATAGTTCAGGCATTGTTCGACCAAGATAAAGAGAAAGGCTGGTGACAGGAATGTAGCCAAGGATGAGAGAGAAATACTCCATGCATCCTTGGTGCAGGCTAGAAGTGCTGTGAGGAAAAGCTGGAAAAGTTCTCAATTAAAGATAGCTATTGGTTGATGACTAAATCTCCAGCACTGTCAAACCTTGCTAGGTCAAGTCCAAGTCTCAGAGGGTTAAGCTTAGTGTATGAACCATGGTAACCCTCTGAATATTGACACTCTTTGTTGATGTTCTACCACTTTCTGTCACCACACCTCTGACACTGTCTTCTAAAGAAGAAAAGCCTCATTTATGAAATTACTCATCTTGAAATTACATTGTAAAAAAAAAAAAACTGAAAGAAAGTAAGATGCGCTCTCCCCTGGGCCAGCGTTCAGAATCTAGGAGAGCTCATTGCCAACCCCCTGGAGGGTAGAATAAACAATCAAATTTTTTCCACTGAATCTTACAGTTGGAAATGCTAACTAAATTCTGTGCTGGTTTTCCCAAACAAATTGGCAGCTTTCACAAAATAATTATTTTGCTTTCCATTCCTGCAATGAGGCCCCGGACCCTAGCTGTTTAATGGTATAAAGACTATTATGGGTATCTTCAGTCTTCCTTTACTGTCTCCTAATTGTTATAAGATACCTCATGGTTAGTCAAGCTGCTGTTATTTCAGCATAACTAGGACCCAAATAAAAAGGTCAAACTGAATGTAAATGGTTTGATTTGGGTAAGCATGACACTCACTTGTCTTCTATCAATGTTGGTCTCATTGGTAATGAGCTCACAGGAGGATGAGGAAACACTTGAATCTGGAGTTATTTTTTGCCCATTTAATGAAATAGCATTTGACACAATCATATCTATTTAGAAAAATGACTGCTTCTGGGCCCATGCAACACAGGGTTTAAGGAAATGAATGTTCCCTTAAGTTTTTTTTTCTTTAAGGTGCTGGACAATCAAAACTTTCTGGCTAAACAACTAGTTGTTAATGTTTCCTTTATATAGTTCTTCAATAGAAAAGGGAAGAAGATGAAAAAATGCCTGAAAAGTATGTTCATGCAGCTTTAGGGGTTAGCAAGAAGAAAAAGGCAAGTGCAGAAAAACTCTAATGCAGCATAAGGAACATTTCTTTTCTAGAAAAAGCAACATGTGTGTGTTACAAAAGTAATAGTAAGCCATTGTGTGCTTGTCTTAGTCCTGTGAATAAGTAAGCCAGAATTAAGTAAGAGTAAAGACAGTGAAAACTATGTTCTTAGAGGTGGCAATTGAAATTCACCAGAAAATGGCCTCAACCCACCTGGCTGTTAGACCTCACATCTACATCACAGGAACCTGGAGATTGTCCCATACCTTGAGCTTCAGATGAAAGTGAGAGTTAGTATCACAGCCACCTCCTCCTATCAAAGGCAGTGGTTCTTGGACAGGGGGTGTTTTTCCTGACCCAGGGGATATTCATCATCATCTGGAGGCATTTTAATTTATAACTTTGGGAATGGGGGTTGTGGATGCTGCAGGAATCCAGTGTCTAAAAGCCTGGAAACCTGCTAAAGCATCTTGTGCATAGACAAAGAATTATCCACATGCCAAGAAAGGAAAGGGTTAAGAAAGGTCTAGTGTAAACAACAAATAAGCTATACACATAAAAATCCCGAGTTTGCTGAGAGAAATGCTGTGTTCTGTGAGCACAATCTGATTGCAAACAAAGAAGTCATTTCTGTCACAATAACTGCAACATATATGACCAATGAGACAGATTTCACTCACTCCTGGGCTCTTTTATTTACACCAGATGGCAAATGAGGGATCTAAATGGTGATTCTTAGCACACCTGCAATACTCATCAACTTTTTCCATGTACTTTCTCCTGACTTTCAGAAAGATATCAGAAAAAAAATGGTATTAGAGTTGTTTCAAACAGCAGAGCCTCTTTACATTTTGCTCCAAAGTGCCCACCATGATGTCTGATACATGCTCACTTTTGTCTAATGAATTTCTTGTTTGTACACTAGACCTAATATCTCAAGGATCTGAAAATATAAATGAAGCCATGTCATTTTTTAGATGGGACATTTGAAGTGTGCATAGCTAAATGTGCTTAAGAGTCCAGACTACTGGAGACATAGGCCAAACAGCAAGTCAGTAGGGAGAAAATGGACAGCTACCTTGAACAGTATAATTGAGTTCATTGTGTAAACTTGTTTTCTCATGCTCATGCAAAATGTCCTCTGGCTCTTTAATTAAAACTATCTTACATGTTATTTTGATGACCATAATTGCTGTTTAGTGCATAAGGGACCCACAACTACATTATTAGAAATCTGCAAGCATTTAGAAAAGAACAGAAAACTGCATCTACAGATACTGCTTAACAGAGGTGGGAACCTCCTAGAGGGAATTCTAATTTGACTGAGGATGGACAACCAGAAAAACAAAATGCATGGAACTGTTTGGAAAGCAGGGACAGTTTAAGTCCATCAAAGAAACAGACAATAGTGGAAACACAAAGCATGCAATGAAAATTGCAAACTGAAGCTCAGAGAATCCAATATAGGCTGATCAGAGTGGTTATTCTCTTCAGTGCCTATATAATCCATACTTTTCATCATGGAGGTATGCTACTATTTAATGAATTAAATAGAAAAATTAATTCAGTAACTTTGATTATTAGCTGTAATAAAAGAGATTTTTCCCCTAGTGTCTCTTGAATAGATTTATCTCATGTTATATCATCACAAAAATCTACAAGAAGTGAGGTACAAATAATGCGTAGGTCTCAACTCCAAGTGTCAGTATCTAGTACAAGACCTGGAACACAGTGGGGAGCCTCGCAGACTTGTGTGAATACACAGTGCCTTGTAGAACTTGGTAGGCAACCGTTGCTGTGAATGTAAGCAGTATTTAATCGGACTCTCAATCTTTCAGGATTCCGACAGCCATTTGGAAGCTTCTCTTTCAGATTTCCCTATAAACAGTTCATTCGTATCACATGGTAGATGCTCAGAAAATATTTAATGAGGAATTCTAACAGCAAAGAAACTGGGACCATTTAATGAAATATGTTTTTGAACTGTGAGATGTGGTTGAAGTCAATTTAGTGGTTTGACAGCAATGGTGAAAAAATAAAAATTAGGGCACAGCTTAGAAAATGTTGCAGTGATTCCTACTTTGAAAATGTAAATACTGCTTAGTTCAGTGTTATGCTAGATTTATTAATGAGTGGAAGAGTATTATGTGTTGGACCACAGAAAAAAGATTTGTATGGACATATGTTTTGCATGCAATATTAGATTATCTTCCTTATGTCTTTCAGCTTTATTAGGTATAACTTATAAAACTGTATTTATTGAGTATAACTTGAGGATGTGATATAGTATTAAATATAATAAGTAGCATAATTATGCCAGTCAGCATATCACTCTGCTTCTCTTTTGTAAGAATACTTAAGCTCTACAAGCTCTACCCTCTCAACAAATCTCAAGTATAGGTATAGTATAGCATTTTAACCTGTACTTATATTACTGTCCATTAAACCCTATAATTTGTCTGGCATTAGTGAAACTTTGTAACCTTTGACCAGCACACTTTTCCTTCTCCCAGCTCATAGCACTTACCACTTATTTTCTCTTCTGATGAGTTTGATAGTTTTGGACACCACAAAAGTACAATCGTGAGGTCTCACACAGCAAATAAGTTTTGAGGGGCAAGTAAACAAGCTCCCTGGGGTTTCTCTTTCTTAAACATCCTCAGAAACTTTTAAGAAGCAGGTCTAGATCCAGAAGGTCTCAGGACTTCCTTGCTGTGATGGCAGGTATAGATGCTGTTTCTTGTACTAACTGTTGGACCTGCCAATGGTTAAGCCCCTTCATCCTATAAAGCTCAGCTGAGGACTTTGATATCCACAAGTCAATGGGCTCCTCACTTGGTGACCTGTGCTTTTGGTATTGACGCTATGTCAGTCTCAGCTGGGTACAACATTTGCTTTATTAGAGGGCATATAGCTGGAGAGGGGAAAGCAACTTCAGCCTAGGCGGTCAGAGAATTTTCTGTGAAAACAGGTCTTCTGATAGCCACAGGAGCCATTCTCGAAGCTGCTCATAAATCTATTGCATTAGCAGTTTGGAAGAGGAAGAGGGGCACCGCCCAAGTTCTTTGCTACTTGTCTTTGTGCACATCTGCTTATACAGGAACTCGGTTGGCTAACAATTAAATCACCGGATACTGGAGGTATTTTCATCTTGTGATCAGTCTCCTTCTTCTGTGGTTTACTGCAATCAATCTTCCCTGTGGGCCTAGAGACAGGTTATATTTCTGAAGGCTTAAATCTGGTAACCATAGTATTGAACCCGAAAGAAAGGCAGATCTTGAAAATGCACTGCAAATCCTCTCTTTAAAAACTAAGTTTATCTGTTACCACGGACTGACCTAGCCGGGGGAGTCACGACCATAGGAAAACCAGGACTTTGGTACTCAGGAAGGCACAGGTGTGGTGAGGTAATGACAGACAGACACACCAAAGAGTGGTTTGAATCTGCTCCAATTTTACTTTTTTTAGCCAGGCATTTTTATAGTATACTGAGGAACAGGTTGAGGTTGGCACACCTTCAGGAACACTCAAACAGTTACTAAACAAGGTGCATTTCCATCTTAATTGGAACAGTAAGTAGACATGGCGTGGTGCCCACAGGAACTCTTGCCCTGTGAACCATGGTCAAAAGCAGACTATGGTCATGAACCTCAGACATGTGGCTTTCAAGTCTAACTTGTGGTTATTCACTGAAGGTTCATTATTAATAGAGGCCAATTTGTATGTTATAAGCCTTCTTCTGCCACCAAAAGTCAGAATGTCTTAAGAATGAGCACATATTCATTACAAGAGCCCTCTGTACTGCCCTGGACAGCAAACACTAAGGTGGTCTGGGTCAAGCTAATTTATCTCTATTATCTAAAGAATACTATAAGACCTTCTGTATTTCAATATTTTTACCCATCTGTTACCTTCTTTATCATAAACACCTGTATAAGGCAAGAGCCCATCAGTAGTCCTATACTTTCTCATACTGTGTTCTTTCTGCTACAGACTATTCATGACATTTCCTAATGTCTCATATTCTTTGTGCAATACTTTTGCTAAGGCTAGTAATAAAGGAGGGGCCCTGATGAAAAGCGTTCCAAGATCTTCTTTCACTAAAGTTCAACATGAGTTCATTGAGTTCAGGACTGGGAACAGTAGGCGTAATCGCCACATCCTCTTTTCCTTCCGCCGGAATCGAGTTCTCCTTTATCAATTAACCAGCTTGTAGGCTGGGATCGTGCTGTATAAAGAATGAAGTATAATAAGAAGAAAGAGACAGTGCAGAACCCATAACCCAGGAAGTGCAGTATCCTTGGAGAACATCCAGGCCCTTTTCAAGGCCAGAGGTGGGCACTCTGCCAGGGTCCTCCAGGGAGCCTAGCCCCGAGGGGCGCGTATCTCCCATGTGCCCTAAGGACATACTGTCATGTCACAGATGACCCTGGAGTTGGTGTGGCAATCTATTATTTTCTATTTTTCTTGTATATGAAAGAGATGCATAGAAGAAGTTATAGGTATAAAAATATGTTGCAGGGAATGGGTAAGAGAGCTAAGACAAAGATGATCTACAAAACCTAATAATAAGCGAGAATAATATGATGCAGATTGTTTTTAGCTCTTTCTGCTGCTTTGAGTGTCCTTAGGAGAAGCCACAGGAAAGTACCTCCTGATGGGTTACAGTGTTCACCTGCATCAGTAACTGCTGATTTATAAACAGAACCTCCAGCCCCTATTCATTTGAGGAAAAAGAAAACTGTCTTAAGAGGATTATGCAAATTTGGAGGGATATGAGATTGGTCAGAGTTGGTGGGATACTTTTTTTGCACCTGGATTCACATGTATATTCTGCAGGTGTGCAAAGCAGTGACAGCCCATAAGTGTTTCCCGGCTCATTCCTCAAAACCCCTTAAGTCATTTCCAAGCCAAATGTTGGTGACTGCAGCCTTAACCTAAATTTTCCAAGTTAGGAGAACGGCATCCATGGCAAGATGAAACATAGACAGGATCTTATTGACTGATCAAGCTCTCAGTTCTTTAGTTTATTGACTCCCTGAAGAAGTAAACAATGTACCAATCAGGCTTTGACTACCAACAGCATTGACTTCTCTCCTTCTGAGCTACTTGTAGCAGAAGCTGAGCAACAGAAGAAGGAAAGAAATGGGTTTTAGGAAGTTCCTATTGTTGTTTCTAGGTTTCCATGTATTTGGTTTGTTACACACTCAGGAGTATATCTAATCCAATTCCTTTTTTTATTTAATGAAAGATTGTATGCTGCTATTTAGGAGATTTAAATTTTTATGCCCTATATCTTATACGTTTGATATTAGATTCTTCACAAAAATTGCAGCTCAACTGAACTATTGTGTGGGGTGGACTATATTGGAGCAGGTTTATTAAAATTCAATCAGAATGATTAGAAAATTCTGGGAGTTACCATGTGTTAACTAGCTGGGTTTAATATGTCTCCCCTAAACTTCCATCATGGCTTCAATATGGCTTCCTCTCTTAGATTTCCAACTTTAATGACCTGTACCTATAGTTAATGTTCCACAAATGAAAACTACATAGTCATATATTCCTATAAACTATCTGGTATCTCCAACAAATTGTTAAACCCTTGCCTATCTCTAGTATCCAAGAATTCATGACCTTTCAACATGGCATGTTCTATATTCAGTTGTAGAATTTCAATGATTCATACTCATTTTGAGTTTGTCACTGCCTATTATCAACCAATTATTTTTGATTAGCTCCCTTGAAACCATTAGTATAAATATAAATATAAAGGCCTCTGCTTTCTAGAAAATAACTCTCATATGATTCACGTTTATCTCTTCTGAAGCCCAGCTTTTCTTGTCCCTTCTCCAGTTCCTCATAGGAATGCATTCAGGAATCCAGCAGCCTGCAAGAACCCCTTCATCCTCTCAATGTGTTCCTTATCTTGTGACCCTGTCCTTTTTCTTATCCACTGACTTACAGACAATAGTCTATAAACTGGCATATCAATGAGAGTCTTTTGAGAAATTAAACAAAAAAAATAGCTTGACATACTAAGTAAATGATAAAAGGACTAAAATAGTTCTGATAGGATTGAAGCTGGTATGGGCAGGCTAGTACATACAAGTAAAAAGGAATCAAATAAGACAAAAGCAGAAAGAAAAGAGAATAATACCCAGTCTAATTTGATGACTGCCTCATTTACTGAGGGGTTAACTGTTTACATTCTTAACAATATTAACATCATACTAAAATCTTTTGAGCATACTTTATAAACAAAGAACTATTATATACTATATACACTTACAGTTAGATCTCTCAGTGTATACTCTCAAAAACCTTAATTTTCTTTTAAGAATGGGTCATTCTCTCCAATTACCACAAAGGGGACTGAGTCACAAAGACTGACTTACTTAACACCCATATTGATTAGTGGCAGCAGCAAGATTTGAAGAAATTATTCTCATTGTATAGATCATTAATTCCATATCCCTGGAGACTTGGGAAATTATCTCAAACTAATTTTCCTAAAAATTATCCCTTAAAAGCACTTTCCCATTTATTTAAACTAGCAAGACTGGGTTCTGTGCTTGGCAGCAAATCCCTCCCCCTGATTAGAATGTAGGATTATATACATATACCTATATATGGAATAACAATTCGTTTTTAAAATGTAGAATTCTTAGAAATGTACTTTTTTCATGAACTTCAGCAGGAGCTTCTGCAGGTGTGGTGGTAGCAGTTAAGCAATGCATAATCCTGAAGTAAGGATTGCACCATGTGTAAGCTCTACATACATCTGTATGCACACAAGCATGTGTGTGCAAGTGTATGATACATAAAAGTCGTCTGGAAAACGTAACCAACAGTATCATCCAACAAGTGTTTAGTGTGGTTTGCCATTGGTGCTATTGCTGTCTCTGTTTCTAGTTTAGTAGTAGGAGCATCCCCTGAATACCTGTCCCCTCCATTCTCAGTGTTCACACTGTACCCAGAACAGATGGCAAATGATGTTAATAATTGAACAGATCATAGACCAGATGGAAGATGTTCACCTTCATGCTTTTTTGAATTTTGAGTGTCTTTTGAGTATTCTTGAGCAAAATTGACAGAAACTACTAGGAAGGCATTTCCATGTACAAGGCATAGCTACTCTCTTGAGGAATTGAAACACCACAACTATGTTATTGATTTTTCTGTTACTCTCTAAGACTACAGACAACATTAAGTGAAAACACTTTTTACTTTATAAATTTCTGAGCAGATAACCAAGTGACTAAAGAATCACACCCAGTTAATTAAAAAGAAAATATGGTGCTGTAGGTGGGGTGAGCCCCAAACTAGAGCGAAATATATTATAGAAATGTAGAATAAAATATATGCACTCAAAATCTCAAAATGCCTGATCTTCAGAGCCTGTATGGCTCATGAATTCTAAAAACATAAAATCTTTATTTACTGTGCTTTTAAACATTTACAGTGGACTAGCATAACAACAACAAGAGTTGAGGTCTGAAAGCTAAAGGGAAAATTACAAGATCAATGAAGTAAGAGTCATTGAAGAGTATGGATCTAACAAAGAAGACCTGACTTGACTAACATTGTAACATTTTCCTTTTAGTTTCAGTGAATGGTAATTGTTGGAAGCAGGAGTTTTTGAGCCACAGGTCTATGTAGTAAACTATACAATGTAATAATCATAGTTGTGATAATTTTCATAAGGTGTAATGGGGGACTCAGACCACTATGTAATGCTAAAGTAAAAATAAGAAACTGATCTCTAACTCGACTCTTAATTTGAATCCTGATATCTGATGTGTTTTATAGCTCATACAGTTGCAAAGGAAAATAAAAATTATAGTCCTTCTTTGTGCATATATGTGAAGAGATGACCAAAATCAATTTGGGGAATTGCTTTACTCTTCTAAACAATATTTAGTAAATGTTGATATTTGTTTGTCATGAATAAGGAAAGATTGGTGCTACTGGCATCTAATGAGTCGAGAGGCCAGATATGTCAATAAACATCATTCAAGGAAAAGCTCATTTCCCAATAAATATATGAATTCAAATTTCAATAGAGCTGTAGTTAAGAAACTGTAAACTAAATGATAACCCACGAGAAAAAAGAGAAAATCAATGCATTTGTTGGGTAAGTAGGAGTCTTAACCTGTTGAATCCTGTACACCTTTATTTCTGCCATTAGTGAGCTATAGTAACTTTGGTGTCTTGGTTTCTTTACTTGCTGCTGTGGTATAAAATCCCTATACAAGCAAATTAAGGTATACAGGGTTTATTTTGGCTCACAGTTCAAAGATGTGGTCATCATAATAGGGAAGGAATAGCAGCAAGAACACAAGGCAGCTAGTCACATTGCATTCCCAGTCAAAGCGAATAACAGGGAATGCTTGTAACCAGCTTACTTTCCCCCTTTATAAAAACAGTATAGCCGGGCAGTGGTGGCGCACGCCTTTAATCCCAGCACTTGGGAGGCAGAGGCAGGTGGATTTCTGAGTTCAAGGCCAGCCTGGTTTACAGAGTGAGTTCCAGGACAGCCAGGACTATACAGAGAAACCCTGTCTCAAAAAACAACAACAACAAAAACAAAAACAAAACAAAAAACAAACAAAAAAAACAACAAAAAAAAACAGTATAAACTGTTCAGGACCTAAGCCCAATAAATTGTGTCACACACTTTTAGTACAGGGTTCCCTATCTCAGTTGACGTACTTAACACAATTCCTCACTAGTATACCCACAGGCTAAGTAATCCCTCAAAGATGTACTTAGAGATGTATCTCCTACATGATTCCAGATCCTGTCAAATTGCCACTAACCACTACAGTAAATCTACAGATTCATGCTTGTGATAGTTAATCTTCTTCATTTTGAACTTGCACGGGTTTGGAATTCTGGAAGTGGTGAGGCAAACTTCTGGAGATTAACTAGAAGAAATCTCCACCCAAAACATGAAGAGCAGTTTCCAATGGGTTTCAGAATGAATAAATGGAGAAAGGAGAGATATCAAGAAACTGTTGACATTCTCTCTCTCTCTCTCTCTCTCTCTCTCTCTCTCTCTCTCTCTCTTTCTCTCTCTCTCTCTCTCTCTCTCTCTCTCTCTCTCTCTCTCTCTCTCTCTCTGTGTGTGTGTGTGTGTGTGTGTGCTTCTTGTTTTCTACAATGTAAGCTATTTTCATTCCATCTTTACCATGATGAATTGAATTCTCTGAAACCATAAGCCAAAGTAAATGCTAAATGCTTCCTCTACTAAAACATCTTCAGACAACTTGGTCACAATAACTCAAAAGTAATCCATACAGTGCTGATATTTACAACTGAGTTCTCTTTGTCCTCCCTTGCTCACATATTTGCCCTTGTTATTGACAATAAAGTAGAAACCCTGGTGAATTTTTTTCATACAGCTCATAAAAATAGCATGTATAATATAGTCAATAGAATAGCTTTTACATAATGACATCTAAATGATAGATAGCTTCACCGTGAAGGTATTAATTTGTTTAAAAAGATTTTTTTGAAAGATAAAGTTCAGTTGAACCAGAATAGTTAGACTTAAAACACATGTTTGGCAGTAATCATAGGTTTATAGGGGTTTCCCTTTCTTACCCAAATGCAAATAGATGGCATTTGAGTTCAAATACTCTAATATTATATAAATACTCCCTAGTCTTTACTGTGGATAGTAATAAAGTCTAACCTATCCAGTGAAATACTTGCCAACATCTAACACATATCAACTTTTCATTTGCCTATCTTTAATCTTTTGGTTTAAAATAGCTTCATATGTAAAAATATTTTTATATTCTGGAATACCTATCCTGCATGTTGTTTTAGAAAGTGCATTTTCTTCTGAGATTACTAATAGAACAGATCAAATGTTCATAGAACTTAGGTGATCATTAGCTTAACATTGTACCAACTAAATACTGATAAAACGTAACTTGGTTCTTGAGTGACAGTGATGTGTTTTATCAAGTTTTCCCCAATTACAACCTCAAAGGTCTGAAGTAGAAAAGATTTTGATTTCCACTGAGCCATTTGGCTTCCAGACTGAGGTTTCCCTCTACTTTCTGTAATGTCCAGTAAGAAAGGAAGAGTTAGAAGTTCTTTGAAAGAACAATTGACCTAGACGATGTAGAAAGGACTGCATTAGATGAAGAGAAAATGTCACACAGGAGACAATTGCTATCTCCCTCTCTTCCTCCACAAAGGCCTACTTTTCAGAATCAAAAGTCTCATTCTCAACAAAATAACTGACGATTTGGATCCAGGAAATGTCCTAGGGAGTACTGTTAGAGAAGTGACTTGGGTATAATCCCAGAAAGTCACCTTTGGCTGAGTGATGACAATTGTAGAAATCAACTATCAGAATCTAGAGTTCTTTGCCACCTGTTCTTTAATAGGAATAAAAAATAGGAAAAGGAAAATAAGTATGAAAACCCAAACTGACCCCTACAGTTACACTAGGGGCAAGAGTGTATCATTGATGATTTACATATAGCCTTGCATAAATTAGTGTTAGTACCATAAATACCCTGGAAAGCTTTGGATAATTAATGCTCACCTGAATAACCCATATTTTTGGCTTTGTGTATCAAAAATCTCTCATACTCTATTTAGATATCTATAAATTTTCATATTTAAAAACCATAACCAATGTTTAAAAGTGGTTATTATTTATCATTGTATTTCCAGTGCTTACTCTAAGAGTTTCTTTATTAAACATTGGCATTGATTGATAAGTAGCTTGCAGTATCCTTGAAGTGGAAGATCTGGGTACAATGAAAGTTTTAGTGGATAAAGGTAAAAGAGGTTGCCAATCATAACTAAGAACACTTCCATTTCTCTCTCTCTCTCTCTCTCTCTCTCTCTCTCTCTCTCTCTCTCTCTCGGTCTCTTTGATAGTTTATTTATTGAACAAAGTAAACAAAAAAATGGATATTGATCCCATTACCTGGTCTTAATTCTTACAGATATTGCCATGCCAAGTTTTACCTGTTACTGATAATTATATATTGGAATGTTTAAAGTATTTAAAGAGCATAGTCAGTCACTTCTGTTTATATTCTCTTACAGTCTTTACCTATAAATCTGCCTTAATATTTATGTGTACACATTTTCCTTTGTAGTTTAGAGTATTTCATACTAGACTATTTAAACTGTGATCATGTTTAACTATATATAACATAAATGTTGTAGAAAGGGTTGAGCATAAATCACTTTATGTGGGTCAAATCTGAAATTAACTGAACTAAGGTTTAGTAGGAAAAGCAAAGTCCATCTACAATGTTAAAAAAAAGAATCCACCAGGCAATCAACAAGGACTTACCATGGATTTACTAAGTGCATATTAGAATCCCAGTTCTGAATCCAATATCAAAGAGATTACACACAAATTTATATCTTTTGTGCAGTTCAGATATGTATTTCACAAAGAAACACACTTGTGCTTTATTTTATAACAGAGATTGGCTGATAAGTAAAATGTGATTCTTGGAAATTATTACCTTGAATATATTATCAGGTTATGACATTGGTTCTTCTTTGGCACAATTATAGAGGTGAAGTAAGAAGTGTACTTTTGGAGCAGGAGTTAACATTCTCTATCCAAAAAGCATTAGTTCTTCAGTAGTATAATTCTTCTAATAGGGTTAATATTGGAGCCCAAGGCAATGATGCTAAGGAAAGATACAGGCAGCTCATCTCCAAGAGACCAGATTACCTGCCATGGCTTACAGAACAATTTTCATCAATGTTGTATTTAGAATGACGTTGCAAAAAAGATTTGCTTATGAATTTTTTGAATATGTGTGGATGTGTGTGTCAGAGAGACACAGAGACAGGGACAGAGACAGAGACAGAGACAGAGACAGAGACAGAGACAGAGACAGAGACAGATAGATTATGTGCACCACATGCAGGAAGGTGCCCTCAGAGAATACAGGGCATTAGGTTCCTTGGAACTGGAGATACAGGCAGTTGTGAGCCACCTGATAGAGCTGGTGCTAGGAACTGATACTCTGTCATCTACAAGAGCAGTAAGCATTCTTAACTGCTATCCATCTATACAACTCTAGAGATTGGCATTTTTATGTCTATTTTGGGTGGTTTTATATTTTATTTTTATTTTTGAGATTATATTTGCAACATTCTTCCTTCTCTTTCTTCCTTCCAAACCTTCCCATATGCACCTCCTCACTCTCCTTCAAATTCATGGCCTCTTTTTCCACTAATTGTTTTTGCACACATATATGTATATGCATATGCATATATATTCCTAAATATAACCTCAATCTGTATAATATTACTTATATGAGTGTTTTTAGGGCTGACCATTTGGCACTGGACAACCAAAATTTAAATACGGAAAAAAAAACCCAACATTTAATCAGGGACACACCATGCCTATATTTTCATAATGTTTCTAATTTTATTTTATACCAAGACTAAATACTAGCCATTAAAACTGAAAAATTGGCACAACAATGACCCAAACATCCTGTTACAGTAACTTAGTGTTATAAATCACTTCATACTTAATGATACAAACAACCTACACAGTGTTGTGCTCGGGAGTTTGGAAAGAGCAGGATAAGGGTGACTTTTTGCTGCTATATGATTTCTGAAGTCTCAGTTGGAAGCCGCAGAGGTTGTCTCTTACTTGACAACTGGGAGTTAGGCATCTGTAAACTTATTAACTCACATGTCAGGTGTCTAGATCGGGAGCTCCTGGGACTAGGACTGCTAATTAGAGCGCCCATATTTGACCTTACCACAAGCCTTAGGTTCCCTTTAACATGGCGGTTGCAGGATAGTGGCACTTTTTATATGCTAGCTCCTGAGACCAAGCACAGATGAGTCATAGAACAGGCAGAAGCTCTTTTTCTTTTTGCACACTATCGGGGGAATTCATAAAGTGTCATCCTACTGCATTTTTTCAGTTAGAAGAATGCCACAGGCTTTCCCAACTCAGTATGTGGGAATATAGATCCCTAACACTCTGCAGGAAGAGTTTCAAAGTCTCATCAAAGAAAGTGTACATATGGGAGATGTGATGGAAGTCATCTTTAACAAATTCTTCTCCAGTACCCTTCTTGTCAAAATCCACTTTTCTCAGGCACACAGATCATACTTGTGCTTTAGTCTCAATGACCAAAGAAATGCACACCTACATGAATAGTAAACTAGAAAGCTTTTTATCTTTGGTTGTTGTCGTTAACATTGCTATTTTCTACATGAGAAAAACTAATTGATAGTGTATAAGAAGCCTTCAGCAATGAACATGTATGCAGTTATTGAATTAAAAGACATTTCAAAACTCAGGATCATACCCTTTCCTTTAGAGAAGACACCTCAGCTTAAGCCCTGTGAGCAGAACTTGTTATGAAACCTTGTGACCTGAGAACTGAAAGATCTGCTGAGAATATCCAACAGACAGCATGGAGATACATGCACTGCTACACTTCTATTCAAAATCCGGGAAAATAAGTGATACATAGCAGTCATTGATTAGTGGGAATTCTAGAATATGGAAACGCTGGGGTTAGCAAGACCCCGACTAGGAATACACCCTTGGGAGTTGTTTGCTCCGGTTTTCCTTTCTGTTCTCTGAGGGCTAATTTTGTTATTTGAGTGGTGTTTCTTACTAAGACATATTTGTTTGTAACTAAGTCGATCTTTTAAATTATTTTCCCCACCAACAGAAGATTAAGGGCTCAAAAATGTCTTTTCATTTTCTATTGTCTTTGTTGCTTTCGAGGCAAGCGGGTGAAATTCCCTTACCTGTTGGAGCTTTGAGGATATAAATTTATAATTCACATCATTACATACAAGCCATATCCACAAATCTCTTCAGGATAAGCCCAGTCAGTATCTGTTTGACAAGAGCAGATCTTAGAGATGTACTGCACAGCATGCTTAAATTAAAATAATGTGTTACATATTTCAAAATGGCTAAGACAACTATGTAGGTGCTGTTATCCCCCAAAATGATAAATATGTTACAGGATGATTTAACTTGATGCAAACCTTCCAAGTGATACATTTAGCAAAACCTTATATTATTATCCATAAATCCATATGGTTATTATTTGTCAATTAAAGATAAGCCTTTCTTGAGCAGGCATGGGGGTGCTCACCTGTATTCCATACACAGCATGGACTGGGCATGAGGATTGTGAGATTGTAGAAACTCTGTGTTATTCAGTGAGACAAGCTCAAAAACAGAAAGAAAGCTAACTTTCTTGACCACAGGTTCCTTCTGTATAAGGCTTCTGCGGCAAACATCCTCAGTGTTCTTAGCAGTTTGCTGTTTGAAGGACAAAATCTTCCAGGCAAAATCTACTAAGTTCTAGTAAGTCTTGCTGTCAGTTGAAATGAAGTCATAAGGCACTTGTTTAGCTATTTCTTGAGCTTTAACACAGAGATCTTACAGACCCACTGTTTATCCTTTATATATCTTCTAGCTTCTAGCTGCACATTTAATACCCACAATATTCCATCTGGAATTCTCTTTAGCTGGATCATCAGATTTACAGTATGTATTTTCTATTTTCATGCTAGCACAGGATATAGTGAGTGAACTGTCCACCTTTCCCTAGATTGCAATAGTAAGTACCTCCTTCCCCTGCCAGTCTTCCGACCATCTCCCGGAGCCCCTTCCAGCTTCTGCATGGTATCTGGTCCCAGAGACAATGCTAACATTTAGGTTTGTAAGATACTATTGAATATGTATATAGCTATTTGTTACTATATGATAAATCACCCCAAGTCTTAATGACTTAAAATAATAGTATTTAGCTCTTTGTTTCTCACAGTGGCCATATATCAAGAATTTGGAAGGTCCTGCAGGAGTCATTTCAACTTAGGGTATACTTTTGGGTGCTGTCAGATGGTAGAAGGAGCTGAAACACTTCAGAGCTGGGCAGATATCTTTCTCTTACCTAGTGTCAAACCATGTATATTTGATCTCTCCACATGAGCTCATTATTTTTATATACTTTAATTGTCTCAAAGCAGCTAGACAACTGACATAGAGACTCAAAGGTCTAAGTATACATTCTAGCAAACCAGAATGAAATGCCAGTGTCTTACTCTGACCAAGCTTCTGTTGATTAGAAGCCAAGATATAATTCACAGACCACATGAAGTTTAAGAAGGAAGACCAAAGTGTGGATATTAAGAAGGAAGACCAAAGTGTGGATACGTTGGTCCTTCTTATATTGGGTACAAAATACCTGTGGGAGGAAATACAGAGACAAATTGCAGAGCAGAGACTGAAGAAAAGACCATCCAGAGACTGCCCCACCTGGGGATCCATCCCATATACAGTTACAAAACCCAGACACTATTGTGGATGCCAACAACCAGTTGCTGACAGGAACCTGATATAGCTGTTTCCAAAGATACCCTGCTAGTGCCTGACAAATACAGAGGGAGATGATCTCAGCCAACCATTGAACTGAGCAGAGAGTCCACAATGGAGGAGCTAGAGAAAGGATTTACAGCTGAAAGGGTTTATAGCCCCATAGGAGAAACAACAGTGTGAACCAACCAGTACCCCCAGACTCCCAGGGACTTAACCACCAACCAAAGAGTACACATGGAGGGACCCATGGCTCCAGCTACATATGTAGCAGAGGATGGCCTGGTGGGTCATCAATGAGAGGAGAGGCCCTCGGTCCTGTGAAGGCTCATTGTTCCAGTGTATGGGAATGCTAGGTTAGAGAAGCAGGAGTGGGTGAGTTGGTGACCAGGGGGAGGGGGGATGGGATAGGGAGGTTTCAGAGGGGAAACTAGGAAAGGAGATAACATTTGAAAAGTAAATAAAAAATCTAATTATAACTAGCATGTAAACTTTGAAATAGAAAAAAAGAGAAGCAAGTCAAAGGCCCATTTAGGAAGAGATATAGTCTCCCATTACCAGTGGAGGGATCTCCAGGATAAGTTTATGGGATTCTATCCAAAGGATTTAAGGGGCAGCTATTTTATAAAGTATTGGAATGCTCATCTGAGCATTAAGTGATCTTCAGCACCATAATGGATTTATTTTGAATCCATAAACATCTGCAAACGTCGTTCTAGCTAAAAGAAAGAAATACAAACAAAACATGAAGAATATGTAAATTTTAAACTTTAACTGTTTTGATTAAAGGTTGACATTGACCTTAAGTCATAGTTAGGATGTCTGTCTTGAAAATAGTTTTAGGTAGGAAGATGGGCAGTCATGAGTTAACATATAGCCAAGTGTGTGTGTGTGTGTGTGTGTGTGTGTGTGTGTGTGTGTGTGTCTCCAGGTAAATTGGCCCTAAGCATTTCCTTCTCAATCATATTTTTCCTCAGTACAAAATGATCTTCTTTTACTGTCTTCTTTCTCACTGACTGGCACTATCATCCATCTAGTGATTTGCTTATTATTATCATTATCATCATCATCATCATCAATCTTTATTTCTACAGTTTGGTCTTTATCTCCCACCCTGTCTGTCCTCTGACAGTTCCTCATTCCATTCCTCCTCACCCTATCTCCTAGAGGATGTTCCCAGCACATCCCACCCCACCCCACCCCCAGCCCCAACCTCCAGGCCTCCCAGTTCCCTGCGGTCTCAAGTCTCTCAAGGGTTAGGTGCATCTTCCCTCACTGAGACTAAACCAGGCAGTCCTCTGCTGTAGATGTATCAGGGGTCTCAGGCCAGCTAGTGTATGGACAGAAGCATTCTCACATTGTCCCTTCAGGTTGTTAACCTTCTTGAGTTCTATGGACTGTATCCTGGGTATTCTGTACTTTTTTTTTTAGCTAATATCCACTTATTAGTGAGTACATAACCACACATGTCCTTTTGGGTCTGAGTTACCTCACTCAGGATGATATTATCTAGTTCCATCCATTTGCTTGCAAAACTCATTATGACCTTGTTCTTAATAGCTGAGTAGGACACCATTGTGTAAATGAACCACATTTTCTCTATCCATTCTTGTGTCGTGGGATATCTGAGTTGTTTCCAGCTTTGGGCTATCATAAATAAGGCCTCTATGAACACAGTGGAACACATGCTCCTGTGGCATGGTGGGGCATCTTTTGGGTATATGCCCAAGAGGGGTATAGCTGGGTCTTCAGGTAGATCTATTTCTAATTTTCTGAGGAACTGCCAGATTGATTTCCAGAGTGGTTGTACCAACTCGCAATCTCATTAGCAATGGAGGAGTGTTCCTCTCTCTCTACATCCTCACCCACATGTGTGGTCACCTGAGGTTTTGATCTTAGCCACTCTGATTGGTATAAGGTGGAATCTCAGCGTCATTTTAATTTGCATTTCCCTGATCACTAAGGACTTTGAACATTTCATTAAGTGCTCCTTGGCCATTCTTGATTCCTCTGTTGTGAATTCCCAGTTTAGTTCTATACCCCAATATTTGATTGGGTTGTTTGTTTATTTTGGAGGTTAGCTTATTGAGTTCTTTACATATTTTAGATATTAGCCTCTATCAGATGTGGGGTTAGTGAAGCTTTATTTTCCAATCTTTAAGTTGCTGATTTGTCCTTGGAAGTTGATCTTGACAATTTGAATTCCATTTTAGAAATGTGCAGGTGAATTATTGCATGTGTATAGGTAATGTTACATGAATATAGTTTTGGTTAACTACTGTTTTTCCCAATAGAATACAAACATTCAGAAAAAGCAGAGATTTTTGTCTTCTTAATTATTGCCCTCTCCTTGCCATTTGCCTTCCACATAATAAAAGTTCAATAAATATTACTGAAAATATAAATAAATAAATAAATAAATGACATGTAATTTATAAATGAAGCTCAGAAATCTCTTCTTCAAAAATCAATAATAATAGCACATAGTGGGGCAGGTATATAATCTCAACATTTGGTAGACTGAGTCAGGAGACTCTGACGTTAAAGACAAGGCTGGGTCACAAAGTAAGATTGTATTTTTTAAAGCAATTATATCAATATTCTGTCTTGAAAAAAAAATGACCCATGGGTATTAGTTTCCTGTGGAAAACTTCTTTCCTAATCTGCACAAAAGGCTGAAAATACTGATTTATTTTACCACCTAGCCTTAAGTAACAAGAAATAATAATTGTACTACTAATTTCAACTTTTTTTGAAAATCTTAATCAGACTCATCATCTATAATTGTGAAAGTAAATCAGTTGGGACTTGATATAGACAAAAGTTCACAAAATCAAAGACTTCTAGTATCTTCCAAATCATATAGTGTGCATTCAAACCAGCTTGGCCTTGAATCTCAGCTTTACCATTTATTAATTATATAGGATTTCAAAGCCATGTAGCATCTCTTGGCCACAGTGTCTCCTGTGGTTTGATCTCTCAATGAGGCAAACTACATATATAAGTGTATAATATGTTGCAAATCAATAAATTATGTATATCCATTATTCATACGTTTATTATTATTCATAGGAACTTAGAATATAGAGGAAGGAACAGAAGTTCCATCCAAATTGAAAAAAAATTATTGAGGCAATAAAAATATCCAGGCTTATAATTAAGCTAAACATCATCTAGCCATCATTTTTGGAGGATTTTGTCACTGAAAATTTATTATGGTTGGATTCACACAATTTCCTAAGGAGGGCTAGAGACTCCATTATGTCCTTGTGTTGATTGAGACACACTAGCCTTGACTTCCAACTGAGAAATTTCCAGTTATAGCAGAAAGGACACTAGATCCAGTCAAAGAATCTGGGTGTGGAGTGTGAAAAAAAGATATTTTCCCTACCCTAGCACTTAGAAATCTTCCATTTTTACTTTCTAGGGCATAAAATTCTGAGACATGCGGTTCACTACAGTATCTTCTTAAGCGTCATTTTTTTTTAATTATATTGAAATCGTTTCATTATAACAAGTTCACTGTGCTGTAATTCTGGACATCTTCAGATTCAATTTATTGCCAATGCAAGAACAGGCACATTTAATGGCATGTAAAAACAGATGCACAAAATAAACAATAATAGCAATAAATCTCTAATGATTTTCAGCGCCAAAGCAGTCGTTTCTACAACAGACAAATTGGAGATACTATCAATGCAGGAGATAGCAAATTAATGTATTGAACGGTCCATCAGATGAGTCCATTTCTATAGAAATGCTACTAATCAGCACAGGATGAAACAGGGAAGCTGTTTGGTGTTTGAAGCACAGTAATTGAAGATGGTGGATTAGCAGAAATGGTTCCTAGCTAATTAAAAGAAGGGGAGCTGTGCCAAAAATTCCTTCCTAACTGGGAGGGTCTGACTTACATTAGTTGGCTTATTTACAGATCATGTATACAAATTGGATTTTATTTCAGCTTCAGTTTACCCCTGACTCAGTAAGAGACTTGTCTCCATTTCCCCCCACATAGGAATCTTGCCATACTGCCAAAACATTTGATTCTGAACCTAAACCATTTAGTGTTACAACAACAAATATCCAAATCAAATGCCATTATGCTTTTCAAAATCAAAACCATATCCTTTGATGTGAGTAGATTAACCTTCTCTAATTTTAAAAGCACTGAACAAGTAACAAAAGTCAACAAGAAGACCCATAACCTAGTATTCATATTGCCTGCTTATCAAGAATTGGGTGGATAATTCCTCACTACAGCAGATAAATTTTGTGGCAGCAAATTTTAAAGAACTGATTTAATTAACCATAACTATACTCAGAAGAATATTTGAAAAACTATTGAATGGATGATGAAATAGTTTCCAAGTATAAGGGAACCCTCTGAAAATTCCACCTTGCTCCTTATTCACCATTAAATGCCCACAGTTTGCATGACAATGTGTAAAATAATGCTATTCAAACCAGGTATCCTTCTGTTCTACCCCTGGTACTTGAGTTAATCTCTTTAGCTATCCATTCACAGTGTGAGTGGAAAGGCTAAAGAAATTCTATGAATGAGCCAGTCTGAAAAGAAGCATGGATGTGCATATTTAAGCCTTTTTAGTGTTCGTTTTATATGCTAAAACCAGTTTATTAGCTAACTACTCCTATTTTTTTTTCAGATCTTAGGAACTTAAATACTATCGCACTCAAGCAGTGATATTTCTAAATGGTCCTAAAAGGGAGAATAGAAATTTGTGAAACTCTGTAGTCAGAGAAAGAAGAAAAGCACAATAAGCTTGGGCAGATACAGAGAAATGTATGGTGAAGGGTTGCTTTCATTTGAAAATTAATTTTACTAATATATAATTTACTAATATAAAATTCTCTGTACATTTTAGAGTCACACGTTAGAATTCATGAAAGCCAGCAGTTTTGAAACTTTTGTATTAGAACAACTGGATAAAACCTGAAGGTCCTAAATTCTGACTCCTGGAGTATCTTATCCAACTGGTCTTGCAGAGAATGTAAAAAGAGGCATGAAGGAGCAGATTTGCATAAATCTCCAGCACCCACAGCAGGGATCCATAGTTCTAGTGCAATCTTCACATTTTTGGCATGACACATCTGTGGTCTGAAAAACATTAGTAAACTGCCTGAGATCAACAGTTTATAAACCTTCTCCCAGCAAATTCTAAGACCCACATATTCCAATCCCAGTCTGGATCTCCATAGCATGTTTACATCACTCCCATTCTGGTTAACTGTAGTTAGACATGGTTACGCAGATACATTTTTCCCTGCTCACTACTCACTCTCATCCTGAGAAGTGCTTTCCCTGTAGTAACAAACTGTCTCTAGTTTCCCTACCTTAAAATATAGTAGTTAGTCCTGGGCATATACCCAGAAGATTCCCCAGCATGCAATAAGGATACATGCTCCACTATGTTCATAGCAGCCTTATTTATAATAGCCAGAAGCGGGAAAGAACCCAGATGTCCCTCAACGGATGAATGGATACAAAAATGTGGTATATATACACATTGGAGTACTATTCAGCCATTAGAAACAATGAATTCATGAAATTCTTAGAGAAATGGATGGAGCTGGAGAACATCATACCAAGTCTCAAAAGAATACCCATGGTATGCACTCACTGATATGTGGATATTAGCCTAGAATCTTGGGACACCAAAGACACAATCCACATATCAAATAATATCCGATAAGTAGGAAGGAGTGGACCCTGGTGCTGTGTGCAGTGTGGGGAATACCAGAACAGGGAAGTGGGAAGGGGTGGATGGGGGAACAGGGAGAGGGAAAAGGGCATGTGGAACCTTTGGGGGGCAGGGAACCATAAAAAGGGAAATGAAATGTAAATATAGAATATATCCAATAAAAAATTTAAAAAAATATATAGTAGTTAGAAAACCTGAGGTTGCCTACAACCAATATGAGTAGGTCCCCTCCTCATAACTCATGTGCTGCCCCTTTCTTGCTTGAAAGAAATCTTCAGACAGTTATGAAGGCACTGTCATAGCTAACACATATGTTTACTCCATATTTAGAACATTGTAATTTGAGCCAGTTAAACCATTCCCACACTTTCTGATTTAACCTTTTCTTTGAATGAGCTATCCATGTTTTCTAACTTGTCTTCAACACTTGAGAGTGTCTTTTCCATGGATTATAATCTGTTGGCAAAGCTGACATCTGAAGCTTTTTATTTTCAGATTTATTTTAATCTGGGTTTTCTTTAGTGACCCTATTTCTTTGTTAAGTTCTGATTTTATGTCTTGTTTTCTTATACTCATATCATTCTCTTTATCATCCTTGAATATATTCATAATTGCTATTTTGCTTCAGCTATATTGCATTTCTCCAGATGTATCCCAATAGAGATGCAGATATCTGGTGGACTCTGCTGCTCATATTTGTATTTTGGCACTAGGGTCTATGCATCTGGAGATATGATGTTTGACGTGTTTCTTGGTGTTGATATCTAGTCTTGTATTTGGGGGTAGATGTTGCATTCTTAGTCAATCATGGTGGCTGTGGTCTCTAGTAGATAGTGATTTTATGTGTTGATGAGTGACAGAAAGGAATGAAGACAGGCTAGGTTGAACATTTAAGATGGGGCCTCTGGAAAGAGTAAACGGAACCCTGGGTCTATAACAAGATGTGGAGTCTCCAGGGAATGAAGGTAGAGTGGTAGAAGGGCCTCACTGCAGGCAGCCGACTATGGGACCAACTCTGGAGATCATAATAGAGAGTAGAAAGGGTTTTGAAAATCTTCTACCCATGTCCCATACTGATGTGGCTATTGTGAGTTCCTGGTAAAAAAGTGTTTCTGGGATCTGTGACTGAAAAAGGAATGAAGATGGGCTAGATGGTAAGGCTGAGAGGGAAAGAGATAAGCTGGGTCTTCATCAAGAGGCAGACTCTCCAGGTAATGGAGGTGGGGTCAGAAGAAGGCCTCCTGTAAGCAGGCTGCTACAAGAATAATGATGTCTAAGTCATTCACATTTTAAAAGAAAACATATAGTATTTCAATCTGAGCCCAGTTTGGCCATTTATTACTGAGTTAATACAGTTGTGCATATGGGACTACTCAGAAGTCAGGCTGAATATTCTTTGCCCAATTCTATATAAGATAATACCTTTAGATTATCTTTCCCCTTGCATTCTAAAAATCTATAGAAGTAGAGCTCCTAACCTCCAAATACATTAACTGTCTCACAATCTAGCCGAATTCTTGACACAAAATCAAAACTCAACAATTAGTTGCTGAATGAAAGCTTCATTTGCTTTTGGTAAGCTGTGGCACATTGGTCATTAAACTAACTTCTAACTTCTATAGGATAATCTAACAGGAATCACAGTAAGGAGGGATGGCTATATAAAGTAGCAGTTTTGCAATTACTTTATAGAAGAACTTAGATCTGATTCATTATGATTATAAGTGGACTGATTAAAGGTTATAATTAATGTCCTTATTGATTGCACTAGAGTCATTTGTTGATAAGAAAGATGAAGAATTCATGCCTGGTACTGTAAACAAGGGCAGCTACCCATGGCTATGGATTATGGATTATGGATTATGGTTTTGGATTCTAGAAAATAACCTACTACTCTCACTTCCATAAGCCAGTATGATTCCCAGTAACACTTTAAACATGTATTCTTACAACCACAAGTAAGTGTACCTGTGAGTTATCTACTCCCAACAGATCCATCTGCAATATAATCCTCATACCTAAGGTTCAGGGGATGTCACACAAGATGAGGTAAGCCAGAGGATCAGGACATCTGCTGTTAAATAGTATAATTTATGTCTGATAGAGAGCTTCACTGGTTAAAAAAATCTTAAAACTGTAGTTACCTAAAGAAAACTTCACAATGACAAAACAACTTGATATCCCAAAATGAATATGGGAAATCTCCCAAGGCCTCATTCCTAAATGAAGAGCTATAGGCCATTAGTGGATGCTAAGAGGGGAGAATCAGTCTTCATGGATGACCCCTCAATAAGATAACCAATCCCAGATGGTTATCCCTAGACTTGTGTACACATGAACAACACTAGACAGAGTCAGCAGAATGGATTTATATAAACACACACACATATGTAACAATAGTCATTAAAGATGAAGTGGTCATAAATTTGACAGGAACTTATGGGAGAAGTTCAAGTGGGGAAGTGTGGGGTGAAAATGCCGCACTCAAGTATGAAATTCTAAAACAGTAATAAAATACACAAAAATATCAATGAATAACTAATGTATCAAATGAGTGAGTCTTTTGTTTCCTAATCTGACTTTCTTACAGATCATATATACATATATATGGAATGAAGTGCCTAACAATTTCCCACACCAGCTATCTATCTCTCTAGCTCAAAATTTAAGTCATTGCCAAAGTTGCAATGGCATATTTAGCCATGTTTAGGGCTTTATCACCAACGGTACTTTATCACAATGGGCAGTGTTGATAAACCAAGGTTCAAAGGACTCTACAGAACTCTATTATTCATTTTCAAGCAGCATGTATTTCTCTTAGAGCAAAGTAGCATATACTAATCTGGATAAGTAAGACACATGGAAGTCAATCTGTTTTCTTTCCTGACTTCTGCAAAGGATCATCTGAATACATGAATCTACCTTAACCATTCTGGAGTGCTTACATGTCTCTTTAAACATGCATGGCTGTCTCTCCATTTTGTACTCAATGAAGTAGTCTAAAAATATCTACTCTTGCCTCTACTTATCTAGGTCCTCCTGTGACTTTAAAACCTCATTTGAATACACTAAGTACAATCTGTCCTCACTCCATTTGGGATACAGATGAGCCTACATTCATGATATGTTCAAAGTTCTCTATTTGGCATACTTTTTATATGTGACTGAAGGTACTACAGACATGTAGTTAACAATGATAAGTAAAATACAAGTTTTTGTGTATTTTGGGAAACATACCCTTGCCATTATTAGGTAAGCTTAAAAGTGCAGCAGAGGATTATATAGAAGTAAGAAGTAAGCTAGCTAAAAGGGGAAATAATTTGATCTGTGACTATTTATAGATAAGTTGGTATCAAGTAAGTCATTAAATTCCACCAATTGATTCCTTCTTTTGACTCAACTTTACACTCTGATCCCATTTGTCTCTAAGGTGATTTTCCTTTCAGACCAAGTAATAAAAACTGTTTTCTGTCTTGCATCTAATTTGTGAAGAAATAATCAGCATAAAACCCCACCAGCATTGACGGAAATGCTATGCTTAACTACGGTAAAGATTCTTACTGGCTGAAGAATCAATGCTAAAAATCAATACTGGAAACACTGTGCTGCAGATATACATAACAAATGATGAATATATATCTACTGTATAGCGAAGTGAATCAGGGGGCCATAGGAGAAATAGTACAATTAAGGGGTTCATCATACATCAAATGTTAATTAAATAACCAAATCATAAGTGGGTCATGGTACTAAAAGTTCTTAACTCAGGGGCAGGTATATAGCAAGAATTCAGAAAAGGTGTTCTGGGAGAAAGAAGAAATTGATGAAGAAATGAATGAATGATATACTTCATATATTTTTAGTATAATACTAGAATGTTGGAAACTGATTTTAAAACAGTCTAATCAAATCTATAAATTGGTAAGCATGATTTATAAAAGTTAATGCTGAATATAGCACAGGTCTTGGTGTTTGTTGATTAATTAAAATAATCACAAAGTCATTGTTTTTATATTTAATTCTCCACTTGAAAAGTTAATGAATTATATCTGTGCTATAAATAATTGAATTGAACTCAAAAGAGCACTTCCTATTTCAAGAACCTCCTACACTAAGAGTTAACAATAATTCATCCTTATAATTCTAAGGAGCCTTCCATCAAAATTGACTGACTGCTTCCTGTCTTTATTCTACCAGGAAGAAGATGCTACTCGTGAAAGTCGTTTTAACTTCAGTGGCTATGGGATGGGTCACTGCCTCCAAGTGAAAGATGGCACAGCTGTCAAGGCTACTCCTGCCAACCCACTTCCACAACCCCCAAAAGATGCAGATGCTATCAAGAAGAAGTTTGTGGATCGGGCAAAAAGAATTGACACCATATCTCGAGCTGCCTTCCCACTGGCCTTCCTCATTTTCAACATCTTTTACTGGATCACATACAAGATCATTCGGCATGAAGATGTCCACAAGAAATAGATGTACCCTATTGACCCTGGGACCTTCTTGCCTAATTGTTGTGCTTGTAAATACACAGTAATAGTGTCTTTATATCGCTTCGACAGAGAAGAGCATTGAGGGTGGGGGGAGGGAAATCATGAGGGTGGGGTTTCTGGCACCTACCTGAAAAAAAGACAGGTTCTATGGGCAATGAAGAAAACTGCACAAAATTAAGGTGTTGCAGAATCACATGAGCATAACTCCCATCCATAGTCTATAGCATTGTTCTTTCAGATGACACATCACTCAGACATGATGTGCAAGGTCAAGTTCTTGAGGGCTGATTATCTTATAGTTTGATTTGATGAGTCCTGGTTCTGAAAAGTTAGTTTAATGTGTGCAGGTGCACGCGCGCGCGCACACACACACACACACACACACACACACATCCTGAAAACGCTTACCATCTGACAATAGCAACTAGTCTATAGTAAATTGAGGACCAAACTTTTTCAGGAAAATGCTGCCTCATTTTTAAAACAAGCCTCCTGAGCTATGATATTTACAATGTCTGTAATTAGTGTTTCACCCAAGAAATCCTTTTGTGGGTTGCAAATTCTTTCTACGTATCCAGAAAACAACAAGATAAACACAAATGATAAAGAACAGATTTCTACTCTACTGTCTGTGTAGGTGTGCACTTTGATCTTTTTCTTTCCTAGATGTAAATTGGGGGTTTCATTGTGTGTTGCCTAACTGATTTACTGGTATATCCTCTTAAAACAAATGCTCATTTTGTTTTAGATCAAGTTAGCATACTATGTATATTTTTTCACTTTGGCTATATTTACGTGTGACTTTAAGTGCCCAAGTGTAACTATTGCTGCTGCTAAGCCACAGTATTTATGGAGATGGTGTGTTGTGACTGGTGTAGCTCAGATTAGTGCAATCTTCCCATTTCTGCCCTCATTGTAGCTGTAACTACTAGTCCTAATGTTGACTGACCTGTAATTTCTACTTTCAATCCAAGTGAAAGATCATTTTAAATATCCTTGATTAACTTCAAAACTTTAAAACTGTACTGTGATTTTCATAACCCGTTGCCTTTTTGGTACCAGAGCTACGTGGTTTGAATCCTGGCTACATGTTTTAAGTAAGAAAAAAAAAAGATGTATTTTTGCTTACTCAAAAGACAACCTGTAAAAATATATGGAAATAATTACATTTTACATGTGCTGTAAAAGGGATTATTTTAAAAAAGCATTTGTTCAGTTTCAATAAAGATAAGTGTGCCACTAAGTTGTCCAGAGTCTTTCAAATTTTATACTAAAATGTAATTTTTGTGTGATCTTCTCATAAACTTGGATCATTTATATAGCTAATATACTATTTTTCTTTTTATTATAATTTGTTATTCTTGAGAATTTTATACATATACACAATCAAATATGATCATATACAACATACAATTCCTTCCTCACTCTTGTTAATACTTCATTCTCAAGGCTCAAAGAACATTCTATAGGAAGAAACAAAAGGATATAAGAATTGGAGGATGAGGAGGGAGGCTATGAACTTTTCTTTAATGAACATAATAGAGTAATGGCTATTATATCATTGGTGCTTATTTTTTTTATTGTAGAAATATGGAATTGGGTTGGGTGGAGTGACACATGCCTGCAATGACTCAGGAAGAAGAGTCAGAGACAGATTATCAAGTTTTGAAGGCCAGCAATGTACTGTATGGCAAATTCCAAGAGAGCTATGTGGTAAAACTCTACCACAAACTGACAGAGAGAAAGAGGAGAGAGAGAGAGAGAGAGAGAGAGAGAGAGAGAGAGAGAGAGAGAGAGAGAGAGAGAGAGAGAGGCAGAGACAGAAGAGACAGAGACAAAGACAAAGACAGAGGCAGATTTTCAGAGGCAGCAAGAAACAGAAGCAAAGAGACACTGAGAGAGACACAGAGACAGAAAGATAGGCAGCCAGAGGCAGACAGATACACATACACACACATACACACACACACATACACACACACACACACACACACACACACACACACTAACGCACGCACGCACGAGTGCGGGCGCATGTAAGGGGCATTAATAGTAACCAATTTGAAGAAAATTTAAAATTGGGTACTTTATGTGAGACATGGAAAGTTTCCAAGCCACAGAAGAACAATAAAATCTGACAGTGAAATGAAGCTTAAAAGATCAACTGTTCCTGTTACCATCCTATTTCCATCAGGAATGGGAGTCTAAGATAAAAGAAAAATTCCGAGAACCTGAAGGAATTAGAGTTAACTCATTCTAACCTAGAAGAATTTCAATAACTAAAGGGATGTGCTATATTATTCTCAAGATGCTCACTCAAAAGTGATTGTTTGCGGCCTTGAAACTTATTTAAATACTGAAACATTTTCACTGAAAAGAATATGGCAAAGTGGGCAGATGTATGAATTTCGCAACAGAGACTAGCTCAGATATCTATCAATGTTGTGATATTAAATACTTAACTTCAAATGGTGCATAGTTTCAAAAGGGCTTACTAAGAAAAAATGAAGTTGAATTCATTATTACCATGTTTAACCCGTCAATAGTCAAAAGCCAACAGATAGTAGAATAGCTGCTATTAGGAATAATATAGTATTGGATATCCTCTGATACCCTCTGCACAGGGCACTTCAGAAGACTTAGCCATGCTTTATGTCTTTTGTTTTCCTCTTTGACAAACAAGTAGGGTTTGTTCTTTGTTCTCCATTCTTTTCCACCTTTGGCAAAACAGTAACTTTGAGACTAACTTTCCTCCCTAAATGTACCTGACTCTAGAAGAATCATAGAAAGGACACTGCCTTGATATCCTTTCTTTGGTTGTGATAAATCCCTCTAATCACAAGGCTGTGTTGTAATGGGTTTTCCACATATCTGCCAAGCCTTAAATGCACAGTATATATGTGTAATGATAGTTAAAAAATGTTTTGCCAATTGACATAATCACATGACTTTTCCTCAACACAGAAATCCCATGAGGTACCTACCTCCTGCTGCAGGTTTCAGATAATGGAATGGCTTTAAAACATGGTTTCAGTTTCCACTATTATTTACCTTCTAAAGCCTCATCAGAATGACTTCCACTTGAAAGTTTTTCTGGCATAATCAAATAACACAGCCCTGAAGAGATGCTGCAAAGCAGACTGGCTAGAGATTTCCAAAAGTCCTTTGAAAGAGGGTTAGCATTAAGCTCTTCATCTTTACCACTGACCAGAAGTACCAAACTCAGAAACTAAAATTGCCAATAAAGATTAGATGAATATCATTGTACATTTCACTTACTCCATTAATAGCAAATAAAACATGCTCTAACGCAAACATAGTGCAAACTTCCATAATCACAGCTTTGGGAAGAAGAAACAAAATAGACTCCAATATTTTTAAAGGATTTCTTTATTTCCCAGTTTAAACCTGAAGCCAATTTGGCAGAGAAATATGCCATATACTCTTTTTAATTATTTCAACCTGTTGGGGAGTTGTCCTGATGCTGTTTGTATTCTGATGTAAATGCTGCCTCAAGAGAGATTTGTCCCCTCTGAGCAGTCAATCGCCTGTACTCAGGTGATCTCATGTGAAACTTCTCCCCATTTTAACTGGTCAATAAAGGCTAGAGTCTATGATTGGGCAATGGGGGGGGCAAGGGTGGGACTGGAAGGTTTTGAAAGTGGGTATGGGTAGAGAAGGAGAAAACGACAGAGGGGAAAGAGAAAGGACAAAAGATGGAGAGGAGGTAGTCATGATGGAGCAGAACCTTGTGGCCAGGAGAAATCACAAGTAGCAAGAGACTTTACACCTGAGGTATAACTTAGTACAGTGTTAAATCTGCCCAATCTAGGCTTATAGCTTGTAATTATAATAACTGGGTCGCATGGTTTTTATATGGGCTTATTGGGGTTCGAAATTCCAGCAACATCAAACTGTGCCTCATATCTTTTCTTATTGTTATCAGTTTTTAGTGTATAATTTGAAAGAGCCAAACACTTGTTTTCATCAATCACAAAATAAAAGAAGGAAAGATTAACATCACAACCACATATTCATTATAGTGCTCTGTAAAATATCAACATGATTTAATATGTGCAATTGTATTTGAACCTATTTACACCACCGGGGTTGGCCAACTCACAAACAGTAAGTACACATTCTTTGATCAGTACAACCACAAAAGCTTTCTGTCAAATTATTTGTCATAGTAAATGTTGAATATCTACCACATTTTGTCTCTCAATTCTTCTACCTGAATAATTTCACATTAACTAAACTACCTAAGGAAAGAAAGACCTAGAAAGTAAACTCATAGTCAATGTCCCTCCCTCCTGGACGATAAGATAAACTGGAAAAGAGGGCATTCAATAGAATATCTACAATGGGAATTCCTAAGAGAAATAACTCAAAATTGTGTATGCACTATGAATAACATCTTCACAAATGACTACAACGTCCTTTGTGACTGAATGGGCAAACATGCTCAGTTTGAAATCAAGACCAAGAGAATTCAGCTTAAACAGTGTATATTTCCATTCTGATGGAAGGAAAATGACCATCGCATTGTCACACTTGTTTCCACACAAGAAATGACACATTCTTCCCACTTCAGTGCAAATACATTTTAAAAATCACAAGCAAGGCATTTCCCTCAAACTAAAGGCTGTGTATAAAGGATGTTTATATGTTGATGAGCCAGCATTTGGCACAGATGATTCTGAAATGAGGGAGCATACATTTAAAGAGAGAAGCAAAGCCCTTTGTGTAGTGTGCTGATTATTGCTCTTCTTATGGTCAGTGTCAGAGCCGTTTGTGCTATGGACAGCCTTTAATAAGCCCTTGTCAGACTGCAGCTTCCCTGTCGCCCCATGTCCTCAGAACCATGGAACCAAGGGCCATTCAGATGCAAGGATCAGAAATAACTGGGAGTTAAATTCAGTAGCTGCTATTTCTTGAGGAGAAAGATTGAAAATTATACGGCAGGAAAATTAAATAAAGGGAGCATAGTAAACTGAATTCCCCTTTAAGACAAAAATCAAATCGCACCACTCAATTTGGCCTCTGTTGGCTTTCTGTCTTACCCAGAAAACAAGCTAGAGTCTGCGGTGTGATGATGTGATGGAGCCTGCTATCCTACCATGCCCTCCTGTTTTTTCCCTTCAAGCAGGAGCATCTTACCAGTTCTTAAACAGACAAAGTGCTCACACCAGGACATTTACCTTCATTATAGCATGCTATTCTCCTAGAGCAGAGGTTGACAAGCCTTTTCTGTGTGGACTTGTCAATCAAGGCTTGAAAACCTTAGAGTCTTTTCTGTGAGTACTCTTCTCTGCTAACTGTAACAAAGACCAGTCACAAACCAAGTAACAAATACATGGGACTATGCTCTATTCTATTAACATTTTTCTCTTTAAAAAAAAGTAGCAAACAGATTTGGCCTACAGGCAGTGTGTTACAAATGACCCACTCTGATCACACACACACACACACACACACACACACACACACACACACACAGGGACAAGCATGCACACAACGCACAAGCAAACGCTCACACACAAAAACCACCACCACCAAGGGTAGCTCCAGATTACAAGGCAAAAAATTTGTTTGTGATATTTTCAAGGTCTGTATCTGTGCCTGGCACTTAGGAGCTGTCTAATTGATATAGCATTTGTTCAGTGATTCATAGTTCATATTTATTAAGGAGCTAATTTAGTGTTTGCACAGGAGGTTTAGAGAAAGAACTAGGAAACCTTTTATTGCCTCATTAGATAAAAACTGGAAGTAAAAATTTCACTAGATTTTAAATCTATTTTTAAAAGAACAGATTTGTGCTAGATACATATTTTCCAAAGTTCGCCACGGAAACTCCTCTAGAGTCCAAAGCACTAGCAGTTCAACCTGGACTGAATTCTTCTTGTTTCCTGTATACTTTTAACAGAAGTCATGGACATTGCAAAATGGGAGAGTTCTGAAGGATACCCCAGGGGATCTCTAACATTCCTGATACATTTCTCCTTATCCCACCACAGGTAGTAGTGATTATTGACCAGGTCATTCACCCACGGTAATACATTGGTCCTCTTCTTTGTCTCGTCAGTACCTGGCACTTCAAGAAGCCCAAATGCTAGGTAGTGTTCTCAGTTTCCAGTTCAATGAAATCACTGTTGTGACTTCTAAATAAAAACTGAAAATGATACAGTATATGTGTGTGTATTTGTGTAGAATATTTGAAAAATTCAAAGTATTATAAAGGTAAAAGAGTCGAGACTCAGGAAAACACAAAAGTAGTGCATGTCAAAATGCACTTAATTAAGCCGGGCGTGGTGGTGCACACCTGTAATCCCAGCACTTGGGAGGCAGAGGCAGGCAGATTTCTGAGTTCAAGGCCAGTCTGGTCTACAGAGTGAGTTCCAGGACAGCCAGGACTACACAGAGAAACCCTGTCTCAAAAAACCCAATCACAAAAGAATACACATGAAATGCAATCACTGATAAGTGGATATTAATGAGCCTAGAAGCCCTAAATACTCAAGGCACAATTAGCAAGTCAAATGATTCCCAAGAAGAAGAAAGGAGAGGACCCTGGGCCTGAAAAGATTGGATCCAGTTTTGTAGACCCAGAACAGAGAAATCTTGGGGGGGGGATGATTGGGGAATGGTTGGGGGGGGGAGAGGAATTATGGGATGTATGGTGGCGGGGAGGGGGACTGGGAAAGGGGAAAGCCTTTGGAATGTAAACAAAGAATATAGAAAATAAAAATTTAAAAAAAACAAACAAAAAGAAATGCACTTAATTGGCTAATTGATGAAATCCAGCACAATATGAAAAGGAGTCCAAAGAGCATTTGAAAAGACTGGCATTTAGAAGAAATTTTAGGGTTTTTCCTCACTTAAACACAAAGCTCACTGATGTCCCACAGAGGCAATATCCGGTTTAGTACAGGACTGAAACAGAATCTGTGAAGTGTTACTGCCTAGTTTCAGGGCTCATATAAATGTTTCCTTCTCAGTGTTCTCATGACCCTGGGACTCCTTTGCTTTTCTGTACTGAGAGTGGGCCCAACTTCTTACTCGTGTAGGCAAGTATTCTAATTCTAAGCTATATCTCCAGATGAATACATGTAATTATTAAGCGGCATCTATGTCATTTCTTATATGACCAAAGCCTAGCGAGGGTAAAGTGACATGTGAATGTGACCTTTGGGCTTAGAATCACAATCCCCTGATTTCTACCCTGCTTTCTTTCTGGACTACAAAAAGAGAAAATTGTGTGGTAGACAATGCTTTTAAGTTCTAATTCCACATGATTATTTGTCAATGTTGCTGGAAGGCAGATGTCATGGTCATAAAGACATGGTTTGTGGAGTCACATCTGAGTTCAAAGTCTGTATTTTATGTTCAATGTTCCAGGACATAAGATAACACCAACTATCATAATATCTACCTCATCCCATTGTAGATGGGGATTAACCTGATAAGTACCTGCCACTTACTGGCTACTGAGTAAAGAGTTATGACTTCACTCTCTGCTTACCTTCAGTTAATGATATTTTCTTTCATGAATTTTCTTTTATTCTAGTTCTTGGTAGTGTATATTCATTATATAAGATAACCAGCTTCATTATGACATTTTCATATAAATATACCATGTACTTGATTATATTCATACCCCATTACCCTCTCTTATTGTCATCTCACCCCTTCTACTCATCTAGATTCCACATATGTGACAACATATGTAGTACTGTGTTTGGCTTATTTCACTTAACATAGTTATTTCCAATTCAATCAAAGTTCCTGAAAACAACATGATTTATTCTTCTTTATAGATGAATAAAACATATATAAATATATTTTTTTTTCTTTATCTATTAAGCTGTTGATAAACACCTAGTCAAATTCCATAACTTAGCTTTTGGGGCACAGTAACATGGTCTGCAGGTTTCCTTGTCCTATCCTGACACCCTTATACTCAGGAGTACTGAGACCCTTGCCTTTCAATAGTCTTTTTGTGTTTGGATTACAGTAACTATCATCATTTTTAATCATAACCTAAACATCATAAGACTTATTGACCTTATTCAGTTCATGTTCAGTCATGTTGGTGAGTCTTGAAAGCCCACCTGCTTTCAACCCTACACAAAACACTACAAACTACTAAGACATGGTAAGAGAGAAAAATAAAAATCGTCCTGCTTCCTGTTGGATGAGCACACTAATTGGTAGTCCAATACCAAATGGTCAGCTAGCTCTGAGATCATATACCTGTAAGTAACATTATACAGACTGAGATGGCTTTATATATGTATTTATAAACATATATATCTATACACACACACACACACACACACACACACACACACACACTAAGGAATGGATGAAATAAGAGCCATGGATCTGAAGAAGAATGAGGAGGGTTGGTGGGAGTAAGAAGCAGGAAGAAATGATGTAATTATAATACTGAAATATAAAAACAATAATTTTTAAAAGACTAGCTGAAAGTAAAAGTATCATATGTAGAAAAAGTTTGAACAAACTTCTTTGGTAACTGTTTTGCTTTAATTCAGAAAAAATATGTCTATATAATATATTTTTATTTATTTTTACTTTTAATGGCTCCTCTCCGAGGGCTAGCTTACATAGTACCAGAAAGCACTATGGAACCTTCCAAAGGAAGTAAGCACCACCAGTCCTACCCAACTATGAAACATAAGCAACAACCAGCATAGCATAATCATCCTAAGGGTAGAGTAATGGTATGAATACCTTGATGATAACCAACAGTTCTCCAACCAGACTCCAAGATTACTTGACAAGCCAAAACTCATAAGTGGTACAGGAAATTTAGCTATCTATTCAGGACTCATGATGGAAAAATATATTCTTAAAGGCTTTAGTTGTCATGGGGAAGTTACTAGAAAGGCTATGTGTGTGTAGGGTATGTGTGTGTGTGTGTATGTGTGTGTGTGTGTGTCTGTGTGTGTCTGTGTCTGTGTCTGTGTGTGTATTACCAATAAAGTTTGAAAATAAGATTTACATAAATTCTGCAAAATCATAATGTGAGCCTAGAGATACTAGCCTTGGGTTAATTTCTCTCTCTCTTTTTTTTTTTTTTTTTTTTTTTGGTTTTTTCGAGACAGGGTTTCTCTGTGTAGCCCTGGCTGTCCTGGAACTCACTCTGTAGACCAGGCTGGCCTCGAACTTAGAAATCCGCCTGCCTCTGCCTCCCAAGTGCTGGGATTAAAGGCGTGCGCCACCACTGCCCGGCGGGTTAATTTCTCTTAATGCCTCACTTTATTCTCTTATAAAATGGAGAACCAAAATAGTTTTTCATCAAAGGACCTAGCATAGAATATGTCTTCAGTATATGATACCCAACATAATTTCATCAGCATCATTGTTATTAGCAGCCTCAGTAGCACTATCATCATTCTATACATAAGAAAACTAAGCATGCCATGATTAGCAGATGGCCCACTGTCCTGAAGATCTTTCTATCAGGTACTAACCATTATGACTATTGACAATGTCTGTAAAATGTGAACAATGACATCTGTTCCATCTTTTTACCTTTCAAGACACAGTTTTTTAACTCTCCAAATAGACTAGACTGGCCAATCAGTGAGACCCAAGGATATGCCTGTCACCACTTTCCTAGTTCTGGCATTACAAACATCTGCCATCATATGTAACATCTCTTTTAACATGGACTCTGAGGCTCAAACTCAGGTCCTCACTTTGCATAGCAAATACTTTACTAACTGAAACATATCGTCTCCTTTCTGATAAGAACACTAAGAAGTACCTAACCTAATCTAGCGGGATGCCATCTTAATTCTTTGTACCTGCAAAGATCCCATTTCCAAATAAGGATACATTCTGAGTTTCTGAGTGAATATGAATTTCAATAGAGACATTATTCAACCGAGTACCACTATAGACATCAAGTGTATCTTTCTATTACCTAGCCTAGCATAAGATACATACATCTTCTGCTGTATATAGCTTAGTGGATAAATATGCAGGCACTGGAGTAAGATTGCCTGAGATCAAATGGTCCTTCTGTCTCCAACAGCTGTGAGCTTTTATGCAATGGTCCTCAAAGCTCTATACATCAGATTCTTGATGCTTAAAATGATTCCAATTTCTCAGGGTTCTAATGAGATTTAAATTAGTTCATTCAAGTCAAGTGCTTAGAACAGTAACTAGCCCATAACAATAATAATCAACAAAGATTATTAGCATTATTTTTAGATGACAAATACGAATTGGCTAAATAAACTAATGAAAGTAAGGAGTGCCAGAAAGCACTAAAAGGAGCCAATATTCATGCTGTTAATATTATAAAATATTTTTCCATCATCTCTTTCTCTGTGCATCAATGAACATTCAATTTAAAAGAGGGAAGGACTACAAGAGCAAAAAAGGTAAAAGGAAAAGGCTTGCCTTCACTTCCCCCTTAGGGCAAAGAAGAAAAAAGAGCCATGAAGAAGTAGTATTATTTCTAAGAGACCATGCTCAGAAAATGGAATTGCTTTTCAGAAAGTAGAAGATTAATACCTGGAGGGTCTAAAATGTAATTATGGTATTGATCTCAGAAAAACCTGGGGTGGGTCTAGCTAATTTTTTCTTCTTCTTTGCTCTCTGGTATCATTAAAATGGGTTCACATGTCAGTATCTGCAGACTGCCAAGTGTCTGAACACCATATATATCAAGGCAGGCAAAAAGGTCCCATTAATCAGTTCCAAAAGGTATCTCTCAAGGTAATATTCATAACATGCCAGCACGGCTCTCTCTTATGAGGCAATTTTCCTAATGGCTTTAGGAACTGATTTAACAGGCTGTTAAGTGGCAAGGCAGCGTTAGATTACAAATCACCCCAAAGGTCCTGTGTCCGAGCTTCATCTATCCTGTGGGAAGAAAGTAGGAACAGGATTGAAAATGAATTAAAGACTATTTTACATCTTTCTTCCAACCCTTCTAAGGGGATGACCTTTTTACAAGTTCAAACTATGCCTCTCATGGAAATATGACTGAAGTCATTGATGTTTTAAAGTTTCTTGGAGTGGGCAGGTGTGCATGAATAGACCACAGGAAACCACAAGAATTTTTTGGATTCTGCTGAAGGAGAGGAAGGCAAAGGAGTTTGCTCTCCCTTTGCACAGGTCCAGTGTTGAAACCACCAAAATCTAAAGAGTCTTCAGTTAGTAACTAATTCCTTTGCTTTTGTCCCTTCCAATCAGTTGTGACTCTGCTACTCAGTACCTTTCTCACTTGGCTGGGCAAAAACACAGTCCAGTTGCTGTAGGATTTCTTATTGCCTTCGAATAAAATGAAAGAGAGAGATTAATGAATTGGAGATGCTGGACTTATAGATACATGTTAACTGTAGCTCATCCTGAATGTACTAGCAGGCCTATGGGGGTGAGTGCTAGGAGACAAGGTGAAGTTTTCGTTCTGTTTTTTGTTTTTCTTTTATTGAAAAAAGATCTTTTTTCCTCACACATTATACTCTGATTACAGATTCCCCTCCAACTATTCCTCCCAGTTTCTTCTCAACTCCCTGCCCATCTTGATTGACATCATCCGTCTCATTAGATAACTAACAGGTTTCTAAGGGATAATATTAAAATATAATACAACAGAATAGAAGAAAAGAAAACAAAAACTAACACCTCAGAATTGGACAAAGGAAAAAAAACCAAATGAAGAGCTGAGCTGAAGGCACAAAAATCAGAGACCCACTCCTTTGTACACTCAGGAATCATATAATGACACTAACCAGGAAGCATGCTTGCCTCCGTTACCATGAGTTCTTACGAGTTTTGTTCTGCTCATATTGTTTTAGAGGACCTTGTTTTCTTGCTGACATCTACCCCTTCTGATTCGTACCCTCTTTCCTCCTCCTCCTCCTTCTTTTCCATGGAGTTCCCTGAGCCTTGAGGGGAGGGATTTGATGGAAATATCCCCTTCATAGTTGAATGCTCCAAGGTTTCTTACCCTTGGTGTGATGTCTGGCTGTGGGTCTCTGTATTTGTTCCATCTGCTGCAGGAGGAAGCGTCTCTGATGATGACTGAGCAAGACTCTGATCTGTGAGTATTGCAAATTTTTATTAGGAATAATTTTATTACTGTGAGTGTTTATTTGTTTTTCTTTTTCTTTTCTTTTCTTTTAGACCAGTGTTATTTGGTTTTATTCTAGATACCCAAGCTATCTGGTCTCAGGTTCTTGGTCATGAAAGCAGTGTTGGGTATGGGTTTAATCTCATAGAGTGGGCCTTAGGTCAAATCAGAGAGTGGTTGGTTACTCCCATAAGCTGTGTGCTACCATCGCCCTAGCATATCTTGCAGACAGTATACTACTGTAGACAAAGGGTTTGTGGGTGGCTTGTTGTTTACATTTCTCTTTTGCTAGCTATAGGTTAGATTTTTATTATTTTTATTTTATTAGATATTTGCTTTATTTACATTTCAAAAGGTATCCCCTTTCCTTGTTACCCCTGGGAAAAAAACCCTGTCCACTCCACCATCCCGCCTACTTACCAACCCACTTCCAACTTTCTTGACCTGGCATTCTCCTACACTGGGGCATCAAGCCTTCACAGGACCAATGGCCTCTCCTCTCATTGATGTGTGACAGGGCCATCCTCTGCTACATATGAAGCTGGAGTCATGGGTCCATCCATGTATATTCTTTAATTGGTGGTTTAGTCCCTGGGAGCTCTGGGGGTACTGGTTGGTACATATTATTGTTCCTCCTATAGGGCTGCAAACCTCTTCAGATCCTTGGGTTCTTTTCCTAGCTCCTCCATTGGGGACCCTATGCACAGTCTATTTGTTGCCTGTAAGCTGTGGGTGTTTTGATCGACCTTCTAAGAAGTATAAAAGTATCCACACTTTGGTCTTTCTTCTTCTTGAGCCTCATGTGGTCTCTGAGTTGTATCTTGGATATTCCAAGCTTCTGAACTAATATCCACTTATCAGTGAGTACATACCATGTATGTTCTTTTGTGATTGGGTTACCTCACTCAGGATATTTTCTAGTTCCATCGATTTCCCTAAGAATATCATGAATTCATTGTTTTACTAGCTGAGTGAGTAGTACTCCATTTGTATAAATGTACCACATTTTCTGTATCCATTGCTCTGTTGAAGAACATCTGGGTTCTTTCCAGCTTCTGGTTATTACAAATAAGACTGCTATGAACATAGTGGAGCATGCGTCCTTACTACATGTTGAAGAATCTTCTGGGTAGATGCCAAGGAGTGGTATAGCTGGGTCCTCAGGTAGTACTATATCAAATTTTCTGAGGAACAGCCAAATGGATTTCCAGAATGATTTTACCAGGTTGCAATCCTACCAGCAGTCGAGGAGTGTTCCTCTTTCTCCACATCCTCTCCAGCACCTGCTGCTTCCTGAGTTTTTTATCGTAGCCATTCTGACTGGTGTAAGGTGAAATCTCAGCCTTGTTTTGATTTGCATTTCCCTGATAATTAAGGATGTTGAATATTTCTTTAGCTGTTTCTCAGACATCCAGTATTCCTCAGTTGAGAATTCTTTGTTTAGCTCTGTACTCCATTTTTTAATAGGTTCTCTGGAGTCTAACTTCTTGAGAACATCAAGTCTCTGAAGAAAGAAATTGAAGATCTCAGAAGATGGAAAGATCTCCCATGCTGATGGATTGGCAGAGTTAATATAGTAAAATTGGCCACCCTGCCTAAAGCAATCTACAGAGTCAATGCAATCATCATCAAAGTTCCAACGCAATTCTTCATAGTTAGAAAGAACAATTTCCAAATTTATCTGGAATAGCAAAAAGCCCAGAATAACAAAAACTATTCTCAACAATAAAAGAATGTCTGGTGGAATCACCATCCCTGATCTCAAGCTATATTACAGAGCAATAGTGATAAAAAAACTGCATGGTATTGATACAATGACAGACAGGTAGATTGACGGAATTTAATTGAAGGTCTAGAAATTAACCCACATACCTATGGTCACTTGATCTTTAACAAAGGAGCCAAAACCATCCAGTGGAAAAAAAGACAGCATTTTCAACAAATGGTGCTGGATCAACTGGCAGTCAACATGTAGAAGGATGCAAATTGATCCATTCTTATTTCCCTGTACAAAGCTCAAGTCCAAGTGGATCAAGGACCTTCACATAAACAAGATACACTGAATCTAATAGAAGAGAGAGTGGGGAACAGCCTGGAGCACATAGGCACAGGGGGAAATTTCCTGAACAGAGCACCAGTAGCTTATGCTCTAAGATCAAGAATTGACTAATGGGACCTCATAAAATTGCAAAGCTTCTGTAAGTCAAAGGACACTCTCAATAGGACAAAACAGCAACCAACCAATTGAGAAAAGGCCAATCCTATATCCAATAGAGGGCTAATATCCAGTATATACAAATGGCTTAGATATTTTAAAACCTTCTTTTAATAAGGGCTCTCAATTGCTTCAGCTCCCTTTCTAGCCCACCATCCATAGGTATCAGAGAAAAGATGGTAAATAGGACAAGGGAATGTGGATCTGCTTAGAAGTAGTTCTTTGAAGTGATTCTAATCTCTGTTTGTCAGGATACCAGCAGTCCAGTTTCAGTAGAGCTAGGATACCAATCACGAATACAGGAGAAATACCTTATATCACCTTTATATAGGTATTTACTTTAGAAAGCTTCTATTGTGTAAAATTTCCATGCTAACCCTCAGATAGCCTTTACTGTTTACTGTCTCTCCCCATATTCTTTCCCTTTTCTACCTATTTCTTCCCCATTTCTATTTGATCCTCTCATTCTACCATTTATCCATCCATAATTGTCTATTCATTTCCCTTTCCTAGAGAGAACTTTCTGTCCCATTTTGTCCCTTACTCTATGCCTATATTCCGTGCCTCTACAGATTGTAGCTTGTTATCATTAATGTAATAGCTAGTATCCGCATAACAGCAAATACATACCATATTTATCATTTTGTGTCTGAGCTAGCATGCTCAAGTTGATTACTTTTAGTTTCATCCATTTACCAATGTATTTCACATTGTCATGTTTTTAATGGCTGAATAATATTCTGTTGAATAAATATACCTTATTTTCTTTATCCATTCATCTGTTGATGGGCATCTAGGTTGTTTCCAATTTCTCACTATTAAGAACATAGCAACAATGAACATTATTGAGCTGGTGGCTCTATAGCAGGCTGAAGCATCCTTTGGTATATTCCCAAAAGTGGCATAACAGGATTTTATGTTTAAGGTCTTTAGGGAACTTCTTATCTTATAGTAAGATTTGCAATAAATCATAAAGTCAAATATTTAGTATTATGTGTGTGCCTGTGCATGTGTGTGTGTATGTGTGTTTAGAGAAACTGCAATAGCTATGAATAACCTAAAATAATTGGTTCTTATCACTCTGAAATGAGGATGAAAAACAACGTTGGAGAGAAAAGCAGAGATGGAAATATGAAACCGTGTGTTTGCTTAAGAATATTGGGTTTATTTTGTGAATAAAAGACTACTGTTATAAGATTCTAAACAGGGAAAATATGATTGGGTTTTCATTTCTGCATATAAATGTCTTTGCAGTATAGAGGTTATCAGAGTGGAATAAAAGAGGGGTGATCTCTAAAGTTTCGAGATTAAACATTCCTTTTGAAACTTGACATAATCCATATTGCCAAACATCAATCACTTGAGCAAAGGAGTATGCCTCGTCTAGATAAAGACATAAATAAAATTCACTGTAGAAGCTTAGATAAAACATTCCAGCAGTTGAAAAACCCATGAAGATTTACAATGCTGCTTGTTAAAAATTCAGTGATATTATCCTTTTATTTACATCTGAGAATGTTAATGGAGTAATATTGAATGCATTTTAGTTAAATGTGCAGGCTTTGGTATTAAGTTGACCTGGGGTCTAGTGACAAGCGTGACATACTCTTTCTAGTCTATTTTTAGTCCTATACCTTTGAAATGTTACTTAACTCAGATTCTCAGTTTCTCCATCTCCAATGACAACTTACCAAATTTGCAAGGCTACTGTGAAGTTCACACATATCCAGTGTTGGAATCTGCACAGAAGGCTGTGTGGCTGGAGTGAAGCCTCAAGCTGGTGAAGAACTCCCTAGAGTGTTCCTCTAGCCTCCCACAGACTCTCTCCAGAAAGCCTGAATGAACTTAAGGAATTTAAAGGATTTTTTTCTTTCCTTTTTTTTCTCCATTTGAGGAAACACTCTTCAAAATGGTATGATGTGCCTTGTCTTACATAATAATCCACACAATTGGGGTGTTTTCTATGGAAAAATGAAAAAGTCTAAGTTCTCCAGTGTGATTTATGACTCAGCAGAAATGTCTTGCTAACTCTGGAACATAGATTTTTAGAATCCACATGCCTATGATATAGATTATATTTTCCAACACTTAAGCATTTCATAATAAAAGAAACACAGATAAATCATGCAGACTGCATTCTTGATTAATGATTTCATGGTGCAAGGCCTCCTGCCTTTTAATACCCAAGCTTCCCCTAAGTACTTTTTAGTGAATTAGATGATGTATTAAAAAATACATTTATGAGAAAAATTAGGGGTTCAGGATTAAGTATGGGGAAGGAAAGGAGAGATGGCTAGATGGCCATGAAAATGAATAGAAATCTGCAACTGGTGGGAGGGAAGAGGTGGGAGCATCTCCAGGAAGAGACGAAGACTTGGGATAAGGCAAGTGCCCAAGAATCAATTGGGTGACTTTAGCTTTGACTCACAGCATACAGGATATAAAACATGAAGAAGCCAGCTCCAGTAGCCAGGCAAGAACCTTAGTGGAACAATAGAGAACCAACCTACCCACAAAATTTCAACCCAAAATTTAGCCTATCTACCAGAAATGCAGGCATAGGGCATAGAGCAGAGACTGAGGAAATGGCCAACCAATATCTGGCCCAACTTGAGACCCATCCCATGGGCAACCACTAATCCATAACATGGTTAAGGATACTCTGTTATGCTTGCAGAAAAAAGCCTAGCATGGCTACCCTCTGAGACGCTCCACTCACCAGCTGACTCAAACAGATGTAGACACCCACAGCCAAACAGTGGATAGAGCTTGAGGACTCTTATGGAAGAATACAGGGAAGGATTGCAGCCACGAAGGGGATTGGAGCTCTACAGGAAGACCAACAGAGTTAACTAACCTGGACCCTGGGTGCCTCTGAACCACCAACCAAAGAACATAGGCTGGACGTAGGCCTCCTCACATATGTAGCAGATGTGCAGCTTGGTTTTATGTGAGTCCTGATCAACTATAGTGGAGGGGGGCTATCACAAAAGCTGTTGCCTGTCTGTGGGATATTATGTTCTAGCTGGGCTGCCTTATCTGGCCTCAGTCGGAGAAGAAGCACCTAGCCTTTCAGAGGCTTAAAGTGCCAGAGTGAAGGGGAGGGGATACACAGCAGGGCCCCCTTCTGCTCAGAGGAGAAGGGTAGGGGGTAGGGGATAAGGATTGTGGGAGGGAGTGACCTGGAGGGCGGCACTGAGTGGAATGTAAAGTGAATAAGTTAAAAAAATAAATTAAGTAAAAATATATTTATGCCTGAAAGTTAATGTAATCTTTTCAATAAACGAGTATGTATGAAACATTTCAAATTTCATTCCAAATTCACAATTAGAGTGAATTAGTCTAGATGGATAAGAAGTATCCATAGACATCTTAAAGTCAGAGAGGATCTATGGGTATGGGTTGCCAGTACTCAGAAAGTTATTTCTATTTGCTAAAAGCTATGTTGTTTGACATAAAAGAAACAATATTTTAAGAATTTATATGGTAATATGACGGTTTTTTCTTTACATGTGGACATTTTAATGCTATTGTCTCTCATGAAACAATGGGAATGGGAAACAGAGTTCCAGGTTGTCAGGCAACAATTCAATATTGAAAGAGGAGGTCACATATTCAGAGGACTGGCAACCATTTCTGCCTAGCCAGACACAAAGCAAGCATGTATCTGTGCCTTTGTACACTTTCCTTATGCTGGCATTTTTTAAGCAATGCACATAGCAGAGGATTTATAGCTAGAAACATTACCAATAAAAGAGAAAGGATTGCTTAGCAAGCCACTGACATCACCTGAAATCATATGAAAACAGTTCTACAACAGAATTTAGAAGCCAGTCAGAAGGGGGGGAAAGGAGCTTATGCAGGTATACTGGTAAATGCCTGTGATACCTATATGCAGTTGACATAAAAAGGAGTATATTTTCTTTTTCTTTTTTGTGTTTGTTTTGTTTTTATTTTCTATATTCTTTGTTTACATTCCAAAGGCTTTCCCCTTTCCCAGTTCCCCCCTCATCATATGTCCCATAAGTCCTCTTCCCTCTACCCGTTCCCCAATCACCCGCCCCCCATTTCTCTGTTCTGATACTCTCCTACAAAACTGGATCCAGTCTGTGCAGGACCAGGGTCCTTGCCTTCCTTCTTGGGTATCTTTTGATTTGCTAATTGTGCCTTGAGTATTCAAAGCTTTGGGGCTCATTAATATCCACTTATCAGTGATTGCATTTCATGTGTATGCTTTTGTGATTGGGTTAACTCACTTAGGATGATATTTTCCAGATCCAACCATTTGCCTAAAAATTGCATGAATTCATTATTTTTAATTGCTGAGTAGTATTCCATTGTATAAATATACCACATGTTCTGTATCCATTCCTCCTTTGAGGGACATCTGGGCTCCTTCCAGCTTCTGGCTATTATAAAAAAGGCTGCCATGAACATAGTGGAGCATGTGTCTTTATTGTATGCAGGGGGTTCCGCTGGGTATATGCCCAGAAGTGGTATGACAGGGTCCTCTGGAAGTGTCATGCCCAATTTTCTGAGAAACCACCATACTGAATTCCAGAGCGGTTGTACCATCTTGCAACCCACCAACAATGGAGGAGTCATTCTCTTTCTCCCATCCGCACCAGCACCTGTTGTCTCTTGAGTTTTTAATCTTAGCCATTCTGACTGGTGTGAGGTGGAATCTCAGGGTTGTTTTGATTTGCATTTCCCTGATAACTAATGATATTGAACATCTCTTAAGGTGCTTCTCAGCCATCCGAATTTCTTCTGGTGAAAATTCTTTGTTTAGCTCTGTACCCCATTTTTAATAGGGATATTTGGTTCTTTGGGGGTCTAAATTCTTGAGTTTTTGTGTATATTGGATAATAGCCCTCTGTCAGATGTGGGGTGGGTGAAGATCTTTTCTCAATTTTTTGGTTGCTGTTTTGTCCTTCTGAGAGTGTCTTTGCCTTACAGAAACTTTGTAATTTTAAGAGGTCCCATTTGTCAATTCTTGATCTTAGAGCATAAGCTATTGGTGTTCTGTTCAGGAACTTTCCCCCTGTGCCCATGTCCTCCAGGGTCTTCCCCAGTTTCTTTTCTATTAGTTTCAGTGTGTCTGGTTTTATGTGGAGGTCCTTGATCCACTTGGAGTTGATCTTAATACAAGGAGATAAGAGTGGGCCAATTCACATTCTTCTGCATGTTGACCTCCAGTTCAACCAGAACCATTTGTTGAAAAGGATATCTTTTTTCCACTGGATAGTTGTAGCTCCTTTATCAAAGATCAAGTGACCATAAGTCTGTGGGTTCATTTCTGGGTCTTCAATTCTATTCCATTGATCTACTTGCCTGTTGCTATACCAATACCATGCAGTTTTTAGCACAATTGCTCTGTAGTACTGCTTGAGGTCAGGGATATTGATTCCCCCAGAAGTCCTTTTATTGTTGAGAATAGTTTTAGCTATTCTGGGTTTTTTTTTTTCTCCAGATGAATTTGAGAATTGTTCTTTCTAGATCTATGAAGAATTGATTTGGGATTTTGATGGAGATTGCATTGAATCTGTAGATTGCTTTTGGCAAAATGGCCATTTTTACTATATTGATCCTGCCAATCCAAGAGCATGGAATATTTCTCCATCTCCTGAGGTCTTTGTCAATTTCTTTCTTCAAGGACTTGAAGTTCCTGTCAAACAGTTCTTTCACTTGTTTGGTTAAAGTCACGCCAAGATACTTTATATCGTTTGTGGCTATTGTGAATGGTTTTGTTTCCCTAATTTCTTTATCAGTCTGCTTGTTCTTTGAGTACAGGAAGGCTACTGATTTGCTTGAGTTGATTTTATAACCAGCCACTTTGCTGAAGTTGTTTATCGGCTGGAGGAGTTGTCTGGTGGAGGTTTTTGGGTCACTTAAGTATACTATCATATCATCTGCAAAAAGTGATAGTTTGACTTCTTCCTTTCCAATTTGTATCCCTTTTGACTTCCTTATGTTGTCTAATTGCTCTCGCTAGAACTTCAAGTACTATATTGAAAAGATATGGAGAAAGAGGGCAGCCTTGTCTATTCCCTGATTTTAGTGGGATTGCTTCAAGTTACTCTCCATTTATTTTGATGTTGGCTACTGGTTTGCTAATGGTTTATCTATCTTGTTGATTTTCTCAAAGAACCAGCTCTTGGTTTTGTTGATTCTTTGTATGGTTCTCTTTGTTTCTACTTGATTGATTTCAGCCCTTATTTTGATGATTTCCTCTCTTCTACTCCTCCTGGGTGAATTAGCTTCTTTTTGTTCCAGGACCTTCATGTGTGTTGTTAAGTTGCTAGTGTATGCTCTCTCCAGTTTCTTTTTGGAGGCACTCAGGGCTGAGATTTCCTCTTAGCACTGCTTTCATTGTGTCCCATAGATTTGGGTAGGTCGTACCTTCATTTTCATTGAAGTCTAAAAAGTCTTTGATTTCTTTCTTTATTTCTTCCTTGACCAGGGTGTCATTGAGTAGAGTATTGTTCAGTTTCCATGTGTATGTGGGCTTTCTGTTGTTCTTCTTGCTATTGAAGACCACGTTTACTCCATTGTGATCTGATAGGAGGCATGGGATTAGTTTGGTCTTCTTGTATTTGTTGAGGTCTGTCTTGTGACCAATTATATGATCAATTTTGGAGAAGGTACGGTGCAGTGCTGACAAAAAGGTATATTCTTTTGCTTTAGGATGAAATGTTCTATATATATATCTGTTAAATCCAATTGGTTCAAAGCTTCAATTAGTTTCACTGTGCCCCTGTTTAGTTTGTGCTTTCCTGATCAGTCCATTGAGGAGAGTGGAGTGTTGAAGTCGCCCACAATTATTTTGTTAGGTACAATGTGTGATTTAAGCTTTAGTAAAGTTTCTTTTACGAATGAGGGTACCCTTACATTTGGAGAATAGATGTTCAGTATTGAGAATTCTTCTTGGTGAATTTTCCCTTTGACAAGCAAGAAGTGAACTTCCTTGTCTCTTTTGATGACTTTAGGTTGAAAGTCAATTTTATCTGGTATTAGAATGGCTATTCCAGCTTGTTTCCTGAGAGCATTTGCTTGTAAAATTGTCTTCCAGGCTGTTACTCTAAGGTAGTGTTTATCTTTGACACTATATGCAGCAAAATGTAGTGTCCTGTTTCCATATCCAGTCTGTTAGTCTGCGTCTTTTTATTAGGGAATTGAGTCCATTGATGTTAAGAGATATTAAGGCATAGTGATTATTTCTTCCTGTCATTTTTGATGTTATTTTTTATATTTGAGTGCTTCTCTTCTTTTGAGTTTGATGAGAGGGCGTTTCTCTCTTGCTTCTTCTGGGGTGTAGTTTCCCCCCCTTGTGTTGGTATTTTCCCCCTATTATCCTTTGTAGGGCTGGGTAGGTAGATAGATATTGTGCAAATTTGGTTTTGTCATGGAATACCTTGGTTTCTCCATCTATGGCGATTGAGAGTTTTGCTGGGTATAGTAGTTTTGGCTGAAGTATGTGTTCTCTTAGATTTGCATGAGATCTGCCCAGGATCTTCTAGCTTTCATGGTTTCAGGTGAGAAGTCTGGTGTAATTCTGATAGGTCTTCCTTTATATGTTACTTGTCCTTTTTCTCTTACTGCCTTTAATATTCTTTCTTTGTTTAGCACATTTGGGGTTTTGATTATTATGTGATGGGAAGTATTTCTGTTCTGGTCCAGTCTGTTTGGGGTTCTGTAGGCTTCTTGTATATTCATGGGCATCTCTCTCTTTAGGTTGGGGAAGTTATTTTCTGTAATTTTTTTGAAGATATTTGCTGGCCCTTTAAGATGTAGATCTTCACTCTCATCTATACCTATTATCCTTAGGTTTGGTCTTCTCATTGTGTCCTGGATTTCCTGAATGTTTTGGGTTACCAGCTTTTTGCATTTTGCATTTTCTTTAATTGTTGAATCCATGGTTCCTATGGTATCTTCAGCATCTGAGATTCTGTCTTCTATCTCTTGTATTCTATTGTTGATATTTGCATCTATGACTCCTGATTTCTTCCCAAGGTTTTCTATCTCCAAGGTTGTCTCCCTTTGTGATTTCTTAGTTGTTTCTACTTCTGTTTTTAGATTCTGGATGGTTTTGCTCAGATCTTTCAATTGCTTGTTTGTGTTTTCCTATAATTCTTTAAGGGATTTTTGTGTTTCCTCTTTTATGACTTCTACTTGTTGACCCACATTCTCTCGTATTTCTTTAAGTGATTTTTGTGTTTCCCCCTTATTGGCATCCATTTTTTGATCCATATTCTCCTGAATTTCTTTAAGTGATTTTTGTGTTTGCCTTGTAAGGGCTTCTAGCTTTTGATCTATTTTCTCCTGTATTACTTTAAGAGATTTATCTAAGTGTTCCTCTATCAGCATCCTGACCAGTGATTTTAGATCCGAGTCTTGTTTTTCTGGTGTGTTTTGGTATCTGAGATTTATTGCTGTTGGGGAACTGGGTTCGGATTCTGCCATACTGCCTTGATTTCTGTTAGTAACGATCTTACGTTTGCCTTCTGCCATCTGGTTATCTCTGGTGTTAGTTGGTCCTGTAGTTACTAGGTGGTGCTTGAACCTCCTGTGGGCTCATAAGGCTATTTCCCCACAACTGGGACACCTGAACCACTGTCCTGCAGGGCTCCTGCTCACAGATTGCTGAAAGGTGGCCTGAGTCCCCCAAGGTCTTAAACTTGGCATATCTCAGGTACTTGGTTCGGCCTATTGGGCCGCTGCTCTGCACTGCTCCTGCTCAGGGATTGCTGTCTGGTGACCTGAGTGCCCAGAGGTCTTAAACTCTGGATATCTCGGGTACCTGGTTTAGCCTGCTGGTTCAAAGCAGGTGGGAAGATGGCGGAGGCTGCAGGGAGTTTGGGGTCCGCCTTCAGGGCACAGAGCCCAGGCTTGACTGGGGGCCCCCCAAACCGCTGCTCTGTGCACAGCTCCTGCTCAAGGCCTGAGTCCCCAAAGGTCTTAATCTCAGGATATCTCGTGTACCTGGTTCAGCAGGCTGGATCAAAACACCTGGGAAGATGGCAGGGGGGGGGGGGCTGGTTCCCCTGGCTGGATTGAAACAGCTGGGAAGGTGGTTGGGGGCTGGTTCCACAGGCTGGATCGAAACAGCTCAAGGATTGTATTTTCAATGCCAGCCTGGTCAATATAGAAAAACCTTGTCTCAAAACAATCAAACAAACAGAACATGAAGTGAAGACAAAGTTTCCTGCTCCAACATAAACAACAAAAGAGTCCATCATTTATTTTCAGAGCTCAATGGGTTTGTTTAATTAAAAAAAATATGTTTAATAGAAAGATCATGTAATTACTTACCAAGTGAATGGCAAATTAGACCCCTGTCAAACAATATCCTCATGGCATTCACTGAACTTTAACACACTGCTCATATGGCCCAGTAACTCTTCTCTCAGGTATATACATAATACATATGTATCTTTGCCAAAACCTAAGTATCAGAAAGTTTGCAATATGCTATTAATAATGACTTTCTTAGTCAATGTTATGCTCTCATAAATAAGAGCATTTAACTGGGGCTAACTTGCTGTTTCAGAAGTTTAGCTCATCGTGGACATGAGGAGGCATGGAGGCAAACATGATGCTGGAGAAATAACTGAGAGTTCTTGATCTGTATCAAAAAGATGCAAGAAGAGACAGAGACTAGGTCTGGTTGAGCATTTGAAACTCCAAAGCTCACCCCAATAACACACTTCTTCCAACAAGGCCACACCTACTCTAAAGAGACCATACTTAATCTCTCTCAAGTTGAGCTACTCTCTGATAACTAAGCATACAAATATATGAGCCTATAGAGATCATTCTTACTCAAACCATCATAATGTCTAAAAATCAGAAACTATACTATTGCCCACCAAAAATGGGAAAGTACTTTGTCGTTTATTTTGTTCATATTACTAGAGACCATCAAAAATGAAAATTATACCTTCATTTACCAACATGGGAGGATCTTACAAGCCCATATTAAGCAAAAATGAAACACTTACTCTATTGTTCACTGTATTTAAATACCTGAAGAGATAAAAATGAATAGGTGCTATTAGAAGTTAGAGAAGAATCATAACCATTGGAAGGAACTAGTAAATGGGAATAGACATAAGACTAGTTTGTGGGGTACAGGAAATGTCTTTTTAGATGAGGGTGCTAATTCATTGTACTTACATCAACAAAAAGCTTTCTAAAATGGTGACCTCTAAAAGACCCCCAAAGTGCTTAGTTTCACAAATGCTACCACATTTTTAGAGAACAAAAAATGATGGATAGGAAGAAGGGGGAAGCAACAAAATGGTAAGCCATAAAAGGTGAGAATAACAACATAGAGAAAAGTTATTGGGTACTAAGATCCCATGATACCTACCACTCTTCTGGATTATGACTCTGCTAGACACTTCAAAATCCAAGCAATTACAAAAGGGCCCAGAACACTTTTTCTAACAGGGAGAATGGCATTCATATTTAGGCTAAGTTGTCATACTGTTTAAAGGGTGTCTTCCCTATGGGTAATCCACTACATATCTTCCAGATTACAGTATTCCTTCTGTTCCAAACACTATCCTGTCATTTCTGTCAATGTTATTCTCTTCCTTTGGTCACTATGGTATACAGGAGAAGCATGTGTGCACATGAATGCACGTGTGCACACACACACAAACACACAGAGAGAGACTGGTAGAAATGATCATTGCTAATCCCTATAACTTAAAATTTTATATAATTTGCTTTGATCAGGAATAAGGCTACCAAAATCATGATAATGTAAAATTAATTCTCAACTGCTATCATTCACAGATAATTCAGACATTTTAGGAACTATCGCATAATAGCACCCGCCTCTACCTACTGTGCTTCTTATTAAACAAAACACCTATAAATATGTCATTTGAAGTTATTACATAATAACAAATGGTCAATATGATCAAAAGTATAAAAAATGTTAATCACCAAAATCTGTTTTATTTATAGTGATTTTATGAAATATATAATCAGTAAAATTGTAAGGTTAAACTGTATAATTTAAACTTAGAAGAAAATTGAGACCAAGAGAGTTGAATAATTTGTTTTATGACATAAAGATGGTTATTGAAAAACAAATGAGACTTCAAGTTTTTTGGATTCCCTCTTTAGCATATCTATGAATGCCTCATATTTTTGAAAGGCATTTACTTCTCACTACATGGAGTTAGCATGAAATGAACATGATTCCAACATTGTTTACTTCCTATTGTAATCAAAAGGCTCCAGGTCTAATGTCTACCTTAACAAGTCTTTTATGTAAAACAAATAAGTTGAAACAATATTATTAAGTAATATGTTGCTTACTCTTTTGGTTACTAAGGTTTCTTTTCACTTTGTTTTAAAATATCTTTAAAATTTCAAAGATGAAGAATAGTACAAAGAACTCCTGTACAACTAGCCAAACTGATGACACTTAACAATTTGCTGGCATCATGCATGCTCTTGTACGCTCTTCCCTACCCTGCCTTTCTCTCCTTTTCTCTCTCACACCCACAAGGTAAGTTTTCTCAATAATATAATTGCATTTGTTGTTGGTCCTCAAGATACTTCAGTGAGTATTTTATTTTTATGTGCATAGTATGTATACATATGTATATGCTTGTTTAATTTGTATTGGAACATGTGTGTTTGTGTGTACATGTATGTGCATATGTGTATATGTGTATATGTGAGGGGGGTGGATGAGTGTGTAGAGTTCCAAGGTTGATATTAAGGAATCTTCCTCTATTGCAGTGGTTCTCAACTTCTCTAATACTGTGAACCTCTAAGACAGTTCCTCATGTAGTGATCCCCAACCATGAAATCCTTTTCATTGCTACTTCATACCTATAACTTTGCTACCATTATGAATCATAATATAAATATCTATGTTTTCTGATAATATTATAGTATTATAACAGGAAATATTCTGTTCTTAGAAAATATGTACTGAGGGCTGGGAAGACAAAATGTTTGCTCAGACAACCTCTGTGAAAGGATAAATTTAACCCTCAAAGGTGTTATGACGCACAGTTTGAGAAAAGCTGCTTGATTGCCTCAACTTTGCTCATTGAAGCAGGATGTCTAACAAAAACACGGAGCTCATCAATATGGCTACTTTAGCTAGCTAGCCAAACTGCTCTGGATATCCTACCTCTATCATCTTTAAAGCACAAAGACTAGAGGCATACTATTCCATCTTTCAACAGTTAGGTTCTGGCAATCCATTTGTACAGCAAACATTTTGTCTCCCCAGCCCCCAGTGCATATTTTCCAAGAACAGAATATTTCCTCTTATAATACTATAATATTTTCACCTACCCTAAAATACATATTAGAATTGTGTCAATTATTTGAACAATGTCATTTGAAGAAGTTCCCCACCTTCAGTCTAAGATCCAATCCAGGACACTTTCTTCCCTCCTTCATCTCCTATGACATGAACCAATTCTTTGGTGTTTCTTTTTGCTCATGGCATTGATGTTACTGAAAAACAAATCACTTTTTTTCTGCAATACTGCTTTTAAACTTAGGTTGTATTGAATGGCTTTTGAAATATAATAAATCATTCCTGAAGTAAGTGACTTAAAACAACGACAAACATTTTAGAATATAAAGTTTCCATTTCTTACTATTCAGTTAGCCAGCATGATTTACACATACTTGGCTGAAGTAGAATGGTCTAACAGCCATGTCCAACCTGTGGCCTTAAGAGTGTATACAATGTAGGATATCTGGGAATGCAGCTCAACATATTTGTAGATGAAAATCTCATATTTCAGTATTATATGGTTGGATATCCCTGATAGATGAACTGACTCCCTTGCTTGGCAGTTGGCTGAATAACAGTCATGATAAGAATGTCTTGGCTCGCTTGTCAAAGGGAAAATCCAACAAGAAGAACTCTTAATACTGCACATCTGTGCTCCAAATGCAAGGACACCCTCATTCATAAAAGAAACTTTACTAAAGCTTAAATCACACATTGCACCTAACACAATAATTGTAGGTGACTTCAACACTCCACTCTCCTCAATGGACTGATCAGGAAAGCAGAAACTAAACAGGGACACAGTGAAACTAATTGAAGCTTTGGACCAATTGGATTTAACAGATATATATAGAACATTCCATCCTAAAGCAGAAGAGTATACCTTTTTCTCAGCACCGCACGGTACCTTCTCAAAAATTGATCATATAATTGGTCACAAGACAGACCTCAACAAATACAAGAAGACCGAACTAAGCCCATGTCTCCTATCGGATCATATGGAGTAAAAGTGGTCTTCAATAGCAAGAAGAACAACAGAAAGCCCACATACACATGGAAACTGAACAATACTCTACTCAATGACACCTTGGTCAAGGAAGAAATAAAGAAAGAAATCAAAGACTTTTTAGAATTCATTGAAAATGAAGGTACGACCTACCCAAATCTATGGGACACAATGAAAGCAGTGCTAAGAGGAAAACTCATAGCCCTGAGTGCCTCCAAAAAGAAACTGGAGAGAGCATACACTAGCAGCTTAACAGCACACCTGAAGGCCTTGGAACAAAAAGAAGCTAATTGACCCAGGAGGAGTAGAAGAGAGGAAATCATCAAACTAAGGGCTGAAATCAATCAAGTAGAAACAAGGAGAACGATACAAAGAATCAACAAAACCAAGAGCTGGTTCTTTGAGAAAATCAACAAGATAGATAAATCCTTAGACTAACCAAAGGGCACAGAGACAGTATCCAAATTAACAAAATTAGAAATGAAAAGGGGGATATAACAACAGAAACTGAGGAAATTAAAAAGATCATCAGATTCTACTACAAAGGCCTATACTCAAAACAACTGGAGAATCTGGAGGAAATGGACAATTTCCTAGACAGATACCAAATACCAAAATTAAATCAGCATCAAGTAGATCAGCTAAACAGTCCCATAACCTCTAAAGAAATGGAAGGGGTTATAGAAAGCCTCCCAACCAAAAAAAGTACAGGACCAGATGGTTTTAGTGCAGAATTCTACCAGACCTTCAAAGAAGACTTCACACCAATACTCTTCAAACTATTCCACAAAATAGAGAAAGAAGGGACACTGCCCAACTCATTCTTCGAAACCACAATTACGCTGATACCTAAACCACAAAAAGATCCAACAAAGAAAGAGAACTACAGGCCAATTTCTCTTATGAATATTGATGCAAAAATACTAAATAAAATTCTTGCCAACCGAATCCAAGAGCATATCAAAACAATCATTCACCATGATCAAGTAGGCTTCATTCCAGGGATGCAGGGATGGTTCAATATAAGGAAATCCATCAATGTAATCCACTACATAAACAAACTTAAAGAAAAAAAAACACGTGGTCATCTCATTGGATGCTGAAAAAGCATTCGACAAAATTCAGCATCCTTTCATGCTAAAAGTCTTGGAAAGAGCAGGAATTCAAGGCCCATACCTAAACATAGTAAAAGCAATCTACAGCAAACCGGTAGCCAACATCAAAATAAATGGAGAGAAACTTGAAGCAATCCCACTAAAATCAAGGACTAGACAAGGCTGCCCTCTCTCTCCATATCTTTTCAATATAGTACTTGAAGTTCTAGCGAGAGCAATTAGACAACATAAGGAAGTCACAGGGATACAAATTGGAAAGGAAGAAGTCAAAGTATCATTATTTGCAGACAATATGATAGTCTACTTAAGCGACCCAAAAAACTCCACCAGAGAACTTCTACAGCTGATAAACAACTTCAGCAAAGTGGCTGGTTATAAAATTAACTCAAGCAAATCAGTAGCCTTCCTGTACTCAAAGGACAAGCAGGCTGAGAAAGAAGTTAGGGAAATAACACCCTTCACAATATCCACAAACAACATAAAGTACCTTGGCGTAACTCTAACCAAACAAGTGAAAGATCTGTATGACAGAAACTTCACATCCTTGAAGAAAGAAATCGAAGAAGACCTCAGAAGATGGAAAAATATTTCTTGCTCCTGGATTGGCAGGATCAATATAGTAAAAATGGCCATCTTGCCAAAAGCAATCTACAGATTCAATTCAATCCCCATCAAAATCCCAAATCAATTCTTCATAGATCTAGAAAGAGCAATTCTCAAATTCATCTGGAGCAACAAAAAACCCAGGATAGCTAAAACTATTCTCAACAATAAAAGGACTTCTGGGGGAATCAATATCCCTGAATTCAAGCAGTACTACAGAGCAATTGTGTTAAAAACTGCATGGTACTGGTACAGCAACAGGCAAGTAGATCAATGGAATAGGATTGAAGACCCAGAAATGAACCCACAGACTTATGGTCACTTGATCTTTGATAAAGGAGCCACAACCATCAAGTGGAAAAAAGATAGCCTTTTCAACAAATGGTGCTGGTTCAACTGGAGGTCAACATGCAGAAGAATGAGAATTGACCCACTCTTATCTCCTTGTACTAAGATCAACTCCAAGTGTATCAAGGACCTCCACATAAAACCAGACACACTGAAACTATTAGAAAAGAAACTTGGGAAGACTCTGGAGTACATGGGCACAGAGGGAAAGTTCCTGAACAGAACACCAATAGCTTATGCTCTAAGATCAAGAATTGATAAATGAGACCTCTTAAAATTACAAAGTTTCTGTAAGGCAAAGGACACTGTCAGAAGGACAAAACAGCAATCAACAAAGTGGGAAATGATCTTCACCAACCCCACATCTGACAGAGGGCTAATATCCAATATATACAAAGAACTCAAGAAGTTAAACCCCAAAGAACCAAATAACCCTATCAAAAAAATGGGGTACAGAGCTAAACAAAGAATTTTCACCAGAAGAAATTCAGATGGCTGAGAAGCACCTTAAGAGATGTTCAACATCATTAGTCATCAGGAAAATGCATATCAAAACAACCCTGAGATTCCACCTCACACCAGTCAGAATGGCTAAGATTAAAAACTCAAGAGACAACAAGTGCTGGCGAGGATGTGGAGAAAGAGGAACACTCCTCCACTTTTGGTGGGATTGCAAAATGGTAAAACCGCTCTGGAAATCAGTGTGGTGGTTCCTCAGAAAATTGGGCATGTCACTTCGAGAGGACCCTGGCATACCACTCCTGGGCATATACCCAGAGGATTCCCCTGCATACAATAAAGACACATGCTCCACTATGTTTATAGCAGCCTTGTTTATAATAGCCAGAAATTGGAAGGCGCCCAGATATCCCTCAAAAGAGGAATGGATACAGAAAATATGGTATATTTATACAATGGAGTACTACTCAGCAATTAAAAATAATGAATTCATGCAATTTGTAGGTAAATGGTTAGATCTGGAAAATATCATCCTAAGTGAGCTAACCCAATCACAAAAGAATACACATGAAATGCAATCACTGATAAGTGGATATTAATGAGCCCAGAAGCCCTAAATTCTCAAGGCACAATTAGCAAGTCAAATGACTCCCAAGAAGAAGAAAGGAGAGGACCCTGGGCCTGTAAAGATTGGATCCAGTTTTGTAGACCTATAACAGAGAAATCGTGTGGGGGGGAATGATTGGGGAATAGTTGGGGTGGGAGAGGAATTATGGGACATATGGTGGGGGGGAACTGGGAAAGGGGAAAGCCTTTGGAATGTAAACATAGAATATAGAAAATTAAAATTAAAAAAAAAGAATGTCTTGGCTCTGGTTTTTGTCATGCATCAGACTAACCTGGGATCACTAACTTAGTGTTACAGAGTTCCTGCGCTCAGCAAGAGCAGGCCACAGTACAAAAACATGTTTTTACATCTTTGAGTAATGTTAACAAAGTCTGATGGGCCAAAGAAAATCACAAGGCAAGCCCAGAGTCTGTGAAAGAACAATGTTGTAAAATATCACAATTAAATTATTTGCAGACATTTTATATTCTCCAACAGCAGCTAACAACCTGGGATAAAATATTTTTCATGGGTAAATAACATGCTGGTAATAAAAGTATGAGGAGTAAGGCTTTCCCCCAAAATCTTGGCAAAATCTAAATTCAAGATATCACACCAATGAGAGGAAATAGACTTTACATATTAGCTAATTAGTAAAGGTTTTCCCCAATCTACTGTGTCTTTGTTGGTAAAGGGGTTAAATTTAAGAACAGAGAATGAATTCTAATACTCTTCTATACTATAATCCTTATAATTACAATTAGCATAATTAGCATAAGTAAGTAGATGACAAATAATTGTGTACAAGTTCCTATTATAAGAAAAACAACAGGGAGAGTATGCTTCTAGAGGAAGCTAAAAGATCTGTCTCCCTGGTGGGGAATTATAGGAGTTTCTAAGACTGTGCTAATGAAGTGAGCTTGCATTGTCTTTAATGGCAGCAATACTGAGTCTTTCATTAGTGGTCCATGCTGTGTTATAGCAATAGGAAACACAGGATGCTGTTTCCTTTTTTCTGTTTACTTTTATTTGTTTATATCCTAAATGCTGCCCTGTCACAATCTGAATTCACAGCCCACCCCCACCCTCTCCCCTTCTCATCTGAGAGGGTGGGGGCCCCATGGGTATCCTCCCAACCCTGGTGTATCAAGTCCCTGCTAGAGTAGACTCATCCTTTACCATTGAGGCCAGACAAAGCAGCCCTGTTGGGGAATGGATACCATTCAAGCAAACAGCTTTAGAGACAGCATTCCCCCACACACATACTGCAATTGTTGGGGGGCTCACATGGAGACTGAGCTGCACATCTGCTATATATGTGGCAGGGCCTAGATTTAGGCCTTGTATACTCTTTTGTTGGTGGTTCAGTCTCTGAGAGTGTCAAGGGATTCATGTTAGTTGATTTTATTGATCTTCCTGTGGCATTTCTATCCCATTCAGGGACTTCAATCCTTCCCCCTAGGTCTTCCATAAGAGTCTCTGACCTTCTTCTAATGTTTGGCTGTCGGTATCTGCATCTGTTTCCATTGGATGCTGTAGGGCCTCTCAGAGGACAGTTATGCAAGGCTCTTGTCCATAAATCTAAGAGTAATAAGTAGTGTCAGGGATTGATGCTTGCCCATGGGATAGGTCTCAAATTGGGCCAGCTATTGGTTGGTCATTCCTTCAATCTCTGCTCCATCTTTGTCCTTACATTTCTTTTAGACTGGACAAATTTTGGATCAAAAGTTTTGTAGGTGCGTTGGTGTCCTTATTCCTCCACTAGGGGTCCTGTCTGGCTACAGGAGGTGGCATCTTCAGGTTCCATAACCCGCTGTTGGCAATTCAACTCGGTTAAAGTCACCTGCATTGTCTCCTGGGAGCCTCCCTCATCCCTGGTCTCTGGGAATTCCAAGAGATTCTCCTCATCCCCAAGTGCCAACAACTGCAGATTTCCATTTATTCTCCTGGCCTTCTGGGACTCTCTCCTATCTCTGGCCACACTTGATCCTGACTTCTCTTCCCACTTGCTCCTCTCTCCTGCCTAGTCCCCTCTCTTTATCTGCCTCTTTTGACTACTTAATTCCTCCTCCTAAGTGAGACTCAAGCATCCTCACTGAGGCCTTCTGTCTTGTTTAATTTCTTTGGGTTTGTGAGGTGTATCATGGGTATCATGTGGTTTATGGCTAATATCCACTTATCAGTGAGCACATACCATGAATGTCTTTGGGGGCTGGGTTACCTCACTCAGGATGATATTTTCTACTTCCATCCATTTGCCTGCAAAATTTATGGTTTCATTGTTTTAATAGCTGGGTAGTATTCCATTGTGTAAATGAATCAAAATGCATTGCAACCTAGATTTAATGTAAAACTTGCAGAACTCTAAATGTTGATTTAAGTATTTTGAAGATAACATTAACAAGTTGAATTGAGCCTAAGGATCATGAATTTGAAAACTCAACTTTCCTAATTTAAAATTCAAAACAGACAAAAAAATTAAAAGTTGAATAATTGAAGTGTCCATCCAAATCCAGTTTGAGACACCATAATCTTCCTAACTTGTGATTACTTAAAATACACCTTTAAATTTACCATCATGTGTATGATATATATATATATATATATATATATATATATATATATAAAACAGAATTAAAATTCATAATATTGGCATATACATATATACAAGAGGTGATAAAATAGTAAAATACAAGAATGCTATGCCTTTTTGTATATTATATATATATACTTTACCAACATGATACACTCTCAGATCCAACATCACACAATTTCAGAAATTAGAAATTTGTTTTTCCCATTTAATTGGCCAAATGGTTTCATAGGAACCCCCTAACAACCCAAGATTTTGCTAAGACTACAGTTTATTCTCCATAAACTGACAGCAAGTCCCCACTGCAGAAGACAACACCTATAGAACACAGAGAAATTGAGCTGGTACCTACATAAAGCCTTCACCCCTGTATTCTAGTGTCTTTGGTTCACATACGTACTCTGCACACTATATAAATCTAAAGAAAAACATAAACAATAGGCCTGCAACAAAACCTCTAATCTACAATGCTGTTCTGCCTTGTGTTAGACATAACCCTGTGGCCATTAGTCCCATAGGGCCAGGCCCGTAGTGTTCTGGCTGGACTCCACCCTCACAATCCCTGGCTACAGCCAGGTTTTCCCCACCCCAGTTACCTGGCAACAGCCAGGAAACCAGGAAAAATGGCTTCTTAGACCATCCTCGCTCTCTTGCCCTTCTCTCTTGCCTCTCTCTCTTGTCTTCTTTCTTTCCTTTTCTTTTCCTTTCTTTTCTTTTCTCTTTCTCTCTCTCTCTCTCTCTCTCTCTCTCTCATTTTTTTCCCAGACAGGATTTCTCTGTATAGCCCTGGCTGTTCTGGAACTCACTCTGTAGACCAGGCTGGCCTCGAACTCAGAAATCCAACTGCCTCTGCCTCCCAGAGTGCTGGGATTACAGGCGTGTACCACCACCGCCAGGCTCTCTCTCTTTCTCTTATCTTTCTCTTTTCTATTCTCTTCTCCCTCTTCCTATGTGGTCATGGCAGGCTTTTACTTCTCTACTTCCCCTTTCTCACTTTTTTCCTCTAAAATAAAGTTTTAACATTATGGGCTCTCTCTTCTTATGAAAACGTGCCGAGCTAGTGTAATGGAACAGACCTCACAGCATTCCCAGCTGACAAAAGGACCAAGGACCACCCCCCACCACACCTGACAGGACTTCCTCCACAAGTACACCGACCTCTGCCACACAGGTCTACAGCATTGGGCAATGGTGGCACAAAGATTGTAGGAGAAACCAACCACTATCTGATTTACTTAACACCCACTCCATTAGATGGAGCCTATACCCAACACTACATGGATAACCAAGAACATGAGACTGGATAGCTCAGGGACCTAGGGTAAACCAAATACTACCATTCTATAACACAAACAAATAAAAATAGCAATAAAATCATTCCTAATGATATACTCTTATACTAATAAGTCAGTGCCTTACTCACTCATCATCAGAGAAGCTGTCTCCTATAAAAGATGGGAACAAATACAAAAACCCACATATAGATGTGTGTGTGTGTGTGAGAGAGAGAGAGAGAGAGAGAGAGAGAGAGAGAGAGAGAGAGAGACATCTTAGAACCCACAGCTGTAAATGGAATGTCTCCATCAAATCCCACAGCTCTGAGCTCAGGGAACCCAATAGAAGGGGAAGGAAGCATAAATAATGTATCAGAAGGTATGGAGGACACCATGAAAACAAGACCCTCTAAAGCAAAATGAGCAAACTCATATGAACTCACAGAGACTGAGGCATTAAACACAAGGCCTACATGTGTCTGCACCAGATCCTCTGAAAATATATTATGATTTCCAATTTAGTGATTTTGTGGGATTTCTGAGTGTGAGAACTAGTGGGTCTCTGATTCTTGTTCCTTCTCTTGGTCTCTTTTCCGTTTGTTTGTTTTGACCAATTCCTATGTATTAGTTTTAGTTCTATCTTATTATATTTTGTCCTTTAGAAGCATGTTTTTTCCTAATTAGAGACAGAAAGCAAGTGGATCAGGATGAGAGGGAAGGTGAGAAGGAACTGGGAGGACTAGGAGGAAAGGAAACTGTAATCATGATATATTAAATGAGAGAAAATTCTATTTTCAATAAAATAAAAAATTTAAAAAAAATAAAACAAAAACATGAGCCTTGTCCTCAGAACAACAGAAGACATACACAGGGATGTTATGTATGTTCAGTATGCACATATGCACAAATGTAACATGAATATAATACATATTTAGCATATATATGGACATGCACATACAATATCTATTTATATACCTATATTATTATGCATGCATACATAAACACTAGGTGCACACTTATATACGTGTGCTTGGGAATATAAAACATACAATAAATATAAATTCAGATCCAGCGGCCACCGCCAGCATCCTTGCAGTGGTCCAGACTAAGGAGAGAGGAGCCAGGTATCCATGATATCCAGAACTTGGCATCATTGGGGGCTCAAGACTGCCTGGCAGCGAACTGGGCAGAGCAGGGTTCCTGGGCCCCAACCAGGTGTGGGCTCTGTGCTCTGAGGGGAACCCAGCACTCTGCTCATCCGCGGCCAACTTGGTGGTGGGTGCTTAGACCTAGTGGGCCGAAACAGAGACCCGAGATACCCCAAGCTTAAGATCTCGGGGGACCCTGGTCACCAGCCAGTTATCTAAGATCAGGAGCTTGGCAGAGCAGCAGTTCCTGTGTTCCAGCAGAGCTTGGGTTCCTGGCCCTCTGGGAGTCCCTGCACTCCTCACTCCCCACTCTCCAAGGCCACAGAGAGCATCCTTGCTGCTGACTGAACTAAGCAAACAGATCCAGAGAAGACAAGCAGCATCAGGCCCACAGAGATAACCAAATATAACATTGCTTAGAGCAAGATACACCAGGGATCCAACAGCACCCAAGAGGAGAACAACACATCAGCAATCTGTGCCAGGGGAAACCCAGTCATCCAGTGGTGGCAAAATAGCCTTTCAAGCCCACAGGAGGTTCAAGCACCAGCTAGTGACTACAAGACCATCTAAGGCCAGAGATAACCAGATGGCAAAAGGCAAACGTAGGAATGTTACCAACAGAAATCAAGGCAATATGGCAGCATCCGAACCCAGTACCCCGACAGCAGTAAGTCCCAGATACCCCAACACACCAGAAAAACAAGATTTGGATCTAAAATCACTGGTCAGGATGCTAATAGCAGAACACATAGATAAATTTCTTAAAGATATACAGGAGAAAATGGGTCAAAAATATGAAGCCCTTTTAAGGGAAACACAAAAATCACTTAAGGAAATTCAGGAGAATATGGATCAAAAATTAGGAACCAATAAGGAGGAAGTACAAAAATCACTTAAAGAAATAAAGGAGAACGTGGGCCAACAAGTAGAAGTCATGAAAGAGGAAACACAAAAAACTCTTAAAGAAATACATGAAAATACAAACAAGCAAGTGGAAGATCTGAGCAAAACCATCCAGGATCAAAAAATAGAAGTAGAAACAACTAAGAAATCGCAAAGGGAGACAACTTTGGAGATAGAAAACCTTGAGAAGAAATCAGGGGCCATAGATGCAAATATCAACAATAGAATACAAGAGATAGAAGAAAGAATCTCAGATGCCGAAGACACCATAGAAACCATTGATTCAACAGTCCAAGAAAATACAAAATGCAAAAAACTTATAACCCAAAACATCCAGGAAATCCAGGACACAATGAGAAGACCAAACCTAAGGATTATAGGAATAGATGAGAGGGAAGATATACGAGTTAAAGGGCCAGCAAATATCTTCTACAAAATTATGGAAGAACCTAAAGAGAGAGATGCCCATGAATATACAAGAAGCCTACAGAACCCCAAACAGACTGGACCATAACAGAAATACCTCCTGTCACATAATAATCAAAACTCCAAATGTACTAAACAAAGAAAGAATATTAAGGGCAGTAAGAGGAAAAGGCCAAGTAACATATAAAGGAAAACCTATCAGGATTACACGAGACTTCTCACCTGAGACCATGAAAGCTAGAAGATCCTGGGCAGATATCATGCAGATTCTAAGAGAACACAAACTTCAGTCAAAACTACTATACCCAGCAAAACTCTCAATCATCATAGATGGAGAAACCAAGGTATTCCATGACAAAAACAAATTTGCACATTATCTTTCTACAAACCCAGCCCTACAAAGGATAATAGGGGAAAAACACCAACACAAGGAGGGAAACCACACCCCATAAGAATCAAGAGAGAAACCCCCTCTCATCGAACTCAAAAGAAGATAACCACTCAAAAACAAAAATAACATCAAAAATGATAGGAAGAAATAATCACTATGCCTTAATATTTCTTAACATCAATGGACTCAATTCCCCAGTAAAAAGTCATAGACTAACAGACTGGATATGGAAACAGGATCCTACATTCTGTTTCATACAGGAAACATATCTCAGTGTAAAAGACAAACACTACCTTAGAGTAAAAGTCTGGAAGACAATTTTACAAGCAAATTGTCCCAGGAAACAAGCTGGAGTAGCCATTCTAATATCAGATAAAATTGACTTCGAACCTAAAGTCATCAAAAGAGACACAGAAGGTCACTTCTTGCTGGTCAAAGGAAAAATTCACCAAGAAGAACTCTCAATACTGAACATCTATGCTCCAAATGCAAGAGCACCCTCATTCATAAAAGAAACTCTACTAGAGCTTAAAGCACACATTAAATCTAACATAATAATTATGGGTGACTTCAACACTCCACTATCCTCAAGGGACCAATCAGGAAACCAGAAACTAAACAGGGACACAGTGAAACTAATTGAAACTTTAGACCAATTGGATTTAACAGATATATATAGAACATTTTATCCCAAAGCAAAAGAATATACCTTTTTCTCAGCACCACGTGGTACCCTCTCCAAAATCGATCATATAATTTGTAACAAGACAGATGTCAACAAATACAAGAAGATCGAACTAATCCCATGCCTCCTATCAGATCACTGTGGAGTAAAAGTGGTCTTCAATAGCAAGAAAAACAACAGAAAGCCCACATGCACATGGAAACTGAACAATACTTGACTCAATGACACCTTGTTCAAGGAAGAAATAAAGAAAGAAATCAAAGACTTTCTAGAATTCAATGAAAATGAAGGTACAACCTATCCAAATCTATGGTACGCAATGAAAGCTGTGCTAAGACGAAAACTCATTGCACTGAGTGCCTCCAAAAAGAAACTGGAGACAGCATACACTAGCAGCTTAACAGCACACCTGAAGCCCTGGAACAAAAAGAAGCTAATTCACCCAGGACGAGTAGAAGACAGGAAATCATCAAACTAACGGCTGAAATCAATCAAGTTGAAATAACGAGAACCATACAAAGAATCAACAAAACCAGGAGCTGGTTCTTTAAGAAAATCAACAAGATAGATAAACCCTTAGCCAGACTAACTAATGGGCACAGAGACAGTATCCAAATTAACAAAATTAGAAATGAAAAGGGGATATAACAACAGAAACTGAGGAAATTAAAAAAATTATCAGATTCTACTACAAAAGCCTATACTCAACACAACTGGAGAATCTGGAGGAAATGGACACTTTCCTAGACAGATACCGAATACCAAAATTAAATCAGAATCAATTAGATCAGCTAAACAGTCCCATAACCCCTAGAGAAATAGGAGTAATAGAAAGTCTCCCAACCAAAAAAAGTACGGGACCAGATGGTTTTAGTGCAGAATTTTATCAGACTTTCAAAGAAGACCTAACACCAATACTCTTCTAACTATTCCACAAAATAGAAACAGAAGGAACACTGCCCAACTCCTTCTACAAAGCCACAATAACGCTGATACCAAAACCACACAAAGATCCAACAAAGAAAGAGAACTGTAGGCCAATTTTCCTTATGAATATTGATGCAAAAATACTAAATAAAATCTTTGCCAACCGAATCCAAAAGCACATCAAAACAATCATTCACCATGATCAAGTAGGCTTCATCCCAGGGATGCAGGGATGGTTCAATATATGGAAATCCATCAATGTAATCCACTACATAAACAAACTCAAAGAAAAAAACTACATGATCATCTCATTACATGCTGAAAAAACATTTGACAAAATTCAGCATCCTTTCATGCTAAAAGTCCTAGAAAGAACAGGAATTCAAGATCCATACCTAAACATAATAAAAGCGATATACAGCAAACCAGTAGCCAACATCAAACTGAATGGAGAGAAACTTGAAGCAATCCCACTAAAATCAGGGACTAGACAAGGCTGCCCTCTCTCTCCATATCTTTTCAATATAGTACTTGAAGTTCTAGCGAGAGCAATTAGACAACATAAGGAAGTCAAGGGGATACAAATTGGAAAGGAAGAAGTCAAACTATCATTATTTGCAGATGACATGATAGTATACTTAAGCGACCTAAAAAAAAACTCCACAAGAGAACTCCTACAGCTGATACCCAACTTCAGCAAAGTCGTTGGTTATAAAATCAACTCAAGAAAATCAGTAGCCTTCCTGTACTCAAAGGACAAGCAGGCTGAGAAAGAAGTTAGGGAAATAACACCCTTCACAATAGCCACAAACAATATAAAGTTTCTTGGCGTGACTCTTACCAAACAAGTGAAAGATCTGTATGACAGGAACTTCAAGTCCTTGAAGAAAGAAATCGAAGAAGACGTCAGAAGATGGAAAAATAATTCTTGCTCTTGGATTGGCAGGATCAATATAATAAAAATGGCCATCTTGACGAAACCAATCTACAGATTCAATGCAATCCCCATCACAATCTCAGAACAATTATTTATAAATCTAGAAAGAGCAATTCTTATATTCATCTGGAGTAACAAAAGACCCAGGATAGCTAAAACTATTCTCAACAGTAAAAGGACTTCTGGAAGAATCAATATCCCTGACCTCAAGCAGTACTACAGAGCAATTGTGTTAAAAACTGCATGGTATTGGTACAATGACAGGCAAGTAGATCAATGGAATAGAATTGAAGACCCAGAAAGGAACCCACAGAGATATGGTCACTTGATCTTTGATAAAGGAGCAACAACCATCCAGTAGGAAAAAAAGATAGTCTTTTCAACAAATGGTGTTGGTTCAACTGGAGGTCAGTTTGCAGAAGAATGTGCATTGATCCATTCTTATCTCCTTGTACTAAGATCAACTCCAAGTGGATCAAGGACCTCCACATAAAGCCAGACACACTGAAACTAATAGAAAAGCAACTGGGGAAGAGGCTGGAGGACATGGGCACAGGGGGAAAATTCCTGAACAGTACACCAATAGCTTATGCTCTAAGATCAAGAATTGACAAATGGGATCTCATAAAATTACAAAGTTTCTGTAAGGCAAAGGAAACTGTCAGAAGGGCAAATCGACAGCCAACAAATTGGGAAAAGATCTTCATCAACCCCACATCCGACAGAGGGCTAATATCCAATATATACAAAGAACTCAAGAAATTAGACCCCAAAGAACCAGATAACCCTATTAAAAATGGGGTACAGAGCTAAACAAAGAATTTTCACCAGAAGAAATTCAGATGGCTGAGAAGTACCTTAAGAGATGTTCAACATCATTAGTCATCAGGGAAATGCAAATCAAAACAACCCTGAGATTCCACCTCAAACCAGTCAGAATGGCTAAGATTAAAAACTCAAGAGACAACAGGTGCTAGAGAGGATGTGGAGAAAGAGGAACACTCCTCCACTGTTGGTGGGATTGCAATATGGTACAACCGCTCTGGAAATCAGTATGGCAGTTCCTCAGAAAATTGGGCATGATGCTTCCAAAGGATCCTGTCATACCACTCCTGGGCATATACCCAGAGGATTCCCCTGCATGCAATAAAGACACATGCTCCACTATGTTCATAGCAGCCTTATTTATAATAGCCAGAAGTTGGAAGGAGCCCAGATGTCCCTCAAAGGAGGAATGGATACAGAAAATGTGGTATATTTATACAATGGAATACTACTCAGCAATTAAAAATAATGAATTCATGCAATTTGTAAGCAAATGGTTGGATCTGGAAAATATCATCCTAAGTGAGTTAACCCAATCACAAAAGAATGCACATGAAATGCAATCACTGATAAGTGGATATTAATGAGCCCAGAAGCTTTGAACACTCAAGGCACAATTAGCAAATCAAAAGATTCCCAAGAAGAAGGAATGAGAGGACACTGGTACAGAAAAGACTGGTTCCAGTCTTGCAGAAGAGTACCAGAACAGAGAAAGGGATGAGGGGTGATTGGGGAATGCTCGGGGTTGGGGGGGGGTGAGGACTTATGGGACACATGGTGATTGGGGAACTGGGAAAGGGAAAGCCCTTGGAATGTAAACAAAGAATATCGAAAAAAACTAATAAAAAGGGAGGAATTATGCCTCCACCCCACAGCCTTTGAGTGGGAATTTCAGATGCTAGCCACTACTTCCTATCTAGGGTGGAGCTCTAGCCCATTGTTCTCAAGGACATTTCCTAAGGCATTAACCACTTGGTGCCAGCCACCTATGGAACTAGGGAACCAGTTCTGCAGATGTGTTTCCAGCCTTTGGGGGAAGGATTTCCACACACCCCCCCATATATTTTGAGAACACCATTAAACTTTGAGCTTTGAGCAGGAAAAAAATAAATATAAATTCAATTCTTTATTTATAACCCTTTTCTTAAATAATAACCTATCAAAAATGACATGAATTTAGAAAAATTACATTTTGGGAGTATGATGGGGTAGTTTAAGGGAGAAAATACAGGTAGATATGATCACTTTTCATTGTACATTTATATGACATTCTCAATATAGAAAAATTAAATAGTCATGCAAGTCTTTTATTAATATAAACTGCAGATGTAAGCTATTGCAATCACTATTTCTTTTCTTTTTAATTGACTATATTCTTTATCTACATTTCAAATATTACTCCCCTTCAAGTTTTCCCACCCCTTCTCTTTTTCCAGCCCCTTCTCAGAAAACCCCTATCCCACCCCCCTCCCCTGCCTCCATGAGGAGTCTCCCCAATCCAACCCACTCCCACCTACCCACCCTCAATTTCCCTACACTGGGGCATCTATCTAGCCTCCATAGGACCAAGGGCCTCTCCTCCCATTGATGCCCAACAAGACATTCCTCCACTACAAGTGCAGCTGGAGCCATGTGTACCCCTTGGTTGATGACTTAGTCCCTGGGAGCTCTGGGGGGAATCTCGTTGGCTGCTATTGTTGTTCTTCTTATGAGGTTGCAAATCCCTTCAGCTCCCCCAGTCCTTTCTCCAACTCCTCCATTGGACACCCCATGCTCAGTCTAATGGTTGGCTGCAAACATCTGCTTCTGTATTTGTAAGGCTCTGGCAGGGCCTCTCAGGAGACAGCCATATCAAGCTCCTTTTGGCAAGCATTTCTTGGCATCCACAATAGTGTCAGAGTTTGGTGACTGCCCCCAGGTAGGACAGTCTCTGGATGGCCTTACCTTCACTATTTCAATATACACTTAATGCTCACTAACATTTAGGGGAGTGGTTCTTCTCTGATGCAATCAATGTCCAAACATAAATTCAAAATCATTTCTCTTCTCAATCTAAGGAAAGGTTCATCCATGTAGCTTGGTCAATCTTGTTCCTCTGAAAGGTAATGGTCCATCTTTCTTGAACTACAACTGCAAGTTTTAAAAAAAAAATGGCACTTCTGCTACAGTTTCAACTGCATTGATGCCCTAAGGCAAAGGAGGAGACTAAGAAAAGATGTGCTAAACTGGAAAAGAACAGAACAGGAAAGGAAAAATAAAAAATAAAAGAAATTAAGGTATCAAGAATTTTGTATATTATAATAACCATGTATGTAATCACAGACCAGATTAAAATTCAGGAAGCTACATTATATGCATTGATTCTATGCTCTTATATAAAAGTTCATTTAAAAATTTCTAACATTTATTTATTTTGTTTATGTGCATAGATATTTTGACTGGATGTATGTCTATATACCACAGGCATCAGATCTCCTTGAACTGGAGTGATAGATGACCGTGAGCCATCATGGGTATGCTAAGAAGAAAAATTATGTCTTTTTCAAGAACACCAAGTGCTCTGAACAACTGAGGCATATCTACAACCCCATGAAAGAGTTCTTGACTCCTAAGACCAATCTTCACCATTAATATTACTTCTTTGCTTTAAATAAAATAGGATGCAGAACACTTCTCTAGAAATGTGAATTACATATTAGACTTTGTGTGAAATTCCTTTGTCCTGATATATGTAAAAGATCCAGGCAGCCCTGAGAAAATGGGAAGATCTCCAAAAATGACTCATAGAGAGTAGGCAAAGATGAGAATTGTTCTTGGTGTTCAATGCCAAATGACAATGCCATGTGTTTCAATTGATTTTTACATTTATCTGACGCTTAGATTGGGAAATCTATGTCCTCTTCCCACAAAAGCCATAGAATGCAAGGAAAGGCTTTTAAGCTATCTGACAAGAGAATGTGCAGTTTCTATAAGTGTTCATCCATACATCGAATTTACAAATATACTGAGCATTTAGAAAAGAAATAATTTTCAAAGGAAAACTAAATTTGTCTTTGTGCTCAGATCAACACAATTCTAAAACGATAAAGGAATACAAAATAAACGTGCCCATCAAGTGATTACAGACATAAAATGTGTCCTGACAGATTGAGGTGTTGTAAGCAAGGAACCATTTCCTATGTTTTCTTTTTGCTGTTTTTATTAGTACATATTAGTTATACATAATGATGTGTTTCATTATGACCTTTCTGTACAGTACAGAATGTGGGTTTGATCATATTCTTCCATCTTCAGACTTTCTTGTTTTCCTCCCCTTTCTACTGATCCCCTTCTCTTTTCAACTCTTTCCCTTTCTACATTCATGCCTCTTTTCCTTTCTGATAACCAAATGGGTGCAATTAGGATTGCTTAAAAGAGTACACATGAAGGACCATTTACTGGAGCTTGGACAATTTATCATTAACTATAACACTAAAAATAAATGTCTCCCTGTCCCAGTAAACTTCATATAGATTGTCAGGAGAGATGGGGTTTTCTGAGTCCCCACCCCCAGCAACTGTTAAGTAGGCATAAATTCTCAAAGAGGGGTGGTGCTTCCTGCATCTTTCCCCATCCTATAATAGAATATTGAAAATCCTATGTAGTACAGAACTTACGCAGGTAAAAACAACTGCTGTAATTTCATAAATGTAATGGCCACATCGAACCCAGAACACAGCATTCAAATTAGTGCTGAAAACATACACTGAGTTGATACTTGAATGAGATCAGGAAATAAGGGAAAAGTTTTCTCATATAAAGGAAATTTATTGGATGCTTACTTTGAGTAAATAACAAATTGAAGGTTCACGGTGGGGTACCAAAATTAAAACGTAGGTCAGGTCTTTGATTTCATAATTTATTCTTAGGTATATTGCTTATAAATAGAAAAATTAAAAACTCATATATTAAAATTTTTCAAATTAAATTAAAAAAATACACATATGCTCTGCTCTCCTCTCCCTACCTTGATTTTTTTCTTTTCCCTGATTTCATAAGCTTTCTAGATTCCTGGCCTCAACAGACACTACAAATTAAGCATACAGATATAATAATCTGAACCTAGAATACACATATGAGAAAGAACATATGGTATATGCCTTTCTAGATTTGAGATGCCTCTCTCACAAATATCCCAGATCCATTCATTTTTCTGAATAATTCATAATTTTCTTTTTCTTTACAGCTGAATAAAATTCAATTTTCTATATTATGTGTCATATTTTAGTTATTCATTTCATTATACATGCATATATTATGCATTGATTCATCATCTAGACTGACTTAATCTGAGACTATGAACATGGTGTCTACTTTGTGAAAAGTTTGTCAAGCTGAATACGTAGGAGTTATGAACTTTCCTGGGTGTCATTCCACAAAAGCTTACACTTCTAAAATTCTCTGCCTTTATGTTCTCATCCTTTGTATAGCTAATTATTATTTTTCTAACTTTTAATACAATATGTTCAAGAATTATGTTTCTGGATTCTTAGACTATTTTAGTTCCTCATGCTGTGTGCTCAAGGTCCCCTGTTGTTCATCTATCTTAATAACTCTTTCTGTTTAATTATAAATAATTGTTAAATCAAGTTTTTCAAACTGGATTTACATATCTTTTTAAGCTCAATGTGAAAACATATAAACTTTAATACAGAACATGTGGAGGAAGACTTAGTAATATCCCATGTCAACCTTGATATTTTGTTATGCCAAAGAAAGTGGAAACTGATCAATTACTATATAACAAATTACCACAAATTTAGGAATTTAAAACAACATCCATTTATATTCACAGAGTCTCTGTTCATCAAAAGTTCAAGTCAGCATGGATTAGCTGGATCTCCCAATTTCACCGTCTCTCAAAGGACTCACTATTATGGTTATACTCAATTCCTTGAACCCTCACTAAACCTCATATGGTTGTGACTGTGGGTCATATTTAGCTCTTTATCACTGTTAGACTGAAATTCCTGATTTCTGGTTGCCAGTTATCTAACATGTATTCTATGTTTCTAGTCTGTACACAATCTTTAAAGCAGGCTCCTCCATGGACCTTTCAACATGACAATTTCCTTAAGGTCAGAAAGCAAGACTCTCTTAACAGTCATAAAAGAGAAACTCACATAAAGTAACAGAATTAAGTAAATGACCCCTTAGTACCTTTGTCTTATATGCCAATCAAAGCTTTTACATATTTAGATGTATTTTAATATATCTCACTGTCATTGTCATATTCTATTGAAGAAAAGCAAGTCCTAGGCTTTTCCAACACAAAAGGGAACTGTGTTATATGTAAAAAAAAATTCTGTCTACCACAAAATTGAACAATGTGAAGACCAGATTTTCCCTAAACACTTTAGTGTTATCATATAGGAGACAAACTTTAAAATAGAATAAAATACTCTTGTATAATACTATTTGTATTAAGTTTTTTCTGTATAACCTATGAGGTATGGCAGAAATGATGTTGTGACTTTCAAGGCTAAATTGTGTTTTAAAAAATCAATGAAGTTCCAATCTATGTTATTCATTCTCAGGCAATCTGCTTCCATGCCATAACAAAACTCAAACAATCCTTTAAGTGGTTCATGAGCCAAGTAACTATGAAACTTACTGCCAATTATACTGCCAGATGCAACCCATAATATTAGTTCAAATTTCAGATAAATAATGAAGAATGATTCAGTGCACATATGATATACACTGACACATTATTGTTATTTATCTAAAATCCAAATGAAAGTTGAAACTTGAGTTTTGTTTGCAAGTTTCTTTCTCTTTTCTTTCTTAATTGGTTATTTTATTTATTTACATTTCAAATGTTATCCTCCTTTCTGGCTTCCCCTCTACAAACTCCCTATCCCACCCCACTACCTGCTTCCAACCCACCAACACCCATATCACCACCCTAACATTCCTCTACGCTGGGGCATAGAACCTCCACAGGACGAAGGGGTTCCCTTCCCATTGATGCCAGATAAGACCATCCTCTGTTACATATGCAGCTGGAGCCATGGGTCCCTCCATGTGTACTCTTTGGTCAGTGGTTTAGTCCCTGGGAGCTCTGGGGGTGGGGTCATGGTCTTTGGTTGATATTGTTCTTCCTATGGTGTTGCAAACTCCTTCAGCACCTTCAGTCCTTCCTCTAACTCCTCCATTGGGGTCCCCGTGCTCAGTCTGATTGTTGGCTGCAAGCATCCACATCTGTATTGGGCCAGCTCTGGCAGAGACTCTCAGGGGACACCTATACCAAGATCCTGTCATCAAGTACTTCTTGGCATCAGCAATAGTACCCGGGCTTGGTATCTGCAGATGGGATGGAACTATTTGTTCCTGCATTTCCTTTAGACAGGAGCAATTCTTGGTTAATATTTTTGAGATGGGTGGGTGGCTCCATCCCTCAACAGGGGCAGTGCCTAACATTTGGATATGATCTCTACATGTTCTTTCTCCCCTTTGTTGGGTGTTGTGGATAGCCCTGGGCTGGTACTTTGATGTTAATTCCACTCCTCAGAGGGGCTGCAGATGAGGAGTTGCCTTGTGAACTGTCTCCCCAACTTAACTTTTCAAATAAAGGCTTGAGCCAATGATTGGGCAGGAGGGAAGTGGGAGGAGCAGAGAGTTTAGGGGAGGAGCTACGGGGTATAAAACAGGAGGAGGAGCAATGGGAGGAGAAGAAACAGAGAAGAAGAGGAGAAGAAAAGAGAAGAAACGGAGGGAGAGAAACGGAAAAAGAGAAACAGAGAGGAGGCAGGGAGAGAAGCTCGAGGCCTGGAGTTTCCGCAAGTTGTATGGGATTAATATAGATTGAAACAGAGTAGTGGAGTGAGAGGCCTGCCCAGTCTAGGCTTGTAGCTTGTTTTGTTAACTGCTGAGTTGAGCTTTCTTTCACCGTGGAACTGGGTTGGAAACATAGTAGCAACAGTTGGGTATTTCAACTAATGTCATTCCTGTTGGGTCTTGAGAGTCTCTTGATTTCCTGGCATCTACAACTTTCTGGTTGCTATCCTCAGTTCCCCATCCCCCACTGCTACATACATCTATTCAATTTCCTGACCCTTTATACTTTTTTCTTGTCTCTTCTCACACCTGATCCTAGCCCCCTTTATCTTCCCCCTCCTTTCCCCCTCCCAGGTATATCCCTCCCTGTACCTCCCATAATTATTTTTGTTCTCCCTTCTAAGTTGGACGTAAGCATCCACACTTTGGTCTTCCTTCTTCTTGAGCTTCATATGGTCTGTGAGTTGTATCATAGGTATTCTGAGCTTTTGGAATAATATCCACTTATCAGTGAATACATACCATGTATGTTCTTTTGTGACTGGGATACCTCACTCAGGATGATATTTTCTAGTTCCATCCATTTGTCTGAGAATTTGATGAAGTTTTTTGCTTTTTTAATGGCTGAGGAGTACTCCTTTGTGTAAATGTACAGTATTTTCTGTATTCATTCCTGCTGAGGAATGTCTGGCTTGTTTCCAGCTTCTGGGTATTATAAATAAAGCAGTTTTGAACATAGTTGAGCATGTGTCCTTCTTATATGTTGGAGCATCTTCAAGTTGGTACTATGTCCAGTTTTCTGAGGAACCACCAGATGATCCCCATCAAAATTCCAACTCAAATCTTTATAGAGATAGAAAGAGCAACACTCAAATTAATCTGGAGTAACAAAAAGCCCAGGATAGTGAAAACTATTATTCTCAATAATAAGAGATCTTCTGGGAGAATCACCATCCCTGACTTCAAGATGTACTACAGAGCAATAGTGACAAAAACTGCATGGTATTGATACAGAGACAGGCAAGTAGATCAGTGGAATATAATTGAAGGCTCAGAAATGAACCTACAAACCTATGGTCACTTGATGTTGACAAAGAAGCCAAAACCATCCAATGGAAAAAATACATTTTCAACAAATGGTGCTGATTCAAGTGGCAGTTGGCATGTAGAAGAATGCAAATTTATCCATTCTTATTTCCTTGTACAAAGTTCAAGTCTAAGTGGATCAAGGACCTCCATATAAAACCAGATACACTTAATTTAATAGAAGAGAAAGTAGGAGAGAATATTGAACACATGGGCACAGGAGAAAATTTCCTGAACAGGACACCAGTGGCTCAGGCTCTAAGATCAACTATAAACAAATGATATCTCATAAAATTGAAAAGCTGCTGTTAAGCAAAGGTCTCTGTCAACAGGACAAAATGGAAACCTACAGATTGGGAAAAGATCTTACCAACCCTATGTCCAATAGAGGGCTAATATCCAAAATATACAAAGATCTCAAGAAGTTAGACTCCAGAGAACCAAATAACCCTATTAAAAATGGGATACAGAGCTAAACAAAGAATTCTCATCTGAAAAATCTCAAATGGCTGAGAAGCACCTAAAAAATGTTAAACATCTTTAGTCATCAGGGAAATGCAAATCAAAATGACCCTGAGATTCCACCTCATACCAGTCAGAATAGCTAAGATCAAAACCTCAGCAGACTGCACATGCTGGTGAGGATATAGAGGAAGAACACTTCTCCATTGCTCATGGGATTGCAAGCTCTTACAATCACTCTGGAAGGTTTTTTCCTTAAATATAGTATTCTTATCTGTCATGAGCCACAAGAATGACCCCGACTCCTCAGCTTAGCTTTAGTTTGATCATCTCACTAAAGCTGCAACTGACATGTTAACTGTAACTTCACGAGAGACCCTATTCTATAGCTTCCTGGGGAAACTTCTCCCAGATATCTGCCCCCAAGAAATTTAAATGACTTAGGCTTATAATGTACAGAAAATAAATTTGAGGAGTACAGTAATCCAAGACACTAATAGGTGGCTTGGAGGGATTATTAAGAAAGGTAACTGTCACCCATTATCTTGCATGGCCAGCCTGATTCTTTTATTAGATGCAATTATCAAAGATGGTTCTACAATTAAAGAAGCAAAATCACTTCTCTAGTTGAGTAGAATGATAGTGCAAAATTATCAGTTAAGAACAAATTTTTAAAATGTCATTAGGGATTATGCTGTTTAGTAAACTGGTGGTTTTAAGTTCTCTTCCAAGATCCATAATTTCAATAGCCCTGGGTAGCTTGCTGTGTTTCCAGTAGCAGGCATGATTTCCCTGTTGTTGAGCAGGCCTTAACTCCAACTAGAGAACTGTTTGTTATTGTCAAAGCATGTGTGCAACTACTGTGATTGTAACAGCAAATAATGAATAGAGAGACCATGAATTTGGAATAGAGCAAGGAGGGGTATATGGGAGAGTTTGAAGGAAGAGAAGGGAAAAGAATATGATGCAGGTATGTTATAATTCAAAAATAAGAGATAAAAATCAGTTAAATTGCTACAGAAACTTTCTAAAATATAAACATACATAAAACATTTAAATGAAATCACCCTGCAGTTGGAGAAAATACCCTGAACTAGACACTGTACACTACCAAGTAAATCCCTGAATGCTTGGAATGTTGAGAATGGCTCACAAAGAATCCCACAAACACTGAAGGCTTTTGCCAATGCTATTGGTTATCTGCCAGAACTTGATAGTAAATCCTTATTGATGAATAGCCTACATACTTGGGTCATAAGACATGGAGAGTTTTGGCTGGTACTAAAATAGAAACTTCATCCTCATGTTCATAGTGTTGAAAGATGCTATTCATGCTACTGGAAGAGGTAGAAAGGTTGTCAGAGGCAGAGGTGGTAAATGACTCAAAGAAACTGTATTCCAGCCACAACAGGGCAATATGAACTCAAAGTGATTGTGATAACATCCATATGACGTGTGGCAAGCTTAAGGCAGAGCAATTTCCACCATGGCCAAGGGGAGGTAAGGATAAGGGTTGACTACTACTTAAGTGACTACCAACATTTGGTTGCTGCTAGAAGGAATGTCAGGTTTTATCAGTGGTATGTTACCTGCTACATCAAGCATATTCTAGGGCAGGCCACATGCTCAAGTATAGTTGGCCAACAAAAACGGGACTGTGTAATTTTAGAGAGAGAGAAAGATCCAAGAGGAGAGATGGGAAGTTGGGTGGGTAGAGAGGATCTGGGAGGAAGCATGAATTTGATCGAATTCTCAGAGATTTCATAAAAACATTATTTTTAAAAAGCAGTTAATTTCATTCTTTATTAATGAAATGCTTCAGTATTTCTCTGATTGAATTAAAGTCAAACAGGACTCCTTGTTAGAGAATTCAAAAGGCAATTTTTTGTCATCTGTGCTTACTGATGTTGGCAACAGTGGCTTCAACATAACAGAGCCTGACAGCTTGATTCAGTCTGAAAATGCTGATGACAGGCAAGTGATAGATATTGTAATTAGAAAGTCTCACAGAAATGGCAATTGCACACTACAAAAGTAAGAGATTAGATGCTATCCATTCATCTTCTGTGGGAATGAAAAGATCTTTAAAATGATTTATGAGCTGGCAAGATAGCTCAGGGATTAAAAGCATTTTCCTCCAAGCCTGGTGACCTGTGTTCGATCCCAGGGATCCAAATGGAGGGAGGATAGAATTAACTCTCACAAACTATCTTCTGACTTCCACATATGCACCAGTGCATGTGTGCATATTCAAGCATGCACACCCAAATAAACAAAATGACACAAAATATAAAAAGGATCATTAAACATAGAGCTAGAAAGAAGAGAGAAAATGGAAAACCCTAGAATTTTAAGAGTGGTGAGCCTCTACCAAGGGCTGTTCTCCTCTCAATTAGGATGTTTGTGAACATCTAGGAAAGTTATGGTTGTCACAACTGGGAGTGGTAGCTACTTGACATTTAATGGATGTTCACTAGGACAACTACTAATGTCTTCTAACTTACAAGGACACCCCTATTTTTAAAAAAGCCATTTCTTACAAGGCTGAGAACCCTGATCCAGAGAGGCATAGGGACAAAAAAGGACTATTACACTGGCAAAACACACTGCTGCAGTCTTCTAGTATACCGGATAGTTCTATTGTGAAAATATTTGGTGCACTGACCTAGTCTACCCTAATATTCATTTCCATATCCCTACAATTATTCTTAAAATTTCATTTAATAAAATTTTATTTAACTCTTCATTGTGACAGGTATTTTGAGGAAAAGCTAACATGTATAAGAAATTCATTCTGCTATAGAGAAATTAGTATGTACCTGAGACTGATATGGGAGGTGAGTCAAATGTATGTTATTTCCAAAGAAACATAAATGTTTGAGTTAATAGTAAATGCACATAGGAGAAAAAACAAAATGAAGTGAACCTTTTAACTTTTAAGCATAATAAGCAAGACTTGGTATAATTTTGACAATGGGTGATTTTATTAAAGCAAACATTTCCGTAACAGTTGTCACAACCCTGTGGGCTATACAATGTGTAAAACTAGGTGAACACATGTTTTCATTGATTTGTTTTCATTTACCTTTGCTCTAGTACAACATATAGTAATTTGTGAAAAGAATAAAACAGTTGTTTGTGGAAAACAGCAATTGAATGACAGTTAAAACTTTAATGATCTGTAAGGAACTGGTTTTAGGATGTATGGATGTCTTGCACAAAAAAAAAATGAATCTTCGAAGAAAAACTGAAGAAACATTTTGAGCTAGTAACAGCAAGGGTCTGAGAGGGCTCTCTACATAACTTTTAGGTGTGCTGATCCTGTTGGAATCAGAAAATAGGCAGATATAACAATTTCAAAAAAGGCTTCAAAGGCAGGCAAGGGATAGGTATAAGAAACAAGCAGTCTGGATGGTATTTGGGATGTTAGAGAACAATGGACAGAGAGTGGGGCAGAGGGATGGAGGGGAGACGAGAGTGGGGAGTGGGTGGCGACCGATGCAGAGAAGCATGACTGGTGAGCTTGGGATGTAGATTGATGACAGAGCACATGCTCAACGTGTGTTTGCCTCTGAGTTAAATCCCTGCTACAAAAGAGAAACAGAAATTTAAAAGGAAGGAAAATTAAAAGGGTTCAATCACACTCTAGATCATTCTAAATGTTCATTGTGATTCTTACATCTGGGCCAAGGGCGGGAGAGGGAGGGAAATCGTGTGTGTTCAGTATTCCTTCAGTTAAAGTTAATTTTGACAAAAATGGATTTCTTCACTGTCATATGCAGCAAATGTGGAATTCTAGTAGTAGTGCCTTAAAATATGTGCCTATGGCACTCTGTAGATGCCAGGTTTTTTCTTTTGTCTTCTGAGTTTTCCAGGAAGTAAAATCATTCTTATGTCTGTAACCTCACAAGTTCATAACTTTATACTTAACGTGACACTCCCAATTCAGAAGTTCCAAATAAGGAAGCTGACTCGTCTGAATTAGAGCTTTCTGTATAACCAGCTAGGAGGATACTGAGAGACTGTTTTTCATGGCCTCCTTCAAATTCATGCTATTATAGAGTAAGAAAGGAGCAATTGCTTTAAAAGAGGACAGCAAATAAAATCTGCAGAACAATAATGTGTCTATAAACTAGCTGTCCAAAAAATAATTTAATGTTCAGTAACTAGGGAATACCAGTAATGGTACATAATACGTCAGTGTTAAAATTTTAATTATGTTCTATAAGTTTAGTAAGATCTCAATAAATGCCAATGCATTGTGTCTGTAACTAGGCAAGCAAACTGCAAAGTCATATTAGAACACAGTTAAGAATAATTGAGAAAAGCCTGGAAAGTAGTAAGAGTAACCAAGAATGACAAGTGCCACTGTATTGAAACATATTGACAATGGCACGATATTTTGGAACTACAGAACTGGTCCATAACCACAAGTAAAGTTGAATGGAACAGTCCCAAAGTGTGGTGTAGAAACACACACGGTGATTTAGCATATTGCAGAATCAGCATCTGAAGCCTGTTGGGTGAAGTCGAGCCTGTTTTAAAATGGCGTAGAGACAACTGGGTGAAAACATGAAATTGGGTCTGTACTTCATGGTGTGCATTAAAATCCAAATGGTTTAAATCTTAAAATTCTTATTCCATGTGTTATCAATAGTCCTGGCTGTAATTTCCCCATACTCAAATTATCTCAGTCCCCCCAACAACAACAACCTCCTTCTTCCCCAGGTGCAACTTTCCTCCATTACCCTTCAGAAAACAACCAGTGTCCCCCAGGATATCAACCAAATTTAGCATAACAAGACTTAATTAAAACTAGACACAGTCCCTCGTCTCAAGGTTGGATGAGGCCACCCAGTAGGAGGAAAAGGGTCCCCAGAGCAGGTAAAAGACACCCTCCACTCCCCACTGTTAGGAGTCCCACAAGAGTACCAAGATACACAACCATAACACATATGCAGACAACCTAGTTCAGACCCGTACAGGCTTTCTGATTGTTGCTTCAGTCTCTGTAAACCCCTATGAGTCCTGCTTAGTTGATTCTTTGGACCATGTTCTCCTGGTGTTCTTGACCCCTCTGGCTCCTCACCCTCTTCTGTGTGGTTCCCCAAGCTCCAAGAGGACGGATTTGATGGAGATCTTCTATTTGGGCTCTCTTTCTAACTAATACTTGGCTGTGAGTCTTTGCTTCTGCTCCCATCAGCTGCTTTTGGAAGCCTCTCTGATGACGTTTGGTTTAAGGACCTATCCACATTTTTTTTCTATCCTAGATCTCTGGAATACCTATCCTCCAGTTCCAGGTCAACCAGGCAGTGTCAGACATGGATTCCCTCTTGTGGCATGGGTCTCAAAATAGGCCAGTCATTAGTTAGCCGTTCCCTGCTAAAACTTGAACTGAGGAGATAGCTACCCCATAGGAAGACCAATAATGTCAATTAACCTGGAACCCTGGAAGCTCCCAGAGACTAAGCCTCCAACCAAAGAGTATAGACACAGGCTGGTCTGAGTGTTCCACCCCTGGTACTTATGTAGCAGAAGGCTGCCTTGTCTGCCCTCAGTGGGAGAGGATCTGCCTAATCCTGTAGAGACTTGATACCCCAGAATGGAAGGATATGGGAGGGCACCTGCTCAGAGGTGAAGGGGAGGAGGATGGGGTGAAGACCAATGCGAGGGGGTGCCAGGGGGCAACATTTGAGGTGTAAATAAATAACAATGAATTTTAATGTCATAGAAGCTAGTCTGACAAACCTGTAGCTTGTGGCGAAAAAAATGTCATAGAAGACTGAGAAGAGCATGGAAATTCAGGCCTATAAAAATATCATTATTTGGGGCGGGGACTGAGGAAGGAGATCTGACACAAGTTTGAGGTCAGCCTGGGTTGCCACAATCATGAATCCTAGACCACCTATGGTGCACTATAAGACCTTCTCTCAAAGTAAAAAATTAATTAATTAATTAATTAAATTAAATAAAAATTAATAAATCTAAGGGAAAAAACAAATGTATTTGCTGTGGGGAGCGATAACTCTCCCATGGTATGGGGAAGAAAAATACAAATACTCTAACATGTATATTGACACATTCTAAGTGCCATATTCAGAAATCACTTACCATCTCTCCATTTGATCCCTAAGAATATTCTGCTTTAGGTTCTTCTCTCTATTTCCGTTCTCTTATTGCATTCCTCTGACCCAGTTCTTCCATTTGGATGCCACAATTCTCTTCCTCATTGATGTCAGGAGAGTCACATACTAGCCGGCTGTTCCCCTCCTTCTGTGTCCGGTAGTTCCCTCTGGTATATGCTTTCTCTTTTCACACTTTCAGCTATACATGACCAACTGTGGCTCAAATTGTTTTAATGGAGAAATTCAAAAATAAACAACCCATAATGCTTAAGTCGCATTTTATTCTGAAGAGTGTGATGACATCTAGCGCTAACTCCAGTCCAGCATGTACCCTCCTCCTCCCCTTATCTGGCATGTCCACCCTATGATATACTAGCCACATATTAGTCACTTTGGAGCCTTGGGTATGAAATTAATTGTTTAATTGATAATGGCCCCCAAAGCACATGAGTAGCAATGCTAAGGACTTGATATGCTAAAAAGAAAAAGATGCCTTCCTTTAACTAAGGAGATAATATAAGCTCCTAATAAACAGAGAAAGGAAAAAGATGCATGATAAAGTTGTTTAGGGTTATGGTAAGAATTTATCTTTAATCCAGGTGATTATGGGAAAGAAGAAGGAAAATTAACATGGGTTTCACTGTTACACCTCAAACTCCAAATGTTATCAATAGTGCATTATAAGTGCCTAATCAACAAAGAGAAGACATGACATCTGTATAGATGTGTGTAAGAAAAGTGCAGTACACATAGAATTCAGTACTCTCCAAAGTTTGAGTCATTCACTGGGAGTTTACTTGCAGATTTTCCTATAAACCAATCTTTCCCCTGCCCTCCTTACTATATCTTTCAAATCAATCAATGCTTGATCAGGTCTTGTGATACAGGAAGCATCAGAATAACTAGTTGAATCAAAGGACAATGTTGCAAACATTTTGGTTTGCTGGGAAGTAGCAAGGAAAGGAGACTGCTTGATGGGACAGAAGAGGATCTGAGTTGTAGCTAAATCTCAATATCAGAAAATTACTTTGCATAAAATAGTGGAGTCTCAGCTTGAATTTACTCTGAGTCGTAAAGAAGAAAAACCTGTCTCGTCAGGTCTGTGGGCCCTGGTGAATGGCTCTGCTAATGATTTATTGTTGTCTGTAAAATTACATAATCTATTGAGAAAGAACAAAACAAAAAATTAATTCTGTAATCTAAGTTTGATCTAGTCCCCCAGTTAAAAATGATTGGAGAGTTGGCTTATTTAGACAACTGTAGAGTATCTGCTACTGTACAAAGGTCTGTAGCTTATAAAAGATCCCTGGTCATAATCCTAGAACCGCCACAAGGCATTAGAGCATATCAGATGTTATGAAGAGGACGACAGACAAGAGAGACTATTGACGTTATAAGACATCTCCAAATAAGAACAAGAGGTGCAAAGGATATGTCATCAACACCCACAACCTCACTGAGAGAAGTCAGTGCCTGAGCCAAGTAGGCCTGATGAGAAGCATCAAAACATGAATAAAACTGGATATTAGCATGGTGTAGCAGCTGGTGTATATATGGTGTGCTACCTGGTGTAGCAGCTTATTCTTACAATCTCTGTTACTTGAATGGATTTAGGACCTAGAATTCAAGGCTTACCTGATCAACACAGTAAATTCCAGAACACTGTAGTCAAGAGAGTGAAATCTAATCTCAAAAAATAATAGAAAAGATTTAACTATAGGCATACTATATATGCCTTCATAGGGCTTCAAAATCACTAATGTGGGGTTTGAGGAAGAAAAAAATGCCTTGGAATTTGAAAAATAGTAGAAATGAAGAGGTTTCACCTGAGAAGCTACACTTCAACTTGAATGCAGTATTTTTTTCCAGAGGGCTCTTTGGTCCATCAGGAATGATAAAGCAAGTAATTCAGACTGACTTGGGTCACTAATCATAGGAAAAGGTTTACCTGCTTCAGGTTAAAAAAAAAAAAAGTTCTTCTAAAAACCAGCCAGCATAGTTAGAACGGCTATTGGGAGGAAAGCACTGGCCCTGTCAAAAATGAACAACGAGACCAGGAAGTTGTGTCTAAAGCTCTCTGCACCTTTTCCCCTCATTTGAGAAACAAGGAAAATGCATGGAGTCAGTAATTTTCAAATACAATTGTTCCCTTCTAAGATTCCCAGTAGATGTTTGAAATTGCAGATGATACAAAAACCTTATCTATACCAGTTTTCTTATACATACATATGTATGACATAAAGTGTAAAATATAAAGTAAATGGGTTAAAAAGTTTATAACAAAATTATTAATAAATGGAACAAGTATCAACCTTAACAAAACATATTTGAATGTGATATCTTTCTTTTTCTTTCTTTTTTTTTTTTTTTAGTTTTTCGAGACAGGGTTTCTCTGTGTAGTCCTGGCTGTCCTGGAACTCACTCTGTAGACCAGGCTGGCCTCGAACTCAGAAATCCGCCTGCCTCTGCCTCCCAAGTGCTGGGATTACAGGCGTGCGCCACCAGGCCCAGCCTGTGATATCTTTCTTAAAAAACCTTTTGGCAGCACATATTTTATTTATGTAGCTTCCTGTACCCTTTTAATATTCTAAACATTAGAAACTAATAAAAATAAAAATATATAAATAAAAAAGCAAAATGATAATTTATGTGTGACCAAGAGATGGCAGGAATCGTTAGATATAAAATAGTAGCAGATATTTGCCTATTTATGTCTATCTCACGACTCCCAACCTCTGGCTGACACTTCTATTGCCCTTTCTTGGTTATTCTAACCCCTGTGTAATAGAAACTTGAAGTACCAATGTCAGTAGTTCAAAAATTAAGAGAAGACCCAGCACTAAGTAAACAAAGCTCTAAGAAACATTCCAACTCCAATAGCTCTTTTCCCATTGGCAGAGGTCTTGGCTGAACAACAAGTGATTCTATAAATCAACAGCTGGGTCTAAAGACCAAGGAAGGGCCTGAATAGAATACTGGATTTTGTAGACATCATTAACCACTTCTACCCTATAGATCTCCAAGTCCCCTAAGCTCATATACACTGTGGATAACTCTTTTGTACCTCCATCTTTACTGAGATCTCCCAATTCCTCTTGAGATACTTGGAATAGCAGAGGCCAATGAGTGAGTGACCAGTTCCAGGGACATATATGGCAAAGTTGGTACCATTTACTCTTAGAGAAATAAGGTGGAGGCTGGTATAGGAATGGAAGGTGGAAAATGAAGGGTAGTCCTGGCTCTCAGTAGCAGTAGTGATAGGTCTTGAAGAGGCCATCACAGACATGGTGATGTTCTGGGATTGCTATTCAGTCCACTTGATTAGCTTCATATTTACCCTGCCTAATATACTAATACTTTATAATAATACTTTATACTTTTCATAATAATATTTTAATCATGGCCTCATTGAGCGTCTTAGGCATGAAGTGAGTCCCAATAAATTATTTGACTAGTTCTCGAGCTCAGTCTGTGCCAAAACCATATCTTAGTATGACTCATGGCCCAAATCAGGTTGACCATCCAGCCCTCGTCCAGCTGGATGATGTAGTGTCTATTCTTCAGCCAGTAGTGGTCCATCTGTGGCTTGAGAGTCAACCTATCCACAGTGTCCTTGTTGAGTCACTTCATACCAATTTCCAAATCCAAGTGGCCATTTCTTTTCACACAGTGGCTTCATGCTTTATTTGTACAAAGCCTGGTTTACATAGTTCCAGGGATAGCTAGGACTACACAGTGAGACCATGACTCAAATACAAATACAAAAACAAAAGCTGGCCAAGGATGACATCAACACAGCCTAGGGTGGGGACAAAGATGTTTCCTTCTGTATATGCTTCATTCTTGGTGGTCATCATAGCCTTCCAGGGAAGCGCCCTGCTGCAGTGCCTTGACAGGGTCAACATTATTAATGATGACTTCAGCCACAAAGCCTTTTAGGACCTGAGCATAGCCCTTGTCTACATTGCCATAGCTTGATACCATCAATATCTTGCCTCTAATTAACACATCTTGATGTCATCTATGAGGGATTCCAGGCATCCATAGAGGTTAGGAGATTTGTTTTTGGTGACAAGCTCATTGACATTGATAACAGAGACATTCAATATCCCATTGACACCATCTGGTAGAAGCTGTAGACCCTAATCATTATCTTCGAAGAGAAGGAAAGGCAAACTACTGTGGTATTATATGGAATACTCCCCTCTATGTAGTACCTAAGCTGAGATGGGAACCATGGCCCTAGGACTGCAGATCCCACCTCTCCCAAAGCAACAAGTCTGTTGTGCTCTATTTATGGGAGCAACTTCACTAGGTTTTGTTTGAATGATACTTTTAGCAGCAAAATAATATTGTATAATTACTTAACCAAATTAAAATAGAAATTAACTAGAGAACATCCCAGTGGAGTTGTGAAAGCTGAGCAGGGTCTGCGAGAGAGAGAGAGAGAGAGAGAGAGAGAGAGAGAGAGAGAGAGAGAGAGAGAGAGAGAGAGAGTGGTACTGATCTGTAAGCTGTTGTGCTTCTGAACTGAGAGACAATCTGAGCAAAGGGGGAACTCAAGAAAGAAGAGACGAGGTGCTAATTGACCATGTTGTTTTGGGCTGTGTTCGTAACTGAGTAGTGAAGCTAGGGAGAAGGGGTGCCAGGGGAGGTAACAAAAGGAACCAAAGGAAGGACACTGCTGAATGTCTGAGGTGGGCTAAAGGCAAGTGGGAGATCCATAACTGGCATTGCACTGACCCATCTGCTTTCTCTCCTCCCTGGAAGAATGGTGTGTTTCTGTAACCTTAATAATCATTCCTATATCTGAAAGCAGATTTACAAAAATAACATATATCTTTACAATGCTGAAATGCTTAAAGGTTTACAAATTCGATTCCTGAAGAGTCAAGGGCCCCTCTTAAATGAAAGTCCAATGGTCAAAACAAACTCTCTTTTCACAGGGGTCCACATATTAAGGCCTCCATGCATAGCTGTCTCTCAGTTGGCAGTTAGCTATCAATACGTGAAGAGAATTTTAAAATTGGCAGTATATTTTCATAGCATAAGAAAGTAATGTCCATTCAAATTCCTGAGATATCATTTGCTTTCTTCAATATGATCTTTCAGTTTTATCTGCTTCTAATAGACATGAATCTGCAGTGCTGAAAACTGAATTCAAAAGCTAATTACTGGATTATTATTAAGTTGCAATTATAGTGATATAATTATTTCAATGACTGGCTTTCTCTTTGACAAAGATGTCAGAAACAAATTGAAAGTGGAACTGATAGGTCATGTAGAGGTAAGATTATTGGACAACATCTTAGATGGAAATATTCAGTACCAAATATACCTTATTAGAATACAGCTGCTAAGTACTGACAATCTTCCTTTAAAGAAAGGTGGTATGTCTTGTCTCATTCAACAACATTCATTGTATTCTTCTAATTTCCAACAAAATGCTATGTTGGAAGCAATCAATGATTATCTAATATAATAGTCTTTCATCAGTTACTTCCAAGATGTTAGATTAAATAAAGCAATCCTAATTCAAACCCTGGCTTCTTTGAAGATTGAGGCAAGAAACAAGTGTGTTTCCCCTTAATTTGTTTACTTTCCATCCCAATTGCAGCAACCCACCTCTCCTCCCTGTCCCCTATCATACAACCCCTTCGCCCTCCCTTTCCCCTCTGAGTAGGGGGGGACACCTCCCACTTCACCCCCACCCCAGTGTCAGCCCCCCTGGTATATCATGTCCCTCCATGACTAAATGCATCCTCTCCCACTGAGGTCAGACGTGGTGGTCCAGTTAGGGGAACAGGATTCACAGACAGACAATAGAATCAGGGACAGACCCAACTCTAGTTGTTGGAGGACCCACAAGAAAACCAAACTGTACACCTGCACAGGGCCTAGGGGCCAGTCTATGCTTGCTCTTTGGTTAGTGGGTCTGGAGTCCCCAAAGATTCAGGTTAGTTGACTCTGTTGATATTCTTGTGGAGTTCCTATCTCCTGAAGGGCCCACAATCCCTCCTCCAATTCTTCTACAAAACTCCCTGAGCTCAGTCTAATGTTTGGCCATGAATCTTTGCATCTGATTCCATCTGCTATGGGGTTGGGGGCTCAGAGGATAGTTATTCTAGGCTCCTGTCTGCAAGCATAAGAGAGTACCATTAATAGTGTTGGGAACTGGTTCTTGACCATGGGGGCATGCGTGTTCTTTAAGCCTCCAAAACTCACATGTTGCTCACAGCATGGTTTTCCTCAAATTCTTTTATTTGAAATATGTGAAGTTCCACCCTCACTTTTTTTTACCATGCCCCAAAACAAAATATCAAGCCATGCACTCTCTCAAAAAGAAAAAGAAAAAGAAAAAAAGAAAAGAGAAAAAAACCACTCACAATGCAGAATAATTATATTACTTAAAGAGGAAAAGGAAGTTATATTTCCCACATTCATAGAGTATCCTTATGAGATACATTTTCTAATTTCTGGGGTTATTTTCTCTTTTTTCAACTGAGAACTGCTATTAAGATGTAGTAGGTATAGGCTAAAGATGCTGTTATACATGGTACAATCAGTGTACAGTATGGTCACCCATAGCAAATAATAATCTTGTCAAAAATGTCATTGGTGTTGAAGTTAAGGAGTCCAACTTAACCTTCATATATCATTTGTCAATGATGTTTAAACATACTAAATATAGGAGCTCATAATTCATTTCTCTTTGTAATATAGTAGTTAGTAGAGGCTGACAAAATAAGATGATTTTAGATTCAACCTAAATGGAAGAGCTGTTTTGTACTAACTTCCCCTGAAACCTGTTTAGTACAGGAACAGTCATCTGTTAGAACTATGCTCATTTAAAGAAGCACAATCTGAGACCAAGTGCAATTCAGCCATATGACCATGTTTCTCCAGATGAGTAAGTAACAAGCCAGTGTTCATTTCCCTGACACTTTCCATCCAATGGCAATTGCAAAGCATAAGGTGGTTCGTGACTCATGGTAATTGCACATGGGAGGAAATGACAGACCTGGAATTAAGATTCCTTTTACCAATTTTGGGTTCCTTTCCTTGGCAAAAATGTTTGCTTGCTTGCTTGATTGAGACAGGGATTCATTATTTAAGATGGGCTGGATTAAATATGAAGACCTTCACCAAATCAATATCCTGGTACCTTGATCATGAACTTCCCAGCCTCCAGGCCTGAGAAAATAAATTTTTGTTCTTTATACATTTCCAAGTCTTGGGTATTTTGTTACAGCAGCACAAAACAAATAAAATCAATGGATTGGGAAGACTTGAAAAGACTTAGATGAGGGGCATGAATGACAGTGGCAGGTAAGGTCACAGAGATAGGGTGTACTCAGGGTATGCCTAGCTAAGGAATGTGGATATATTCTGTGAGCAATAGGAATTATTAATGATTTCTCAGTAAAGGAGCGCATTCTTCATGAAATTGGATCAGCTACATTAATAAACCTTCCCTGATACTAAACATAATTTATTGGATATTTTCCAAGTCCATTACTCAGTAATGGGGAACTTGCAAGTACAGCACAGTGTAATGGAAGAAAATGAAAAATTCCTAGGTGTTGATTACTTTCTGCATACAAAGAGGTTTTGTGCTATAGAAATATAAGAATAGATCAAATTACTCTGAATTGTGTTTGCAGCCAACCATGAAAAGGAATCTTGCTTTCTAGAGCCTAGGACCACTTACTTTATAAAGGGAAATGCTTGTCCTTGTAACAACTTATTTTTTTAACATGAAGCAAACCTACTTGATATCTCAGGAAAAAAATGTCTTTTTGTTTTATTATTGAATATTCTTTACTACTTCTTACCATGTGTTCACTGCTAAATAAATTGTTTAAAAGTTGATAGTAAACTTAAATATTATCCTAAGTTTCCTTTCCAGTTGCTGTGATAAAATACCCTGACCAAAACAAAGTAGAGAAGCAAGGGTTTATTTCAGCTTGCAACTGCAGGTTACAATCCATCGTTCTGGAAGTCAAGTCATTAGGAACTTGAAGCAGCCAAGTTACACTGACAGTGCAGAGTGAGAATATATAAATATGCATGTTGTTTTGTTTGCAGCAACTTGTCTATATGTTCACAAGTGGTTATCGATCCCCTGCCTTAGGAATAGTGATTCCCACAGTGAGCTGGGTCTTCCCACATCAGTTAAGATAATCAACACAATATCCCATAGACATGCACATAGGCCAACCTGAACTATGCAATCCCTCACTGAAACTCTCTTTTCAGGTGATATTAAAATGTAGTCATCATAAACATCAAAATAGTTTTATGGTTCTTAACTCCATTATGTGATTAGTAAAGAGTGTGATACATGTGATTAGTACATGTGATTAGTAAGGACTTTCCTATAGTATTAAATCTTAGCCTGAGATCAAAAAGGCAAATTGTTAACGATAATCAATTAGAAATTCTATAGAATTTTTGACAGTTTAACGTGTTCTAAAATAAATTGTCTCAAAATAAATAACAGAAAGTTTGATCTGTCCTTTATATAATACTATAATTTAGCACCTATTACTAATATACATTTCAGGCTAGATGATTCATTGTGATTATTCATCACTGTACTTAATTACAATACAAAAGCAGCCATAGGTGGTATAGAAACTAATGGGTATGGTTTTGTCTGAATAAGGGTTGATAGACACAAGTGTCTGGTTTTCAATTTATTATCATACAACACGAACAATTTTTCTTTTGATTTTTAAAATTGTTTAAAAGACTAAAAAGACTTTCTAGGTTATACATATAACATACAAAATCAGATAGCAAGAAACATGGCTTAAGAACCTGGTATCCAAAGCAGGGATGAATCATGGTCTATGGATGAGATAATTTATTTGCGATGTGGATCTGGGAAGGAATAGTAAGTAAGCTAACCTGGAGATACTGGAAAGCACAGTGCACACAGAACAAGACGCAGAGGCAGAGACAGAGAAAGGAAAAGGGCAAGGAAAAGACTAAGTAGTATGCTACTTGCTTACAGTTTGTAGCATCTGTCTCTGAGATGTGCTTCTGAAGGATGGGGAACTGGAGTCATTATCTATCATTATCCTCCAGGTTGCCCTAGATTGCTTACAGATAACAGTCTGACTATAAGAACTATGCCTATATCCCAAGGTAAACTTCAAGAATCCAGTAATTGTTCAATTCACAAGGCTAGATGTTTCAGCTTGTCTTCAGAAGATGCTGGAATCCTGATGAAGTGGGCTGTTATGCTAGTGAAAAAATGAACAGAGCGATGGAAAGCAGGCAAAGAGCAAAGAGCTTCCTTCTTCCATGTCCTTTAAATAGGCTGCCACCAGAAGGTGTGGCCCAGGTTTAAGGTGAATATTCTCACCTCCAAAGATCCAGATTTGGGGGTGGCCCTTCCCACTTCAAATGACTCAATCAAGAACAATCCCTCACAGATGGACCCAGCTGCTTGGATTTTAGTTAATTCCAATATAGTCAGATTGACAACCAAGAATAGCCATCACAACAACCTATGAGTAATTGAAACTCAATGTATATTGAGAAAACAGTAAAACATAACAGTGAAGGGTGGTCGCCATGGTTTGAAAAGAAAGGGTTCCCATTGGCTCACATATTTTAATGCTTGGTCATTAAGGAGTGGCTCTACTTGACAGGGACTAGCAGGTGTGACCCTGTTGAAGTAGATGTGGCCTTGTTGGTAGAAGTGTGTCACTAGGGTTGGGCTTTGGGATTTTAAATGTGCTCAAGCCAAGCCCAGGATATCTCTCTTCCTCCTACCTTTGGATCCAGATGTAGAGTTGTTAACTTCTCCAGCACCCTATTTGTCTGCATTCTGCCATGCTCCCCAGTATGGCAATAATGGACTAAAACTCTGAAACTATAAGCAGTCCCCCAACTAAATGCATTCTTTCTATAATAGTTGTCATGGTCTTGGTGTCTCTTCAAAGCAATAGAACACATTGAAACAAAGGCACAAAACTCATGACAGAATGCTATTGTCTGCCCTAAAAACTTTCCCATTTGTATCCAAAGAACTTGACTGAGGCTGAATTAAAAATAATTTCTTTGTTGGAGGAAATTTCAAGTCAGCACAACGTCAAACTTTCGGTGGGGTTGTTATTGGTAATGCTTAAGCAAATCTACAAAGAAACGAAGCAGAGAAACATAAAACACGTGGTTTGGAGGAAATGGAGGGGCACTAGGAAATGTAATGCTCCAGCCAAGGTGCCCCCTGCTCTGTACTGGAACAAGGAGAAGATCACCCCCAGGACAAAACCCTACATAGCTAAAATTCCAACTTGCACAAAAAGAACCTAAACAATATTCTTGTCCCTAGAAAGCAGTTGAATAAAAAAAAGCTGTTGCCAACATGATTCAAAGTGTTCAAAGTCTATCTCTGTCTTAGTCAGGGTTTCTATTCCTACACAAACATGACCAAGAAGCAAGTTGGGGAGGAAAGGGTTTATTCAGCCTACACTTCCGCACTATTGTACATCACCAAAGGAACTCAAGACTGAAACTCAAATAGGTCAGGAAGCAGGAGCTGATGCAGGGTTGTTACTGGCTTGCTTCCTCTGCCTTGCTCAGCCTGCTCTCTTATAGAACCTAAGACTCCCAGTCCAGGGATGGTACCAATGGTCCCTCCATACATTGATCAATAATTGAGAAAATGCCTAATAGCTAGATCTCATGGATGCATTTCCTCAAGGGAGGCTCCTTTCTCTGTGATAACTCCAGCTTGTGTCAAGTTGACATACAAAACCAGCCAGTACAATCCCAATCTGGCAGTTAAACTTGGCACTGTCCTTTGCATCGTGTTGGCTTTAGAGGAATAGAAGGTACAAGAATGACAGAGTCATGGAGTCTTCCTCCATGGTTTCAGATAGCCACACTTAGGCCAGACAGTGTGTGCTAAGGTGCCTTGGCATAATGGCCTCAAAAAGTCAGGAAGCATGGACAGGCCACTACAGGAATCAGTGAGAGTGAAGCCTTGGTTGCTTTTCTAGCATGCTCCTGGAACTTAAAACATATCCAGACTGCTGATTTGGGAGATCATACTTTAAGTAGTAAGGAAGGAAAATGAAATAAACCTTATGTTTGCTATCTGATAGAAGGGCTCTGTAGGTGCCACTGGGCAGAGATGTAACCACTGTGTTGGATATCTGCTACTGACAGCGTGAAATGTGAAGAACAAAACCCTTGTGTGTGTTAATGGTCACTGAAAGGTGCAGATTTAAATCAAAGACTTTCTGTGATCATGGTAAAATATTCCTTCTCTCTTATAGCAGCATGAATGAAGTATCAAAAAATCTAATTCGGGCTTTGAATCTGATCCAATCTGAATTTGCTTGCTGATTTACAATATCAGCCAAATTCATGGCACTTTCCAGGTGTTTGATGTGAGCTGAGGGAGGTGACCCGGACAGAGTACAATCACAATATTTGAAGCACTCTTAGGGTCCCATAAATTCCCACCCCCCTGTGCAATACTTCCAACTGGAGTTCCCAGGGCGTGCAGAGTAGTTGTCTTTTCTTTAAAGAACAACTATTTCCCACCTGAATAGTGCTTTGTTGCAGAACAAATTTTGTGATTCATATCCTACCAATTATTATCACTAGTCTAATTGCCATAATAAGAGTCTAGTTTACCTTGGGAAGAGACTGAGTATGAAATCAAACTAGGGAATGGGAGGCTCATGCAAAAGAACTATCATAAATTGTTAAATTATGTGAGCAAATATTAAGTGTATACTTCTGGGGACAGATGGCGAACCTGTCAATGTGAAAAGAAGACTATATAAAGGAAGGCAAGGAAAACATTACAAAAGTAACATGTACTCTAGAAATGTTTGAGCATAACTACAGGAGAATATATATAGGGGTTCTTTGACACTTACCTGTATTACCATGAATTCAACAGCTCTAATGGTAAGTGATACAAATTTGCTGAATTAACAAACATGTCTGTATTAGTTTCAGTTTTCTGCTGTTATTGTAACAAGTTACACAGTCTTCATTGGTCTTTAAAACATTGTGACGCTGGGCTCTAGCATTGCTGAAAGTCAAAAGTCAGAAATAGGTTTCACTACACTGAAATGGAGGCACAGGCAGGATGGTGCTGCTTGTGAGGAGGAGGTACCAGTTTCTCTGTTTATGCTCCTTCCCCCATCTTTAAAATCCACATTCAAACCACTCAAGTAATTTTTTCTATCCCCTCATCTCTGACTCTTCATTCTCCTTATGAAGATCCTTGTAATATTTGCTGGTCCCAATAAAGAATCCAAGATAATCTTACAATCCTTAAGACTTTCTAGGTTATACATATAACGTACAAAATCAGATAGCAAGAAACATTGGCTTGAGAACCTGGTGTCCAAAGCAGGGATGAATCATGTATGGGTGAGATAATTTATTTGCGAAGTGACTCTGGGAAGGAATTTGATCATATTGGCAAAGTCCTTTTTGCATCATAGGACAGCATCACCATCATAAACTCTGGAGGTCAGAAACATAATTAACTGTTGAGGTCTCTGACCTTACCCAGTCTGTCAGGACTACTTTACTCCTTTCTCTGAGTCTTTTGACCCCTACATCTACCATCTGCTATGGAAATTCTGAAGGTTTCCTTGACTTGAGAGGTGTCATCAATTCCTCTAAGTTTCTGTAAACTATATGAACTACATTGGCATTCTTCTTGGATCTATGTCAAGGGTTTAAAACTTTCATTGTATAAAAATATTCCTAAATCAATATACTCCTCTTGAACTAATCTGTTTTTTACCCCCTTGGTCAATCAAGTACCATAAAAATCTCTAAGTATGGGTCTCTTCTAGATCCTAATAACATATCTTGGTAGATTCAGCAGCAACTTTGAGACATCTCTTTTTCCCCTCAGAAAGCCACTATTCTTCTGCCAGGATATATCTCCTGTAGAAGAAAAGGTACCCCATTAGAGCTTTGATAATCAGAGGGCCACAATATGTCCGAAGCTTTTTGACCTCTCTAGTGATTAGATCCTGATGGACAAAAAGATGGTGCTTTGCATGTAAAATCTCATTCACAGGCTCATATGTTTGAATATTTGCTCTACATCTAGTGACACTGTTTTAGGAGGTTGTGGAACCTTTAGGAGCTGGCATCTTACTGGAGGAACTTGGCCACTATGAATAGATGTTGAACTTTATAGTCCAGCCTATACTTCTTTTCTCTCCAATTTTGCTTCCTATTCTGCCCAAACCTGAACAAGCATCTACCTGCTGCCGCTTCTATAGCAGAGATCTGCTTCTTCTACCATGCCTCCTATGTCCCAAGATAAAATAAACCCTTCCTCCCTTAAGCTGTCACTTGTTAATTGTTTGGTAAGAATAATGAGAAAAGTTACAGATGCAGTAGATGATCCCATTTTAGACCATGTGTCTTCACAGTGCTCCTGGCATGAAACCTCTGAGTTCTGGGAGTACTCTTAGGGGAAAATGTAAGGACTGCATTGATGGAAACTCAGAGAAAGTCACTGCAATATACTTATAGCAATGGCCTCAATTGAGCATTGAGAGAGAGAGCTCTGAAACCCACATTGCACTTTAGATTGTCTTATACTGTGCCAAAGGAGTTGGGCCTTTATATAACAATAGCTTAAGCAATTGACTGTAACTGATGATGTACCCTGTGTCAGCCAAGGGTAGTTTCCAACATACAAACAAACAACCCACAGAGAGCTGGCAACTGCTAGCAAAGTTAAAGGTAAGACTGGTGTTTCAGTATTAAGGGACACTTATATGATGCATAGCAGCATTTATAACCAAAATGATGGTAAACACTAGAAAAGTACCTTACTCCAGCACTTTAGGTTTGTAGTCTTCTCCTGATCTTCAGTTGGGTGTATGACAACTTAGATCCTTATCTAAGAGTGGTGAGGTCTGACCCGTTGTTGCTTTATCATCTATGGCCAAAGATAAAGTGTGACAAATGAAAACAACCCTACTGTAAAGAAAATAATTTTTTCTTTTATTGAAAACTTTTTTCCTTTTTACTATCCTTTATTTCTTCAAATAATATAGCTTGATTATGGTTTCCCCTCTGTCTTTTCCTCCCAGTTCCTCCTCACTACCCAGACTCTCAACTGGATCTAACCCCTTTCTGTCTCTCATTAGAAAACAAAGAGGGTTCTAAGGGATAATGATATGATATGATATGATATGATATGATATGATATGATATGATATGATATGATATGGCATGATAAAACAAAAAGTAATACATCAAACTAGGACAAAACAGATGGAAAGGAACCCAAGAAAAAGCAGATGACCAAGATATAGATGCTGAGACCCACTAACCCACACATTTAGGAATTCAAAAACACTAAACTGGAAGCCATAATTTATATGCAAATGACCTGTAGGCAGACAGGCAGGCAGAGAGAGAGAGAGAGAGAGAGAGAGAGAGAGAGACAGAGACAGAGACAGAGACAGAGAGAGATGAGGCAGAAACAGAGAAAGACACAGAAACAGAGATGGGGAGACATACAGAAAGTAAAAGAGTAAAAACTAAAAGAAAACAGATAAAATTATGGGACATATGGTGAGGGGGTACTGGGAAAGGGGAAAGCCTTTGAAATGTAAATAAAGAATATAGAAAATAAAAAAAATAAAAAAAAGGAAAGGCCAGACATGACATTGTGTGACAAAGCACCTGTACAGATGACAGTGAGGCCCCTTGTGTTGGCCTTAAGACAGGCGTGGTGGCACACACCTGTAATCCCAGCACTTGGGAGGCAGAGGCAGGCAGATTTCTGAGTTCGAGGCCAGCCTGGTCTACAAAGTGAGTTCCAGGACAGCCAGGGCTATACAGAGAAACCCTGTCTCGAAAAACAAAAACAAAAACAAACAAACAAACAAAAACAAACAAACAAACAAACAAAAAGAATATTTGTTTTCCCAGTTGGCCTCTCTTGAAGAAAACTAAAATTTCATTTGCAGCTGATTATCAATTGGAGATAGATTCTGGGTTTAGGATCTTCTTGTCTGGGTTCACTAATGGCTTGTTCTCTAAAGAAATTCGTAAAAGTTGATTTTCCTCAAAATAATCTTCATTTTGCCTTTGAATCATTCGCTTAACTGGCACACTTTTAGGTCCCTGTATCTACTTACAGCTATAGGAGCCCATCTGGTGCAGACCCACACTACTTTTAAACCCATAACTGTTCTATTGCATATTGTACCTACTCTTTCTTTTGTCTTTCTGACAGGGAAGAAAGGTGAGAAAAACTGCGCTCACCTAAATGGAAGCTTTTTGTGCTCCTGATGAGAAATGAGGACAGAAAACCTTATAGTAGGCAAAATGTAGACTGGACTAAAATTCTCTAAGCGTTAGCATCAACAAAATTTCCAAATGGTTTCCTTTCGAGTTATGAAGTTCATTTCCACCTGAGGACATCATCTTATCAGCTTTGTCCGTGCTGCCATATCCCTAACATTAAGTTCTTCAGACTTTTAAAATGATACCTGACAAACTTATCAAAAATCCAATGGTAAAACATTGAATAGGCCACTTAATCAGAGGTCAGTAAACCAAATGATGTGAGATACAGGGCCTAAAAGTGTGCCAGTTAAGCGAATGATTCAAAGGCAAAATGGAGATTATTACTTTGAGGAAAATCAACTTTTACAAATTTCTTTAGAGAACAAGCCATTAGTGAATCCAGACAAGAAGATCCAGAAGTGAAAAGACCTCCATCTTTCTCAGAATTTAAAATCTTTTCTCATTAGTGATCTTGAAGACTCATTCTGTGCTTACCATATTTATGAAAAGACATTTAGAACATATTGCAACATAGAAAAAGGATATAAATAAACCAACCAAAGAAAGACCAGTGCTGCATGATGAGGTTGTCTGGACCCTAGATAAATCAGACTCAGAAACAGAGAGGACAGTGGTTAGCAAAAAAAAAAAAAAAAAAAAAAAAAAAAAAAGGTGGGGGGAGAGGAGGATGGTCAGGAAAAATAGCACAATGATCAAATTGTACCATGCTTTAGCTGGACAAGAGGAATAAGGCTTAGTGATCTATTGCCTAAAATGATGATGATAGTTAACATACAGTACATTTTAATGCTGCCAAAGAGTAGGCTTTAAATGTTTTCATCACAAATAAATAATAGTGCATCAATTAGTTTAATTTCAAAATTCTAGAATGTATACATAAATCAAAACATCATATTCTAGTCCATAAATACATATAACAATTATTTTTCAGTTTATAAAAAGAATCTAAATCTATATTATAAAATAAAATTTAAATGAATTCTTGTTTTCTAATTGCAAATGGTTTTCTTATTTTTGGCAATTTTATGCATGTATACAGTATCATTTGTGACAATTTCATATAATATATTTTGATTAAAGTCACCTGTTAGTCTCTCTTGCTGCCATCTACCTCCTGCTGAACTCTTTCTTTTCAAATAACAGAATGGAAAAGATAAATGAAACAGATGAGACTTTACATGAGAGACACACACAAAAAAATTGGAGTTTAGCTCAATAATAAAGTATTTGCTAAGTATGACCCAAATCCTGAATTTGATCTCCACATCTCCCCATCTAATAAAGAGAACAGAAAAATAAGCATCATCATAATGAGACAATAAAGACAGCTCTGGAAATATGGCAATCCTGGACCAAATGCCATTGTCAACAGTGAGTGAAGAATCCACTACTGCAATGAGAATGACAAACAGGAACACAGAAAGAAACCAGTCCCTTCTGGGTAAATGAGCCACATCTCATGCCAGGAGGCCAAATTAACTCCATTTAGTGTGTGTGTGTGTGTGTGTGTGTGTGTGTGTGTGTGTGTGTGTAGAAGTGTTTTTGTTTAGTTTGGGCATTTTTTTTTGTCTTTACTGGCTTTTGTTTTGATCTTAATTTTGTGGATTTTTTAAAAGAGAGATAAAGAAAGAATATAAAATTACAGAGTTAAGGAAAATCTGAGAGGAGCTGGGGAACAGAAAAATACTGTCAAAGTATATTGTATGAAAAACATTTAGTTAAAAACACACGTTTTGGTTCAAGCAAGTAAATAAATGGTACATCAAGAAATGGAATCTGTTCCTAGGTGCTGAGTTCCTAAGCACGTTTGACAGTCTCTGTGCTCCTAGATTTTGTAATTTATCTATCAAGTTGTAATAAATAAAAGGATGATAAGCAACTAAAATATAACTTGAAAAAGCTTTGCAGTTGATTCCAGAGCTGTTGATTAAACCTCTGAAATGTTATCTCAGTCTATCATAGGGAGCTCACACTTTCACATGAAGATTTTATTTGCTTGCAACTGTTGGGCAGGATGTTATGTGTTAAGAAAGAATAAATTGGGCCCAGACATCCAAGTTAATAATGAAACATAATCATATGAGTTATTATGACAATAAAAGTCATTTCAGATAATGAAATACAGTTCACAACAGACGTTAGGGATGAATCAAAGGTGTTTTGTTTAGTTTTTCTGGTTTGATGATTAGACACCACATCCTGTCACACTCAGTGTGACTTAAAAATAGCTCGGAAGAAATCTTCACCTGTCAGTTTGTGATGTTTACAAGATGTTTTCTTGTTACAGTAGTGATGATAGAAGTGCCTTGTGCTCTTCTCTCTAATGTTGACCCTGACATTATCTATGCTATGCCAATTGGAGGCAACATGATGAAGTGACATGGTTGGGTCATTCATTAACTTTGCAATTAATACAGTTACTAAATTCATTTAAGTTTACTCTCCTCACCCTTAAAGAATTGCTTGAGGATTAAATGAGGTTATGGTTAGATGTAAAGAAACTTTAACATTTTTTCATAAGTAGGAACCACTCTATGTCTTTAAGAAATTGATATTCCAAGCCAGGAAGTGGTAGCATGCACCTTTAATCCCAGCATTCAGGAGGTAGAATCAAATCTCTGTGATTTTGAGGTCAGCCTGGTCTACAGAGTTAGTTCTAGAAAAGCCAGGGCTACATAGAGTAACTCTCTCTCTCTTCTCAAAGAACGAAAAAAAAGAAAGAGAGAGAGAGAGAGAGAGAGAGAGAGAGAGAGAGAGAGAAGGGAAGGAGGGAGGGAGGAGGGAGGGAGGGAAAGAGGGAGGGAGGGAGGGAGAAAGAAAAGAAAAGAAAAGAAAAGAAAAGAAGAGAAAAGAAAAGAAAAGAAAAGAAGAGAAAAGAAAAAAGAAAAAATAAAGGAAGGAATAACAACATTGATATCTCTTTACCTTAAAAACTTACAAATACCCTTCAAATGGAACCACATTTACCAACAAATTAAGTATTCCTCATAAAGCAAAGGACACTGTCAGAAGGACAAAACAGCAACCAACAAAGTGGGAAAAGATCTTCACCAACCCCACATCCGACAGAGGGCTAATATCCAATATATACAAAGAACTCAAGAAGTTAGACCCCAAAGAACCAAATAACCCTATCAAAAAATGGGGCACAGAGCTAAAGAAAGAATTTTCACCAGAAGAAATTCGGATGGCCGAGAAACACCTTAAAAGATGTTCAACATCATTAGTCATCAGGGAAATGCAAATCAAAACAACCCTGAGATTCCACCTCACACCAGTCAGAATGGCTAAGATTAAAAACTCAAGAGACAACAAGTGCTGGCGAGGATGTGGAGAAAGAGGAACACTCCTCCACTGTTGGTGGGATTGCAAAATGGTAAAACCGCTCTGGAAATCAGTTTTGCGGTACCTCAGAAAATTGGGCATGTCACTTCCAGAGGACCCTGGCATACCACTCCTGGGCATATACCCAGAGGATTCCCCTGCATGCAATAAGGACACATGCTCCACTATGTTTATAGCAGCCTTGTTTATAATCGCCAGAAATTGGAAGGAGCCCAAATATCCCTCAAAGGAGGAATGGATACAGAAAATGTGGTATGTTTATACAATGGAATACTACTCAGCAATTAAAAATAATGAATTCATGCAATTTGTAGGTAAATGGTTAGACCTGGAAAATATCATCCTGAGTGAGCTAACCCAATCACAAAAGAATGCACATGAAATGCAATCACTGATAAGTGGATATTAATGAGCCCAGAAGCCCTAAATACTAAAGACACAAATAGCAAGTCAAATGATTCCCAAGAAGAAGAAAGGAGAGGACCCTGGGCCTGTAAAGATTGGATCCAGTTTAGTAAAGAAACCGAGGGGGGAGGGGGAATGATTGGGGAATAGTTGGGGGGGAGAGGAACTATGGGAACTATGGTGGGTGGGAACTGGGAAAGGGGAAAGCCTTTGGAATGTAAACATAGAATATAGAAAATAAAAATTAAAAAAAAAGAATGAAATGTATAAAAGAAAATCCTACTTTGGTACACGAGAATCTAGATTCTAGTTGGATTTCTCCCCTCTTGCCATATCAACTACACTTTCTGAATTTGCTCTCTTATGTGCCAAAATAGGATGAGAACTCTAGGACAGTATTTTATAAGCTTATTGTGATCATACTAACAAGTAAGGCTAAGTTTATGAAGACTGGAAATATTTTCTATTTTAATATCATAACCAAAAGTACCACTATCGTTGTAATTTCAGATGTAAGCTTTTAGGAAATCAACAAATTTTTTTCTGTGGAAAGTCATGAAAATAACTATATTGTTTTTAAAATAGCAACTGAGGCAAGGAGTTAATCTCTGCAAAATGTCACTAATTTCTCTGAGGAAGGATCCTTAAAGTTGCAGTACGGAAAAAAGCACAGTGAGATGGGAGAAAAGTTAACAATAGCCAGTCATGGGGTTACTGTTATAGCATTTAGAACCAGAAAAATCTGATTTCTCAAAGTTGGAATACTTCACAGAATCACCGCCGAAGTTAACAAAGCCAGCACATATCCCCACTTAAATTCCATTTCTGA